>ML677361.1:4882848-5524844 GCA_007922305.1 Dermatemys mawii
GGCCTAGATGAGTTTCTGAGGCCCCTAAATCTGCCAGGAAGCGCAGGACCCACAAGGACAGACTTGGAGCTTTGTCACAGTGGCTATTCACTTTCTCTCACTAACCACCTCATCTGATCCACAGTTCTGGATTTATTTCACTCATCATCAGAATAATTTCCTCAACATGGTTTTTACTCCAAGCTATACTCTCACTCTCTGAAGTCTTATCTCTGACATTGCCTAATCTCCTTCAGTAGAATCCACTCCTCCACATCCTTCATGCTTGTCCCCACTTGTGCTTCTTCACTTTCCTCCTAGATAGTGCTTCCCACTCCCTGACAGCTGGCCCAGGGGTCAGGCTGCAGATGTCAAGGGCTTGTCATGGAATCATAGGACTGGAAGGGAACTTGAGAGGTCATCTAGTTCCATCCCCTGCACTCACTCATGGCAGGACTAAATATTATCTAGACCATTCCTGACAGGTATTTGTCCAACCGTGTGAAAACAAACAGTGTGAAAGGAGAAGCAGCCAAGGAATCAGGGTCTGTGATCTGTTACTAGGAGAAGAGCAGCTCAGAGGAGGTTTCTTTTGCTGGCACGCAGTTGTGGAACATTGGCCAAGATGTCAGTTTCCAGAGATAGGTTTTGAAAACCTGAGACTATTCTAGACAGATCAGGGCTGTTGGCCACTATGGCAAATGTTGGTCCTTACACTAGCTTTTATGCTGGTGTACCTCCATTGACTTTTATGGTCCTACTGACAAAAATTCATTGCATTGACTATGGCATACTTAATTCCTGGTCCTGTGGAGTACTGAATACCCTCAATTCCTACTGAAGTCAATGAAGTAACTTTGATTGTACCCTCCATTTGTTTAAGCTTAATGCAACATTAATGTTAGCCTTTTTGTGAAGTCTATAACACAGTGTACTGTGTTGCCTACACTGTGTGCTACTAGCACCACACCGCATCTTCTCTAACTTGCTGAGAGAGCAGCTATGACTGATATTATTGCTCCTGCTTCCTACATCCTTCACTTGCTGCTTCTCCAGATAAGGTCTTTTTGACAGGTACTATTTTCAGCTAGGGCATTAACAGGACAAAGTTGTTACTGCAACAAGAGACACTACCTGTCTGAGTCCTGTTGAAGAAATTGTTTGTTTTTAAATAGCCAGTTCAGAGGAGGGTGTGTGGAGTAGCTCTCCATCTCTAGGAAGCCTCGGACAAGTCTGGGGATGGAACAGTTTCCTGCTTCCACAGACAAGGGGAGGAGGAAGGCCACAGCTGCAGAACTTCACGGTAGACAAGCAGAGACAGGATGCCAGTGCTAGACATGATAGCAATAGTAATGACTGCTCTGATAACTGGCTCAAGAAGCATGAATAGAGTACCATGCTAGCATTAGATATTTCCATTCTCTTAAATAGGGTTTGGTATATTATAACATGAAAGTCAGTGCAAAATGTGTCTGAACATCTGTATAATAAAATAATAACTATATTTAGTTATAATGTGCATTCCCCACCCCCAACTAATGAACTTTTATGGTGTTAATTTTATTAAGTGGATCCTTGTCTCAGAACCCAGGGACATGGTAATCTTATTTTGTGATAAAAGAGCTAGTTCTTTTAATCATGCTAAAATGACTAATGTAACATCAGATTTCTGTACAGTCTGAATAGCCTCAACTGTCAGTGGAAGACAGAGACGAGTTTAGACATCGGTTAGCATAATATTCTTTTGGCCAACATATATAAAGACTCCTGGCATAGTGTAGGGAGATGGCAGTCCTTTATATGGCCCTATCCAACTTCCATGAAAGGAAATGAAAAGACTTCCATTGATAGCATTGGAAGTTGGATCAAGCCCTTAATGAGTATAAAAAGACCCAAATCTGATTTAAAAACCCAAGGTTTATTAATTTTGCATTAAAAGCCAGATTAAGTTTATTCGAAGAGAAAAGTAAAACTGGTGAAAGAGGGTTCACCTCTGCCCCAGCAGAGTGAGCTTGGTCAACAGATGCATTTCTCAGCCCAGCTAGTTCAGTGCCATTGAACTTAAATACATGAGGGCAACAGCTGTTGGATTCTCAATAAAATGAGACTGCAGAACAGACAAAGGAAGGATCAGATCCAGAATTTGCAAGTCTCCCAAGTAAATCCTCATATATATGCAAATATCACAAGAAATGCAGGCATCAGCATTATTCATGTAAACAACCACTATGGAGAGACTGAGCCCATGTGCAGGTTTATTTAGCAGCCAAGTTACTTTCACTACAATGACTGGATATGCACACTGTTGTTAAGGTTGCAGTATGTCTGATATGCTATTGGATGAGTGTGGTATGTACTAGTGTATTTATTTGGCCAGACATCCCTTTTTCCATAAACAAGTTTGTGCTTGCATCTGTAACTCTACAGGGGGGCATCTTTTACAATATGGAAAATTTTCAGTTATCAGTTTATTATTGGAGAAATGCACATATGTAAATTTGGTTCACTTTAGTTGATTTACAGGCTGTGCATCTGAGGGTGCTGAACTAGTATTATTTACAACATAAATAGTATTGTTGTCTTTGTTTTCTTCGGCCATGATTGGATTTCCTTACTGTAATAATCTATCTATTCAGCATTTATATTAGTGCCTTGTAAAACAGGAAAGCCGTGATATCACTTCATTTTGTTTCTATTTAATACATGGGAGGTTAGCCACTATGGCAATAGGCTAATTAAACATTAATTAGATACAAATGAAATTTAAAAACTAACAATTTACATAAAAATCCATCACTGTCAAATTTGTTTTCATAAACACAAGGTGGTGTATGTATTGAAGATCTTTTCTACAATTATGAGGAAGCATCTCGCCTTCTATGCTAAACCTCCTAATAGATGAGCATGTACTGCATTTGCTCACATATGCAAGCCCATGGTATGAATGAATAATAGATGGTTCATATGGTGAAAGAGTGTAAGAGGAAATGCTCAACAGAATCTGTAAACTCTTGTAAAACAATTATTTTCCTGAATGTGGCTCTTTTTCATGCCTCTGTTCACCAGGCAGAGAGTTGCTGAAAAGGTTTCCAGACATTGTCATCTGCCTAGCGCGAGTAGCACTGTCACTAGTGTGTATTGATTGACTGAGGACTACTAGTGGCATCGTGTGACTGAACAAGTTGCTGAGATAGTCTGATCTCAAGAATGTCATCCTTTATTACTTAGGTTTCTCTTACCATACATTCACTACTCCTGGGCTAATTTGAAAGGAAACTACCATTTCAAAATAAAGAATAGATTTAACCCAACCATACAACTTTATATATCATTTGGTATTTTACAGAACCATCCTTCTTGCATTTAACTTTATTATTGGGAAAGTTATATACTTACACATTTTTACAATATTTTTAATAAGCTTGAAATACATTTTTGCCATAAGATTTAGATATGGTAATCTTTGTAGTACTTTCACAAGATGTGCATTAACCTGTGTTTCAAAGAAATGAGGTAGAATACAGAAGCCTCCTACAGAAAGTGCTCTTTGTCCTCTGACGCAGGTGATCGTGCCACACCTAGAGCTGTAAATTGTTAGTGGTGTTACTTGTGCAAGCAGTGACACAAGTGCAATATCCAGGGAGTTCCCCAACAAGATTTTTCTGCTGGTGATTTACATGCAAATTACTGCCTCTTTACATCACCTGAATGTTGCAAAGGGGCATAAATGTCTGAGAATCTGGCTCTGCCAGCATTTGTGGAGTAGAATGGGATGGCACATGCTATTTAATATATACCTAGAATATTTCCCAGACAGGTTTACAATACACATTTCTATTTAAATGAACATTTGAATTCCAAACTAAAATTCCAAATACTATCTCATTTTTAATTTAGCCTGAACATCCCTATCACAATTGCTGTATCATGGAATCTAATGAAAAAAGTGATTAGTGGGATGATGTAAAACACACATCTTTAACATAGCTTTAGTTGCCATGCTAGATGATGACAATCTGAATTAGAAGTAGAACTTGAATGAATAATTCACAATATTTTTTCCAGTGGCTTTACCCTCTTCATTCAGTGGTCAGAAAATTCACATGATTCTGTTCCCTGGTTCGATGGGTACAAAAGTACTTCTGGTACAAACACTAGCTTATAGGAAGTTGATTAATTTCTGCAACAATCAGGCCAGGCACATGACTTTGAAATTTACTGTTCTTGAACTTTCATGCCAGAAAAACTTGACGTCTCAAATGCTGACAGAAAGCAAACAAAGAGGACATGAACAGGGTTAAAGGAAATTCATAGCAAACATTCACAGAAAAAGTATTTGTACAGCTTGAATTACTAAGTTAGTTGTGAGTGTTCTAGATATGTCAGACTCCTTTTTAATCTTCTAGAACATAAAAAATTACTCAAATAAGAGTGTTAGGGCAGAGGAGGAGGAGGACTTTAACTGTGGTTTGCTATAAGGAGGAAAATAAATGTAAATGAAGCAGCTCCTAATATACTACTCATCTTGGCTGCATAGATAAATAGATGTGAGTATCTAACACAGAACAAGGAAATAGGCAATTAAGTTAAAAGTTGGAAATCCAAAACTGATAAAATGAAGTATTTTTACATAACATATGAACAAACTGTGGAACTCTCTGCTACAGGAAGTTGATGCCAATAACTTAATGTTCCTAAAGGGATTTTATATTGTAAAATGTATTGTATCCAGATTTCATAGTTACTGGTAACAAATTTTGGAAAGCATATTAAGCCTTCTGGGCTTAAGCCAGCCTCTAAGTATTAGAGATCAGAATGAGAGACCTAATGTGTGCAACAGATTATCCTACATCTGTCTACTGCAGGACTGTTCACCTTCCTCAGAAAATATCTTGTACCAGCCACTGTCAGAGACAAGATGCTGGATGACAGCAGCCCACTGGTCTGATCCAGTATAGTAATTTATATGTTGCTAGAAGAGGCATAGATTGAGGCGGGGAAAGTCTGTGCATATAGTATCTGAAATGGCAACACCATTAGCAGGGAGCATAAGAAAGAAAAAACTCTTTAAGTTACGGCAATATGGTTAATAAATAATAGAAACTTCCATTAATGAGACTCTACAGAAAAAATGGAACAAATCCTGCCTCCAGGTATGCCAGAGTATTTATGCTCAAAGTCAGGTTACTGGAGCTAACTCCAGATTTAAACCAATATTAAAGAGCAGAATTTGGCCATATTTTTAATGATGCCATGTCACTCTTCCACTCTGGCCAGAAGGTCACTGATTCATATGGCCAAACAGATTTCATACCTCAATTTTGTCTCAAATGCAGTACTAGGACAAAGCTATTTCTGTGAAGAAAGTACAACTCCACATTTTAGTGGAGGGTTTTCTTGCAGTAGTGTGTTTGGCTATGCCATGGTGAGCAAGGTTATGGTAATTACCACTCTATTATATACTGTGTCATGTTTTCATTTTATGCCAATACATTACTTGTACTTCATGACTTCATTACGTGCCAAGTGAATACCCAAGAGACAAGGGAAGTAGTAAAGAAAAACAAGGTAAATACCAACAGCTGATATTGGCAGTCTTTTTCAGCAGGCTTGATAGAATGCAGTGATACGGAGTACAGTTAGGTCTCCTGCTAGCGTCTTTGTGTACAGTATGTATTTTAACTTCTACACCACAACTAACAGGCCCTAAAATGAATTCTCTGGGATTATTTCACCTTCATTAGATTCAGCCAAAAAGCCTTTTTTATTTTAAAATGTGTGGTATACACTTGAAATATTTCAACTAGTAAAGTCTCTTTACTTTATGAAGCCTGTATAATATACAAATTTTAAATCCTGAATGCACTTGAGGTTTACATGATGTGCCTATATATGTTCTGTTCATGCTCCCTTTTTTTTTTAAACAGTGGAAAAGTGTCACTTGGGGGGAAAGGAAAGGGTGTATGACAAAGGCAGCTTCGTTTGAAACTGGTTAATGACGGGACAGGCAGTAGTAAAATTATCTAGCACAACTAAAGGTAGGAATTGGCATGTATGGGCAGGTGCTAGAGCACGTAAATTAAATGAAAGGAGGAGAGAAGTCAGGGATTTAAACAACAACAAGAAAATGTGATGTGGTGTTATGAAAAGGTATAGCCAATGTTATGGAAACCCTTGTTAGAACAGGTGTACAAGCAGCTGTTTCAAAAATGTACATGTTAACAATAGTGGCTGGGAATCCGAAATAGCGACAGTCAGGAATGAATGGGACTTTGAAGCAAAGTCTGTTCGGCCCAATTCTATGACTTTTTCTGTGAATTTTCTGTAGTGAGAATGCCAACTTTGGCTACAGAAGCGTAGATTGTCTTTACTTGCAGAGCAAATTGTTGTAGGTAATAGTCTGAAACGCTTCTTAATACAGCTCTGCTGTTAATACCAACTCTGATCCAGAGGGATGCCTCTGACATTTTCTGGGGGCCATGCTTTTCTCAGTGTCTACAGTGGTTCAGTCTTAAGTCTTCCTTAAATCAGGAGTTGTGAAGTACCATTTAAAGTGGCGGAGATAGATTTTCTTCCCTCCCCCCTTCCTGGCCCTTTTCCTTCCTTCTTTCTCTGGCACCCTTATCAGCAACCTGACCCACCTAGCCCTGACCCACTTTGCCCATGAGCATCTACCCCCATTTCTCCCAAGAGCCTCAGTCCCCTGTCCCATTCAGTCCCAGCATCCCTTGCTCCTACACCCTGCCTCTTACCCCTCCCTACTGGCAAACTTTTCCCTCAGGTGACAGGTCTGTCCTGCTTCCCACCTGCTCCTTGGTGCTGAGGGGAGCTGCTGTAGTTTTGGCAGCTGGCAGGTGAGGGCCTGCCATGTGGCACATTGTGCACAAGGAATGGGACCCAGATGTGGAACACTCCCCAGCCAGAACATGCGTGGCCACTGATTACAAGATTGCTGTAGGTGTGACCAAGCATTTGGGGCGGGGGCAGAGGGGAAGATAAATTCCATCTCTCAACTGGCAACTGTCACAAAAGTAGAAAAACCAGCAAGGCAAGTCAAAAACCAGCCAAGAGGGAACCCTAATTTCCATGTACCTGCTTAAATGGTTGGGCCATACCTCAGGAGGCCCCCACTGCTCTGCAGTCTATGCTTTAAATCCATACCGGACTCAGACTCTGGTTAAGGATAAAAACACAGTCCACAAATAATAAACTTGGGAAACAAATAGTAGAGGCCTCAACTCTCCCTCAAAGCCTACACACCAATTAAGAGCACGGAAAGGCTGAGCAAAGAGAGGGCACAGTTGCTGTGTGTGAACTTTGACCACCCTTAAATAAACCCTTTAACTGCATGTTAGAGTAGTTAACAATGATTTTTGCTGCTATTGGGTTTGCATTTCTGTATACATACACTTCAGCCCTTTTGGTATGATTTCATATAGATGTCATAGAACCTGTGCTGTGAATCAATATTTTTCAGTACATGAACCTGCACAATATTAAGGCACTGCTGCATAATTGCAGGACCCAGTGATTCAGAATAATGGAGGTTAAGGCCCCCAGTGCAGACACAATCTATACCTATATACCTAAAGGCTCAGCACAGAGCAAGAGATATCTGCAGCATGCTTCAGGTTTGTCAGGTGATGACAAGCGCATGACAGAAACTAAAATTAATATACACATGTTGCTCAGAGTCCGTTGTTATAAAGGTTTAAAATAAATATAGCACTAGAATAGCAGGGTGTGCTGCTAAGCAGAGGAGGTGAGATCACCAAACTTGTTTCATCGCCTCATTGAGGGATGAAATCCTAGAAATAGCAGTTCATCCTCCCACCACTTAGGGATGAGTGTTCCAGGGAAAGGAAAAGGGTTGTTTCCCATTTACACATAAAGGATTATGAAATAAAATCTGTACTCAGTTGCCGCTATTTAATACCGAGGCAACCTCTGTCAACTGGAAGTTGACTTCATTGGCAGGTTGCATGGGTATAAATGAAGGCAGTTTGCTCCCTGATACTGTATCTCAATTTAGATTGTTCTGGTACTAGCTAAAATTATCCTCTGCTCTAGTTACCCTCTGCTGCAATGACACCTGCTTGGGGAGGGTAGATCTCATTAAGTCCCTTGCTGATGAACTGTCAACAAAACTAAAACGGTGCAAATAGCAAATTTCACAGGGCCATTCAAAGTAGTGTAGCACCTCATAAAAGAAGAACTGCTATACTGATCAATATTTTTTTTTTAAAAAAGATGAGCTTGGCTTTAAAAAGTCATAATGTAGACCAGATTGTGCCCCTGACTAAAGCAGTCATATGGCAGTAAGACATCAATCTACTGCACAGCTGTGCAGTTGATCCTCAAATCATGGCTCCAGTGTTGCAGAGGGAAAGTATGAGCTGTGAACCTGGCACTTCCCTCCCAAGCCAATGGATGAAGAGTAGGTGGAGCTTTGACTCCACCCTCACCATCCAAAGTGCTAGCCAGCTGACCTGGCAAGAGCAGAGAGAAGGTAAGCTTCATGCTATAGTATAAAGGGCTGTACTAAATTACTTCCCTCCAGGACCATGGAGGCGCAGGGAAAGAACAGTGACTGAGTCACAGTCTGTTTTCAGGGCTCACTAAAGGTTGAATCTAGTGCATAGGAACTAGAAATGGAGAAGCCTTGTTAGACCAAGTTCACCCCCGTGGTAGGCTGAATTGTCCCCTTTAATGCATTTTCTAGTGCCTGGTCCTGTCTAGATTGAAAGGCTGGGAGATTCATTCAGGATAATATTTTCAAAAGCACCCGAGTTCCATTTTCAGGACTGCCTCAGGCTCTTAGGACTCTGTCTCACTGAAAAACAATGACACTTGATCTCTGAAGTCACTTTTGAAACTAGGACTTAGGCATTTTTTAAAATTTTACCCTCAGTTTACTTTCCAGAGTATCACAATTACCAGCATATGAAGGTCAGTAAGAACTCCAGGAACTGTCATACTTTTCATTTTCTCATAGAAAGATCTTAGAAGATATTTTCTCCATATTCAGATACCAAAACATCCACCTTGTATATTAATGGCACCCTAGTTTTACTATGATAAAACTGGAAGCAGCGGAGTTGAAATAGAATGATCTGTTTGACTAGTATATCACTGTATCAATGAAGCTGCGCACCGGCATCATACCCTACATAATATTGTTGTCTAAGGGGAAGAAAGAATTTGTTAATATTTCTGTACCAGGGGACACACCTCTTGAGTCCCTCCTGCTGCTGCATATGGTACTGCAAACCTTTCCCTGCTGCTGGCACCCTAAGTTATCAGCCTCTTGGAGAGTCTTCAGTGGCTCACCCATTCGACTGGGTGTCACAATCAAAAATGAACCCATTCCAGGCTAGCAAAGTGTTCAATAAACTGTGCACCCTCACCAGGGTCATGAGCCCTGGTTCTGGACCATTCAAATTCAGTCCTGCACTCAGGCTTCTAAACAAGCCTTCTCCAAACTTAGGCTACTTCATCAGTGGCTGGTAGGGAAACCCAGGCCTGCCCACTACTCCAGTTTCCAACTCAGGGACCCTATAAAAAACATCCACATAATGTTCCTTTCATTTAGTTACAGCTGGGCCTGGGCCTTTTCTGACGTGGCCCTTTAACCCTAAGTTGAGGGATGAAGATAAAGTTCTCATGTCCTCTCTCTCTCCCAGCTTGAGCAAATGTGATCAATCAAGCACCTGTGGCCAAAGAAGAGCACCTTCCATTACCCCTCTAATCCTAGCCAGGAGCTGACTTGCTAAACCCCTTTTGCAAATTTTATCTGAGTCTGCTGGGCTCTGATTGGCTGCTTCTGTTCTGCCTCTGTAGGCAGACCTAGAGGGCCCACTTTCGCAGCTCTTTCCCTGAGGTGGGGTGTAGTAGGAGTGCGAGGCTGGTACACTTTGTCACAGTTTCCTCCAAAGATCAATAATTGTAAGTTTTCAGATAAAACCTTTCACAAAACCCTCGTGCAAATCTAATCCCCACATTTCATTTAATCATTTATTTACAAAAATGTTCAGTGCAAACAAAATGGATAGAAAAGATGAAAGGAGAATCAGGAGGACATTTGAATGCCAGACAACAATATAAATATAAATGAGGGAGGGGGAAAGTAGCTGTGAATCTCTCTCATGCATTCTGCTTTGGGAAACCGGTCAGAACAGGGCTGTGCAGGAAAAGGGCTGCTGAGAGAGAATTGGGACAGAGAGCTCAGCACTGTTTGTTTTCATGTGGATTTGGGTAATAAAAACACAGAAGGCTGGAGAGAAAAGGGGATTTGATTTATTATTGCTCAGGATACACATTTTCTAAAGTCTCCAGACTCAAGCTGTCCCTAAATTGCTGTAGTATTTAAAAGTTTTGTATTGCTTTTCTTTACACATTTTCCATTGGGATTGTATTTGGGGTAATGCAATGTTCAGAAGCAGAGAAAATGTGACTGTTCTGCAGAAAAGAAACAAAGTCCCCCAGTTGTATTAATTTCTTCTCTCGCTGTTTGACAGGCGGAGAGCCCAGATTCACATATCTGAACGGGATCAGTCTAAAGAAGTAGGGAGGAGAAACAAAACAAATACAACAAACCCATACCAGACCTTCGGCTGTAACTAGCAGCATCACCACAGCAACCAGAAAATACAATTAAAAGACAACTGGTGCTAAAGCGGAGCATATGAAGGTGCAGCTCCTTACCTTTGGACAGAAGAGAGCAAAATAATTATGCAGAAGAGAAAAGAATATTTGACTGATCCAGCCACACTATGGAATAGGGAAGTGTCCTTTCATTAACAGGAATGTGCCACTGTTCATTCACAGGAAAGGGGAGTGCCATGAGATCTACTGAGGAGACTATCTGTCTGTGCTTGCATTTCTACATTTGTTTGCACCCCTGCTGGGACTGAACTAGTTGGTACAGGCCTACTGGCCCATCAGGTATTGGATAGTGATTTTTTTCCCACAGGGTGCACCTGGCACGAGAATTGAAAGATATTGCAGCTCTTGCTCAGAGACGAAGAGAGAGAGTCTCCAGTTCTCCTCTTCTGTTACTGTCTGCTGTACCATGGGATGTAGGCAAAGCTCTGAGGAGAAAGAGGCAGCGCGGCGGTCCCGGAGGATTGACCGCCACCTGCGCTCTGAGAGTCAGCGACAGCGACGTGAGATCAAGCTCCTACTCCTGGGTACAAGTAACTCTGGCAAGAGTACTATTGTCAAGCAAATGAAAATCATTCACAGTGGTGGCTTTAACTTGGAGGCTTGCAAGGAATACAAACCTTTGATTATCTATAATGCCATTGACTCCCTCACACGCATCATTCGTGCTCTAGCTACCCTTAAGATAGAGTTCCACAATCCTGACAGGGCCTATGATGCTGTGCAGCTTTTTGCTCTCACAGGCCCAGCTGAAAGCAAAGGAGAGATTACTCCTGAGCTTCTGGGAGTCATGAAACGGCTCTGGGCAGACCCCGGTGTGCAGGAGTGCTTCTGCCGATCCAATGAGTACCATCTAGAGGATAATGCTGCATATTATTTGAATGACCTAGAAAGGATTGCAGCACTGGACTACATCCCTACAGTGGAAGATATTCTGCGTTCTCGGGACATGACCACAGGGATTGTGGAAAATAAATTTACCTTCAAAGAACTGACTTTCAAAATGGTGGATGTGGGTGGACAGAGGTCTGAGCGCAAAAAATGGATCCACTGCTTTGAAGGGGTTACAGCAATAATTTTCTGCGTGGAGCTGAGTGGATATGACTTGAAGCTGTATGAGGATAACCAGACGGTGAGTACTTTGGGGTTTCTTCTGTGTTTTGGCTTATTATTATTTGAAGTTCAGTAGTGTCTAAAGGCCTAAGCCCCACTGTCCTACATAGGTAACAAAAAAAAACATCTGCCCAAAAGAGCATACATGGAATCTAGTAGTATTTTTTCTGCACTCACATGGTGGCAACTATATTTCCTAGCAGCATGTAGCCTTTCTCCATTGGCTTTGTTTCTTCAGTGCTATCAATAGAAAATAAAGGGACACAGTCAACTAGAAAATCATATTTCAGTTGGGAAATACTGTACCTACTACAGTGACAAATAACACTTAAAATTACTATAACTGAAAAGTTAGTAAAAATAATTTTCTTCATTTCAATCTATTTTATGCATTTGATAGCATTTTTACTATAGTCAGTTTTGATTTCCCCTGTAGCCTCAGTTTTCTTCTTGCTTATAAAGATCAGCATGAGCTGAAAAAGCGTTAAAAATGTTTAAAATAAATGTTTTATAATAAGACATAATTTTAGGGGGTGCTATCAGAAACTAGGATATTTTAAAATTATTCAGTTTCTAAACAATCAAGCTGACAGTGAGTGCCTCTTTAAGTGGCATAGAAATTGTCATTGGAAGTCTGTTTTATATCTACTTTTGTTATGCAGTCTATTTATTGTCCAGTAAATAATATTCATCCTGAATTCTCCTTGCAATACTAATACTCGTCTTCAGTTTGCTTAGCACACAGATACTGTAACTATGGAAATGGTTGTATATGTGAGTGTATGTATGTATGTGTTTGCTATCACTTTCAGATGATTTAACTTGACCTTTTTAGGTACTATTTGGATTTTTTACATATTTTTTCTATTGTAACCCCATAAATAGACATGATGCTTAAGAAATAATCAGATGTGTTGGTAGAAATATGTAACGATTCCTACACCTCCCTACTTGCTGATATTTCAGTTTAAAAACAACTGACCACCAGAGGAACTAAAATCAACCTCCAGAAAATCACTGTCTGGAGACAACTAATTTACTGTTTATCCAAAGGTGCACCCATATCCTATCATGTCGCTTACACATCTTCAGTTGTTTCACTTGGCGGAACTTTCCTGCAGCAAGGTAGCCTCTGGAGCACCGCAGAATGCTGCATGCATTGTTCTTTCACAGTAGAAACTGTTTTTCAGTGAAGGGGGATCCCAAGAATGTGTTTTGTATACAATATTTAGAATCTAATTGTGATGGTTATGTACATTCTCAGTGCTTGTATTACAGTAAGTCACTTAAGAAATCTTTTCTACCATACTAATGATCTGTTTTTGGTAGACTATTACAGAATCTGCTCTTTATGGAAATACTACACTAATCACATTAATTGTCATAGCTAGTTCAATCATTTTATTTTTTTCTTCTGTATGTCGTGTGCTTGTTATGTCTGAGTTTTGCTAGAGAATATCCTGGTTAGAATTCATAATAATGTGCACTCTCTGTATCTGCTCACACATATATGAGTGGGATCAAATCCAGGCCCTATGTGAATTCATGATGTGAAGCTACTAACAGCTAAGTTTGATGTTGCTTGGCTTCCCGGATACCTAAATCGACTCTGGGTGCCTGGGACACCACAGTGAAGTGGCAAGTAGCACCTACTAAACCCATCCCCTTCCCATGGCTGGAGTCTAAGATTCCGCCCCATGGCTGAGATATATATCAGCCAGGTGCTGGGAAATAAAATTGAAAGAGGAAGTGTCTCCTTAACATCCCAGAAAGGTCAGCAAGCTACATTTCTCCTTCAATACATAACATCCTCAGTAAATGAATGAATCTTGTGGTCTACTCTGATACTAACTCAGAAATAGATCTTTAAACCTGGAGAGACAATGTATTTTTCTGGTGGAAGATGCCTTTCCTTCTAAATTTATGTGGGAAAGAGGATAGCTTTCATGGGCTCTGTGGGCTGAAGTGGAAGTGTTAGGCACCAGATAGGGTTTCTTGCAGGGTGTGGAACTACTTTTCATGTGCTTCCCACTCCCCTAAAGAGGTCCACACCACTTGCCTGTGGAGCGGAACTGCTCAGACTTTCCCTACCTCGTAGCTTTGCACTGGGCCCAATCGACCTCAGCATTGATCAGTCAGGAATTGTGTTAAGATTTGTGGCAGTCAAGGGCTATCATGCTTAATGATGCATAACACATAGTCAAGATCTCTATGGCTGGGAATTCCTGGAATAACTGCAGCAAGGTTTTTAAAAATCTGTAACAGCTTCTTGAAAATTGTGTATGCTGAATGTAGCAAATCATATTCATTAGGTCACTGAATGAAGGCAAGTTGATGACAGTACTTCAAACTGTTTATGACTTGTTTCTCTGATCTATTGCAGTTATTTATCTGGTGCCACTCCAGACAGCCCTTTTATTTAACAAAAAAACAAACAAAACTTGTGCAGCAGCACTTTTTAAGAACCTTATTTCAATTTTTTGGTGGAAAGCCACTCTACTAAGCAAACAAGATTCTAATGGAAGGTCTGGCAGCAGGATAACAGTGCTCTCCTTCTGGGTGTGGTCTAAGTGTTAGATTATAGGGCTGTAAATCCACTCCCTTCACTCCTCCTGTAACTGATAAGGAGATGGGTTAAATATCATGGTGTGAAACTTATTATAATTATTGGTGCATTAAAGAAGCTGCTAAAATCTCTTCTTATTGTAAATACTTTTAACACTTTTCTGTGAGGTATGTGGTTTTGGTTTTTGTTCTGCTTAATCCAGTTTCTTGCAGATGTTCCTGCCATTAAATAAAGCTAAAGCAGAGGGTTCCCAAACCTGTTCTGTGGCTTGGGAAGGGTAAGCCCCTGGCTGGCTGCAAGATGTTTTGTTTACCTGAGTGGCCGTAGCTTCAGCCGCTCACAGCTCCCACTGGCTGCGGTTCACCATTCTCAGCCAATGGGAGCTGTAGGAAGCGGTGGCCTGGCCCGCACTGCTTCCTGCAGCTCCCATTGGCCAGGAATGGCAAATCGCTGCCAGTGGGAGCTGCAAGTGGCTGAACCTGTGGCCACTTGGGTAAACAAAACATCTTTAGGCTTTAACAAAACATCCAGGGGCTTACCCTAGCCAAGCCATGGAACAAGTTTGGGAACCCCTGAGCTAAAGCTACAGTTTCAGAAGTACAGCAAAACTGCCTAGGTGCAGTGACACTTAGGCCTGAGCAAAGTCTGCAAAATATTTTCCACAAGCTTTCATTTACTGTTTTTAAAAGATTGTTTTGACTATTTAAACCTCTTTTGTGCTCACTTTTCATGATTCTCAAGAAAATAAATTTAATGGCAGGAATGTGCACTTAAACTGAAATTTGAACTAGTATTCCAGAATATTCCCATAAACTGAACATTAAATACTCAAAATGACCTACCAGCTGACATTCTACAGACTAAGACATTATTTAGAGTATTATTTTTGAACAATAAATTTGAGAAAATTGCTATCAGTTTAGGGATATTTTATAGACAAAGTGGCAACATTCATTGAATAAAAGGAAATTATATAATTCCAAGACTTGAGACCATTTTGTGCAGAAGTGCTTTTGCCTACAACAATAATCTGTTATACAAAAACAGGATCTGACTGCAAAACTCACACAAATATTGCACCAGAAATAAAGGCATTTATTTCCTGCTTTTTGCTCAGATTCTCAAATAAATGGAGGAATAGCCAAATACAAATAGCAAGCGCTCTTGGAGATTTAATTGGCTTACGTAAATTTCCACATCCCCAACTTTTCTGACTGGTTCTGAAGAAAAACTTCATTTGGTTTCAACCTGTGAAACAATCTTTGCTAGAAAAAGACTTTGGCTAGGAAGAAAAATCCTGCTGATGAAAAGCCTCCAGGTAATGTCCTCTCATTGAACTCCTCAAATTATGCTATTAGAAATGCAGTCATAATCCAAAGTGGCTCACTGGTCGATTGTCTTCCTATGACTCCATCTCAGATAAGACCAACAAAAATTCTTGTGAAAATGGAACCAGCTGCTCTCAGTTCCTTTAACCCCACAGTGTCAACATTGCCACAGTTCCAAATGATTTGCCAGGTTTATTCATGCTATTAAGAATCAGGAGGGATCTTGTGATCACTTTTGCTGTAATGTGAAATTCTCATCTTTACATTTAAGTTTGTATTGCAGATTTTCTCCAGATTGCCATGGCACTTCTGGAGTGTGGAAAAATTCAAATCTAGGCAGCTACTGCATGTACAGTAATCTCACAGATTAGCGGTAGCAACTGTAGACCCAAATCCTTTTATATTATGTCTCTTTAGTAGCAGAATGGCAAGTCCATCTTTCTCTGTTTACCATCATTCTATTTTGCTACTATCATGTGGTTTCTGGGCTAGTAATACTTCCAAAGTATTTTTGTGGCTGTCCACGTTCCCGACCTTCATTATGTGATTCCCACGGGGAAGTGTTAGAGGAGTTTGGTTTTCTTGGCAACAAGTAAGTATAGTAGGAAGTAGAGCCCACATTGGTGTCCATAGAAACAGCCTGCCTGGAGAGATGCTGTTGGTTTATAGAGGCAGCTGAATTTATAAAATAAGGTACTTGTGTAAAAATGGAGAAAATGCACAATACATTTTAGATCACAACTAAACAATGTTTTGTTATAATCTGTATACCGGCATAGTTATACATTGCTGTTTCATTTTAATGACAACTCAAACAGCTAGGCAGATAGATTTAGGTATCATAAAGTTGATCCATCCTTTCTACACTGGCCAGAACAATCATGTCTGGCAGAGTGTCCTTGTGTTTGGTGTTATACTAGCCCAGAGAAATAGTAATTCTAAAGGGGGAAACGAGCTGATACCAGCATCAGTTCTGACAACTATTTGGAAGGAAGCAAAACCTTCATTGGATAGCATGTCCAAATTGACTACAGGATGGTTCAGTCAGTGACAGCTGGACATCTGTTTCTAGAGTTAGCTTCCATTCTTTTTTGATTTTTTTTTTGAGTGCTCACATATAATATTTGGATACCCAGGTTAGGTGCCAAAAGTATAAAATAGGTTCCTGATCTCCAGTACATTGATTAGTACGTATTGTGACGGAGTCAGTCCAGAAGGATATAGGAGAGTGCTGGAAGGCAGGTATATTAGTCTCAGGATGTGCAGGTCCCTGTTCCCTGGATAGCCAAACAAAGGCTACTCCAGGCCAATCAAGACACCTGGGGCCAATTAAGAACCTTCTAGAAAGGAGTAGAAACAGCTAGCCTAATTGGGACACCTGAAGCCAATCAGGGACTGGCTGAAACCAGATAAAAACCTCCCAGTTAGTCAGGTGGGTGTCAGGAGCTGTGGAAGGAAGTTATGCTGTTGGTGAGACTGAGTGTTGGACAACATATCATACTGAAGGAAGGAGGCCCTGAGGTAAGGGTGAAGTGGAGTTTGAAGAAGCAGGGACTGCTGTGGGGAAGTAGCCCAGGGAATTGTATTGTGTTTTGTGGCTAAAAGGTCAGCCATCTTAGCTGATACTATTAGGGTCCCTGGGCTGGAGTCCGGAGTAGAGGGCGGGCCCGGGCTCCCACCTTTTCCATCTTCCATACTGGCCTGTGATGAAGGTAACTCACTAGGTGGTGACTCTTGCCAATTATACTGAGAAAGAGAGGTCACTCTGGGGCCTAGATGAGTTTCTGAGGCCCCTAAATCTGCCAGGAAGCGCAGGACCCACAAGTACAGACTTGGAGCTTTGTCACAGTATACAATGCTTACTTTAAGTCTGTTCCTGCAGTTTTCAACAATGAAACACAGCAAGTCTGTAGAGAATTCTAATGTTATCTTTTCTGAGGGGGAAATGTCATGTACTGCCCTCCCTGGCATGGAATTATCTTAAAATAACTCAACTCTGAAGATCTGTTTAAAAATGTCTGTGAAAATTAACATGAAAGATTGATATTTTAAACATTATTAGGTTATGGAGTTTCAAAGTTGTCTGCTGGTTATGATCGACTTCTCCCATTCGTAAAAATCCCCTATAGTCATTGTTTAGTGAAACCATACCATCTACCCATTCTCTTCAAGAGAAATGTATGTGGCATTGCCTTGCTAATATCTATTCAGATTGCTTAGCCTTATCAAGCGTTGTCTTGCAGTGATGCTGTTGCAAGCACACTAACAGCAAATTTCACTGACCAATACTGTAATTGTCTTGTGTCCTTTTGGACAGTAATCTTAGAGGAACTTTGATGCTGCAAGAAAGTTACCAAATATACCTGACTAAAAATATAAAACCACTTATCCATCAGACATCTTCATACTTCTTCCTACATTATTTGCTAATAGCAAAGTTTGTTGTGTTGACATACGGACATCCTTTATCCCTGCCAATCTTCTCTTCCTTCTTGATCCTGAAGCCCTCATACTGAATTTGTTACATCACAATAACTTTCATGCCAGCAACTTGTAATGTCGTAAACATAGGCTTTTTGACTTCACTACAGGATGATGCAGGAGGAGAAGCTGGAATGTGAAGAAAAAATTCCCAGTGAACACATCAGGCCAGATTCTGCAGTTAAACTAGTGATGGTTCACAGTAAATGTCAGATGAAAGTTGGTTAGAAAACTGCATATAAGTAAATTAGAGTAACTTGCATCGATGAGGCATTCAGTGGATATGAAGGAGTGTAACTTACACAAGGAATGCAGAAGTTTTGGTACTGGCAGCTCAAAAGGATGAAGTAAGAAAAGCAACAAACTAGAAAGTGTAAAATAAAGCTAATCCCCCATTTTATCATCACCTACTTTTAACCACTAAATTCCACGAAAGTTCTACCATTTGCAAATCAAAGCTCTAATCCTTATTTCACACTGAAGTAACTTGGGAGCAACCAGAATGAATCAGAAAGTGGAGGAGAAAGTGAGAAACGCTCCCAAAGTACAACTGGCCCATCTTCAGCACAGTCTTTACTAAAAGTCAAATTCTGAGGCCTTTATATAGGCATATATAGATTTCAGTGAGGAATTCAGATATCTATAGACTTCAATAAGGAACTTGGCTGAATATGACCTGGGTGGAAACCAAATAAGGTGCTCAAGATTTGACCTCCTGTTTAAAATTCTCCTATGTGTTAGGCTTCAACATATTTGACTACCTCTGAAGTGAGGTTAATTAAGGTGGAGTCAGCTAGTGAGGATCCAGCTGCTGCACTTTTACAGTATGGAGATACACAGCTGGAGCTAGTGCCATCCAGAAGTTCAGATCCATCAAGCTTACAACCCATTTGAGATCCAGCAATAGTCTAGAGTAGTCCAGTAATTGAATTTCTAGTAGTGGTGTGTTCAGCTTCCTTTGGAACTTTCCATTCTACCTTCACCATTACACCTCTTACTCACTGCCTACAGCGATCCCAGATTATCATATAAAAAAAATTTCTCTCCTAAACATCTATATATTAGTCAAGATCACATGCTCTTTGCAAAGAGAAACCGACTATTTGTAAACACCTCCTTCTATGTAACACATCAGTGTCTGAATTATCCCTTTCTTGTTCTAACACAAATTGATCTAGCCAGTCCCCTAGTATTTTATAGGCTATTTACCTCTTTTTCACATGCCCCGTAGTGATCTTGAAGTCTATTCATCTCAGTTGCATTCTATGCTGTGTCCTATATTGATATGACTGATCAGTGTCTTACATATTCCCCTTTGGTCTATCCCTTGCAGACCTTCCTTTTGACACTGGCCAGTATTGTTCCTAAAGTAATAGATGTCTATATCTGACAGACAGTGACCTGTCCGTGAAGTGAGAGAAATATTGTCCTTAATTCTTTCTTTTTATTTCCACAGCCATTAGGAAAGGTATATCTTAATAAGAGACTAGAAGTTCATTGGCTTCTCAGAATTCTTCAAACCCTTCACACTTTACTAGTAAGATTTTAAAATTAAAAACAAATAGCCAGTGAAATAAGATAATATAATCCAACAAATTATTGTAGACTGTGCATTGGATGCTAGAACTTAAAAACACTCAGAATAAAAATGTCTGAGACACGAGAGAGTGGAGTTCAAGTCCATTTGATTTGCACAGATTACTTCAACAGGAAGAGTAATCTCCTGCTAGAGCCCTCTTAATCCTCTTATACCAGCTGAAGTTTCTTGGCAGTATTATTTAGAAATGGACTCAAGTCACAAAACACTCATCCAGATCCATATTTCCAACACCCCTAAATTCCAGGATGCTTAGGTGATGATGACTTGGTTTGGTCTATGACGAAAAGACATGGGCGATTTGGAAAATTCATATCCATCGTGAGTCCAAAGGAGCAAGTGCTAGAGTCCCCTTGCCATCTTATGCAATCCCCAGAAAGTGGTGTGGAAGAGAGGAAGGTGCTGCTGCTGCAGAATCCCCTAGACAGTGAGCCTAATACAGCAAGACCCAAGGAGCAATCAATTCCATCAAGGAAAAGCTAAATCTTGAGCCTTGTAAACTGGATGTAGGTGATATGAGTCCTATTAAGGTCAACACTAACTCAGAGACTCGGACGTGGGGTATCTGTCTTATTTTGGAGAAGTGACAAAGAGTCCTGTGGCACCTTAAAGACTAACTAAAGTATTAGAGCATCAGCTTTCGTAGACTAATACCCATTTCGTCGGATGCAAGCCTTGCATCCGACGAAGTGGTTATTAGCCCACGAAAGCTGATGCACTAATACTTTAGTTAGTCTTTAAGGTGCTACAGGACTCTTTGTCACTTCTGCAATTCCAGACTAACACGGCTACCTCTCTGATTCTTGTCTTATTTTGGTGTCCATCTCAGATGAATGGAGTTTAGGAGAGTACAGACACTTTGTTTTCCCCAATTCGAGCTCTGTATAATTGGGAGCAGAATTAGGTGTTGATTGGTTTAGGGATTACCTGGTTCTCTAGCATTTCCATCTTTAATTTAATATTGGTTTTGGTCAAGGTCTTATTTATAAGAAGCAGTGTCAACATTTCTACTGCTAACAAGTTTCAATGTGATGTACACATTTCATTGTGGCCCTTGCCCCTGACATATGGTCTATTTTATTGAATTCTTCAGACATGTTTTTTCTTTGATCTTCCATAGAAAAGACAGTTTGTACTCTGTTCAGCTTTTTGGTGTGTATTTGCTAAGAAGTCTTATTTGTGAGACAAATGGGGAAGGCACTGCTATATTGTTCAAAGATGGAATTTGGACTGCATGTGAGACAGAAGTACTGATTTTGAAAAATTATCCTTTGTCCATCTTGGTTCTTCCTTTGGTTGTAATTGTGTTTTCCCCCCAAACACTCTCTTATTGCAGGATTTCAGAAGGATGCTACAAAATTTAGCAGGATGTCCCAGATACATAGATGTCTTAATTCCATTTCTGGAAACTGAACTGTACTGCTTTATGCACGCAAAGATCATTTTTCTGAATTCTGAGCAGGCTTGGAAGACAATGTTAAATAGAGCTGGCTGGAAAACAGGAATTCTGTTTTGGAAAAATTTAGGTGTGTTGAACCTTGTTTTAGTTCTGCATTTTGATAAAATCTGAGTCTTCTTGAAATTTTTCTTAGAAAAGAGTGCCCCCATTTCTACTAAGCCCATCCAAAAATAAATAAATAAATAAAAGAGGAAATTTGGTTAGCTCAGCATGATTTGTTCTTGACAAATCCATGCTGGCTATTCCTTATAACACTATTATTAAGGTTAAGATTTTGTCATGGTTATTTTCAATAAAAGTCATGGACAGATCACAGGCAATAAACAAAACATAAGAACATAAGAAAGGCCGTACTGGGTCAGACCAAATGTCCATCTAGCCCAGTATCCTGTCTACCAACAGTGTCTTCCAAGCCTGCTCAGAATTCAGAAAAATGATCTTTGCGTGCATAAAGCAGTACAGTTCAGTTTTCCAGAAATGGAATGAAGACATCTATATATCTGGGACATCCTGCTAATTTTGCAGCATCCTTCTGAAATCCTGCAATAAGAGAGTGTTTGGAGGGAAAACAAAATTACACCCAAAGGAAGAACCAGATGTACAAAGGTTAACTTTTCAAAATCAGTACTTCTGTCTCACATGCAGTCCAAATTCCATCTTTGAACAATACAGCAGTGCCTTCCCCATTTGTCTCACAAATAAGACTTCTTAGCAAATACACATCAAAAAGCTGGACAGAGTACAAACTGTCTTTTCTATGGAAGATCAAAGAAAAAACATGTCTGAAGAATTCAATAAGACTCAGATTTTATCAAAATGCAGAACTAAAACAAGGTTCAACACACCTAAATTTTTCACAAAACAGAATTCCTGTTTTCCAGCCAGCTGCAGGTGCCCCGGAGTGAGTGAACCTAATGGATAAGGATCAAGTGATCTCTCTCCTGCCATCCATCACTTCCCTCTGACAAACAGAGGCTAGGGACACCATTCCTTACCCATCCTGGCTAATAGCCATTAATGGACTTAACCTCCATGAATTTATCCAGTTCTCTTTTAAACCCTGTTATAGTCCTAGCCTTCACAGCCTCCTCATGCAAGGAGTTCCACAGGTTGACTGTGCGCTGTGTGAAGAAGAACTTCTTTTTATTTGTTTTAAACCTGCTGCCCACTAATTTCATTGGGTGGCCCCTAGTTCTTCTATTATGGGAACAAGTAAATAACTTTTCCTTATTCACTTCCTCCACACCACTCATAATTTTATATACCTCTATCATATCCCCCCTTAGTCTTCTCTTTTCCAAGCCAAAAAGTCCTAGCCTCTTCAATCTCTCCTCATAGGGGACCCGTTCCAAACCCCTAATCATTTTAGTTGCCCTTAAAAATTCACAGAAACCCCTGAAGCTTGCTGGGGGATGGGCAGGACTGAGAGTTCCAGCCCCCGCCGAAGCCATGGACAGTTGCAGGGCCCTTGCCGCCCTGGGGCACAGGACTGAAGCTGAAGACGAAGTAGTCACGGAAGTCTCTTAAAGTCACAGAAGCCATGGCCTCCATGATGAAATTGTAACTTTAACTATTATTCTCTAGGTGCTTACAAACTGATTGTTTAATAGTGTGTTCCAATATCTTTCCAGATGTCAAAGTTGGGCTGACTGGTCTATAAATCCCCAGGTCCGATTTGTTCCCCTTTTTAAAGCTAGGTACTGTATTTGCCGTTCTCCAGTCCTCTGGTACCTCACCCATTCTCCATTAGTTCTCAAAGGTAATGGCTAGCAGTTCCAAGATTGCTTCAGCTAGTTCCTTAGGTACGCTAGGATGAATTTCATCAGGAGCTGCTGACTTGACTATATCTAACATATCTAAATATTCTTTAATCTGTTCTTTCCAATTTTGGCTTGTATTTTTCCCTTGTTAATATTAATTTTGTTGAGTATCTAGTCACGATTAATCTTTTTGATGAAGACTGAAGCAAAATATGCATTAAACACCTCAGCCTTCTTCGTGATATCAGTTATTAGCTCTCCTTCCCCACTACATAGAGGATCTACACTTTTGTTCACCTCTCTGTCTCCTAATTATTTAAGAATCCCTTCTTATAGCCTTTTATGTCCCTTGCTAGGTGTAACACATTTTGTACCTTAACCTTTCTGATTTTGTCCCTACATGCTTGTACTATTCTTTTGTATTCCTCATTAGCAATTCATCCATGTTTTCACTTTTTGTATGATTCCTTTTTTTTCATTCAAGTCGTTAATGAGTTCCTGATTGTAGGGAGAATAGTAAGAGGCCATTATAGCTATCTTTCCTTCGCATCAGGATAATTTGCAGTTGTGGCTTTAATATAGCTTTCTTGAGAAATTGCCAGGTTTTTTGAACTCCTTTATCCTTTAGCTTTTCTTCCCATGGGACCTTACCTATCAGTTCTCTGTCTGTTAATGTCTGCTTTTTTGGAAGTCCATTGTCCCTTTGCCACTCTCATTCCTTCCTTTCCTTAGAATCATGAAATATTTTTCACCAAATTGTCTTCCGTATTCAGATTGGCAATCAGTTCCTCCTAGATGGTCAGAATTAAATCTCCAGGGGTGGTCCCCTCATTATTTCTTTCACTTTCTGAAACAAAAAGCTGTTCTCAATACATTCAATAACTTGGAAAATTTGTGTTTTACTGTATTATTTTTCCAGCAGATATTTGAGTAGTTACATTCCTCAGTATTATTGTGTCTTGTGTTTTGGATATTTCCATAATGCTGCAGTAAAAACCTAGACTGCAGTAGGTCTTGTGCAGAATGAAAGTGTTTTGGCACATGATGCTGTAAATTAAGGTCCTTCTATTCCCTAGTAACAATTTCCTCTGAAAACCTTCTCTGCCATCCAGCACAAGATACAGTTTGAACAAGAAGCCTATTTGTTTTCTCTCAGGATTTTTTTTTTATTGATTTAAGTAGGGAATTTTTTAAATAATTTTTTTTAAAGAATATGTACCAGAGGCTTGTTTGTTTTTTCGGATACTTCAGCTTTTGAGAGTACAGGGTATTAAAGAGCCTTTTAGACGTGCAGCTCTTTTCCCACAATACTAATAATAGCTCTCAAGACTGAAGGGAAATTTTGAGTACACAGGATGCCGAACCTTATTAGTACTTGCTAGTATCAATGAAAAAAACCAAATTGCCAAATAATTCTTCAGGAGAAACATCCTTCCATCAAACTTGACATCTTGGGAATCTCAGGAAAGCAGCAGTTTAAACTGTTCAGATACTCTCACTTTTATGTAGTATTTTAGCGCATTTGTTGTGAACTTTAATGAGCGTCATAGCCCAGAAAACTTCAGTGTTTCATGTGAATAATGTCTAGACACTAGCTTGAGTTCTGGTTTTGATTTTCCATTTTCATTTTTTCCTTGTAAAGGATTCAATATGTGGCTGTTATGATAAAAAAAAAAAGATTATGAACAATTAATAAATATATCAGATGTACAACTGTGTGGACGTAGCTTCTTCAAAGTATGTAAGATTTCCAGATTGAATCCTGGAAATCTTGCTTCAAATTGGAATGACCAATTAAAACTATCAACCCCAGGAATTTGTTGAAGGCATCATTCCTGTAAAAATACTCGGCCTTCTACTGTATAATTTTCGTTTCACTTCTTATCTTTTAATCATGTGCTCTGTACATAGAGGTGAGTCCCTAAAAAATCCTGTTCCTTGTGTTCTATGTAATGTTCTTAATGCCCAGAAATGCTCTGAACTTTACAGTGAATAACTGCAGTTACAGTGGAGAAGAACAACACTATGTATGGTCACATTAAACATGTGTCAAGAAGAGCTTATCTTCTTTTAGCTGCACAAAACCAAGTGGATAACTCCAGTGATGCATCTTACTGTAGAAGACCGATGATGGTTTGTTTATATAACCAAATCATATCACTAGAAACTGTATTTTCATTCCCCACGATAGGGAAGATGCTTAAAGAAACGAAGGCTCAGTTGATCTTTAGTGGAATTCTACCTGTCCCTAGAGGAGGAGGGTGAAGGTGAGACAAGATTATGATGATCAACAGATGGCGGCTCAGGCAGTGGTGCTATAAGGAGGGCTTTGGGATGTTCAACCACTGAGAGCCATTTATGGGATGGACTTCACCTGAGTAGGGAGGAGAATAGACTTCAGGGATGAAGGTTGGAACAACTGATTAAAAGAGATTCAGGCTAGGAATTTGTGGGACACAGCTGGGAGATGCTCATGTAATCTTGATATTGAGTGGGAGGTAAATCAAATAAAAGAGAATACAACAATGGATAAAAGGAACAACAGAGGGTAGGAGAATGGACAACAAGAGGAAAGGTAGCACCAGTACTAATGACATTAACAGTCAGATAGATAACACTGTCAGCAAAATGACTGTATTCAGAATCTTGCAAGGAATCTGGGAGAAGCCAAGCAGACACAACTAAGAAGTCTGAACACCAGTGCAAGGAGCCTGGGTAACTACTGGTGCAGGAAGTTAAATCAGATATTATAGAGATAATAGAAACGTGGTGGAATACTAGTTGTGACTGGAATACAGGTATTGAAAGGTATGTGGTGAAGTATCATTGTATATTAATGATGAGGTAGACTGTAAAGAAGTTAGAAGTGATAGACTAGATAAAACTGAATCTGTTTGGGTCAAAATCACTTTGGGGAAGAATGGTAAGAGGCTCTACTGGAATAGTGCTTGCGGTCTGCTACAGACTGCCAGGGCTCTGATTTGGATATGGATAGAGACCTCTTTAATATTTTTAATGAAATAAATGCTATTGGGAATTGTGTGATTATGGGAGGTTTTTGTTTATCAGATATAGATTGGAGGACAAGTGCTACTAAAAATGGCAGGACCCAGATATTTCTGGATGTGACAGATTTCTTCACCTAACAGTCAGTGAACTAATAAGAGGTGATGCCATTTTATATGTAGTATTGGGAAGTAGCAGGAACTCACAAAACACCTGTTTGTAGAGGACAATCTTGATTCAAGTTATGAGCTAATTCAATTTAAACTAAATGTAAAGATAAACAAAAATAGATCTGAAACTAGGGTACTTGTTTTCAAAAGTGCAAACTTTTAAAGTTTAAAGCTAGAGTGAGAACTGCCAAAAGCCAAACAGACCTGGACCTCAGAAAGGAAATTAAAACCAATAGTAAAAAGTTTATTAGCCATATAAATAAAAAGAAAATAAGGAATGAAAAAGTCAGCTGGGATTCCAGTGATAGGAACCTTCATAAAACAGTACCCTGATAATATCAGCCATGGATGTCCATGGACCTAGCAGTGTTGACTCCTTTTTACAGTCCTGCCTTTTCCATACCAACTGTAATCCCAGCAATGTGAGTTCTCATAGCAGTAGAGCAGAGAGAGATGTTGGAAATTTTACAATTGACTTTGATGTGAGTAGAACCAGGTCCCGTATATTAATTCCCTGTACTTTGCTGCCCTGAAATGTAGTACTTTTTACTTCTGTGTTCATTGAAGACATTCTGTATGTGGGGAAGTAGTTAATTGTGTTTCATTTTATCTTCCTTATTAATCTTGTATATTCCTTCATTAATAAGTAAATTATTGGCAACTTTTAGTTTGTAGCTTTTACTTTCTGATTCACAAAGTTAATTTCTGTGTCTGTGTAACTGAGGAGACAATGTGATACTATGTGTTTGTATTTATTAGTCAAAAGATATCGAAGTAATTGGTTCTTATAGTTCCAGTTTGGTCATTTGTCATTCTTGCTCTCCTTCAGTCTTGGTAATCTGTATAAGATGACCATTACTGTTTCTTCTTTTTCATTCTTTGTAACCTTATGAAAAGAATTTTACCATCACACTCTTTGCTGATGGGTTATAGCTCTCTGGCATTATAAATACATTTGAAATAAATGTCACTCATCTCCAACCTCCTACTTCCTTAATATCTATCCTTCAAAGATTATACCCATTTATAATTGATATTCTACTTTTCCAGTTGCGCAAATCACATCAGGTTTCACTAATGTCTTCTATATCATTCATGACATCATCACATTATTGCTTTGGATGCTCCTAGTGTTTGTGTACAGAATTTAAGAAAAATCTCTCATTCATTCAAATAGCTCTTTTGGTGATTTACAAATTCATATAAACTGGACAACATGAGAAAGTTCAGGCTAAACTCAAACTGAAATCATATGTGTTTGTCCAGCTGTAATAGCCATTTCTCCCTGGTATTGCTGCTCTTGACTAATAAGTTCTGAATGACGGAGAAACTCTGTCATAGTAACTGGTCTCTGAAGAAATATAGAACAGGGATAATACATCTTATACAACATAGGCCAAATCAATTTGCTTGTTCATTGTTTAAGGAGAATGGATGTTGCCTTTAGTTAGCAGAACTGTATGAGTTGTCAGCCATCCTGTTCCACTTCCCCTACACCCTCTTCCCACCTACCCATCTATCCATAAGGAATAACATAAAATGAGGTTGTAAAATGGTGCCTTCAGGGACTTTTCTACTTTGAGCTCTCTGTACTGCCACATCCCTCTGTATTGCTTGATTTGTAGCTAAATAGAGCTTATATCTAAAAATTGAACTAATTTGCTTCTTTAAAACAGATTAGCAGTAAAAAGCCACTCAATAACTTACTATAGCAGCCCTGTTAGGGATTTCTGCATGACATTTTTAAAACAAAAAAACTGGTATAACCTAAGAAAATCTTTTAACGATTTCACTTAATTAGAGCTATACAATTCAGTTTAATTTACCATCTTTTCTAATTCTCTTTTATCACTAATGATTATGCATTTATTCAGCATGAAAGTTCAAGACATATTTTACATCATACATATTGTTAAAAACCTCATTTCACTGTCATTTGAGAGTCATCACCATGTTATGGTACCAAAAATGGAGTCTTGTATCAGAAGCACTCTAATGTCATAAGGTATGGATGGATGAATCTAAGATAGACTCATCAAGAAAAACTCATCAGAACACTCATAAGAAATCATGTCAGACACAGACCAGTTTTGCTCATCAAAAATCATGAAAGCCAGATTCAGTCAGGAAAATTGTTTTAATAACTGTGGTGCTGAATTAATCTCTTATCTATAACATCAGGACTATGAGATTCTAATCACTATCAAAGGTGGATGAGCCAAACTGTAGTAATGAGATGATGCCTAATGCAGAGGTACTTTACTAAGCATTCGAAGACTTGCCAAACAAGAGTGAAGATACAGATCTAGAGTGAAATCCTAGTCCACTGCAATCAACAGAAACTTTGCCATTGACTTCAGGAGGGTCTGGAGTTCATCCCTGCGGTGGATTTCTGACACTGTTTTACTGGACCATGATTATAAAATAATCAAAGTTTTTAAAACTGTGCTAACCACTGTGATATCTGAGTACCATTCACATTTAAAAACATTTTTTGTTAGTCTTTAAGGTGCCACAGGACTCTTTGTCGCTTCTGCAAATCCAGACTAACACGGCTACCTCTCTGATTCTTTAAATATGTTATTTTCCCCATCCTTCTCTACAAATCGTTTTTTAAAAGTAATTTATTTATTGTGGCAAAGCTAAGTCAAATAAATTTGTTTTGGATTTTGTGCTGAAGGTAATAAGATCCATGGACATTCTGGTGTGTTCAAGAGTAAGTTTCACTGCTATAAGACAGCTGCCAAGAGATTTCTGTTCCCTATACTTTTGAGTGTCTCCCTTGTAGCTGACAATCCAGTTTCAGAGAAACATGGCTGTCATTGAGCAATGGTGGTTTTGGTGATGATAATCTTTCGAATAAAGGTTTTGATGGGAAACTCCTTTCATCCAGGGTTTTACTGAAAAATACTGATTCAAGCTAAAACAGAAGTCTTTATAGTAATTATATTCCTCCCTTCCAGCCTTCACCAAGAATCTTTTCTGCTTACAAGAAACTGAAAAATCCAGTGAATGCTCATAATCATTGATTCTGAAAGCAGTCTCACAAATGCTTTTTTTAACATCTACCTCACTATTACACAAAATGCCTCTTAAAGGATTTACTAAATCCTAAAGTCATTTTTCAAAAACTTTCTGTCTCTCTGTTATGTTCTTGTTTAAAAGTGGACCTAGATGCTCTTCGTATCATGTTGCAATGCTTTTCAAAAGCCACATAAACTGGGTGCACCCAAAACACCCTCAAAAGATGATAGCATGACAGGAAACCAAGCCTACAAAGATCAGACTGGTAGAAATGATGTTGATAATTCACTGTCCACTTAAAATATTAAACAGATTTTATTATCTTGCACAAAACCAAACTATCTTTAGAACAATGATACTTTTAATCTTTGTAGTTTTTTGTGACATTTTGCTGTTATGTAATTCTTTTCATAAAACACCTAGCACCCATTTCAGGTGCTGAGTAGAAATTATGTTATTTCTCAACAATTTAACTACACAGTAACAAGTGGTTTATTCTGAAAATATTGTGGATGCCAGTTGCTAACATTTTTAAGTGAACTTTGGTGGTAGATCTCTCTCTTAAATTAGAAGAATTTAAAAATTATTCAACTTATATTATGGCTAAATAAGTTTTGGTGGAAGTGAGAAAGAAAAAAGTATGCTGGGAACTGTGATAATACTCTTCAGTTACAGGGAGAGCAGTACCTTTGATCCCATTGCAGTCCCCCTCAAGTACATCCCTCTCACAATCTTTGCTTCCTTCTATTCTTTCAAGAATAAAACTCTCAGTTCAACCACTCTTAGACCAGCTTTCTTGATGGCAGTCCCCCTGTTTACAGCCGTGATAATTCAAGAGACCCAACTTTAGTTGGCACCTACAAGAAATTTCCCTCAGGTAGCCTGCGACCAGCAGCAGATTGAAGTGATGCAGAACAGCTTCTTCAAAACATTCATTGTACTTTTATCCAAAGGGACATAACAATCAGAGAAAAGTGTTTAAAAAAAAAAAAGGCCTACACACTTGGGTTTTATCTACAGCTTATAATTTCCCTCAAAGCTTAAGCAAGCCTTGTTACCTCAACCCATCCCATGAGGCTATGTCTATCTGTGCTCTGTGAACATCCCCCTGAAGACTGAACTTTCCTCCTTCCCTTCATTGAGAGAGATTTTTAACTGTTTAATGTCCTTTTGATCTTAGGCTCTCAGTCTTGGCAAACCAATTGCATAACTATTGGCTGGTACCTAGAAATAGTGTCTTCCCAAGAAATGGCCCAGCCATTGTTCTCTTAACTTCCTTGAAATTGTTTACCCAGAGGTCTCTAATCTCTGATCACTTTTTTAACTCCTTCATGTTCTTCCTAACAGTGTTTTTTTATTTAAATTTATAGAATCATACAAATGTAGGGCTGGAAGGGACCTTGAGATGTCATCTAATCCAATCCACTGTGCTAAGGCAGGATCAAGTATATCTAGACCATCCTTGACAGATATTTTTCTACTCTGTTATTAAAAACTTCCCATGATGGGGATTCCACAACCTTCCTTGGAAGTTTATTCCAATTCTTGATTATCTGTATAGTTAGAAAGTTTTTCCTAGTATTTAACTTAAATCTCCCTTACTGCCAGTTAAGCCTATGATTATGCTTATAATATTTGTGGATGACATGAAGCTGGGCAGGGATGCAAGCACTTTGGAGGACAGGATTAGAATTCAAAAGGATCTTGACAAACTCAAGAATTGGTCTGAAATTAACAAGATGAAATTCAATAAAGACAAGAGCAAAGTATCTCGCTTAGGAAGGAAAAATCAAATCTACAGCTACAAAATGTGGAATAACTGGCTATGCAACTGAAAAATACGCTGGTCATTTCATTCATGAGAACAGCTTCAGTCTGACAGCAAGGGTGTTATAAATCAGTGTTTCTCAACAACCATTCCGTGTACTGGCGGCTGGTCCCTGAGATTTCCCTGACACAGTTTAGGAAGGCAGCAAGACTATCTCTCGTATCTAAAGGTTGAGAAACACTGCTATAAATCAAGAGGGCAATTATAAATTACCAAAAAAACAAAACAGAACAAAACCAAAAAACAAACAAACAAAAAAACCCACATGCATCCTGAAACAAATTACTTGGGTTGAAATATAACCATTACTTTTTAGATTTGGGGAAAGACATGGCATTTTTAATTGATTTAAATTTGAAGGACAGGATAATGTAATGTACTTGACAATTCTGACTTTTGCATTGTATGTCTGAAAGTGACTCAGTTACCCCCATCATATGTGCTATGCTTTCATACTCTTAAACATTTTAAGACTTTTTAAAAATTACCTCAATCTCCTGGAAAATTTAAGACAAATGAAAATTCTACATTGTAAATATTTCATCAGTGAGGTTTAATCCATTGCCTGCTTTTACTCTTTAATCTTTCTAATTTTTTTACTGTCAGATACATTACAAAATCTAGATATTACACCTACTATGTTCCCTTCTCCCACAAAGGCCCTGATACTGCCTATGCAGTGTTCATTATAGGGATGGGACCTAATTTTGTAATTAACAAACCTATTTTCTAAGTTACATGTTCATTTATAATATTCAAGATTGATGCCCAGCATTCAGTTCTGTCAAAACTGGATAAATTAAATAAAATAGTTATACTGGGTAGAAGAATCCTGAACAACAACAAAATAGATCACAGAGTCAATACATTGCCTGTTTCAAATTGCATCAGGTTAAAGATGTTTAAGGTTTTAAGGCTGATATTATAACATTTATTTTACTAAGAGAGTTTAAAAGAATGAAACTACTTTTGTTTGCTTTAGGAATCCCAAACTTTTAATTTAATTTGGATCTAGTATCAGACGTATACATAATATTTTTGCAATAAGCGAAACAAACAAATTTCTAAATAGGACTCCCGTGGGATTTTTTAATTTTAATTAAACACTTTGAAGTCTTGGGGTTCTTTTGGTGGGAGGTAGAGGGGTAATTGTTTGCCTTTTTCCTTTCAAGGGAAGGATTAATTTTATCAAAATATTTTTAAAATAACATAATTTAAAGTTATGATTAAACTGTTGTTAAACAACATTATTAAAAAAAATTTGGCCAAGGATAAGTGCTTCTTTGCTTACAAGAATATCAACATGTGTTTAGGAAGATATTACAAAATTAAAACAATTAACTCTCACATTAACTGACAACACATGTAGTATTGTGAAAACATTTGCTTTTTTCCTGGAAATAGAAAATGAAAATATTGACGTTAAAAATTGTTCTATCCTTTTAAAAAATAAGGCTTTGATCATTTACTGTAAATTGTTGTTTAACACTGATTTTAGTGGGGAAAGGATTACAGTCCAATATGGAAATTAAATGCTCTAAATTACATTTAAATAATACAGATAAAGATGGCGAAAATATAAAATATATTTTAAAATAAAATTAGGCTTTGCGTGTCTGTGCATTGCAGCTTAATTCTGGGAAGTACCCCAGTCCTATCAATAGGTGGTATTACATACTGATAAAGGCCAAATCCTGCCTTAACAGGGTTGCAAAAGAGAGCTGGGATACTAAGGGTACGTCTTCACTACCTGCCAGGTCAATGGGCAGTGATCAATCTATCAGGGATTGATTTATCGCGTCCACTGTGGACACGATAAATTGATCCCTGAGCACACTCCCCATTGACTCTGGAACTCCACCTCTTCAAGAGGCAGAAGCAGAGTCAGCGAGGAGGTGGCAGAGTTGACTTGCCGCCGTGTGGATGGCCAGGTAAGTCGCCCTAAGATACACCGACTTCAGCTATGCTATTCGCGTAGCTGAAGTTGAGTATCTTAAGTCGACCTCCCTTCCCCGCACCCACCCCAGTGTAGCCCAGGCCTAATAGAAGATCTGGGAATCCTGGCCACAGCAGGATGCAATAGTGTGGACCTAAAAGACTGTGCCAGGTGCACTTTACTACTGCTCTGAAAAGATGAAGTATGTACCTCTCAGCATGTGCTGACAATCTCAATATCTCTGATAGTGGGCAGGAAACTTGACATGTCCCTTGTTTGACACACCCTCTTGGAGCAGAGGGCTGACATGAAGGCTTTTTGCTTGCCTCGTATTATTTTGACTGCTGTGAAGAAATACATTTTTTTGTGTAGATGTGAGAGAAGGGGAGAAATCCCTCTTGTGCTCTTTGCTATCTGCTTCTGTACTAAACTCATTCCCCTACTGTACAAGAATAGCACTGAGCAGATTCTAATTAGAGATGTAAATACCATTTAAAAAATTAACAATTTAAACGGTTAAAAATATTTTGTTTAAACAGCTAACCAATTAAAGGGCTGGACGGCCAGTGCCAATGGGGTTGACGGGCTGGTCAGCATAGGACTGCTGGGGCCAGCTGGCCTAAGGGTTAACAGTTAAGGAGGGTTAATTGCTAAGATTAATGCCTACCAGTTAAGTGGTTAACAGTTTACATCCCTAATTCCAATTCAATATATGACTCTTATTATATAATATATAGTAATATAACTATTTTGTGCACTAATATTACAACACTACAATTTGTAAACAGCCACCAACTGATGTAGAATGAAGTGCATAACCACAATATTACCCTAAATTATGTCAAAGGCTGGAGAGTCCTCCTTTATCCTAGCACTAAAGCCTAGGTGTTAATCCAGCATTGTTTCAAGGGCAGGTGATAAGCAAGGATTTGGCTGTGGGTTGTGGCTGGAGAACTTCTGCATTCTTCGTGGTGGGGCCGTATCATACATTTAGCAAAGGAATGCTACATATTCTGAGGATGGATTTCACTCTCAAAGCGTTAAGGTGAAGTAGAAAATCAAAAAGGCAGCTCCCCTGCCTCAAAAAATCTCAGAAACATATCAAACAGTCCTACTGCAGGCTACTTCAATGGCAAATTTTAATATTGATTTCTGAATGAAAGAACAAAATACAAGAATTATGTTTATTTCTAGGCTTATTTGGAAATAGGATAATTGGTAAGTGTATCTCTATACAATGTTAAAAGAGAACATGTTGCAAAGTAATGGGGAAAAGGATCTAAATTGTAGCGTACAGGGTGAAATAATTATTCAGACTGTTTCAATGAGATTTAAAAATTCAGTTGTGCTTAAATTATATTTTCACCTTCAGCTTGTTACTTTGCTTAAACAGCTCTTGCTGTTTTAAGATGCAGCTACGATTGGAGCTATTACTACCCTGAGCTAATTACACCTTGTGTATGCTAGCAGAGGAAGGAGAGAAACTGTAGGCGACTGAATACTCACACTTCCAAACTGTGCGGTCACAACACAAGCTGTATTCTTCAGCAACTATTTTGTATCAGCCTACACCTGTCATAGTTCATTCAGGAGGCAGGCCAGTTATTTTTAAAAAGACAAAACAAAGCCCCCAAAATTAGAAGAGTAGGACACAGACCTCTCCACAATATCCTCCTGAAATTATCTGCTATGTTGGTTAATCATCAGTGTTCAATTACAAGAGTGGGACAGCTATCCATCCAGAGTTTCAGCCTGATTCTTGATTTCAATTGCAGCTTGGTTCACAATCATTGTACAAGCAATTCTTTAATAAAAAGATTAAAATGATAATTAGATGAAAGTATTAAGTGAGTGAGGGGAAGGAAAAAGGATAGAGGTGATGGAGCTGACAAATAGGTTACTCACCAATAACTGATCCTTTGAGAACATTGCCTCTGCTGCTGTGCTCTGGGAAACATTTAGAAAAGCAGTGCCCATAAGGACGAGATGAATGTTCTCTTGTAGCACCAAGCAAATGGGGTTGAGGTTGTAGGAGGTCGTATTTGACCTATCTAACTCAAATCTTTCTTCAAAACTCCACAGTGTTTAAGATAGTACAACTCCAAGAAAAAAGCAAAGGTAGGTAGGTAGTGTGAAAAAAGCAGAGGAAGCTTTCAAGGAATCAGTTCCTGATAAGCAACCAGTTTTTCCTCTTTGATGTGGCTTCTGCATACTCCCACTCTTGGGAGCCTAATAAGCAGTGCAGCCCCTAGGAAAAGAGGCTTAGTTCTGATTAAATGAAAACTGCAGAACAGCCTTTGCAAAGTGAGCTTCAGATGTAGATGCCAAGCAAAGAGAGTAGAATTTGTATGTGGTTATGTGAATTAAACTGTGGCAACCCTATAGATTTCTACACTGGAAACATTATGGAGACTGGCCATCAATGCGATCTTATCACTAATTTAGTGTGCCTGTCCTTTTGGGCCTGAAGTGTAAAGGCCTGGCATAGTGAACAACAATCTAGTAAATAACCTTCCTCAAGGCACATCAGGAAGCAAGTATTTTCATCCAACTCCAGGAAGACCAAAGGGCAAGAAAAACACAGATTAAAAACCTGGTCTTTTTCCTAGTCTTTTCAATCAGACATCTCAGAACCAAGATGGAGTTAGTTTGAGAATCTAGATTGTGCAATGCTGCAAAAACTACTTAAAATTGCCTAACTAAATTGTTTAAAATGTAAAAGTAGAAAAACAAATTGATAGGGTATTTTTTGCTTAAAAATCAAGAAAAAGCTCCTTGGACTTGGAGTGAAGGCCCCTGCAGCAATTGCTAGTTATGGAAAGGAAGGAAATCACTCCATGGCTTCTTGTAAGCCTCATCTCTGAACCAAGGTGCCCTGAGGGGATATTCATAAATGTCAATTTGCTTTTCTAGAAGGTTCCTAAAGTTCAACAGCAGAGGGCACATCTCTGGGAGGAAGTAATCATGATCTGATAGAATTCAAGATTCTACAGAAAGGCAGATTTCAACCGACTCCGAGACATAGTAGACAAGGTCTCAGTTTGGAAGAAAAGGAGTTGAAGGGGGCTGGCAGTTCCAACAAGATGTAATATTAGAGGCTCAACACCAAGCTATTCTGATTCAGAGGAAAGATGAGAAGAGCCACAGGAGGCCTTTGGGACTGCACAAGGAGCTTTTTAGCTATCTGAAAACCAAAAGGGATACATACAGGAAATGGAAGGAAGAGAATGTCACTAAGGAAGTATACATGGGACTAGCATGAGTGTGTATGGACAAAATCAGGAAAGTCAAGGCAAAGAATGAGTTTCAGCTGGCAAAAAATGTTAGAGACAACAGGAACTGATTCTTCAAATGTGTCAGACAAAAAAGAAAGATCAAGGACACTGTGGGTCCACTGCTCAATGGAGAATGTGAGCTGATAACTGTAGACGATAGGAAGGCAGAGCTGCTCAATTCCTGCTTTGTTTCAATCTTCTTGCAAAAAATAACGTGACTGGAAGACTAGTGAAGTTACCATAGACAACAAAGAGGAAGGGAATGCAGATTGGGATAAGTAAAGAATACATCAGAGATCTTCTGACTAATTTGAATGAATTCAAATAAGCGGGGCCAGATGCTACTCACCCAAGGATACTGAAGGAATTAGCAGAAGAAAACTTGGAGCAACTGGCAATAATATTTTCAAACTCATGGATGACAGAAGAGGTCCCTGAAGACTGGATAAGGGCTAATGTAGTGTCCATAGTTAAAAGGGGGGAAAGGAGGAACTGGGAAATTATAGACCAGTCAGCTTGACTTTGATACCTGGGAACATATTAGAACGATGTATAAAACACTCAGTTTGCAAATATCTGGAGGTTGAAGGGGTAATCACTAGCAGCCAACATGGATTTACCAAGAACAAAGCATGCCAAACCAGCTTGATTTCCATTTTTAACAGGGTAACTGATTTGGTGGATAGGTGAAATGTGGTGGACATAATATACCTGGACTTCAGCAAGGCTTTTGACACAGTCCCATGTGATATTCTGATAAGTAAGCTGGAGAAATATGGTCCCAACAGAACTACCATTAAGCGGATACATAATTGGTTAAACAGCTGCAAACAAAGTGTAACTATTAATGGAATGATATCGGATTGGAGGGAGGTCTCAAGTGGGGTACCATAGGGATCTGTTCTGAGTTCAGTGTTGTCTATATCTTTAATAATGACCTAGATATAAGTTTATAGATGATACTGATCAAGTTTGAAGATGACACAAAGCTGGGGGGTTGCAATATTTTGGAGGATAGAGCTAAAATTCATAGGGAACTTGATAAATTGGAGAACTGGGCTATAGACAGCAAAATGAAATTCAACAAAGACAAATGTAAAGTGCTACACTTAGAGAAGAAAAACTAAATGAACAAATACAGAATGTGGCACTGCTGGGAAGGATCTGGGAGTTGTAGTGGACCACAACCTTAACACTAGTTAGCAATGTGATGCTGTTGCAAAAAAAGCAAATGCAATTTTAGCTTACATTAACAGAGGCATGGCATGCAAGTCACGGGAGGTGATAGTATTGCTCTACCTGGCACTGGTTAGACCTCAGCTGGAGTATTTTGTCCCGTTTTGGTCACCAATGTGTAGAAAGGATGTAGAGAAACCGGAAAGGATCCAGAGGCGAGTGACAGAGATAATGGAATGCAAGTCATAGGAGCAAAGGCTGAAGGAACTGGATATGTTTAGTTTGGAAAAGAGGAGATTAAGCGGGGGTATGATAGTGGTCTTCAGATACTTGAAAGGCTGCCATAAAAAGATGGACAAATGTTGTTCTTTTTTGCCACAAAAAAGCAGTCAGTTCAAACTACAGCATAGCAGATTTAGATTCAATCTCAGAAAAAAATCCTAACTATAAGAAGAGTAGGACAATGGAACAGACTGCCTTCGGAAGTTGTGGAAGCTTCTTCACTGGATATTTTCAAAAGGGGGCTGGATAACCATCTGTCTTGGATGGTTTAGGCATAAGAAATCCTGCATCTTGGCCGGAGGTTAGATTAGAAGATCCTTGTGGTCCTTCCTAACAGGACTTTGGAGCGGAGCCTGGAGCTGGAGCGCGGAGCAGTGGAGCTTCAGGTTTTTGCCTGGAGCTGGAGCTGAGCCGAAGAACCGCTCCAAATCCCTGCCTCCTAACCCTATGATTCTGTGATCTCAGAAATCTTAATAAAGTAAAAGCCACCTGGAGAAAGAGCTAAAATATCATCTGTGCCCAAGACTTACACCTTCTGACTACAAAGAACATTTGAGGCTTTGTTCTGCAATAACAAATTACCGTGAAAACCTACTGAAATTCTTGCTTGCTAAAATCTGTGATTAGATAAATCCTGATTGTTGTAAAACCGTGATAACATCTGTTCATTTAAATATTCTTTATGTACTCACTTCTGCAGACATTTGCACATTCTGCCTATCAGACTATGAGATTTACCTTTTTTATGCCACCATGCATTAAAAATGGCTGAAGTACCAGGAACCAAGCAGCATTGAGATCTTTTTTGCTCTGAGCCCGTTACAGTCAGATATTTGTATTTAGTCTTTTGCTGTTTCATCTGGAAAGAATTCAGAAGTTTTAGTGCACATAGACAGCAATGATGCAGGAAGAGTGAAACCAGAGGTTCTGTACCATTTATTTCAGGACCTGTGTAATAAAATAATCAGTAAGGTCTGTCAGAAATTCCACCCATTGTACAAGTTAGGAATATGATGAAATTGGGCAGAAGTAGATCAGTGGCTTCAATATATGACTAAGCCAATACTGCAAGAGAGGAGTTTTATGTTCTTAGGAAACCATGGCATCCTCTGGGTCAGGAGAAATGTTTTCACTTATTATGGGTTTTAGTAGAATAAAATGGACTTGCAGATATGTTTAGGAAATGTGTTTCAATTAGAGGTAGGCAACGGAATACATTAATCAGGCAAATGAATGACAGAGTACATACATGACCTGAAAGTTAACAGGAGGTTACGGAAACCAATGACAGAAACTCGTCTGGCAATTGTTATTCAGAAACAGTGACCATGTCAGTCAGGTTGAGGTATTTAAAAAGGTGTTTTAAAACATTTTACAGCATTCAGATACTCATTATCTGTTCAATTGTGAGTCTCATACCTGTATATCTGCTTCTATTGTTTTCATTACCTCAGTTGGGGGTTATGTACTCCATAGTATAACAGGCCCACAGGCAAGCACCCCTATATTCCACAGCAATGTTAATTTATTCTATCTTTATGACATATCTTTGTTCCCATTCCTCCTACCCCTTTGACAATGCATTGAAGTCTCATAATTTAAACTATTCATTGAGATAGTCACTGATTATTCTCAGTAACAACTAAATATCTGAGCACCTCCTACGTATTTATGGATTTATTCTCACAATACTCCTCTGAAGTAGCAAGTATTATCATGCTCATTTAATAGATGGGAGAGTACAACACAAAGAGGTTAAGTAATTAGCCCAAGATCATACCAGAAGTCTGTAGCAGAGCTAAGAACTGAACCAGAATCTTTTGAGTTATAGCCCAAACCTTAGCAAAAAAATGATTTCACCTTCCTCATTTGACCAGGCTGCTTTTGAACAAATATTTCTTATGTAGTTTTTATTGAAGAAATCCTTATTCCACGGGCTATAACTATAACAGCAAATCTGTCCAATTAATAACTTAGTATGAAGAATTAGGGATGCAAGGTGATGTACACTATACATGTGCATACTGAAAGTTACATTCTCAGTACCACCACAAACTATGAGCCTGATTTTCAGATGTGCTGAGCACCCACAAATTTTATTCAGGTCAATGGGCACTATGAGTGCATGGCATCTCTGAAAATCTGTCTGTAAATATATTGATAAAATAAGCTGAATATATAAAGTTTGAACATAGAATACATGATATAGTTATCGCAGAAGCGAACCCTGGTTATCTGAAGCTCTTGAGAACACTGAGGGGGTCAGATAATCCAAGAAGCAGTGTCTGGATTCAAATAATCAGGAAGTATTATGTCCCTGAGTACAGACTTCACAGCCAGGAGGACTGGCACTGATATCTGACTAGTGATGCAGCACAATGAGTTATATAGTAGAAACATGAAGGGTAGAAGAGGAGAATGTGTATTATACATAGAGAATACCATTTAATTATCTGTTAGCAATGAAGCAAAGTTAGGCAATAGCAGAACTACTATTAGTGGGAAGAAAGGGGTCAACTGTCTGAGGGTAATTCTGTTAAAAGATTTCTCTGAGAGTGGAAATCCTCTAGCTGAAACAATGGGCTGAAATTAGAAGTGCTGCTAAGGTGCCAGAAGAACGCATGAATACTTTTTATTTTTTTTATTTTATTTTTTGTAGGCCAAATATACAGTGAAAAGATTTTTTTCTCTAGAAGGTAAATAACATTTGGAACCTCTCCCTGCGGGAGATGGGGCAAGACACACCTGTGCCATAATTAATTAGCTGCTTCTCAACCACAGAGGGTGGGCCTAAGAAGGGTCAGGTGATAGCTTAATGGACACTTGCTCCTTATAAAAGAGTGCTGAGAGAGATCAGTCTGCCAGTTGGAACTACAGGGAATGAGTAGACTCCTGTGGAAGTACCCAAGCCAGGGTCATTAGGGGAAACAACCTATATTAGGGCAATGTTGGAACCACAGGGAGCAGGCAGGCTCCTGTGGAAGACCCTGACCCAGGGTCTACAAGGGAAAGGTTACTTCGAGGCAACCAGCCTGGGCCAACACTCTGGCCCACAGCAGAGAAAGAGCCTCTCAAAGATAGCCCAAAAAGGAAGATGGAATAGGGCAAAAGGGTGGGATGGAGAGAAGCCCCAAAGGGCAGAAGAACTGTTTTGTTTTTTGGGACTTTTTAGTTTGGACTTCTTGGATTATGACTTGTCTCTTAACTCGCCGGCCATCTCCAGAACTGTGGAGAGCTATGGAAACCCACCTCAGAGAGGGAGATTGAGGCAAGGAGTGGCTACAGTGCAACACTTGACCATCAAAGGGCTCTAATGGGCAACCAGGCCCTATGACAGCCAGATAGGAGTCATCTTAGTAGGATTCAAGAAAAACTGGACAACTGTGGTATATCAAAGGGCATTAGGGCCTTAAATATGGTGATTTGTGTTTATATGCATAATATTAAAATTGAGGAAACATTTCCTTGGGACATATTGGAAGTTACTTGGGTGATATTTGTTTTCTTGTGGAGCATTAAGAGTGGGTCCTCTATTGGGATCAGGTTGGTATATCAAACTTGATAAACTTCCTGCTTAAGACACAGGTTATAGGAGACCCGTTCTTCCTGGTTTCCTCTTCTACAATAGTGCTCTACCCATAGGGAAGCTATAGCAGAACTCTACCTGGAAACCCAACACCAAGTTTTCCCATTCCAGGAGTAAGGCAAGGGCTGGTTAAGTCCTTTGCTCTAGTTCAAGTAGAGAAGAGATTAAGCTGAAATTTTCCATGGTTGCCAGGCAAATTTACAGTGAAGAATGAAACATGCAATATGTCTTCCCACATGTAGGTACACGGTACTTCCTTAAACTATTTTTTTTTAGAATCCTATTGTGACTTAGAGAGGCAGAGAAACAGAGGTGAGAAGTAGGTTTAGTGCCCAACTGACGACCTGACCAATAAGTAGACTATGACTATTCATTTCTATTAAGAAAAACACAAAACAAGGAGCCTTATGTCCTTTTTTTTCAAAAGTTCTCAATAACTAGACAAAGAAATAGAACTGCTGATTCTTATAAGATGTGGGAGGACACATTTCATGCTATTATATAACATGAAGCCAGATTTTTTTTTTTTTTTGCCCTCTAATTTCATTTGCACTTTCTTGATAAAATCTGGGATGTCCGGAATCTTCCTGAAGGCAGACTGATGGGATTTGAATTTTGAGTTTGCTGAAACATGGAGACATTTCTGCAGTTCTTGCCCAGCTCTACTCAAGCTCTACCCAGTGGCAGATGATATTTATAAATATTCCCAGTCAAATTAAATCCAAGAAATGAGGTGAATTTATTCACAGGTATAAGATCTTCTGATAAAAATTGTATTTCACCATTCACTTCCTTTTGACAAAAGCAGCTGGTCTTAAACACATTTCAAACCCTTGAGAATGCATCTTTCAGACTTCTTGTACATTACCTGCTCTTCTCTTACAGTGCTCTCATCGCAAAACCCCTTTCCACCATTTTATTAGCAATGCTAGTACAAGTTTCTTTTAAGGCTCTGCAGCAATCAATGTTATATGAAGTAAGAGGAGCAGAATTTTGAGCATTTAGGAGGAAAATCAGGACATTTAAACCTGGGATTAAAAAGATAGTGGTTTCTGACATTGGATTGGTATTCACTGAAATTACTCAGATACTCATTAAACTTTCAAATTACAGCATAAAGAGATTCAAAACAGTTCAGGAACCATCAAAGTCTCGCTCTTGCTTAGTGCATGGTTTAAAGCTGTGACAGTTGTGGCACTTATCCGTCTGGTGGCCTTCATCCAGGCACTTCAGACACTGCGTATGTGGGTCGCTTGTGGACACAGGTTTGCTACAGGTCTCGGACGACTTAAACCCTGGCAGCCGAGGTATGCCCCGGTGCCGGGGAGACAAGAAAAGTCCGCACAGGCGGAGGCAAGAAACCCTCTAAGGGGAAAATACTGCTCTAACAACTATGTACAAGTATTTACAACTGAATAAAAACCATTAACTGTATACACCAAAAACTAAGTGAAGTACCAGTAAGTGAGAATAGCTAACGAGACTAAGTTGTTCCAGCGACCGTCAGGGCAGTAAGAACGAACTGAGTAGGGGGCGGGTTGACAGGGTCATATATACACTGACATAAATGCGCCCTCTAGAGGTCTCCCCGCCGACCTTACGGGTACCACTAGGAAAAAGCTTCCAGGACCGTGCATGCGCAGCACACGCACACACACATATTGGAATGCACATGAGCAATCACTCGAAGAAGAATAAGTGTAAACTGGAGATGGACATGTCTGCTCACCCATCACTTTTAGGCCAGATGGAAGCCAAAGGTCTATTTTTCATACTAAGATACCTAATTTTAGCATCAAAATCCCAAAGTTAGGCAACAAAATATCTATTTTATATACTGACTTTTTACTGACTATTGGGTTGGTAGCAATAGAATGGCAATTAATGATCAGAAAAAAAATTTGACTTGCAGTAAAGCTTTTTTATGTCTACAGTGACAGACCCTGGGACTCCCACGCCTATCCAACCCTCCCCTCACCCGGTTCCCCATCTCCTGATTGCCCCCCCCCGAATCTCCTCCCCATACTGCCCCCAGGAACCTGTTGCCCTTTATAATCCCCGCACTCCTCAAACCCTTATCACGCCGCTTAGAGTAGCATGTCTGGTGGCCGCATGGCCTGGCTGGAGCTAGACACACTGTCCCGCAGGAGTGTGCAGCCCCGCCACCCAGAGTGCGGGCAGCGCTGCGATCTGTGGCTGCAGTGGAGGAGGGACAGCAAGGTAAGGCTGGGGCTAGCTTCCCTGGCCGGGAGCTCAGAAGCTGGGCAGGACGGTCCTACGGGCTGGATGTGGCCCACGGGCTGTAGTTCGCCCACCCTTGTAATAGTAGGATAGTTATTTAAGATTTTGTAGTAAAACGTTGTGACCATTAGTGTTGTATTTATTCGTCTTTGCTGTATGTCTAAAATCATCCCCACTCCCTTGAGAGAGATGAGTAATTTTAATGGGAGAAACTTGGTGGTGATTTCTTCATTGTTCTAGGATATCTCCTATTTCAGGCATTAAAGATCTCATTTGCAGAGTAACCAGGCATTTTCCCCCTGTGAAACTCCTCCTTTTCTCTACAGAGTATGTGCACATGGGCATGTGAACATTTACATATAGCAAGCAGTTTTATTCTTGACTCTATGTGTCTGCCTCAGCAGTACAGCATATGTCATATAAATCATCTTTTTATCTCTTTCTCCCGCTCTGTGAATATTTTAACACCAAGAACATACGCACACTTCTCTGTTATTTCCATGGAAACCTGAAGAGGAAGTCAGTCAGAATGACTGCTTTCGAATGCACGGGATAGAAAAAAAAGCATCTTGCTCTCTCTCCCTACAAGGATAAATTCAGGAGTCACTGGGACAAATTAATTACTGGTATAACTCTATGAACTTCAATTTAGTTACACTAGGAATGAATTTGGCACACTGGATGAAATGAGCGCTTTGAACATTTGTCAACATCTGTAAAAACAAAGATGGAAAAAGAAAGGCAGAAAAACAAACAGCTTTGTTTTAATGATTCAGTAGATATCTATTCTATTTTTAGAAGACAGGGAGATGGACAAGTGACAAATAGCCAGGCAAATTACTAAATTCACTTCAAGATTGCAGTAGCCAGTGATCTGGTTAGTAGTATCCTTTTCTCCTCTGGTCCGACTCTTTCTCTGAATGTCTCTTTCTTCAATCAATGAGCCATTAATTAAGAACTCCTTCACCAGAAGGCTCTCATTTTGCAGGGACAGCACTAAGAAAGATATTGTTTAAAAAGACCCCAGATGGGCTACAAAGGTTATTGCATTATTTCTTAAAGTGGGTGTAGGATGACCATAAGGTAAGTGTGAAAAATTGGGACGGGGGTGGGGATGATAGAAGCCTATATAAGAAAAAGCCCCCCAAATAGGGACTGTCTCTATAAAACTGGGACATCTGGTCACCTTAAGTGGATGGACCTCAGAAGGTTTGGAATTGGTTCAGTTTAGATATTAATCCCGAAGACTGGAAGATTCTCTGCCTTTTTGGAGGATTCTCTTCCATATCTCCCCCAATATCACCCTACTCTCCTCCCCACTTCAACAGTCTCTCCTTCTTTATGACCAATATTTATATCATGATTTTATCTTTGATTTTGTTATAGTACTGCTTTCCACCATCACAAGCAATAAGGTGATTTTCCAAAGGAATCCCATGGTAATCTTTTTATTACCTTTAGGCATCTAGAGTGGCCCATTGCCTTCTCTCCACCGCAAGGTGCAGCAGCAGTATGGCTCAGTTAGCCTGGCGGAGTCCAGCAGCCTTATTGGACTCTGTTGCACTTACAGTTGTATCAAAATTTTGTGTAATCTGGGACTACTAGCGAGGCATATTCTAAGACAAAATATAATAATGCAATGATTTGATTCAGACATAGTATATCCAGAAATGCACAGAATCCCATATATTCCAGTAATTTAAGGAGGGGGGAGAATTCAGAATATCATACTCAAGAGTTGTCTATATAATGAATATCCTTTCCAGATCAAAGAAAAGAACAAAAATTGAGGCCAAAGGGTGTAGGGACACACTTTTTTTACAGTTTGAGACGGAAAAAAGTCATTTTGTTGTTAGACATATGGAAATATATTTTCCTAGTGAGGGGCAGAAGGAATTATTTGAGGAAGGGTTTTGAAATAATTCCCCAGTGTTCCAGAGAAGAGCAGAGTACATTTTAGGGATTAGAGGTAGTATAAAAATTACTTCTTTCCAATGTGTGAGAGAGGAAACTCCTGAAATTTAAAAGAATAGTGTAGAGAATGTCCCTTCCCAATGTGAGGAAGAAAGTACTCTGAAGGATATGAAGCCAAAATACCACGGCACAGGAAAAAAAACATAGGGATTAGAAGTATGAAAACAGCCTCCTGCCAGTTTAGAATAAAAGGGAATTTAGGAGCGAAGATACTGATTCCTCTCCATTGGCATTGCTGTGATCTATGTATTCAATACTGTTTCTCTTTTTGTAAGGGTGTCAATGCTCCCAGGAACTTGGGAAGCTAGAGTTTATCCCTTTGGAAGAGGTGCTTCATGCAATGAGGCATGCCTGTAAATGTAGCCATGTATCAAAGATGCCATCATTTCCAGCATCTGTTCACTGGAGGTGAGGCAGTGATGCTGCAAAAACATTCTAAGGGCACTTCCTGAAGAATAGTAATTCTAGGCCTGGTCTACACTAGACAGCTTTATCTGCAAAGTTATGTCAGTGTGAAAGAAAACAAACCATGCCCGTAACCAACATACATATGCTGGCAAGAGACCTAATGTAGATCCAGTTATATGAGCAAAAAAAAAAAGGAAAAAAAATCGCATTATCTTCATCTGATCAGAGGACTGTTTAAGCTATACTGGCAAAAGAACTTTGTCAGCATAAGCTGCATCTCCACTAGAAGGGGTTTGCCAGTATAGCTCTAGTAGTATATTTATACCCGCAAACCCTTTTCAGTGTAGATGTGGCCTAAAAGTATTAATAACACTGGTCTATAATTTTTTAGAAGTCGTCTGCTTCAGAGATAAAATGTGATATTTATTATGTATTTTGATGTGCTGAATTCAAATACGATAATTAAAACAACTGATTGGCTACTGTTTCTAAGATATTTAAGTTTTTACATTTTACATCTATGTATATTGTGTAGATAGTAGTGTTTTAATCATAAATTGTAAACCTGGGTCTTTTCATGTGTTTATGGTTGCTTTACATGATAATATTTCACCTGTCCTGTTTATGTAACACTTTAAAAATCAGCAAAAGGGTTATATAAATAAAATGTATTATGAAACAAAAGGCAAAAAACTATTATGTACATAGTTTAGTCCTATTCAGTGTCTACTTGGCGCTTCTTGGCTTGTCTCTTGTATTCATTAAATGGAGCATCTCTTGTCACTGTCCAGCAATAGTCTGCAAGCATTGATGGGCTCCATTTGCCCTGATAGCGTTTCTCCATTGTTGCAATGTTCTGGTGAAATCGCTCACCGTGCTCGTCGCTCACTGCTCCGCAGTTCGGTGGAAAAAAATCTAGGTGAGAGTGCAAAAAATGTATCTTCAGTGACATGTTGCAACCAAGGTTTTTGTATGCCTTGAGGAGGTTTTCCACCAACAACCTGTAGTTGTCTGCCTTGTTGTTTCCGAGAAAATGTATTGCCACTGACTGGAAGGCTTTCCATGCCGTCTTTTCCTTGCCACGCAGTGCATGGTCAAATGCATCATCTCAAAGAAGTTCACGAATCTGAGGACCAACAAAGACACCTTCTTTTATCTTAGCTTCACTTAATCTTGGAAATTTTCCACGGAGGTACTTGAAAGATGCTTGTGTTTTGTCACTGGCCTTCACAAAGTTCTTCATCAGACCCAGCTTGATGTGTAAGGGTGGTAACAAAATCTTCCTTGATTCAACAAGTGGTGGCTGCTGAACACTTTTCCTCCCAGGCTCCAATGACTGTCGGAGTGGCCAATCTTTCTTGATGTAGTGGGAATCTCTTGCACGACTATCCCATTTGCAGTGAAAAGAGCAGTACTTTGTGTATCCAGTCTGCAGACCAAGCAAGAGAGCAACAACCTTCAAATCTCCACAAAGCTGCCACTGATGTTGGTCATAGTTTATGCACCTCAAAAGTTGTTTCATGTTGTCATAGGTTTCCTTCATATGGACTGCATGACCAACTGGAATTGATGGCAAAACATTGCCATTATGCAGCAAAACAGCTTTAAGACTCGTCTTCGATGAATCAATGAAGAGTCTCCACTCATCTGGATCGTGAACGATGTTGAGGGCTGCCATCACGCCATCGATGTTGTTGCAGGCTACAAGATCACCTTCCATGAAGAAGAATGGGACAAGATCCTTTTGACAGTCACGGAACATGGAGACCCTAACATCACCTGCCAGGAGATTCCACTGCTGTAGTCTGGAGCCCAACAGCTCTGCCTTACTCTTGGGTAGTTCCAAATCTCTGACAAGGTCATTCAGTTCAGCTTGTGTTATGAGGTGTGGTTCAGAGGAGGAGGATGGGAGAAAATGTGGGTCCTGTGACATTGATGGTTCAGGACCAGAAGTTTCCTCCTCTTCCTCGTCTGACTCAAGTGTGAATGATTCTGGTGCATCGGGAACCGGCAGTCCTTCTCCATGGGGTATTGGGCGTATAGCTGATGGAATGTTTGGATAACGCACAGTCCACTTTTTCTTCTTTGACACCCCTTTCCCAACTGGAGGCACCATGCAGAAGTAACAATTGCTGGTATGACCTGTTGGCTCTCTCCAAATCATTGGCACTGCAAAAGGCATAGATTTCCTTTTCCTGTTCAACCACTGGCGAAGATTTGTTGCACAAGTGTTGCAGCATATGTGTGGGGCCCACCTCTTGTCCTGATCTCCAATTTTGCAGCCAAAATAAAGGTGATAGGCTTTCTTAACCATAGTGGTTATACTGCACTTTTGTGATGCAAAAGTCACTTCACCACAAACATAGCAGAAGTTATCTGCACTGTTCACACAAGTACGAGGCATCTCTGCTCACTTTGGCTAAACAGAAATGTGTCCCTTTGCAAAATCAAACACTGACAAATAAGACAGCACGACACTGTATGATTTCTAGAGCTGATATCGAGCAATTTGTTCAGCAGAGTGATGTAAGCTTCATTATGATTGCATCATCCAGGACGTCTAGGAATAACATGATGCAATTCATATCATGTATGATGCAATACCAGCTTCAGATTGCATCATTCATTGTTTTGCCTAAAAAGCAAGTACTGTCCAAACCCAGTCATAGATTTATTCATAGATCCAGTCAAAGATGTATTTTAGTCATTTCTGGTTTAAATTGAGATCCCTTCCCCTTATAACTCATTTATCCTCCGCCACTCCCATGTCAAGGGTTGTATATACTGACCCAATAGCATATCTTGAAAACTAGAGCCAATCAACTATTTTAAGCATCATTTTCGTTCTCAGTGACCCAGAATTAGTAAAGTTTAACTACATTTATTTCAGAAGCATTTTGGCTGTAGAGCAGTGTAACATGTGAATTTGGTGGACTTAACAGATGCTCCCAGGAAGACACACTAGGAGAGAGGATGAAAAGACAAATGAAATGCAATGAAATGTGACGTATAGCAGGAACAACAGAGTTAAGATTAACAATGCAATTCACTGCAGAGTGAAACCAGGGCCGGCACAAGGTATTGTTCCGCCCTAGGCGGCAAGCGCAGAGAGGGGCGCTGGCATCCGCAGTCCTAGTGTCCGACGAATTGCTGCTGACAGGCAATCGACTTGTTGAGCTGCTGCCAAATTCTCAGTGGCAATATGGCAGCAGTTCAACATGCATTTCGGCAGCAGTTCAGTGGACACTAGTACGCCTGACAGCCTGTTGAGCTGCTGTCGAATTGCCACTGAGGGGGACGAAAAGCCACCCTTCAAATTCTGGTGCCCTAGGCAATCACTTAGGTTGCCTAATGGGTAGCGCCGGCCCTGACTGAAACAAATCAGTCTTTTGAGTCTTTTCTACAGCAGTTCACAAATATCTAATACTCAGTCTGGCTTCAAATATACTGCAGGTGGGATGTTATAATCTCTTGACAAAACTCATAAAACCGAAGAGAACATAGGATTACTTAATAAATTTAAAACTTTATGCTTACAAAAAAGGCCCTGATCCTGCAAACACATATGTCTGTAACTGCACACATGAAAATAGTTCCTTTGAGTTCAACTGCACATCTTATGTGCATAATATGCATGTGCATCAGTGTTTGCAATATCCGAGCTTTATCCTGTATTTACACAGCCTAGAGCTAATTACCTAAATTACTCTTCCACAGATCAATAAATCTTGTAATGTTATAGGGGAAAAGTAGTTGGCCACTTTTTGTCATTGATTAAAAAATATATAAATGTACAACGAGCTTTAGTAATGTGGCAGATCATAAATTCTATAGCAGCTTTCAGAAAATCAGCCACTTCAACTTTTGTTGTTTGATACTGCCTTAGTTTGCAGAAAAGCTAATCTCTTAAAGAAGAAAAACAAAACAGTGCCTAAAAAAGTCAGTCGGCTTTTTTTAAATGGTTCCACAAATTGCAACCATTTTTTGAAGTGTTCTACTCGGAAAACTAATTACTATGTAAATACCGTACACACAAATTAAAAATCCTATAAACTCCATTCAACATCAGCCATCTTCATTCTACAACCGCTGTTACTGAACTTGTGTAAAAGATGCACATTACATTGTACCTAAAGGTGACAAGACACCACCTCACTTAATGCTGAAAAAAAAAGCTGCAGTATACCAGTATTTCATACTTACTAAAAATATGCTGGCTTGACTCATCAGGGCCAGTAATTTTAGACTTCTCAATTAGGGACCTATGTTGAGGTTGATTGTTGAGAAACCCTGAGGTAAAAAAAAAGCATGCATGACTCAGTAATACAAAAATCTTTTTTCACTTTCTTCTTTTCATTAGTCAGGGGCAGTAAGAGCTCTAGTGAGACAACCAGTGGGAATAGTCATAGAAAAATTAAGCAGGAGTAACGCAAGTGTTGTACATCTAGGAGATTATATGAATGTCACAAAAGGCATACAAATAAAAATACATAATCAGAAGAAACACTCAGAAGGTTTAAGTTATTCTTCCTCCCTGTAGGCCTCCCTCGTACTTCCAGTCCGAGGGAGACCCCTCGGGCCTGTCCGAACCCGGCCGGATTCAGGCTTTGTCAGGTGACCGGCACGTAGCGCAGTCCCTGCAGGTAGCTTTAGCCTGGGCTTCAGGGCACAGGCAGCCAGCAAAACAAACACAGTCTGTAGAGGCTGGGGCCTGGGCTTCAGGCTCAGGCAATCAGCAAGGCAAAGCAGTCTATAGGAGGCTGGCTTTAGTCTGGGCTTCAGGGCACAGGCAGCCAGCAAAACAAACACAGTCTGTAGAGGCTGGGGCCTGGACTTCAGGCTCAGGCAATCAGCAAGGCAAAACAGTCTGTAGGAGGCTGGCTTTAGCCTGGGCTTCAGGGCACAGGCAGCCAGCAAAACAAACACAGTCTGTATGGGGTTCCCATGTTCAGGGCAAGGGTGGCTGACTCAGGGGGTGGGTACCTCTGCCGTCCAGTCAGCTTCGGGTTCCTCCGGGTATACGGCAGCAGGTTTTCCAGGCCAGTCGTCCTCAGCGTCAGGGGTTGGAGCGCAGTGCAAGCTCGCGTCTCCTCCCGGCAACAGCGGGTCCTGCGGAGCGTCCTTCTCCTCCCCTGCTTCTTCCCCTTCTGGGCTGCAGGGCTGGCCTTTTATAGTCCCGCCCTTGTACTTCTGGCGACGGTGGGGTGGCCTTGGCTCCACCCTCCAAGGGGTGTCCCTGGTTCCCTCGCACTCCCAGTCAGAGGGAGCCCACTCAGGATCACTACACACACACACCCTTACGCCCGGCTCCGGGAATCTGGAGTCGGCAGCCTCCTCCTCCCCTACCCGGGAGAAAAAGTCTGCGTTAACATGATCCTTACCCTCCCGGTGTCAGATCGTGAAGACATATGGCTGCAGGGTTAGGCACCAGCGTCTCACCCGGGAGTTGGTTTCTTTTGCCGTTTGCAGCCACCTTAGCGGTGCGTGGTCTGTGACCAATGTGAAGGGGCTGCCTGCCAGATAGTAACGTAAAGCGTCTATGGCCACTTGATAGCCAGTGCTTCCTTCTCCACCACTGCGTAGTTTCTCTCTCGGGGAAATAGCTTGCGACTAATATATACGATCAGATGTTCCTCACCGTTTACCTCTTGGGACAGGAGTGCTCCCAGGCCTCCTTTGGACGCATCAGTCTGCACGATGAATTCCTTGTTGAAGTCAGGACTGAAGAGGACGGGCTCCTCACACAGCTGGTCCTTGAGGGTTTGGAAGGCTTCTTGACACTCAGGGGTCCACCGCACACGCTGAGGGCTGTCCTTCTTCAGGAGCTCTGTCAGTGGGGCCGCAATAGAGGCGAACCCAGGGACAAAGCGGCGATAGTATCCCGCGAGCCCCAGGAACTGTCTTACTTGTCGTTTTGTCCTGGGAGCCTCGTAGGCCTGTAGTGCGTGGACCTTCTCGATCAGCGGTCTCACTTGTCCTCGTCCCAGGGTGTGCCCCAAGTACGTGGTCTCTTCCCACCCGATTTTGCACTTCTTAGGGATGGCGGTCAGTCCGGCGTCTCTCAGGGCCCGCAGGATGGCAGCGACCTGGTTGAGATGGTCTTCCCAGCGGCGGCTGTAGATCACCACATCGTCTAGGTACGCCGCCGCTCAGGCTTTGTGCGGCTGTAGAAGGTGGTCCATTAGTCTCTGGAAGGTGGCCGGTGCCCCATGAAGTCTGAAAGGCATCCGGGTAAATTAATATATCCCGGAGGGGGTAGCAAAGGCCATCTTCTCCCGGGCGCTCTGGCTAAGGGGGATCTGCCAGTACCCTTTTATAAGATCGAGGGTGCTTATATATTGCGCGTCCCTGAGGTGGTCCAACAGTTCGTCGTCCGTGGAATGGGGTAGGCATCAAATTTAGAGATGTTGTTCACCCGCCTAAAGTCTATACAAAAACGGACAGTCCCATCCGGCTTTGGGACCAGAACAATGGGGCTGCGCCAGTCACTCTGGGACTGCTCGATTACTCCCAATTTGAGCATGGCCTGCACCTCCTTCTCCACAGTCTCGTGCATAAGGCGTGGCAATGATCTGGTAGTCTCCTGTATGACCTTGCCGGGATCCATTGTTATTCGGTGTTGGATGAGGGAGGTTTGTCCTGGGCTTGTTGTGAAGGTCTTAGGGAAGGCCTTTATCAGCTCCTTGGTCTGGCTCCGTTGCTCCTTAGTCAAGGTAGGCCCCAACTGCGGTTCTTCCTGGTCCATGGGTGCTGGTGGCTCAGGTCCAAGGTCGGGATCAGGAGGGTATGGGGTGATCAAGAGCCCTTCCCGCTCCCGCCAGGCTTTCAGCAAGTTGATATGGTAGATCTGGGTCTTCTTCCTCCGACCGGGCTGAGACACCTCATAGGTGACCGGCTCCACTTGCCAAACAACCTCATATGGCCCTTGCCAGCGAGCTAGTAGCTTGGACTCCTCTGATGGGAGGAGAAGCAGGACACGGTCTCCCGGCGAAAAGGTCCGTTCGCGGGTCCCCCGGTTATATGTGGTTTCTTGCGCTTTCTGGGCGTTGCGTAGGTTCTCCTTTGCCAGGTCCCCGACCTGGGTCAGTTGCTCCTGGAGCTGTAACGTGTACTGGAGGATGCTGTGCGAGGGGGATGGCCTTTGTTCCCAGTTTTCTCGCATAAGGTCCAGTAACCCCTTTGGCTGCCTCCCATAGAGTAATTCAAAGGGGGAAAACTTAGTGGATGACTGCGGCACCTCCCGCAGGGTCAGTAGCAGGGTGGGGATCAGTTGATCCCACTGGCGCAGGTCCTTTGGAGGGAACTTCCGCAACATCTGTTTTAGGGTGCGGTTAAACCGTTCCACCAGTCCGTCGGTCTGTGGGTGGTAGACGGAAGTCTGAAGCTTCTTTATCCCCAGGAGTTCACAGACTTGGCGCAGGAGCCTGGACATGAAGTTGGTACCCTAGTCCGTTAAGATCTCAGGGAGACCTACCTGAGCGAAGATCTTCAGGAGCTCGGTGGCAACCGTCCGGGCTGTGACGTTTCGCAGGGGGATCGCTTCTGGAAACTGCGTGGCATAATCCAGGACTACTAGAATATACTGGAACCCCGCCACACTCTTGGGGAGGGGTCCCACAATATCCATACCTATCCTTTCAAAAGGAGTGCCGATGACAGGTAGTGGGATTAGAGGGGCCTTTGGTACTCCCTTCGGAGTGACTTGTTGGCATGCTGGGCACGAATCGCAAAAGTCTTTGACCTCTTTACGTACCCCAGGCCAGTAGAACCGAGCTATAATCCGGGCCAGGGTCTTCTCATGGCCCAGATGGCCAGCGGTGGGGACATAGTGGGCTAGCTGCAACACCACACGCCGGTCGCAACGAGGAACCACAAGTTGGGCCCGAGTTTCCTCAGTCTGAGAGTCGACATAGGCGGTCTCCTACCAACTCAAAGTGGGAGTAGGTAGTTGCCAAATGTGGCAGGTTTAGGGTCCCATTAACGCTGGCCAACTGCTCATATGCCCACTTGAGGGAGGGGTCCTCCCGTTGATCCCGACTGAAATCCGCATTGAGTATGCGGACTTCTTCCAGGCCGGGCTCCTCTCCCTCCCTGTCATCTTGGGGGAGTGGAGTTTCCCCGCAAGGGGGAGCCGTCGAGGCCTCTTGGGGCTTGGTCAACCCCTTCTACCGGCTCCCCCTCAAGGGCTGTCTCCGCCGGTGCGAACCCATTGACCGTGGTGCGCAGGAGCCCTGCAAAGCCCTCCCAGTTGCGTCCCAAGATGACTGGGTATGCCAGCTTCAGGGCTAGCCCAGCCATCAAGGTCCGGGTTTCCCCCTGTACCGTCAGGGTCATTGGGGCTTTAGGGTACGGCCGCACATCCCCATGCACACACTGGAGGTGCACGACCCCGCACTGGGGTTCGGACAGGTGGGCGATGTCCTGGGGAACCAGCGTCTGCCCCCAGCCTGAATCAATGAGCGCGGCGACAGGGGTCCCATTCACCAGAACCTGGACAGTGAGCTTGTGCGTGGTCTGCGGACGGGCCTGCTCTCGCCAGCCCAGACCTGTGCGTAGCTGCAGTCCATCGTCGGGCACTCCCGACAGAGATGTCCAAAGCGGCCACAGTTGAAGCAGGGCCCCAGGTCAGAGAGCCGGGGCTTGTCAGAGGCTGTCGGAGCGGGGGTTGGCATCTCGGCAGCTGGGGGTCTCCTTTCATCTGGAACGTTTAGTGGGGGACCCTGTTCTCTTCGGGGTCTTGGTCGCGCCAGGCCAGGCCCCCAGTGGCCTGCGGGTCGTAAGCTGGGTCGGGGCTCGCTCCTCTGGCCCCGGGCCCAGTCTTCTCGGGGCTGGGTTGGCAAGGTGGTTGGAGGGCGGGGCCCGGGCCCAACCGGAGCATCCGCCACCAGGAAGTCTTTCATCAGTTCCACCGCCTTGCTTAGAGTAGGCAGTCAGTGGCGCATCACCCACATCTGTCCCCTGGTTGGCAGGATGTGCAAAAAGTGTTCGAGCGCCACCCGCTTGGCTACTTCTGCTCCTGTCCGCTGCTCTGATTGGAGCCACCTCAAGCAGGCTTCTTGCACCTGCTGAGCTTCCACTCTAGGTCGGGCTCCGGGTGAGTAGCTCTTCTCCCGCAGGCGCTTCCGGAACGTCTCGGGGTGATATGTAAGGCATCGAGAATCACAGCCTTTAGCCACTCATAATCATGGGCCTCGGCCACCGGTAACACCCTGTAGGTGGCTTGGGCAGGGCCGGTGAGGTAGGGGGCCACCAAAGTAGCCCATTGAGCCGAGGGCCACCGGGCTGTGGAGGCGACTCGCTCAAATGTAAGTAAAAATGTTTCGGGGTCATCCTCTGGCCCCATCTTCATCAGGCATACAGGCACGACTGGATCCGGGGGTCCGGAGGTCCCACTGGGGTTGGGTGGTCCCGGCTTCAGCCAGAGGGCCGCGAGCTGTTGCAGGCACTGCTGTTGTTGCTCACGATTTTGGGCCCCCAGTTCTTGGATCAGCTGCTGCTGCTGTGCGCTGAGTTGTTGCAGCAGCTGCTGCTGCTGCTGGCTCTCGGCCAGCCACTTGATTAACCGCTCTACCTCCATCCTTAAAGTCTCAGTGGAGGGGTTCTTTTAGGGTTTGCGGTTGGCTCGTTCCCCTTCTCTCAGGGGAGAGATTGAACCATCCTCTGCTACCACGTGTAGGCCTCCCTCGTACTTCCAGTCCGAGGGAGACCCCTCGGGCTGGTCCGAACCCGGCCGGATTCAGGCTCTGTCAGGTGACCAGCACGTAGCGCAGTCCCTGCAGGTAGCTTTAGCCTGGGCTTCAGGGCACAGGCAGCCAGTCAAGCAAACACAGTCTGTAGGGGCTGGGGCCTGGGCTTCAGGCTCAGGCAACCAGCAAGGCAAAACAGTCTATAGGAGGCTGGCTTTAGCCTGGGCTTCAGGGCACAGGCAGTCAGCAAAACAAACACAGTCTGTATGGGGTTCCCCTGTTCAGGGCAAGGGCGGCTGACTCAGGGGGTGGGTACCTCTGCCGTCCAGTTGGCTTCAGGTTCCTCCGGGTATACAGCAGCAGGTACTCCAGGTCAGTCGTCCTCGGTGTCAGGGGCTGGAGCGCAGCGCAAGCTCGCGTCTCCTCCCGGCAATAGCAGGTCCTGCGAAGCGTCCTTCTCCTCCCCTGCTTCTTCCCCTTCTGGGCTGCAGGGCTGGCCTTTTATAGTCCCGCCCTTGTACTTCCGGCGAGGGGTGGGGGGGCGTCCTTTGCTCCACCCTCCATGGGGTGTCCCCGGTTCCCTCGCACTCCCAATCGGAGGGAGCCCACTCGGGATCACTACACTCCCTAATAAAACTTGTAGATCTGTTGAATTTCTTAAAAACTTATGAGGATTTACCATATTTGATAAAATAAATACATAAATAACTTTGTACCTGCAATGAAGGCAGTAACTGCTGTTGGTGTTTAATTTTTAGTGACATTGCATGTTGGCTGGGATGTGGTCTTTGAGATTTGGTTTGTGACTGGTGTGAGCAATCAGTGGTCACGGGCAAGTAAGCCAAGGAAGCGAGCAGTAAAGGTTTCATCCTTTTTTCAGTTCCTGGAGATGGGGCCCTCAGTGGTTCCTTCCCAATGGAACTCCTCTCAGGAGCTTTTTGGCAAATCTGAATGGGGCACTCAATTTCTGGGGCCACTGGCATCACAAGACAAGCTTTGATTAGTAACTTTTATGCAAACAAAGAACCTCCCCGTTCTAGTAACTAAGAAAATGCACAGATCCATAGATATACCTCATCAGTCATTCAGCAGATCCCTAGGTATTTTGAGACATTTGAGGTTATCGTCAGGCTAGTGGCATTATCTCTACTATCTTAAAAAGTCATGACTGAAAAATAATTCCAAAAATGCTAAGCTAGCAAAGAGTTGAAACTGAACTTATAGGAAACACCAGTGATACATTTTTTCTGCCATGCTCAGAGAGGGACAAGACTGGTATGGGACAGGTTGGAGGGGAAGGAGAGAAGGGATCGTCTTGTGAGAAATGAGCAAAAGAGTTTGTGCCCACTAGAGCACATTCCCCTCCAGAGTCTGGAATGGAATCCTAGACTCCTGAATTTCACTATTCCTTTCCTCTCAGCCATCTATGAAATACTCTGGAAAAGTGTCTTATCCCTTCTAGTGCTGGTCCACATAGAGGATGACAACTAATTAATGCTATCCGTTACTCTGTTAGCTCCAGTAGCAGAGGCCTGTGCAGTGGATCTAAAGGTTCCAAACCTGCTCATAAAACATGATGGAATTTGTTGTTTTCCAATATGGATTTTTTAAAAAAACTAATAAATTACACACCAAAACGATATAAAAGGAAATTAAGTTGAAAAATCAAGAACTCAAAAGTTAGGAAATGCCAAAATTAAGGTTTAATGTGTAGTCAACTGAGTTATAATTCAGTATAATAACTGAATGCCTTTTAGTAGTGTATTAAAATGACTAACATCTGTCAGGTGTGGTTCATTCTTTCTTAACCTCTTCCCCAGGGGAAAATTGTGTGTGCAGATTGAGTTTGAATTTACGTCTTAGTTTGGTTTTGTGTTGGAGTTTATTTTAAATGTACGTGATATTGTGTTTATATTAGAAAAAGCAAGTTTGAAGAGGTATGCCTTACATTTGGAGTGCAAGTTTTGTGATGATTCTAAGTTTGTTCCAAAGCCTTGGTCCAGCACCCAAGAAAACTCTTGTCTCCTGCACAGCTCAGCTTTACTGTTATGGTAGAAAGCTCCTTTGTGTCTGAGAAGCAGAGCTGTCAATAACTGTCCTCATCATACAGCTTTAGGTGACCTTTTAAATATGCTGATTCCTGACCACTGAGCATCTTGAAAATAAGTACCAACACTTCGACTTAATATTCTATAGCAGGGATAGTTAATAGGCGGAGTGTGGGTAAAATATGGACCACCAGACACTTTTGAATGGACCCCAAAATCTTATTTACTTATTGTTATTATTATTATTTTTGTTATTATTTTCTCTGGTATCTGGACCTTAACTATACCTTGACAAAGAAATCTGGACCCTGAAAAAAATAATTATCCTGTTCTGTAGGAAGCCAGTGTAAAGAGCAAAGCGCAGATCTGATTTGCTCACAATAGCCCATGTTTCTTAGATGTGCTGCAGAGTACTCTACTAGTTGGACTTTCCTAAAGGCTGATGGTTTTATGCCCAGATATATTACTTTGCTGTAGTCCGCACAAGAGGTGATAAAGGTATGTATAATTGAAGCAAGGTCCACCACCAAACTGGAGATGGCAGAAAGGGTTACTCATAGATGCTTCTGCATAAGAATTTAGTGTCAATAAGGAATCTAGGAGCAGTCCTAAACTACAGACCAAAGGAGCATAACCTCTGTCTTGCTTGAGTGCAGCTTCAACCAGCTGTTATTCATCCATGAGCTAGTTTTGTCCAGCACTGGGCTATCTTTGTGTTAGTTGTATGGTACTAGTGAAAGATAGGTAGATTAGCATATTGTTGGCATTTGATTCCATGTCATTTTACCAGTTCATCTACTGGCTGCATGTAGATGTTGGATAGGACTGGAGAAAGAACTGATCTTTGTGGGACTTCACAAAGTGAGGGCTCTAGCAGCAGAGATGCAGTTTCACATCACTACTCTTGGGATGCCTCCCTCCAGGAAGGACTTAAACCATTTTATTGCATTCCCCTGAACCATTACTACCTCTGTCTGAAAGGACAGCATGATCTCATGATTAACAGTGTCAAATGTTGCAGTGAGGTCCAGAAAGATGAGAATGGATGTCAGTCTACCCACCATACACGCACAGTAGGAGATCATCCATCAGTACTATTAGAACTGTCTCCATACCAAAAGCTGGCCTAAATTCAGATTGTTCCAGATCTAGGATATTAACTTAAATTAGATTTGCTTGTGTGGCAGTTTTCTTTATAAGATAGCTCAGGAATGGAAATTTCGATACTATGCAGTAGGTTGACAGAGCAGTATTTCCATTCACATCCCTCTACACGTTGTTAGTATATCTGTGATGACTGACTTTGATCTTGGCTCTTTGTAAAAAAAAGACCTGTTCTTGAGAGATGCTGAGAGCCCCCAATTCCCACTTAATTATTTACATAGTTGAAAAGGGTTAGATTGTTGGCCTTGATCTGGCACAAAGGGTATAAAAAACTGGGGTCCATTCTTTAGGGACCATTCTTGCTAGCTATTTGGCTGTTCTAAAATATGCCTGGGCCAATCTAGTCTCTGGCCAGCCCAGCATTTGGGAGTAGTAGGATGGGCAGATATATGCCTTAGAATACAGCTGCTTCAAAAATATTATTTTTCCCACAAAAAACTTCAATGAAAATGAAGAAAAAATGCTGATTTTTGTCTAAATTTTCAGTGGAATATTTTGATTTTTCATAAAAAATCTTGGTTAAAAAAATCAAAAATTATGCAGACATTTCCACAAAATATTTTAATTTAATAAAAAACTAACTTTTCATTGAAAAAAGTGTCTAAAATATTTTTATTTTCCTTTTTTGTAATGTACTTACAGCATGTAGTATGTTAAATGCAAATGAAAACTGAAACCTGGAGAAACCATGATGAGTCCTAAGGTTCAGAATGTTGTTCACTAGTGTGAACATCTGTATAAATCTGTGTAAATCTTTAGTAACACCAGTGGCATCAGTGGCGTGACTCCTAATTTATACTGGTGTTACCACAAACAAAATTTTAATCTTTGGCCTTTTTTTCCCTTTTACTGAGTGTGCCTCCCAGTTACCCCACAGATTCAAAAGTGGGACAGACAGCAAGAGTATAGCTGATGATTGCATCTCTACAACAAGCCAGGGAGAAGAGAGGCAGTTTTCCAGGATCCACAATCGCCTGTCCCCCCCTCCCCATGTCTTTTTACTCTTCTCCCCACACCCTCAAAGAACACCAATGCAATCCTCCCTTAAGCTGAAAAGGACTGGATGTGATTCCATTTAAAAACCAACAATGCTATTTGAAAGTCAACCAGACTAGAAGACTGGGGCCTCCCCATGATGGGGAGGCACAAGCTAAAGGGGAGGACGCATGACCACCTGAGGTGTCTCCTCTGCTCAGTGACCCCTCTTCACCCTGCGCCCAGCCTGGGACCGCAGAGCTCTCCCTGCTCCATGTTACATGCAGGGGTGGAGCTCTCAGTTCTTCTCTCCCTGCACTTCTCCCTCACATGTTTGGCCAGGGAAAGTGGCTGAATGGGCCAGGGGAGAGGCGCAGGGAGAGAAAGACAGGTCCCTCTCCCTCCCCACTCCCAGCAGGCCAATCTGGGGAGCACTTGATTCCCCCACCCGCACGCCCTCCCTACACATCACCTCTGCTGACGAGTAAAGCAAGTTGCTTTCTCTCACTAGGAGCTAAACAGATTGCTTCTGCAGTGGTTAAAATCCCTGCCAGTGTGAGGGCAAAGGATCAAGCCCAAGCCCAGACTTGGGCCTCCATAGTATGCTGCGGCTATCAGGTCATCACACTGTGGGAAATTCTGCCATTAGAGAAAGTCCTTCAACAGCTCTTCATGCAGTAGTCTTTTTGCTCTCATCCTGTTTCAATGACTTCAGTCATTGACAGAATCTGCCTTGCAGTCTCCATATGCCTTCTAGTTAGTGGGAAGAAACTTCAAGACCATCAAGATGGCAAGAGATACCTTAGAATAATATGTAGAAGATCAGAAATTGCTGCTCTTGGTCCTCAGATATGGTACTTTTACCGTGTATCATAGATGGGATAAAGGGAGAAGACAGCCATTGTTCCTGTAAGAACTTCAACTGAACCAAGCTCTGCAAACATTCTGCTTAAAATATCTTCAAAGATGTGATAAAAGGTGATGGCAGCCAGTCCTCCCACAAGAACTGCAGCTGCATAAAGCTCTGAGAACACTCTTATCATGATGTCACACAACAGCAAAAATAGCCTTAGCGTTTTTTTCCACAGTGAACATATGCAGTGAAAGAGCAAAGTGACAGCTTAATCATTTACCTTGCTTTTGTTCTAGAATAGGCTTTTTCACTCTAGTTTACTGTGATACTACTGAAGAGAAGGAACAGTGGTAACCTTTGTTCCAGTTACAACTGGTTCAACCTCAATGATCCAGTTAAAACTTTCCTTCAGGGTCTCCAAATCCCAGCAAGAGGCAACTCTTCTCTCAACATCCCTTTTTGACTGGTGTTCAGAGCTTTGGATGTGTGCCAATAGCTGCAAGGTCAGCAGGGGAATTCCAAGGTCTGATGCTCAGCTTCTTGGGGAGCACAATTTACTGTTTTAAATGACTGTGAAGATTTAAAAACAAATGAACTATGGACTTTTTTTTGGTAAATGGAAACATGTCCACAGCAATCTTCAGAATATAGTAACATATAACTCAGAAGCTTCAGTTAGTGCAGAATGCTGTGGCTCACTTCTTGAATAAGATAAGCCATTTTGAGTGAATAACACACCAAAGATCCTTCATCTGCCATGGCTAAGTTTTCATTTTTAAGGGGGAAAAGATGTTGTTATAATTGATAAAGCCCTAAATCAAGTAAGAGTCCTAATCATCTGAATTTGATCCGAGTATGGTAAACTGAAAACCTAGATCTGAGAGAGATCTCTTTCCTTGTGTTCTGTACTATCAAGCTTGACTCCGCTCACTGCTGATTCACACTTAAATGTTCCCTAGTCAGAGACAGGGCATTCTCAGTAGAGGTACCACTTCTTTGCAACTTGCTCCTTCCATCTGTTCTCCGGAGGGTAAGTTTTGGTAAGCTTCATGACACAGTAAAAGGCTTTTGATTGACTCTTTTAATAATAAGGAATGGACATTATTGTTAAGAAACAGGATGTTCTGTTACAGAATCATAGAAGATTAGAGTTGGAAGGATCTGCAGGAGGTCATCTAGTCTAACCCCCTGCTCAAAGCAGGACCAACTCCAACTTTAAATCATCCCAGCAAGGGCTTTGTCGAGCCAGACCTTAAAAACCTCTAAGCAAGAAGATTCCACCACCTCCCTAGGTAACCCATTCCAGTGCTTCACCACCGTCCTAGTGAAATAGAGTTTCCTAATATCCAACTTAGACCTCCTCCACTGCAACTTGAGACCATTGCTCCTTATTCTGTCATCTGCCACTACTGAGATCTTGGAGTCATTGTGGATAGTTCTCTGAAAACATCCACTCAATGTGCAGCGACAGTCAGTAAAGCAAACAGAATGTTAGGAATCATTAGGACAGGGATAGGTAAGACAAAATATCATATTGCCTCTACATAAATCCATTATACAACCACATCTTGCCCCATCTCAAAAACAATGTATTAGAAGTGGAAAAGGCACAGAGAAGGGCATATCTTATTGGTTGCTTTTATTCAAGGAAGGCACCTAACTACCTTGGTGACAGACACCAATATGCCTCCTGTAAAGAAAAAACATACATTTAAAATATGCATATTTTAACAAAGTTGCATAATAAAACTGTTCCTTGTGATGTAATCTACTGCCAAAATAGTGTGTTAAAAAGCACAGAATACATTTTAGGGGGTGTTATGCAAGGATGACTATAAGCCTTTCTTTGCACTTTCATATCCTGGTGCAGCTCTGTGCTGGCCTATCCCTCTGTGTCATGTTTAGGGCCCTACCAAATTCGCTGTCCATTTTGGTCAATTTCATGACCAGAGGGTTTTAAAATTGGTCATTTGTAAGATTCCAGGTGTTTACATCTGAAATCTGAGATTTCACAGTGTTGTAGCTATGGGGGTTTCAACACAAAAGAGGATACTGGGAGGGTTGCAAAGCTGTTGTAGGGGGATCACAAGATAGCGCATAAATGAGTGGCAGTCTTCAGAGCTGGGCTCTGAAGGCAGCAGCTGTGGAGCTTCTTGCAGTGGGAGGAGGTTCTGATCTTCACCTTGCTGCTGGGAGCGCCCCAGCTGGTGGTTCCCAGCTGCTAGTCCTGGTCAGTGGTAGATTAACCTGGGTCCACAGGTTCAGTGTCCAGGAGTCACATCCAAATCGGGGGTCCTTGGGAAAATGGACACCCTGAGTCCAGGCACCACAAGCCCCGACAGAAGCTATGGGCAGTGAAAGCCTTGAACCCAGCTCCAAGGCTGCTGCAGCACAGAAGTGAGAGTGTACCATCCTCATTTCTGCACTGCAATTGGCATTGGGCCTGATCTCCTCACCAAGAGTGGCCTGCAGGGGAAGGACACTCGTGTCTCTCCCCGGCCTGGCCCAGACTAGCATCAAGGAGCCCCTGGCTGGGGTGCTTCCACCAGCAGAGAGAGATCAGATTTCACTGGGAAGGGCTTATTTCACAATCCGTAACACGTTTTTCACAGCCGTGAAATTGGTAGAGTCCTGGTCATGTTACAGCAGCTTAAGGGTTGCATACTACACAAGGAGTTGAAAACACAACCAAACACTGGCATACCACAAAGGCAGCCTGGCCATGCCCACTTTCCTTTGACCACATCCTCTTTTCCCTGCTTTACCAATAAAGAGCACCTAAAATGGCGCTATTCCATCAGAGGGATCATCCTGGCACTGGGCTGATTCTTCCTGGATTGGCTAGAGAAAATATAAGGAACCCTTTTGAAACTGTATGCATACTACTGAAGACTCAGTTGCAGATTCAGTCATCAGCTTACTATCTAGTCACCTGGGCAATGGTTCCCAAACTGGGATTCATGAACCCCTGTGGGTTCATGAAATGTTACAGGGGGTTCTCAGGGAAAAATACGCTAATGGAGGACAGAGCTGTCCATAGGGATCCCAGGCAGCATGAGGCCGACAGCCTGGAGCCTTGGGGACTTCCAAGTGCTAAAGAATAAATGGACGCAAAAGAATAAATGGACACAAATCTGACATCAGGAATCATAACATTCAAAATCCAATAGGAGAACACTTCAGTCTCCCTGGTCACTCTATAACAGATCTGAAGGTTACAATTTTAAAACAGAAAAACTTCAAAAACAGACTCCAACGAGGAGCTGCTAAACTGGAATTAATTTGCAAATTGTACACTATCAAATTAGGGTTAAACAGAGACTAGGAATGGCTGGGTCATTACACTAATTGAATCTGTTAAGGATCCTCACACCTTCTTGTTAACTATCTGATACTGACCATATTGATTATCACTACAAAAGGTTTTTTTTTCTCCTGCTGATAATAGCTAATCTAAATTAAATAGCCTCTTAGAATTGGTATGACAACTTCCACCTTTACATATTTGCTTTGTGTGTATATATATATCTTATCTACTGTGTGTTCCATTCTGTGCATCCGATGAAGTGGGCTATAGTCTACAAAAGCTTATGCTGAAATGAATTTGTTAGTTTCTAAGGTGCCACAAGTATTCCTGTTCTTATTACAGAGCTGATGTCTGTGTAACCATAGATGAGACCTTTGGATGTAGAGTCCTTGGGTCAGTGCCAGGACAGTGGCAATAGGTGCTCCCTAGGTCTACCTCATTAAGTCCAACTGGACTTAATTTTGTGGTACTGCTAGGCATAGCATAGACTGCAAACAGGCATTCTTCAAAGTAACACACTTTACAAGGTAAGATCAAAATCTTCCTTTTTCCATTTTCTGGCAGTTGTATGTAGGAAAAGAGAGTAACAGAGGATTTGTTTTGTATGGGCATTTTCCATCACTTGCTACTGTATGTCTTTTGAAGATTATTTGAAAATTTTTGGCTGAGCCAGCCTTACATTCAGCTAGATGTATACATTGTTGTCGCCCTGACAGCCCCAGGGTGTTAGAGCAGTGGTCTCCAAACTTTGAGACGAGGGCCATATTAGATTTTTGAAGGTGCTCTGCAGGACAAAGCGACTGTGAAAAAATTAAATATATGCAAAGTTGTTAAAAAAACACTACTCTACTGTGTCAGTGTTGCATTAAATTCTAAATCAGGTATAAAAGTAGCTGTATAATCAATGCAGGTACTGTGAAATCACACAAAATATTTGTCAATACATTAAAAATCATTTCACATTTATTTTTTTATTTATGTCTAAAAACTCACAAATTTGTATCATACATATTCAAAAGTTTGGCTGTACTTTGGTAAGAGAAGCTCCAGGTTCCTATTGTTGGTTGGGACTATTTGGTTCAGTGCTGTAGTTAAAATTTAACCCTTTGCTCCTCCGGCCACAGGTATAACAGAAAGTGCTATACAGCTGCAAGGATAACCATGGCCCAAGATAAGTCGATGGGAGAGCATCTCACATCAAAGCAGGGCAATGAAGACACCACAGTAAGATGACCTAAGCTACGTCAACTCCAGTTACATTATTCTTATAGCTGGAGTAACATAACTTAGGTCGACTTACCCTGATTGTGTAGACAAAGCCTAAGTGACTCAACTCCATAACCTAATGCTGCTGTCACAGTTAACATTGAAGGCTGATGTTCCTGTGGTTTGTCCTTGAGAGACATAAAAAAGGTTGTTCAGTTCCTCCCCCGAGCCATACCTTTAGAAATGGTTTTAATAAGTGGAAAAAGGGATTTACCAACACTTCCAGTGTGTCCAGACAAAGAACCAAAATTTTGACTATGTGCTAAATATTACAAAAACATCTTGGTCCACTTTTAAAAAGGCAAATTATCTTTGAAAACCTTAATGCTCTTTTGCTTTCTGAACAACAGAAAACCCACAAAAGGGACACAACAGAAGAAGTACTTCATAAATTCATGAACACATAAATGTATACATAGCAGACTATAAATACAATCTGAATATACATGTATATGTTATATATTTATACTGTATTTGTTTTTGTGCACCGTGAGTACATAGATTACATTTAAAAATGAATACAAAAGAGACTGTGTGCATAATATAATAGAATCAAATGATATAAGTGAAGATTAAAGAGAGAAACCCATTTAGACCAGTCATTTTGGTAGCAGATTTCTTGTTCGGGTCTAAGAACTGAAGAACTACTGTATGACTGGGTTCACCTTACATTTATTAATAAATTGATTACACTCATCTTACTGAATATCTGTTGTGACAAAGCTCGAAGTTTGTACTTGTGGGTCCTGCACTTCCTGGCAGATTTAGGGGCCTCAGAAACTCATCTAGGCCCCAGAGTGGACCTCCCTTTCTCAGTATAATTGGCTAGAGTCACCACCTAGTGAGTTACCTTCATCACAGGCCAGTATGGAAGATGGAAAAGTGGGGGGAGCCCAGGCCTGCCCTCTACTCCAGGCTCCAGCCCAGGGACCCTAATAGTATCAGCTAAGATGGTTGACCTTTTATCCACAAAACACAATACAATTCCCTGGGCTACTTCCCCACAGCAGTCCCCGCTTCTTCAAACTCCACTTCACCCTTACCTCAGGGCCTCCTTCCTTCTGTATGATATGTTGTCCACCACTCAGTCTCACCAACAGCACAACTTCCTCTCTCAACTCCTGACACCCACAGCCACCTGACTAACTGGGAGGTTTTTATCTGTTTTCAGCCAGTCCCTGATTGGCTTCAGGTGTCCTTCAGGCTAGCTGTTTCTACTCCTTTCTGGAAGGTTCTTAATTGGCCCCAGGTGTCTTGATTGGCCTGGAATAGCCTTTGTTTGGCTATTCAGGGAACAGGGACCTGCACATCCTGAGACTAATATACTGGCCTTCCAGCACTCTCTTATATCCTTCTGGTCTGACTCCGTCACACTATGTAAAACATAAGAATAATAGTCTGAGCTGTTGCTCAGCTCTTGGCTCCCAGAAGTTGTACATCACTGATATCTGGTAGAATCAATATAGCATCACCAATAAATGTTTATTGTAAGCTGGAAATTACCACTGAAATTCATTTTAAAATTTCAGAAATCTGTGTTGGAACTGTTATATATCAGTGATCAATTCACTGACTCTGAATTATACCTAGACGTTATGTGACCCTAGCCTTTGCTTCCTTCTCACTTTTGTTACTTCTGCTGCTTAGGGTCTCTCCACTTAAGTTTATCCCCTCTTCCTTTAGTTCAGCTTAGAAAACCTATTTCTTTCCTATTCAATCATATGACTCTTTGTATACACTAATATTAAGTAATATATTAAGGGATAGATTATGCCTAGCCCTTACATGGCTGCTTTATGAGGGACTACGTGCCACTAATCAACCTCTTCCATCATTCTTGTTTTGTTGTTCCCTTTTCTTGATTCCTTCCACTCTCGCCTTTGTGCCTCTCCTCACATTGCTCCCTATAACTGCAACAACCACTGCACATCCTTATCTTCCTCCAAATCTTTCTCAAACCCTATTTTTGCTTTTGTTTTCCACCACTGCTTTCCATTTCTGGGCTATCTACGGATGCCCTCTTACCCTATCTCAGTTTCTATCTAAAAATACAAGACTTCATACGATTTGCTTGCTGTCTAACATTCACATTTTTGTTTATTTTAGCCCTAATCCCGCCTCTTCATACCCCCTTCATTAAATTTATATTGCAATATCTTTAGGACAGAGACCCTATCTTTAAATCTCTGGAAAGTGTGGTGCACAGTTATATTGGTGTATAAGGGTTTATTAAATAATATAAATGAAGAGAAGAAAAGTGGGTGAGGTAAGAGGTGCATCAGATTTTTAGATCAGAAAATGAAGAAAGTACAAAACAGAAGAGGATTTTCTCAATACAGTAGTAAGATACTGTCATCCTACAGGAAAAAGGGAGGTTAATGTTTGATCCAGAGGAGGACAAAATCAAGAACACTATCCCATCTCCAGGATATACTTCTGAAACTCAAATAGTTTTTCAATGTGAGTTTGGAAAGATCCTACTTATTCTTAACCCTTTAACTAGTTAAGTGCCTAGCCCTGTAAAATTCACTCTGTTCTGAGTCACTGAGTAATTGTTAGAGAATGGGGATGATGGCACCTCAGGATAGCTGCACAACTTCCGCTCCATGCTGTGTTTTCATTAGAAGGGATTTTCCTCTTTTTCACCTGGTTCTTACTAATGTGTTTTAGTGAATCTTGATACATTCTTTACTTAATTGATATATAGGCTTCTATCAGGCAGATTTCTTCTGTACAAGAGGATTCTCTTGGCAGGGAGTAAAGATGAATTCACCTTCATGTACCCAGTTCCCTCCTTCATATATATACATGCTTACACATACCCTTTGATTTCCCTAAATTAATGATATTTTTATTACTTCACCTATGACACCAACAGGTTTATAGAGATTATATGTAGCAACATGTCTGTATTCATTATAGTTTATGGCATGGTTTTACCTCTAATTCTTTGTTCCTCTATAGTCTCTAATGGAGGAATTGATTTTAGAGAAAATTCATTATAAAACACCCAATAACCAAAACCTCTTAAAATGCAATGTTCTGTTGGCAGAAGTGCTTTGGGAGATGGCAAAAAAAAAATTAGTATTATGCACTTTTTTCACAGGCAGTTAAGAGCAAAAGCATTTCAACTGAACTAACAATTGCTTGCCTGACTTAATTATGCATTTCTGAATTCAGAGAAGGAAGAAGAGCGTGATGCTTAGTTGGAAACAGACCTATGAGATTTCATTGTTCAGTTATTTGTTGTGGCAAGGTTTTCAGTATGAAATGTACTGGATAAAATGAGTTCAATGTAAACAAATGAATTGAGCTTCTTTAACCACATCACTTTTATATCTGTATACCTTTGATATGAACATCCGCTCAGTAGCAGAAACTACACCCAACAAGGTGGCTCCTAACAGAGTAACTGTGATAGTTCAAGTTGACATCCCTTGTTTTGGGTTTCATATTATTCAGGACAATGTGGAAATGCCCTGTTGTACAAAATTGACAACCCTAGTCCCCAGGTCCTTACACACACTAAAGAGAACCAATGGAGATGTGATGCTACTTGGCCTTTGAGCACAAATACAGCCCAAATCCCCATGTCCATTGACCTGTATAGGGCAGGGAGCAGTAGACAGTTATTGATTCTCAGTAGCAGGTAGGGATGGCCTCTTTTACAAAACAAAAAATAAAAAGGAGGGGAAAGGGTTCAGTTTTCACTTAAGAAAAGTTAATATTGGGTTGCCGCAGGAATCTGTGTTGTTTAATGCTTTTATAATTCATCTGGAGGAGGAAGTGCACAGTGAAATGGCAAGAATTACAGCTGATGGAAAATTTGGGTTAGTCAAAATTCTGAGGAACTTTAGAGGAATCTAACAAAACTAGATGAATGGACAGCATGATAACAGGGGAATATATGCTAATATATGCAAGGTAATGCATATTAATTAATTAATGCATATTAAAAAGTATTAGAGCATAAGCTTTCATGGGCTAATACCGACTTCGTCGGATGCATGCAGGCGACGAAGTGGGTATTAGCCCATGAAAGCTTATGCTCTAATACTTTAGTTAGTCTTTAAGGTGCCACAGGACTCTTTGTTACTTCTACAAATCAAAGGTAAACCTTCACCTGGAAGGTTTACCTTTGCTCTAATACTTTAGTTAGTCTTTAAGGTGCCACAGGACTCTTTGTTACTTCTACAAATCAAAGGTAAAACTTCACCTGGAATACTACATAAAGGTAATACTTCACCTGTTCAGTTCTGGCCACCTTATTAAAACAATTCAACAGACATAATCAGAGGTAGGTCATGAAAATAAGATGTTTAAAAAACTTCCATATGAAGAAAGGCCACAAAGATTTGAGATTGTTAATTTTAGAGATGACAAATGTGGAACAAGATCATTCCAATAACTGTTTTTTCCAGTCTGAAGAAAATAAATCTGAGTTAAGACAAAATATTAAACCAACTGCCAGTACTCTTAATTAGTAAACCAATCACAATGTGCAAAACTGCTTACCATCTCGCAGAGGTACTCTTCCTCTCTCCAGAAATCAGCAACTTCACAGTGAAAGAATGTCAGCACAAATTATTAAATAATTCAGGGTCTGAGTATGATACAAAATGAGGGCAAGGTAAATAAAGAAGGGGAATTTGGAACCGCACCCTAACACTGCCATATTAATCATGCTTAGTTACTCACTCTGCACCCTTCTGCTGTGTCATGCCTTATGCAGATCATTCTGCCTAATTTGAATTAACTTTGGTATGTGAACTAATTAAGTAAATTATATCAAAGCATGTGCAATTTCTTGAGCTGAGAATATTGATTTGAAGAAATAAAAAATGTACTCATAATGGGACATGATTGCTTTTCTTAATTTAACATGCCAATATTACAAACTCCTTTTATGTGAAGGAAAAGTGAAAATGACACAAACTATATTGAATTGTACAATAGATTACAAAAATTAGTGAAATGAAGAAGTCAATTAGAAATATTCAGGGTCAGACAGATACATCTGAAGGCAAGACACTGGCGAATGAAGCCTAAAGTACAGCTCTTTGAACAGTTGCATATCTATAGAGAAGCTTAACATTGCAACTCTACATAGAGCAACGCACTGATACACAGACACCATCCCACCAGCAGCACAAGAAGAAGAACTCCACATGGACTCCTCCTGAGGGTCGAAATGACAGTCTGGACCTATACATAGAATGCTTCCGCCGACGTGCACAGGCAGAAATTGTGGAAAAACAACATTGCCTGCCTCACAACCTAAGTCGAGCAGAACGCAATGCTATCCACAGCCTCAGAAACAACCCTGACATCATAATCAAAGAGGCTGATAAAGGAGGTGCTGTTGTCATCATGGACAGGTCTGACTACCAAAAGGAGGCTACCAGAAAACTCTCCAACACCAATTTCTACAGGCCACTTCCCTCAGATCCCACTGAAGAATATACTGAGAAACTGCACCGTCTACTCAGGACACTCCCTGCACTAACACAAGAACAAATTAACATACCCTTAGAGCCCCGACCGGGGTTATTCTATCTTTTACCCAAGATTCATAAACCTGGAAATCCTGGACGCCCCATCATCTCGGGCATTGGCACTCTCACTGAAGGACTGTCTGGATATGTGGACACTCTACTCAGACCCTACGCCACCAGCACTCCCAGCTATCTCCGTGACACCACCGACTTCCTGAGAAAACTACAATGCATTGGTGACCTTCCAGAAAACACCATCCTAGCCACCATGGATGTAGAGGCTCTCTACACAAACATCCCACACAAAGATGGAATACAAGCTGTCAGGAATAGTATCCCTGACGATGCCACAGCACAAGTGGTTGCTGAACTCTGTGACTTTATCCTCACACACAATTATTTCAAATTTGGTGACAATATATACCTCCAAACCAGGGGCACCGCTATGGGCACCCTCATGGCCCCACAGTATGCCAACATCTTTATGGCTGACCTGGAACAACGCTTCCTCAGCTCTCGTTCACTCACGCCCCTCCTCTATCTACGCTACATTGATGACATCTTCATCATCTGGACCCATGGGAAAGAAACTCTGGAAGAATTCCACCATGATTTCAACAGCTTCCACCCCACCATCCACCTCAGCCTGCACCAGTCTACATGGGAGGTCCACTTCCTGGACACCACGGTGCAAATTAATGACGGCCACATCAACACCACCCTATACCGAAAACCTACCGACAGCTATGCCTACCTTCATGCCACCAGCTTCCATCCCGGGCACACCACACGATCCATTGTCTACAGCCAAGCACTGAGGTACAACCGTATTTGCTCCAACCCCTCAGACAGAGACCAACACCTACAAGATCTCCACCAAGCTTTCTCAAAACTACAATACCCGCACAAGGAAATAAGGACACAGATCAACACAGCCAGACGTGTACCCAGAAGCCTGCTGCTGCAAGACAAGCCCAAGAAAGAAAACAACAGAACACCACTGGCCATCACCTACAGTTCTCAGTTAAAGCCTCTCCAACGCATCATCAGTGATCTACAACCCATCCTGGACAACAATCCCTCACTTTCACAGGCCTTGGGAGACAGGCCAGTCCTGGCCTACAGACAACCTGCCAACCTCAAGCATATTCTTACCAGCAACAGCACACTGCACCATAATAACTCTAACTCAGGAACCAATTCATGCAACAAACCTCGATGCCAACTCTGCCCACACATCTACACCAGCAACACCATCACAGGACCAAACCAGATCAGCCACACCATTATTGGTTCATTCACCTGCACATCTACCAATGTAATATATGCCATTATGTGCCAGCAATGTCCCTCTGCTATGTACATCGGCCAAACTGGACAGTCCCTACGAAAAAGAATAAATGGACACAAATCAGACATCAGGAATGGCAATATACAAAAACCTGTAGGAGAGCACTTCAGCCTCGCAGGACACACTATAAAAGATTTAAAGGTCAGCATTTTGCAGCAAAAAAAACTTCAAGTCCAGACTACAAAGAGAGACTGCAGAGCTGCAATTCATTTGCAAATTTGATACTATCAGTCAAGGATTGAACAAAGATTACGAGTGGCTAGCTAACTACAAAAGCAGCTTCTCTTCTCTCGCTATTCACACCTCCAATTCAGCTGCTAGAGGAACATCTCACCCTCCCTGATTAGAGATAGCAAGCTGGTTCAGCCTCATTGGACTAACCCTGTTATCTCCCACCTGGTTCTTGCCTACCTATTTATACCTGCCCCTGGATACTTCCACTGCATGCATCCGATGAAGTGGGTACTAGCCCACGAAAGCTTATGCTCTAAAACTTTAGTTAGTCTTTAAGGTGCCACAGGACTCTTTGTCACTTCTGCAATCCCAGACTAACACGGCTACCCCTCCGATTATTGCAGCTCTTGTACAGGTTATAAGTTTAACCAGTTTTAAACTTCATACTTGTTTCATTTACTTTTACTCTTGTTTAAGATTAAATTCAACCACTGTAATAGGGGTTTACGAAAGGCCTTCCATGTCACTTAAGCCTCTGGTATGTTGGCATGCCAGGAATACAGGAGCACGGAGACCCTCTGCACCCTTGAGTACTGCATAGGGAGTGTCTGTACCAGTTCTGACCCGGCAAATGTGGAAGGGGATGTTGAAGGTGAAAAAGTGGAAGAAACTCCTGTATCCTCATAGTCATAATTACAGGGGTTAAACACACAAAGGGTGTGGTCAGTATTTTAACAATAGGTTAGAAGATCAGTTGTAGCTCTACAACTTTTCATGGGTTGAGAGGTGAATGCTATTCTCCCAGCCCTTGCAGAACTATCTTTGGTATTGCACTAGGAGGAATGAATTTCATATTATGTGATTATCTAACATAATATTGATGTACACATTTGAAATTTATTCAGAGACCTATTCTCTAGATCAGTGGTTCTCAGACTTTGTTAGGGGTCTTTCACAGCAAGCCTTTGAGTGTGACCCCCCCTTATAAATTAAAAACACTTTTAAATATATTTAACACCATTATAAATGCTGGAGGCAAAATGGGGTTGGGGTGGAGATTGACAGCTCACGACCCCCCATGTAGTAACCTCACAACCCCCTGAGGGGCCCCAACCCCCAGTTTGAGAACCCCTGCTCTAGATCAATCCACAGAAGACATGCCTCAAGGTTTCCTTTTAAGATGTACCACAGATGTTCGAACAATCAGTGTGATTGTTTAGGAAATCTGGTGGTGGTTTTATGGGTGAATGTGATTAAAAAATACAACTCATGATCTGGCACAGCACAGAGAAATGCAACACAAAGACAAAAGTAAATAGCAGCAAATCACACATGTTGAGAAGTGTGTAATTTCCATTACCTTCTGCAGCAGAACTGGCATATAAAGAAATAACCTTTTCAATGAAAAACAATGACATCTTGGGAGCAATGCAAGTTATCAGTCTACATTTTATGGTTTTCCTGGAGATAAAATCTCCAAATCATAAAATCTGCAACAATTTTTGAAGTTTAACTTACTATACTAAGCAGAGATTTATCCATGAATGGACACAGATTATTAGTTCCAAAGAAAAATGAAGACTAGAAATCTAATCATAATCATTAAAGAATTTTAAATATAGATGTGCTACTATGCTCTACTTTTATACCAGTAGAACTCCATGAAATCAGCTGATATGCACCTGCATAATAATAAGCAATACAGTGGTGAATCGGATCCATAATATTCAACTTCACAGAAAAGGTTCAAGGCCAAATTCAAAGTTAAACTCCAAAGTAACTAGATTTTATTTCTCACAATCTGATCAAGCTGTCATGAAAATGCTGAACTTATGCTTCAGTTCTATTCCTGGCTCTACCATAGAATTGTTTGACTGTGGGTAAGTCATTTCAATCCTGAACTTCATTTCACACATCTGTAACGTGGGTTTAATACTTAACTTACTGAGTTGTTTTGAGACTTACCAAATTAATGTTTATAAAACATTTTAATAATTGTAGATGTAAGTGTAAAGAATTATTATAAAATCTAGACTTTTCATTCAGAGTATATGTGTTTTTTGTCTAGAGATGTGGAAGTGTAATTCTGCAGCAAGACTTCACAGCCCCACTAAGATTCTTTAAACACTTTAGAAATCTGCTTATGCAAATAATTTTCTTGCAAGAGACTCATTTCAGGTTGAAGCAAAATTATAAAGGAAATCAGTTTGCCAATTGTTCTGGCCAAATTTATCTCCAAGAAATATGCTATGGTGATTTATTTAGTAGGGCTTTACAGTTTGTTTTTGTGGAACAGTTCATAGATCCAGAGGGATAATATTTGCTGGCCCAAGAGATTATTTTTAGGCAGAAAAATGACTCTGTCTAGACCCTTGTGAGAGATTCTACTAAGGACTGTTATGCATATGTGTATTATTTCCACTATTTTGTGTCCCTGGTTGGTATAGAAAAACTACTATTGTACAGTATTTTGAATCCAAATTACCCTCATTAGTGAGTCCTCCTTCCAAATGTGCTAACGCAGAAGATGTTCTGTACAGACCTTGATTTTATTGATTCTTGGTTATGTTAGAGCCCAAGAGAGCTTTTATGTTTAGTTCTGCATTTAACTGGTGTGTTTATAGATTTGTTTTTAATCTAATTCTTCTGGTCACTGAGTGGATGCGTGAGATAAAGCAGATGGGATTAAAAGATTATGTATCTTAATTCTTTTCTATGAATTTTGCATTGTTTCCCTCATGAGAAACCAGGTGGTGTTTAACCTTCGACTTTTTAATGGTTTTTTACTTAGTTTTGTTTATTTCACCAAGTACATTCTACAACTGAGAGATAAACTAATTCTCAGAAAGGTCCATGCTACCTTGCTAAAATATGCTGAAAGTGCACCTAAACAGTCTGTTAACTACTTTTGCAGTGCCTCAGAAACTTATGTAAGACTTTATTTATTGTCACATGAGCTCTGTAAGCTAAATGATGGGCACTGATGTAATACAACATAGCCTCCAATTACACCAGGATTTTCTTTTTCTCTAAAACAGTGGTCCCATAACTTTGAGTTACTGAAAATATTAGATTAAAAATACCAAAATTTAGGATAGAGTTCTTATGATCCTTAGTTGCTCCAGGGGCTCCAACTGGTTCCCAAATCAGGGGAGCATAAAGATGGCAAAATCCCTTTGATTTTTAAGATTAAGATCATCATGTTTAGCTATGTCATCTTTTGTGTTCAGTGTGAATTAGCATCATATCACTTAGCCTCATTCATATTCTGCAACCATTTTCTATAGTAAAATGTCACTTTTGTCTTTGCTACTGAGACACATGTCACGGGAACATATATATGGCTGCAGGATCTCAACTCCAAGTACGATTAACTTAATTTGTAGTCAGTGTTCCAGTGGATTTAAGAATGAGTTTTAAGCAGGCTCAAATTCTATCCCTCTTCTACAGTCCAAAACAATGAAACTGTCACATAAACAGCTAGCACTGAGCTTGCAAAATGTGGAAGAGATTTATTGGCTTGGAATATCAGCTGATGTTGAACATGTATTCCCATCACAGCATACATTTCTCATAATTCATATAGTTTAGGCCATGCTAAACATTTTTGTAAAAAGTGTTTTCCTTAGGAAAATTTTGATTTTATTTAAAAATCAAAATTGAATATTTTAATGAAAAACCAAAATATTTTAACTTAGATATGCTGCTGCAGTGCCTCATGGGAGTTGCAGTTTGGTTGCCTTACGCCTTCTTCTCCATGGGCAGAAGACAGAATTCAACTGAATTGGTTATCTCCCAAGCTGAATTGTGACCAAGGGACTCACAGGATGTATTACCTTTCCTCACTGAGAGAGGAGATTGCAGTGCGTCATGTGAGGTATCAGATCCATGTGCCCAATCTATAGAAGAGAATGGGAGTATGAGGCATCTGAACTACACTTTCCATGAGGCACCACAATGGCATTTCCACATTGGAATATTGTGGCTTTTGATTTTTCACTGAAAAGTCGTCATTTTTCTGCAGGGGAGGGGCCATTTTATGACCAGTTCCACACATGATATTTTTGTATTTTGAATATTTGGAGTTTAAAGCCGGTTTTTATCCAGATTATCTACCCATATTGTAAATGATCAAGAAACACATTAGCCCCTCTGTAACCAAGATTACATCAAACTAGCATCTTGTGTTTTACACATCCACTCTAGATCTAGACATCAGGCACTTGCATATATGTTCTTTGATCCTTGCATTTAGTGTTCTTTGACCCAGTTCAATAAGCCAAGTGTGGCTATTTGTGTGTATATGCCCAAACTACTCCAGCTCCACATGCTGGAGACAGATTATATGAAAATTGGTGATATTTTAGTGTGGCTGGTGACTTTTTTTCTATACCTCAGAAAACATAAGAAGATAAAAAATAAATTCTGCTTTGAAATTGAATGTTCAATTTTTTTTGTTTAAATATATGGAAATATAGTATGCTTCCAAACCTGATGGGTTCCTACTGGAATGTATTATAAAGTGTTTAACTGCTGGTTGTAAAGGGTTTTTACACACTTTCTCTCTTTTTCCTCTTTGCTTTTTCCCATTTGCTGCTTCCCTTTCTGTTTTTTTTTAACATTTGTAACTCCATTTCCCCCCTCACATCTTTTCAGTTTCTTATCCTTCATCTGTTCTTTTTATTTCAAGTTCTTTTTCTTGCTGCCTAAAATTTTGTGTCTGTTTTGCTGCCATTCATTTTTAATTTCTTTTACTTGCCATAACCATTTGTCTTAGATAAAGAGAAAAAAAGGGGAGTCCTAAACTAAACTCCTAGATTATTTTTCAGTCTCTCCTGTGCAGTTTTTTTTATCTCTTTATCATTTTATTTCCAGCTGTAACATCCTGTATAAAACACTCCTCATCAGCTGTACCCAACAACCTAATCAGAGCGCTACAATTAAGGCAAGCCTGAAACTGAAAAACTCAAAGCATATTCTGTGCGCTCAAAAACAGTTCTTAGGAGTTAGTGGAAATACAGAACCCTTGTCATTTTCAAGATACTTGAAATTTAATATGGCACTAATTAGGATCGAGATGCCTCATGCACTGGATGAAGAGCACATAGTTTATGATGAGGGATCTGCACTTGCCCCTCTAGCATCCAAAGATAAATGTGCATTCTCCCTGATTGGTGGACAAAGTATTTTTTTTTCTGGGCTGCTTATCAGCCCATGCCTCACCAGAAAGATGAAAGATGTCCAAATATCAATTCTTCTGATAGAAATATTTGAAGGGAACAATGGGGACACACTTTTAACACCCAGTGAACTGAACTGCAGTAAATAGATTTTAGATGGTACAGAATTTAAATAATGACAGTTTGCTAAGAAGCAGAGACTCTTTTAGAGGCACTTGGCAGTGCTGCAATAATTTTGGCTTCAGTGGGGTTGTATCAGGGTAAATTAAGCAGAAGCCCTAATTTAAGTCAAGTGGGTACACTGGGCAAGCATTATTCCAGTCTTGGAATAATTTTCCCATAATACTAGCCAGTGAATCATAGTAGAACACTTGGATTCAGTCTCTGAGAAACAAGTTCTCAGATCTGTTCAGCTGCCTACTGTTGTGAACCCCTGCCATCACCAGTAGAGGAGCTCAGCAGAAGACATTTCTCCCCTCTCCTGTGGAAGAAACTCTCAGACTTGCTCTTCTCCTTACTACCACTACCAGCGGCCTTTTATTACTACTCCCTGCCCCTTAACTTGTGTGTGACATCACTAGAGAGTGGTAGCCAAAGGAGACAATAAGAAGACACTTGAGGCATCCTCCCCTCTCATACATGCATACACGATTGCCACTAAGCATATACACAACATGTCCTGTCTTCCCCAACCCATTCTAGCATATTTTTACACCAGATCCACACTTACAATGACTACCAAGTAAATGCTCTGGACAAAAGTATGATATGACACTCAGAGCCTTGAAATTTGACTATCTGGAGGCCGAGTCCTTTAAGGGTCATGGGACAAAAATATCCCCTACCTGCCAAACCCAAACTATTCCTGGGGTTGGAAAATGTCACCAAGATGTTTCCTTCTTTGTAGGCAAACAATTTATTAACCACATCTTGACACAAAGATCTGGTCATAAATTGGGCATAAGATTTGTATAGGAACTTATCACTTCATAAATAAATAGAACTGTTACTGGGAGTTATTGATTTCAGTTCACTTTATACAGGTCATGGGTACATACACAGTGAACTGCTCTGAAAGATACTACTTAACACATTTCCAGTTGTTCAGAATGAAATCACATATTGCTGTGGTACTGTCCACACTTTCTGGAACATTTCACAGCAGTTACAAGTCTAATAAGATACAAAATACTGAGGATTCTTGAGATGGTTTCAAGGCTTAACACATTTTCTGTTACCTAGATTACAATCATTTGAGATCTTGTAAAATGGAGTTTTGAATTGTACTTCAATTTCCCTTTTAATGATATGAGGATTTTCTGTTTTAAACTTGAAGAAGGAAGAAGGATTTTTGGGATATCTAAGGATATTTTTTTTGGGGGGGGAATTATAAATAACTAATCTAGTATTGACTGAAATTAAGTTACTGGGATAGTTGAGAAATATTGCCATATGTGGGGATTGTAGGGGGATTCCTGTATCTAATTCTTACCTATCTCTTCCATTATTATCGTTATATTATATGGCAAGAAAAACACTTCTGAGCCTTTGCGTATCCATTTTCTTTCTTTGCTCCATCATTATTTCTATTAAGAAATATCAGTAAAGAGTGTTCAAAAATAAGAAAAAGATTGGAAGGACTCTTGGTGATATGTATCAGAGGGGTCGCCGTGTTAGTCTGGATCTGCAAAAGCGACAAAGAGTCTTATAGCACCTTATAAACTAACAGATCTTAGGGATCAGGAGATTTCCACAACATTCATCTGATGAAGTGGGTCTTAGCCCACGAAAGCTTATCATGCTATAATATATATATAATCCCAATAAAACATTTTACAGGAATTAGTACCTAATCTGCAACGTGTTGGAAAGAAATGTCCTTTAGTGTAAATATCTGTAACTGAGAGACTTCTTTCTGTCTCTTCTTTGGAAAATATTTAGTTGAAATATCAACAGCAGCTGAAACAATTTTCTTCTCTGCGCAAAAAAACATAAGTTACAAAGGATAAGGTCCTTTCTGGCACTCAACCTTCTAATAGCAATTGGCACCATGGACAGCTCCATCTGCCACCTGCTTATCTACATGTGGATTAGTTAAACCTCTGTATTTCAGAGTGAATTAAACTTAATCAAATTAAGGTAACTTTAATTCAGAATAGGGTTTTCACACAGCAGTTTAATGCAGTTAAACTAATCCACTTAAAACACATATCTTTAGTTAATTCATATTAATTTTCTATGATGTCCCCATGTAAACAGCCTTTATTTTTCACAGCAACAATATGTGGGAGAACAGCGTGCAGAGGAAGGCCCTGAATTTCTAACAGATGTTTCAATCCAACACTAGTTTTGTTAGGTCCTCTTCAGAGACTGTTACTTTGTGCTGAAGGGGCTTGCCTATTCCAACTATCCTTAGAACTATGTTGTCAGGAGCTCCATGCTCCTGGTAGGTATCCCGAGGCAAACAGGTCTGAAGGGAGGTCCCAGACAAAGCATGGTCCAATCTCCCAAGTCCTCAGCAGTGGATAAGGTGGGAAAGTATCTTCCGATCTCAACAGCTGTGGAAGTGAATGAAGGCTGCAGCAAGCTGGATCTCTAGTTGTCTCAGACTTCCCCTGCCACTGAGCCCCAGACCTCCAACTTGTCATGATCATGTGGTCGCTGTAGGTGCACCAGCTTCCCCACATTAAAAGAAATCATGAGAAGGCTTCTACCATGGGGAATAACATCTTTCCAGCCTTCCAAGTTCTGTGGTGATGGACTAGCGGGATGGGATTAATCTAGCAGTCCCTAGCCACAAATCCGAATGTAGGTGGTGGTAGTTATATGGTTGTCTGGCACCTGGGCTGAGACAGGTGTGCAATTTGGCAGCTACTATCACAACTGAGCAGTCCTCTTTAGGATCCCCTCTGCTCCCCGCATGGGGAGAGGGCTTGAAAAGGTGCCCTAAATCTAGGGTGTTTTACTCACTCCTTGCTGGATTACCACATCCAGTGGGATCACTCTGCCTGTGGTCAAAGCTATAAAAAGACAATGACTTTTGCTAGATGCAGTGTTCGTACCCTGATGTATAACAAATATAATGTATGACCGGAAAGAAGAACTGCTATTGTTGCCAGGGAACTTGCAAGATATAACATCGACATTGTTGCCCTTAGTGAAACAAGGTGCCCAGATGAAGGTCAACTGAGAGAAGACGGTGGAGGCTACTCCTTGTTCTGGAAAGGGAAATCTGCAGAGGACAGGTGCATTCATGGTGTCCGTTTTGGAATTAGGAATATGTTTTTCAGTCACCTTACAGAATTTCCTATAGCAAGCAATGAATGTCTTATGATTCTTTGTCTTAAGCTCAGCAACTACCAGTCTGCTGCTGTCATCAGTGCATATGCCCCAGCACTCGATGCTGTCGAGGGTAACAATTCTATACAGATCTTGACAATGTCTTGACCAACATTCCCAAGGAGGACAAGATCATGCTCCTCAGAGATTTTAATACTAGAGTCAGGCGTGAGTCAGATCTCTGGAATGTCTCTACTGGAAAAGGAGTAGGAATGGCCATCTCTAAGGGCATCCTCCTCCAGAGCAAATATGTAGAACATGACCTGATCATCACGAACATTCTCTTTAGACAAAGTGAGAAGAATAAGACCACCTGGAGACACCCTTGCTTCAGGCATTGGCATATTCTTGACAATGTTATTGTTAGAGCTTGAGATTGGAAGGATGTCCACATCACAAAGGCTATGCATGGAACCAATGGCTGTTGGATAGACCATTGCCTTGTTAGATCTATCATGAATTTCCAGATCGCCTCAAGGCATCGCAAGCAGGCAACATCAGTACAAAAGAAATTCAACATCAAGTCTCTTGAAGATATAGTGACTTGGGAGAAATTTCAGCAGTGTCTCCAAGTGAGGTTTGCTGCTATGCCTACAGTTGATTATGAAAATGAAAATTTCTGGAAAGACTGCCATTCTCTTGACATGTACTGAGTTCATTGGCTATGTCACCTGCCATCAACAAGATTGGTTTGATGAGAATGATGCTGAAATTCAGGGCCTGCTCAACCAGAAAAGAAAAGCTCATTGCTCTGGCAAAATGACATATTAAACCAACAGAAGAAAAAGTCATACAAGGAACTCATGGCTGAAGCCCAGAGGAAAATCCATGACATCAAAAATAAATGGTAGAGAGAAAAGGCCAATGAGATTGAGCTTTACCATGATAAACATGACATGAGGAACTTTTTTCAGGCACTGAGGACCATTTATGATCCATGCTCTCATGGCCCTACACCACTCCAACCCCAAGACAGGTTGACATATTTTAAGGACAGCAAAGCCAGATGGAAGAAGCATTTTGAGTTACTCCTGAACCGTGAGTCAACCGTATCTGATGCCATTATCGAATCTATACCTCAACAACATGAAAGAGAATCTCTTGATGACCTCCCCACCATTGAAAAAGTAACACAAGCCATTATGCAAACCAGGAACAAGGCAGCAAAACCAGATGAAGGTAAAGAACTGGTAAGTAACCTCCACAAACTTTTTCTTCATATCTAGTATAATGAGAAGATTCCAGAAGACTTGAGAAATGCCAACACTGTTACAATCTTTAAGAAAGGAGATAAGTCAGAGTGTGGAAATTATTGAGGCATTGCCTTGCTATCTATAGCCAGGAAAAATTTTTGCCTATATCCTTTAAAACCAATTACTTCCCCTTGCTGAGGAAATATTGCCAGAATCTCAGTGCAATTTTATACCATTCCACAGGACAATTGATATGATCTTCTTGATCGCCCACCAAATCTAGGAAGAGTCTCGGAAGCAAAATCAGGACCTGTACATGGCCTTCATTGATTTGACAAAGGCCTTTGACTCAGTCAGTCGCAAAGCCCTATGGAAGGCATTGGCCGGATTTGTCTGCCCTCCAAAATGTATTAAGGTCCTGAGCCTTCTCCGTAATCAGATGGATGCCACTGTTCTCTGTCATGGCCTTGAGACTGACCCTTTCATCATCAAAACTGGGGTTAAGCAAGGATGTGTTATTGCCCCAACCCTATTTTCCATGACTTAGCAGTCATTTTGGTCCTCATTAAAGACCTCCTCCCCAGTGGAGTTGACATTCAGTACAGAATGGATGGACAGCTTTTTAATCTTTGACATTCCGCTCAAAGTCTAATGTCCTCAGGGTGTCCATTACTGATCTTCAGTATGCTAATGACTGCTATCCTCACACACCCTGAGAATGACCTTCAGTCCACACTGGATTTTTTGTACAAGCTTATTGAAGTCTAGGACTTTAACTCAATACTGAGAACTAAAGTTCTGTGTCAGCCAGCTTCATGCTTTGTATATGATCCACCACAAATCACTGCTGAGGGGCAAACTTTGGAGACAGTCAAGCACTTTTGCTACCTCAGTAGCCAACTTTCTCAAAATGCAAAAATTGACATTGAGATCCAGCACAGGATCTAGTGCACAAGTGCTTCCTTTGCAAAATTGCTCTGATGCTTTTTCACAGACCAAGACCTATGGCAGGATACCAAGATCCAGGTCTATAAGACAATTGTTATTCCTACACTCCTTTATGGATTAAAAACCTGGTTGGTCTATTGACAGCACTTCAGGATTCTGGAGAGGTACCATCAACAATGTCTCCCATAGCTGCAACACCCTCAGATTTTACACAGGGCTCTGCTCCTGGGCCCACGTGCAGGGTCGCAGCCCCATGCCTGGAGTTCTGCTTCTGGCCCCCAACACGGGATCCTGGCTGCTGGCCTCACAACCGGGGCTCCCCCGCTCCCCCAAACCCTGCATGCAGCGTCCTGGCTGCCACCCCACACCTGAGGCTCTGCTCCCAGCCCTGCATGTAGGGTCCCAGCCCAACACCTGGGGCTCTGCTCCCAGCCTCACCCATGAGGTCCCAATCCTGCGTGTGGGGCTTCACTCCCATCCCTGCATGCAGGATCCATGATGACACCCAGCACCTGGGGCTCCACTCCTGGCCCCACATGCAGGATCCTGGCCTCATGCCCAGGGCTCTTCTCGCAGCCCCACATGTGGAGTGCTGGCTGCTGGCGCCGCACCCACCCCCAACCTTGGCTCCCTTATCCCTGTCCGGGTCCCCCTGCTCCTGGCCAGAGCTTGGGGGTTCGGATGGACAAGAGTAAGGGGGCTGAATTTCAGCACCCTCACTAGTAAAAGTGTTCCAGCACCACAGATGCCTCCGGGAAAATCCTTCGCATCAAGTGGAAAGATCACTGCACTAACACCAACATCCTCACTAAAGTCAATGTCACCAGCACTGAAGCAATGATCCTCATTCGCCAACTCACTGGGCCGGACATTGTATGTGAATGCCAGACTTTCGCCTCCCAAAACAAGTCCTCTAGTCTCAGCTCAATCATGCTCAGAGTCCCCATGGCGGTCAGAGGAAACATTACAAAGACACATTGAAAGTGTATCTCAAGAAAACTGATGTGGATGGACATCACAAGCTGTGAAGGGGAAGCTATCAACCAACCCCAATGCGCCACATCCTCCATCAGGCAGTTACTCGCTTTGAGGAAAAACACCTTGCTCTTGAAGCTGAAAAGAGAGAAAAACAAGGAAAAAGAAATAACTTTTTCCCTGCAGGCATCTGGCCCGTCAGGAAATGTCTATACCTATTGCTAGTGGATCTGTGGTTCTCGGATCAGACTCCTGAGTCATCCTAGGACTCACAGTAAATCTGTGGTAGAGATCATCCTTGAATCGAGGAATCGCTGATGATGATGACTAAATTGGTATTTTCAAAATAAATAGTTCCTGACAGTCATTCCAATGTGTTGTCAAAAGTACTTATTAATTTAGAATGGCAAGTAGAAGATCAGAGGTGTCTACTAAACTCTTTTAGCCAAATTCTTTCTTCATTTTGAGTTGCCTCTTCTGTCTGAGACTAGGATTTGGACTTTTGGAGGAATTGCATAATTTGTACATACAACTTGTCAAAGCTTCAAGACCAGACAATACTATATAGACATAACACTTTAGGTTGGGAATACCTGTAATAAAACAGGTGAAGACATAAATAGGAAGAGGAAGGGAGGAATGGGGAAAGAGAAGAGGTTAAGTGGAATGGAGGTTTGGTATTCTTTGAGCCATCTCAACATTTTTTCTTCAAATATATCTAGAAACAGGGTCCAAATTTCTCTGGATTTATATCATTGATCTTTACAACAATAAGCTATTCTTTCTTTGGCTGCTAACTCAGACAGGTGTGAATTCCACTGCTCTATTCTGGCCATAAGCCTGTTCTTCTATTTTTGAAAAATTATGTGCTTGTTGATCATTGCAGCCCCAAAACTGTGTTTGTAATGCTAGCTTGATTGTGAAAAACAGTGAAGAACTACAGCAGCTGTTCTTAAAAACTTCAGTCTGGCTTTGCCTCATAGTTACCTATCATTAAAAAAAAATTAAATCAAACTAAATGAAGCTGTAATCTATAGTGAACTGCAATATGTCCACTTAAGTGAATTAAGATTCCTGAAAATTCATCCTAAGGTAAGATGTACAGTCAGCCAGGGGGCTGGAATGAGAAACAGATATGAACATTCTAAACAAAAGGGAGTTTGTTCACTTCTAGCTGTGATTATGTATTTCTATGTATTTTATATCGTTGTGTTCACATATTGTTGCTGACGTTGTTGTTTCCTTCCTTGCAGAGTCGAATGGCAGAGAGTTTGCGTCTCTTTGACTCCATTTGCAACAACAACTGGTTTATCAACACTTCCCTCATCCTCTTTCTGAATAAGAAAGATCTTCTGGCAGAAAAAATCCGGCGCATCCCACTAACAGTTTGCTTTCCTGAGTACAAGGGCCAAAACACTTATGAGGAGGCAGCAGTCTACATCCAACGCCAGTTTGAGGACTTGAATCGCAACAAGGAGACCAAGGAGATTTACTCACACTTCACCTGTGCCACTGATACCAGTAATATCCAATTTGTCTTTGATGCGGTGACAGATGTCATCATTCAGAACAATCTCAAATATATTGGCCTCTGCTAAAAATCTATGAGCCTCAATCTGTTTTCCTGAGGTGACACAAAAGAGGCTTACCACCTCCATTTGTGGTGGAAACAATGGGGGCAGTATTTGGAAGCCCAAGGAGAGGAAGGGGGAAAGCTGAATAATGTTCCCAGCGCCCCCACATCCCTCTTATCCCCGCCACAAACATTTTTTTCAAAAATACATGTTTTGCAGGGTGCAAAGGCTCCAAAAAATAATTGATGTGTAACTGTGTGGAAATGTTATCACCACAATCACCGCTGGTTCATTCTGTTTGTTTCATTTCATTTTCCTCAGATGGCAGAGCTACTATATTCTGTGTAAGAAATAATACTTCATCCAACTGTTCTAAAAACCATTTTACTGCAAGGAAGATGCAGAACTGTTGAATGGGAGATGGGCCTGCCTTGCAGTTTTTTGGGTTTTTTTCTAGGAGAAAAGCTAGTTCCAATCTAACAGAACAGGAGAATTTCAGTAAAGCCTTCCTTACAGCTGTACAGAAGGAACACATATCCACCATACTGGCAACACACATACAGTATATACACACACATCATGTACAGAGATGCACACAACTCGCAGCATATACTATTTACACACTTCTGCTCTGCTTCATTATGTGTCATGGACACCCTTCCTGTTAGAGGAATTGTTGGTACAGAACTGTTCTATGATTTCTAGCCTGACCTTTAGTCCTTTCTTCAAAGCTTCAAAACGTGCAGCAAAAGTACCTGAATGAAATAACTAACTAACTAAAACTAGGACAAATCAAGGTCAGTGTTTCTTCTACCGGTGAGGAATTTTATACATAAAGAGTCTTCTTTACATCTTTTTTTGCCAAATCTTGTGGTATTTCACAAAAAACAACCACCCTGAAAGTAAAAAAAAAGCTTTTTTTTTAACACAGACACATAAAAAAAATTTAAAAATCACAAGGTAATTTTTTAAACTATCGTTTTAGTGTCTGGATTGCTGAGTGTGAAAGTTGCCAGTGGACAATTCTGCTCCATTGCTCCAAAGAAAATTCTGGGAAATACGGTGATATTGTAACAGCCTTCCCAGGGAGCTGGAGCCAATGAGAATGTGTATTATATAGCCTCTAGAGTCTTTTTTGTTGTTTTTTATTTAAAAAATGTGATGTATTATTAGAAGGTTAACAGATGAGCGATATGAACAATAACTAAATGTCTTGATATTTGAATTTAATAATTTAAATTATTTGCAGTTTAGTGAAATTAAAGAAACAGAAGAGATGTATTGCTCAGTTTCAGGTTTCATCTCGTACAGAAATACTACTGGATATAGTACTGTTTCAGTGAAATTATGGCATATTTGAATGTCAGATGAGCTCTGTGGGACTATACTGGAAAATCTCACATGGATCAAATGGGCCTAAATCTCTGGTCATTTGATTCTTTCCCTCCCACCCTCCATAGAAAAGACTTCTTACAGACTTCAGTGTAAAGTCAATGTGTAAATATACGTTCAAGAATTGTAAAGCACATTCACACAGACTATGGAAAATCTCTTCCCTTCCTTTGTTCCCCACATGTACCAAGATTAGTGTGAGAATTCTCAGCCAAGGGCTCTAAGAAATTTAAAAGAAAAAAGTTAATTATACCATCAAAGTTAAAGGTTGTCCACATAAAGAAAATAAATTATCTGAATGATACTGAACTGGTCCACAGTGCGTTCATTTATTGGTATTACAATGTAATAGTTTGCACAACTGAATGATGTTTCTAAATCTTTTTGCCAGATTAGCAAATGAACAAAATTCTGCACAAATCTTTTTTCACAGTTCATCCACAAAGATAAGGATAGTCTTAGTGCACAGCAAAAATTGTATCTAAAACCTCAAATTAGTTCAGAGAGGATGTTTCTCCCTCTGACAAAACCATCACAAAATTCAGTGATTCCTCAAAAGAGGGCCAATAGTAACTCCAGGAGAGGTACTGCAGTTCAAGATTAAGATAGAGGTCTGTGGAGGAAATTTCCATGACACGTACCTACATTGCCTGACTCTAGGTGGTGCTTTCACAAGCCCCATGTTCAGCAATATATATCTATATATATGTATGTATATAGCCAAGAGTTTTAAAAATTCATGTCTAAAATTAGGTTTCTAAATCCATACTTAGGTGCCTGAAGAAGTGGCCTGATTTTTCAAAAGTGCTGAGCTCTCAGCAATTCTTATTAATATCAACAGAAGTTACTAAATGCCTAATACATTTGAAAATCAGGCCATTTATTTAGGGATCTCAGTATGGATTTAAAAGCATTCATTTTCCAAAATGCTGGCCATATATGATGAATTTTTCAAAGAAGCCCAGGTGATTTAGTCACAAAAGTCCCATTAAAAATTTCAAAACTTTTGCCCTTGGGCTTTTTGGAAATCTCATCCATCTACAATAACACAAACAAAGGCCTGCTCTACACTAGGCTGTAAAGTCGAATTTATCCACATTAAATCGATCCTTCCACTTTGCCGTCCTCACTATGATGCCATTCAGGTCGACCTAAAAGAGGCTTTAAATCGATTTCCAAACTTTTGCTCAACAAGGGGAGTAGCACTGAAATCGACGTTTCTGGGTCGAAATAGCATGAGGATGCGATTCGACGTTACCCGCCTCCAGGAACTATCCCAGAGTGCTCCAGTGTGACTGCTCTGGACAGCGCTGTGAACATGGATGCACTGGGCAATTAGACAGGAAGCGCCCCGGGAACTTTTGAATCTCACTTCCTCTTTGGCCACGGTGGTGAGATCTGCACAGCTTACCATGCAGAGTCCATCAGCAGAAGAGACCATGCAGTCCCAGAATTGAAAAAGGGAGCCATAAGGGAGGTGCTGGATTTGATTGCCGTGTGGGGAGACAAATCTGTGCTGGCAGAACTGCGATCCAAAAAAAGAAATGCCAGTACATATGCCAAAGTCTCGAAGGGCCTGATGGAGAGAGGCCACAACAGGGACGCACAACAGGGATGTGTTAAAATTAAGGAGTTGAGGGAAGGCTATCAGAAAGCCAAAGAAGCCAACGGATGCTCCGGGTCACAGTCCGACATGCCACTTCTACACTGAGCTGCATGCAATTCTAGGGGGTGCGCCACAACTACCCCACCAGTGTCTGTGGACTCCACCAATGGCATGCTTGTCAGCATGGCAGAGGATATGCTGGACAAGGAAGATGAGGTGGAGGAGGACTATGACAATGAGGAGTCTACGGAACAGGCAAGTGGAGACACCTATCTCCCTGAAAGCCAGGAGCTGTTCATCACCCTGGAGCCGGTAACCCCCCAACCCTCCCATGAAGGTATCCCAGACAGGGAAGACATGCAAGGTAGCCCTAGTGAGTGTCCCTTAGTCAACGGAGTGCCCGCTTGATAAGCTATTTTTTTTAATGATTACTGTGTTCTGAGGACTTGGGGTGCGAGAGTGTCTCTATCTTAAAAAAAATCCTCCCAGCAGTTCCCTGAGCTTTTTTTTTGGGGTGGGGGTGGGGGTTAATCTGGATGGCCAGCAGCGTGTGGGATTGTGTGCCTATGCATTCTCTGATCGCAATGGGGAAGTGGGGCACAGACGCTGTGCTGTAACTGTCTGGCTAGCAGAGATCTTCCCCAATACCAGCCAGGCGCTGCAGGGCGGGGTGAAACTCTCATCACAGAGAACTTCTTTATTTTATTTTTTTAAAAATACTACTCTCCCTTTATTTCATCTGACAGCTGAAACTGTTGCCAGCCTTCCCCTCTCAGCCACGTACCACAGGCTCGCACACATAAGGCAGTGAAAAAAATGCGCATGGGATGAAATGTTCACAGAGCTCATGCACTCTTCCTGCAAAGAGAGAGCAGAGCTTAGGACTTGGGATACAGTCAAAGCTGGATTGCCAGAAAGCAGGAACTGAGAGTGAGGAAAGAAGGGATGAGTGGGAGCAGAGAAGGAATGAAAGGGAACAATGGAGGGAAGAGAGAGAGGAGAGAAGACAGGAAGCACCGGTCCATCTTCTGGCAGAGCAAACCAACATGCTCCGGCATCTGGTGGAGCTGCCGGAAAGGCAGCTGGAGCAAAGACCACCACTGCAGCCTCTCTGTAACCTCGCCCCCTCCTCCCCAAGTGCCGTACCTCATTGCCAGCACTCTGTAGAACGCGGTGGAGGGGAGGGCAGGGTCCGGGCACCTTGCCACTCCACCCCAGAGGGCTGCCCAAACACCAAAAAGGTGGCACTCCCCAAGCTGTGACTTGTTGCATGTTCCTGTCCTCCCCTCTCCCGCCACCTTGCCCAGTGTTTACACCTCCCACCCCTTCCAGTGCTACATTTACAGCAATCCCCCCAGTTCTGTGATCCCTTAATAAAGAATGCATGGTTTTCAAACAGCAATGACTTTATTATTGCTTAGCAAGTGATGAGGGAATGTGGGAGGGCGGCTGGCTGAAAGTTCAGAGCAGGGGAGCAGGAGAAAGGAAAAGGACACGTGGAAATAAAAAAAAATTGTAAAACATTAGCCTGAGCAAGGGGGGGGTGGGTTTTCAGGATGCATAAACAAACAGCAGAAGCAGAAACAAACTGAAGTCTCACACTGTAGCCTGCCCTGCCATGAAACTAGTTGTCAAGGCTTCTCTGATACGCTCCATGTCAGGGGCTTCCTTTCTAACTGCCCTGGTGTCTGGCTGCACGTAATCAGTGGCCAGGCAGCCTGTCTCAACCTCCCACCGCGTCATAAACGTCTCTCCCTTGTTCTCACAGAGATTGTGGAGCACACAGCAAGCTGCAATAACAATGGGAATATTTCTGCCGCTGAGATCTGAACAGGTCAGTAAGCTGCACCAGCATCCCTTGAGATGCCCAAATGCACACTCTACCACCATTCTGCATTTGGTCAGTCTGTACTTGAACAGCTCCTTACTACTATCCAGGGCACCTGTGTATGGCTTCATGAGGCAGGGCATTAATGGGGAGGCCACGTCCCCAAGGATAACAATCAGCATTTCAACATCCCCAACTGTAATTTTTTGGTCTGGGAAGAAAGTCCCTTCGTGCAGCTGTTTAAAAAGGCTAGAGTTCTTAAAGACACAAGAGTCATGAACCCTTCCTGGCCAGCCCACGTTGATATTGGTGAAACATTCCCCCTAATCAACCAGCGCTTGCGGGACCATGGAAAAGTACCCCTTGTAGTTTATGTACTCGCAGTGCTGGTGGTCTGGTGCCAGGATCGGGATATGCGTTCCGTCTATAGCCCTGCCACAGTTAGGGAACCCCATTGCTGCAAAGCCATCCAATATGGCCTGCACATTTCCCAGAGTCACTACCCTTAACAGCATTTGTTCAATGATTGCGTTGGCCGCTTGCATCACTGCAGCCCCCACTGTAAATTTACCCACTCCGAACTGATTGCCGACTGACCGGTAGCTGTCTGGCGTGGAAGCTTCCAGAGAGTTATCACCACTCGCTTTTGAACTGTGAGGGCTGATTGCATCTTGGTATTCTGGCAGTTCAGCACAGGGGAAAGCAAGTCACACAGTTCCATAAAGGTGCCCTTACACATGCAAAAGTTTCTGAGCCACTGGGAATCATCCCAGACCTGCAGCACTATGCGGTCCCACCAGTCTGTGCTAGTTTCCCGGGCCCAGAATCGCTGTTCCATTACATGAGCCTGCGTCATTGCCACCAGGATTCCAAAGCTGCCAGTGGCACTGCATTTTGGGAGTCCTGTGTCCTCCTCACTCTCGTGACTGCCCTGCCTTCGCGTTCTTGCGCGGGTTTTCTCTTTCTGTATACATTGCACGATTATTTGCAAGTCGTTTACAATGCCCAAAACTGCTGCGATGAGTTGAGTGGGGTCCATGCCCACACTACTATGGCGTCTGCACGGGCAGTCCAGGGAAAAGGGCAGACCTGGCAGTGGAAGCATTCGACTAAGGAAGAAAGGAAACAGACAAGTGAAGAGATGCCACTCGGCAGAAGAAGAGATGCCACTCAGCGGGAGTTGCAGAAGCCACCACACTTAACGATCTTTTTACGAATGCCTGAAGCACAGCAGAATAGCAGCCGCAGGGCAAGTGATGCTGATGCCACCAGAACAGATAATGCGGCTGAACAAGGGGATTACCTTCGAGGTAGGCTCCTCCGGGCAATCCATGGAAAAGGGCAGAGCTGGCTGCGGAAGAGTTCGACTAAAGAAGAAAGACGAGAGAAGAGATGCCACTTGGCGGGAGAAGAGATGCCACACAGCGGATGTTACTGAAGCCACCTGTCTTGTCGTACTTTTTATGAGTGCCTGGAGCACGGAAGGATAGTAGGCGACTTGATGTAGTTTCAGGTTGCCAGGAGTACAGTAGGATAGCAGGCGACTTGAGAGCAGAGTTCTAGAAGGAGTGGTGGCTGGCTGACCACCGCTCTGTCTGCCAAAAGCAATATGGCATCTGCATGCCCGAAATGCGTGAAACGGCTGTCTGCTGCACTTTGCACAGAAGGAGGGGCGAGTGACAGGAAGCGCGAATGAAAAACCTGCTAGACTGTTTTTGCTCCCATCATGCAATGTCAGCTTTACCCAAAATTCCAAGGGGCCCTGGGGACTGTGGGCACTGTGGGATACCTACCCACAGTGCGTCACTCTGAGAGTCGACGCTAGCTGCAGAACTATGAATGCAATCCACCGAATTAGCCCGCTTACTGGGGACACATACAATCAAATGTATATCTTCGGCTTTTTTAATTCGAACTCTAGAAAGTCAACATTAGCTTCTAGTGTAGACAAGGCCAATGGTAACCAGGCACACACCACTCAGCAAAAACCAAAGAAGTATGGAAGGAAGAAGTTAAGGGAAGTCTTCAGGATTCATTGTTGCATTCAAATAATCTACAATGGTATCAATAACATACTCTTACATTTTAGAAAACATTCACTCCTACTTCCAATAGTTACCAAAAAGCAATACATACAACACCTTCACCTAGGCTACACTCTAATGCAAAACATTATCTCCAACTTCATGCCTTCTTGTATCAAGAAAGTGGCATACCTGGCTGTCACACATTCCCATGGGTAACATTATTCTACCTTAGTATTGCAGAAGTTGTCATTAAGGTTTTGCTGTCACTCTTTCGGAGTGAACTGATGAGCATTTAAATGAACAGACAAAGGTTCTGATGCTAACTCCCACCTGCTAAACTGTTTCCAGGGAAAACAGCACAAGAGTGAAATAGTGGTAACTAATTTCCTTAACTCACAGATGTAAACAGTCCAGTGTTAGAGAGGAAAAACTTCCTCGATACATTGGCCCAATCTACCATGTGCTCATTCAAAGAGAAAAGAGTTTTTAGCTCTGAAGGATTCAGTGCTTGGAGCCCAGGGCAAAAAGAGCAACATAATCAGCTACTGTACTGCTGTCCAGACAAGCAATACAAACCAATAACGTGACCTGAAGGCATGACAGCTGTTGCAGCTCTAGCAGCATGTCAGTCTGGCATGGAGCTTTTCCTTTTTCCTTTCTCCAAACATTAAAGATATTGGAAAGATTAGTCGCTGGAAATATCTTAGATAAAGAACATCCTTGGAACGAAAGTCTGGTTTGACTTGCAATGCTTTGCTTTGTTTATCACATTTAAGATCAGCTGTGGAAATAATAATTTCACTGCACACTCCTTTCTTATTCTAAGTCCTTGGGGGAATTTGATTTGCCTCTCTACATGTCACCATGTGTGCATCCAAAGTCACACCTTACCCACCTCTTATTTAAGGGAGTCAAACATCTAAATTCATCTTAGCGTATGAGCAATCTGCCTTAGATTGCACGTGACCAGGATTCATCACCAAATTTTGGTCTGCTGGTTGGCTAGGATTTCTTTAAGCAACGTGGGCAAGTCCTTGAACAGCAGCATCACAGGCAGTGGAATAGGAGCAGCTCAGCCCTAGGGCACTGGTTACATCTATCTCATTCATTGCAACACTCTCAGGGGAGAAGAGAAAAGGTGAAGCACCGCTGTTCACTTAAATAGCTTACTCAGCCCCAGAAGAGGGTAAAGAGAAGGGAAGCAGGAATGCAGTTTTACATTTAAGTTTAAATCATCTTCCTTTCCATATATTTAGTACTCATTTCGTAAATAGCTGCTTTTTGCTGTTAAATCCTGGTATTCAGAGATGATCTCTGTTCACGAAAGCCTAATAATATTCTTGTTCTTTGTGTTATTAATAACTTCTGTGGTGTCTTCTATTTGAAGGGTTCAAGGCTCTTTACAAACTTTAATTAATTCAGCTTAGCACATAGGTGGAATAGAGCAATTTTATTATCCCCAGTGTATAAATAATAAATCTGAGGCACAAAATGGTTGAGTGACTTGTCAAAGACAACACAGGAAGCCTGTCTCAGGGACTGGAGTTGAACAAAAGTCCCCAAGTCCTAGTCCTTTGCTTTACCCTCCAGACTGTATTTCCATTCACATCTTCACCCAACTCAAACAGTTGACATAAAGAGTTACTAGATTGGGAAAACAGCTCCTTGACCCCAAATTCCACCTCTTTGGGTAATTTATTTAATGCATTCATCCCTCTGTGTAAATTAGCTTTGCTGAAAATAACTCTTCATTCTTACTTTTAGATTGTACTCCTGATTTTTGAACATAGCCAATGCAGAGCAATTCATCTGCAACACATTTTTATCATACCTAAGGAAAAAATAATGGTCTGGGTTAGGTTATATTTTTCCCATAATCCACCTCTCCTCCTCTTTCCTGTTTTACAATTTTTTACTTTTGTTGGTTCTTCAGACATGGTGGAGTCAGTTTTTTCCCAGATGTTGATAATCATGCAATTAAATATGCTTCTATTTCCTCCATCTTCTGGTTCATCACTGATGCAGTACACTACCAAGTGGAAGGAAAAAGTCCAGTAATAAACCTGAGATTCCACTTCACTCTGGCAAAGATGACATTCACAGAATAGATGGTCCATCTGTTGAAATGAGGGTGCTATCTGTCCTCCTTCAGCTTTGGCGCTCCATGCAGCAATACTGGTTTCAACACGAATTTGTTTTCCCCTTCAACACCGATTATCCATGGATTATGTAGATTATTATTTCTTTAGCTGTCAAAGGATGGGATGGAAGAGACACTTTTGAGAGTTGGGAAACTTTTATAACTGGAATTGTTTCTAAATAGAGATAGTGACAGACTGATAAGCCAGTACAGCTCAACTGGTGCCTAAAAAAATTTAAAGTTTTTATAAGAAAGGGCCTCCACCACACGGCACTTAGTGAAGATTACACCAATGTGGACCAGCCAAAAGGAAGGACTTTGAAATGGCAGTGTCTTGTCCCAACACAGAACATCCAGACTCTGTTTGTCATGTGAAAGTTGAGAGCTGCATACCATTTCCCTGAGATAAGGAATGGATAATGTCCCTTAGATTAAGCATCCTTAACTTGAATGTTCTTATGTATCTGTTGATTTTTGAGGTTCAGAATGTCTCTCAAACTGTTGCTGTTCTTACGGATCAGGAAATACCAAAAATAAATTCCTTCACTGTGTTCTACAGATCCTCTTCTATTTTTCCTTTCTTGAGGAGGGAATCCACTTTTCCCAGTAAGACTTTCTCTTGAAGTGGGTCCTTGAGGAGGGAAGGAGGAAGGGAAAGATGGTGAGGTGGCCTGGTGCAGAATTGGATGGAATATCTGTCACTGATTATGTCTAGTAACCCATGCTTGGAAGTAATCTTGCACCAGATTCTATGGGAGGAGAGAAAGTCCAAAGGGAATGGATGAGGAAGGATGGACATGAGATGGGGTGCTATAAAAAGGTCAGTTCGTTGCTGGCACCTCCCTGGTGCAGGGTGTGTTGTAGCAGCTCTCTCTCCACTGGGGTTTGTTGTTGCTGGCTGCTCTCTGGCCAGGTCACATCAAAGTCTCTCTCCTTTCGGGATAGTCCATAAACAAAAAGCAAAGGGAATTAACACAAATAAACTGAGTTAGTAACAGAAAGAGGGGAATAACTCTCGGGGTGCAAGAGGGTCAGGCCCTCCCTTCCTTCAGGGAGGGACTGTCAGGGAAGTTCCTGTCTTCAGTCAGCCCTTTCATCGGGAGCTGAGGGTTGAAGTTTTCTCTCTTCTCTGGTCTCCTCCCAAGAGGAGCTTCTCTTTTAAACTTGTTCTCCAAACTGTGCATGTCTTGCAGGTGTGGCCGGACAGAGCTGGCTGAGCCAAGAGCAGCTCCTTAACCCCTTGTGGTTCCCTGTGATGTTTGTGTACTCCATCAGAGATGCAAATCAGTGTATAGCACGCAAGTATATCAAAATTGATGTTTGGGGGCTGCTGTTAGAACATGCAGTGAGGAATCATGCTCCTATAATGCTGAGGTTGTTTGCCCATAGTAGGTTTAGGAAGAGGATGTTACCACCTCTGGGTCTGCATCCCTTAGTGTTAAAAAAGTCTGTTTCTGCAAGTGGAGTGACAGGTAGGAGAACCTCCTCTCTCCTGAGTAAGAGGACTCAGGAAGTGGGCAGTGTGGCCTTACTGACCTTTGATCTTCTTCAGGGTCACCTCCTTTTTTATGCTTAAAAGGTTATTGCCCCCAGATAAAATGTTTTAAATTTTCCATGATAGCCAAATGTGAGACCAGAGGATCTAAGTCAGGAGTACCTCCTAAGAGCCACTCCTGTAGCCAGTGGCCTTGCACTGGTGTCTGAGGCATTATATGCTGCTCTTAGAGAGTGTCAGCGGGCATACAACTGTGACACCCTGACACTCCAGTATTCACCACTGTCATGTAATTAGGATATTTCTTACACAAAGTATGCCTTGTGAGGTGTCATTCTAAAAGTCTTGATCTGCTAGACAGTAATATCTTGTTGGATTGTATGTGCTATCGATGTGTGTAAAGTTATGAAGTTTGGCTAAGTATGTGGAGCTGAAACATGTCCTGAGGTTGAGAACACTCACAACCAGCCTTTCAGGTAGGACAGTAAAAAGACCAAACAATGTTAATGGCTTATTGAGTAAATGCACACAAGCACAAGGATTACTCCAAGAAACTTCTCAGAGGAGGTGTGCACTTGTGTGCTGTGCATTTCCTTAACTGAGCTCTCCCATGCAAAGCTGATCTCAGCATCTGTGTGAATATAGTTGCAGCTGTGTGTGTGCTGGAAGGGGGCTTGAGAGCCTGTCACAGCAGCACAGAGTAAGGGAAACCCAGGTTAGTGGAACCGGCAGGCTCAGTGGTATCCCAATTCCAAGTGGGACCACAGGGGGAACCCATCACAACAACCTTTGGAGACCAGAGTCTTGCCTGCTTTCTTCTGTTTCTCTAGCAAGGAATCTGAGAGTCATACATTCTAAGGCCAGAAGGGATGCAAAACCTTAAATTAGAGTGAAAAAACGAAGACTCGGCATACCACTTCTGAAAGGTTGCTGACCCCTGTTACAGACTGTAATCAAGTCATCCCTTATCCTTCTCTCTTCAAGCTAAACAGACTGAGCTCTTTGAGTCTGTCACTATAAGGCATGTTTTCTAATCCTTTAATCATTCTCATGGCTCTTCCCTGAACCCTCTTCAATTTATCAGCATCCTTCTTGAATTATGGATACCAGAATTGGGCACAGTATTCCAGCAGTGGTCGCACCAGCGTCAAATACAGAGGTAAAAAAATCTCTCTGAAACAAATTCTTGCAATGTTTCAGAATAGGTAATGGACAGGCTTATTTATAGATAAGGGAAATATGGGAGACAAAAATAAGTTCAGGGTCAAAGCTGACATCAGGCAAGATTAAGAAATAGAACTAACATCTGAATTAACTCTGTTGAGACAGTGGGTCTATATATGTATCTGTCTAAAGATTTATTTGGCTCACCAAATGGAAAATGCCAGTGTTTTAAGGGTTAGGGAGAATGATAGCAGAGTTGAAGACATGGGACATCAAAGGGCTAGATTCATCCAAGTTGTTTGCAGGAAGGTATTCCTTATACCTCCATAGGCCGTGGAAGGTTTAAACCCCAAGGACCCAGGGAGGTGATGTTACAGTTCCCTCAAGGTTTCTGCTAGGCAAAGGCAGCTTCAAATTGTTATCAGGGATCTGCCACCTAAGGCTTCTAAAGTAACGTGCCAACTCACTTTATCTCCCAGCCACCCTGACCAGTCACCATTCCTGGAGACTACCACCCATTTTTGGATTGCAGTAACCCCCAAAGTCCTCTCAATAGACAAAGATTGCAGCCACTTTCTGTCACCACAACCTCCTCACAACAAACTTTCTGCCTTAGGAGTCATATACCAATATTTAGACCAGCAACAGATAGAAAGACCCTGGCTTAATCCCTGACAAGAGCTCTTTACCCAGAGTAACATTAGTCTTTGCAACATTTAATAGCAAGAGTTAAGGGTTAGCTAGAAGATGAAGATAAAAATTTTGAGGCACTCCATAGCAAGAAGTGGAGTTTCTAACAGAAAGATTAGAGGTTCAGTTAGAGGGGTATGGTTCAAACAAACCATAAGAAGAAAAGTGCTGGAGACAGCTACTTTTTGCTTGAAAAATATATGTCAAATCCAGCTTTTCTCATACATGCAAATAGTCCCATTGAAGTCAGTTTGACTTTACTCACACATGTAAAACGAGCAGAATTTGGCCCAAAGTGATACATAGCATTATTGGACCAAGTGTAACAGAAATGGGTTGAAGTATTCAAAATACTAAAAACATACAACAGTAACACAATTTTTTCTTAAAAAAAAAACAAAACCTCCATGATTTGGTCCCTGATAGGTAATTCTGCCTCCTCCTTTCAACAGAATTTGCGATGAGAGCACATGACAATTTTATGCAAGGATGTTTACTACATAACTAAGTAATTTTCACAACTATATAAATCTGTTTTTTTTCCCCCTGAATATTAACTGTTGTGAGTCTTTCAGTAGAAGAAAGGTAACAAATGTTCAAAGAATCTATTTATCTAATGAGGAAAGATTTCACAGTTTAGATAGGGTGAGGGGGTGGACTAGGCCCCTCAGGCCCCCTGGTGGACGCCTCACAGCCTTGCCACACCCAACCGCAGAAAAGGGTAGTGGAGAGAGTCCTCTAAGCTTCCTAAAGTAACTGCATGGGATGCAGCCAATCAGGAAAGACGCTGCAGAGAGCAGTCAGGACCCAGCAGTCCCGTATAAAAGGAGATGCTGGGTCAGAGTGAGCTCAGTCTGCAAGGGAAGGGGGTTGCATTGGAGTTGACTCAGAGGGGAGCTGTGGTCAGCGACCTGAGCCAAAGAGGGGTGGCTCAGCAGGAAGGCTGGGGTCCCCAGGGAAGAAGCTCTCTGGGTGCTGCTCAGAACCTGAGTAGGAACCTTGCAAACTAGCTGGACCAATCAAGGGTACCGTAATGGGCCCTGTTACACTGGTTAAAGACTGAGTCTAGGAACGGCTATAGGAAGATGCGCCACCTGAGGGGATACTGCAATAGGCCCCTCTTGGACTAATTAAGGGCCTCAGCCCAGGGAGGTCCCATAGGTTGATGCCCTATTGAAGTTAGAAGACTGGGCCCAGGGGTGTCTGCAGGACATTTTGGACTGTACACTGGTAGGGGTTTGTTTGTTTTGCACATGGACTGTGTGTGATTTGGCTGGAGGGCTGAGTCACTAAAGACCTGCCTGATAAGCATAGCAGCTGACAGAGGGCACTGTGAGCGGAGAAAAAACTGCAGATATGTGCACACTTGACCAAAGGGCACTTGCATGAGGTGAGTGTATCCCATTACAAATAGCTATTTCTTCCCCCACATATAAAATATCTGTAGCTTCTCTATCTTATTTTCATACCTGCCAATTGTTCCCACCTTCTCTCTTCCTGCTCTTTTGAGAACTACAGTATTTTTCACTGTAACTAGTCAAAAATGTATCAAATATTTGATTTTTGTAATCTGCTTCTTAGCCACTAGCAATAATGGTCCAGATATCACTATGACACACAATAGCACATTTTGTTTTATGTGGAATTTTCAGTAGTAATATATTAGGCTTTGGCACCACCAAGAGCAATTTTTTGCTTACTACCACATTTAATTGCTAGACAGATTCAGAAGTTCTAATGAAATGCACAGCTATCTGCTTTTTTTGTAACCCTCAATAAAGTCGCTCTCTAGAGGTTCATGTGAAATAAAAAATAGTTTTGTTTTGAATTGGAAAAACAATTATTTTGCAAGTATTTGCTACTTTGCAAAATCATGAAACTTTGGGTTGTTATTTCTGTATAGGATTAGTATCTAAGGCTTGTAAAATAAGACTGTTCTTCAACAGTGGCACCCATTCCCATTAACTACTGATCCGAACAAACGAAGGCCTCAGTCCTTCAATGATCTCCATGTAGGTGAATCTTTGCATCCAAAAAGATCTCATTCCAGGATCAGGATCTAAAAAGTGACCAAGTGTTTTTCCTGAAGTCAAACAGCAGCATTCATCCGTCCTGCAAAATTAATTACTTTGTAGACCATTTTCTCTACAAACCAAAATCCAGATGGAAAAAATTATCTTAATACTCCTGATACTAAACAAATAAGCAGAGTAAGAAGTCCCATGTCTTGACTTTATTTTGCAAAAAGGTACTTGAACTATGTATTACCCCTTTTGACCCATGCTGTTAGACAGTATTTGTGGTCTTGAGAGTTGTTTCTGTTAGCAAGAGAAATTAGTTAAACAGGATTGTATCAGACAAATACCAGTATTTACAAAGAACGTACACAAGGTCCTGTTTTCCTGAACACAGCAGAAATCAAACAAGACAGTTTCCATGCTCAATTTTCCAAGACTTTTTCGACCAATCACTCTACCAAAAAGCTCTCTCTTTCTTTGTTTTCTGTCAAGACCATGTTTGCTCTGCCTATCTTGCTGCTTTCTGCTTCCCTATAGCTTCTGATCCACAGCCCCATGAATTTGCTATCAGATCCCAGCAAAACTATTCCACCCATATAGCTCAGTTTCTGACTGGTGTTGCATGCGGTTTGTGTTTTCTGTGGAGGGTCCTATTGTTTCAGCTATCTTACTCCAAAAAGAAGCTTACGTGCTTCTTATGTTTATCCTGAGTGAAAGGTGGCACTCACACCCACCAGCTCCAATAAAGTTTTTGACACTGGTTAGGGGTCAGACATGTTTTCTGGTAGCCACTGAAATCTTTGCCAAAAATATGCATGAATAGTTCTCTAAAATTAAGGCTGCAGTACTGTTTACATTCAAACATCTCTAATGCTGAATGTAAACACGATCCTGCAATAAATTCAGTAATAGTAGCTCCATGCATGCCATAGACTACATTGGATTTATAATATATGGCATACTGCTATTATGTTCTGCAGGAAATTCCTGGCAGCCTGGTTACAAAAAATGACACACAAAAGGTGTGATTTCTTTCATTTACACGAAAGCCCCTGATATCACTCTGGCAATGTAAAAGGGCTTACGTGAGTGTAATGTAACTTATTTCATGTTAAAGTCCGTTACGCTGCTATCCGTGATTATTTGTATGTTAAACTATTCTGCTCTGAAAAGGATATACAAAAAATCCTGCTTGCCTTTAACATTTCAACACACTGTCAACTTTGAAGAACAGTGATTCAAGGAAAAGCAAAGGGACAGTGTGATAGTCAAACACATGCTTGAAAATAAATACACAGTAATATGTCTGATTTTAGGCCTGCTAGCCTTGACAGCAGCTCTTTAAACATATAATTCTACTGTGAACCAATTGGCATAATTTCTTCCTGTGATGTTTTCTTCTCTCATAACAGCAACAAAATGCTATTTATCATCTTGACTGCAGAGCTAAATGAATACGTACCCTGATAGATCAGGACATAATAAAAAGTCACATTACAAGCCACCTTCTCATTAGATTTGAAAGTCTACAGGATGACTAGTAGAACAAAATAATGCAGAGGAAATGTTAAATTACTGTTTTACTTGAAAATCCTTTTATCTGATAGATTTGTGATCTACTACACCTTAATAGTAATCACATAGAAGTTGTTGTTTGTTTTGTTTTCCACTGGATTGCTCTACTATATACTGATTTATTCAACTCAGATTTCACAATGGACTGCATTCATATAAAAGTTCTTTCATGATTCATAATTCAAGTATGCTCACTCAGCAATTTTTAAAAAATATTCACTCAATGCCTTTTAAGCATCACTGATATGATGGAAGTCTTCCACTTGAAATTTGGTATGTTTTCCTTTGTGTCTTAATATAATGGATTTTAAATGGATATTTCCTGTAGATACTATTGAACTTCTGAACTCTGACATGTTAGTATTTTTAAAAACTATGGACAAAAGGATCAAAAATCAGGGACAAACCCTTCAGGCAAAAGAAGGCAGAAAACTAAAAATGCATGTAGCTAGACTAAAGAAATCATTTTAAAAGTATAATGAATTATCCCACTATTATTTCAAGTTGAAGACAAATTCTTATGATTGAACTCCTAAGGCTAAATGCTGTACTCCAATTCCTGAGAGATGCAGCCTCAAAAGACTGATGGGGGGCAAAGGTGCAGGTATGTTACGTTTGCACCCTATAGGTTGTAGGCTGCTAGAGGGCTGAAATAGCAGCCCATAGCTTACGCACAGTAGCTCTGAACTCCTGGAGCACTTGATGTTATAAGCATGCTCCTTCTGTCATTAATACACACCCTATACCAGGGCTTGAGAGTAGGGTGAGGTGAGGGATATTTACACAGGATCTGCACTACCCTTGCTCTGGAGAAGTTTGTCCCAAGCCTCTTGCAGCTCCTGTATAGCCCCTATGAGCTGCCAGAATAGTGTATGGGGGCTGTAACAGTAGCCAAAGTCAGTCTCCTAATATTAATTACTTGACAGAGAAAGAATAAGGAGCCTCTTTAATGCATTATCATTCATGGCAATTCCTGAAATCCAAATTCAAGGGCTGAAATCCTGCAGATTCTTATTCAAGAGAGTAGCGTACATATGCAAGCAGTCTCACTTAAGTCAATGGAATGCACTTTGTGAGTAAGAGTTTGCAAAATCGGCCCCAAAAGAAAAAAAACATATATTGATTTTCTGACACATTACAACAGAACCTTATTTTGACACAATCTGTGAACTGACTGAGCCTTTATCTTTTAAAAGTAAGAATTCACACTGCTATTACAAAACCTGCAAACAATTTAAAGTGAGAACAGCATCATCATGCAGTATAATTGTCCTTCACTCAAAAGCAGCAAGACATTCTTTTAAAGTCTTCAGATGTAACTGAGTGATAAATTACAAAAATAAGATAAGAAAATAATTACAAAAATAAAGAAAATAAGATCAGCAAAAATGAGTAAAGTTATTTCTCATGAATGGAATTTTAAGGAAAATGAAAAAAATTTAAGCTGTAAATTATCTTGGAATAAAATACATTCAGCTATCTGCTTTGGCCTCCTTAAGTATTTAATCATTTCAAATGCATACTTAAACTGACCTGAAAAGATTAAGATGCCAGAGCACCTTATGTATGTATCCTTCCGAAATAAATACTTTGAATTAAAAAAAAAATCCCACCTGCTGGTAACTCTGCCATTATTTCAAATGCCCGGTGCATGTTTCTCCGACAGATATCCACTGGATCATTCAAGAGCTGGGACAGGGCAGGAATGACTCCATTTTCTATAAAACCATCCCTACAAACAAAAAACTGGATTTATGGGAGATTTAATTAGGCAAAACAAAACTCATAAATCCTACCAGTGTGTAATAATCTCACTGACATTCTGTTCTAAATCTTAACACACTCCAGCAGTATTGATGAAACTTGGAAACTGTTGCTGAATATTCTTTACTGAGGGTATGGTTACACTTACAAGATTATAGCGCTATTGGTTATAGCAGTCCCCTTATACAGTAATATGTATAGTGCTATTGTATGTCCACACTCAGACGCGCCAGCGGTATAGCATGGCCACATTTGGGGCACTTAATGCAGCATTAAGAGCAGCGCATTAGGGCAGGTATCCCAGCCTTCAGTTGAGTGCAACGTGCTTTTTAAATGAGGGGGGTGAGGGGGGACGCATTGTGTGTATGTAGAGAGAGAGAGACAGTGATTTTTTCCGATCTTCTGAAAGCCTGTCAGCGAGCCTCCGTTCACAGAGGGCTTTGTTTTCACACAGGCTCCCTCCTTAAACATTTGCATTGCTTATCTGCCGAGTTAAGAGAGAAACTCTAAAGAGGTACTTCCGCATTCCTCCAGCCCAGTTCAAAACAAAGGGAAGAGACGTCAATTGCCTTAGGGTATGGTTACACTTACAAGATTATAGCGCTATAGGTTATAGCGGTCCCCTTATACAGTAATATGTATAGCGCTATTGTATGTCCACACTCAGATGCTCCTGCGGTATAGCATGGCCACATTTGGGGCACTTAATGCGGCATTAAGAGCAGCGCATTAGGGCAGGTATCCCAGCATTCAGCTGGGTGCAACGTGCTTTTTAAATGAGGGGGGTAAGGGGGGACGCGTTGTGTGTATGTGGAGGGAGAGAGACAGTGGTTTTTCCGTTTTTCTGAAAGCCTGTCAGTGAGCCTCCATTCACAGAAGGCTTTGTTTTCACACAGGCTCCCTCCTTAAACATTTGCACTGCTTATCTGCCGAGTTAAGAAAGAAACTCTAAAGAGGTACTTCCGCATTCCTCCAGCCGAGTTCAAAACAAAGGGAAGAGATGTCAATTGCCTTAAATGGCTCTAGGCATCTCCAGAGATTACTTGTAGCGCAGTGGGTGTCCACATCCTTGCTGTAGCGCTACAGCAGCTGCGCTACAGCCCTTATTCCCCATGCGGAGGTGGATTAACAATAGCGCTATAACTCAGCAGTTATAGTGCTCTACGTGCCTTGCCAGTGTGGACGGGGAGGAGGTTATAGCGCTCGTGGGGGCTTTACAGCACTATAAAGTGCCAGTGTAACCAAGCCCTGAAACTTTACTACCATCTCCACTCCCCAGTACCATCCAATAAACTCTGGGGAATATACTTACCTGCCAACATTATGAGAAGCCATTATATAAAGGACTTCGGTTGTTTTTTCTCGAACAGTGCTATCTTTGTCTAGTAGCAAATATTTCAGGTTTTCCAGGAATCCTAAGAGACAGAATAGATTTTTTTTTTTAACATTTCTTTACTTCAGGGTTAGTTTATTAAAATAGTAATGGTTGGGTCAAACTCTGGCACTGACGCATCAAGAAAGAAAGTGACTTCCAGAGTTGAAGACTTACCACCGAAAATGCCATGCCATGCCACAAATCTCCCAGTGTTGAAATTTCACAATTGTAGTGTATGAGTTATAGCTGTAATATGCTTAACACAGCTAGCATCACTAAAGGCATGATTTAAAATCCAGTGAAGACAATGGAAATACTTTTGTTAACTTCAGTGGGCACTGGATCAGGCCATAAACAATTGGGCTGCTGTGTTCTGCACTAGCTAAGGCCCTAATCCTGTAAATATTTATGCATTTGCTTAACTCTATGCTTGAAGGGGTGGTCAGAGGACAAGGAGCAGGCGGGGTTGGATGGGTCGGGGGTTCTGATGGGGATAGGGATGGAAAGTGGAAGGGGGCAGGATAGGGGCCAGGACCAGGCTGTTTGGGGAGGCACAGCCTTCTCTACCTGACCCTCCATACAATTTGGCAACCCCAATGTGGCCCTTGGGCCAGAAAGTTTGCCCACCCCTGATTTAAACGTTCATCAGAGCATAGACCCTGATCCTGCAATGTGAACTGATGGTTTGGACTGTAACACTTGTGCCGAATGCTAATGGACTCAACAGGACTCCACATGTCAGCACTATCTAAGCCATGGGGATGGTTTTCCAGGAGTGGACTCTTGTGCCTGTGCAAAGCCCCAATGAAATCAGTAGATATACATGTAAGTAATTGTCCAACTGTGCAGAACAGTCAGGATGCTTGGGGACTCTGAGAATACAAGTTCCACTCTCAGACAAATTGTAGGAAGAAAGTTAAGATAATCTACAAATTTAAAAAAAAGTGGGTTTGTGCCCTGTTTTCTTGCTTTATACTTGTCTGAAAGGTTTTTCTTCCCACAGCCTTTTTTTTTTTTTTTGTGGTCGTGGTGGCGGTTTACTCTTTTTTCATTATTAAGAAAGTCAGGTCTCTCTTACTTTTTGTCTCCTGGAAGGCTTATGCACTACAGAAGAACTGGTAGGATTAAGAGCGCAGAGATCCCATGCACATAAAATCTCATTAATGGATAGGGAAAGTCTTTTTCTGTTGGACTCCTTTCAGCTTTATAAAACATTTGCTAAACCAGGGCATGTGAGGCATGATGTTCTTTGTATTTCTGAGACAAAAAACAAGCAGGAATAAAATGAAAACCTTTACAGGGCTTTTGTACATCCTAAAGAAACAAATAAAACCATGTTCCCCCTTTCCCAGGGCCTAGGATGACCAGATGTCCTGATTTTATAGGGACAGTCCTGATATTTGAGTCTTTGTCTTATGTAGGCTCCTGTTACTCCCCACCCCCCTATTTTTTCATACTTGCTGTCTGGTCACTCTACCAGGGCCAGGTATTCTGGAAATCTGTGGCATCAGAGATCACTTACCTAGTTTTATCGCTTGGTAGACATTCTCTGGGTCATGCACCAGGTCACATAGGGCCATCAGTGCCCTCTGCCGGGTCAGCAGGTCAAGGGACTGTAACTCCTCATTCAGCTTAGGTAGGGCCCGCTCCCCAAAAGCAGTGGGGGCTTTAGTGGGGTCAATGTCCGGGGGCAGCTTGGCTGAGATACGAGCATGTGCCATGCCTCGGTACTGTGGGATGGATTCCCAATGTTCGCTAAAGACACCCCAAAAATCACTCTCCCAGACGGGGTGGCTAAAATACCCGAGGAAGCAGGAACTCCCGCTTTCAAGCCGCCCCGAGCCCCCCAGCCGCGCTACTCTGGGAAGCAGTTAAACTATGAGCAGCTAGGACAGGCGGTGATGCGGGGACGGGGCCCCCGTTTGTTTCTGTCTCTGTCCAATTCTGCTTCGCTATCTCGGCTGGATGGTTTGGGACTGACTGGTGTAAAGCCAAATGCCAGAAGCAAGACACCCTTCCCCGGGGGCAGGTTTGCAGTGAGGTAGCTGAGGGAAAGGGGCTTTTTCCCGCCCTCCAGAAACGGCCCCTCTGACCGAATTACGGGGGCGGGGTCGTTTTCAGGGACCCCCCGAAGCTGTTTGTTCGTTCTGAAGTTTAAAAACAACAACTCCTAAGGCTTTGTCCTGTTTAAAAAAATCCCAACCCTAATGGAGCCAAGTGGGCACCCCGCGCCGCGCCCCGCTCCTCGGCCGCCTGCGTCTCGCCTGGTCCCGCTCACAATCGCTAAGGCCCTGGCCGGCGCCGGTTGCTAAGCAGCGAAGACGCTCTCTACGTACGCCGAGTTCTGTGAATAGGTAACTGTGGGGGCTGGCCACTGCAGGCTAGCGGTTTGCGCAAACAGCGCATTTTAGGCATTCTCCGCTTGCTGCTAAACAGGGCCAGCGCCAGTGACGTAGTTGGCGAATAGAAAGCTGGGGGCGTTATTAGCGTTGGAGAGGGCACTGAGGAGAGAAGTGACCGAGCCAGTGAGCTGGGCACGCGCTGGAGGAACGGGGAGAGAGAGACACGCTTCTTAGGAGGGGTGAGCCACTGAGCTCCCCTCTTCTTGGGGCCGGATAATGGGGGCCCGCTGACACTCCCCGATGCGGGGGAGCGGGGGATAGCCCCGGTGAGGAGTGTTTATAAATCTCCCGTTGGGGAAAGTGGAGACGCCCCCAAACCTGCCCCATTGGGCGTGGGGGGACAGTGTTAACTACGTCCCTCCGGGGGCGGGGACACCTGTATGTGTTTGTGTGGCTCATTTAAACCCTCCCTTATCATTGTTTGAAATCTGCCTTCCTCAAATCAGAGCCATGGAGAAGCCCCGGACTATTATTGGACTGCTGGTCGCTCCCTTTACACACCTGCCCAGGGTCCCTGGACTTTCAAATCCTACCCACAGCTAGACTCCCTGCAACCTGCAGACATCACTGAGGCTGTCTGGGGGTGTAATTGAGGCCAGAATTTGGCTTATCTATAATTACATAGCTAATCAGGGGCAGATGTACACAAGAGACCGATGTATATGAGGATACATTTAAATAATTGATGGAGAAAAGCTGGCACCAGGATTCACTCTGAGTGAAATGTGAGGATAGCCTGTATAAAGATTCCAGAATGTGGCCTAAGGCTGGAAAAAGGAGGTTTGGGGAGGTCAATACAAAAAAAAAAATTATTTAGGCTGGTAATAAAGAAGAAGAAGGAGGTGCATTATTTACTTGTACCTATTATTTGTAGGTAATAATATTGAACATGAATGACTTCAGACAATCAGAATGCAGAGCTATTGCACAGTGACTGACCTATATGCACAGTATGCTTCTGTATCTTTCTGCAGTCTAGCTGAGGAGTTTGGGTTTCCATAATTACTGTAAGATTATTTCTCAATAGCTGTATAATATGCAGATCTCTGTTTTCTGACCATATATGCAACACAATTATTGTCCAAGTGTCTCCTGCAGACTTAAAGAACTATACAAACTGTTGGTTATATTTCTGGCTGCCACTCATTCTCTTGCTGCATGACTTTGGGCAAATCACTTAACTTCTCCTTGATTCAGTTTCCTGGTCTGCAAAATTAGGATGGTAATAATCAACTTTATAAAGTGCTATGAGGTCCTCAAATGAAAGGTGCTATGTAAATGCAGAATATTGTTATTATTTTGGGGATAATATGCCATAATGTTAGAACAAAATATATTAAAAACCTTGATTTATAATAAGGCAACACTTTTTAATGGACCTATTTGCAAACTATTATTGCTGTAGAAAACAAAATATCTAAAATTATGCTACTATTGACCAAGAGAGAGGGATTGTTTAATAATTTGATAACTGCGTTTGGTGGCAGGCACTCCTGAATCCTAATCTTAGCTCTACCTCTAATTCTTTCTATAGCCTTGGAAAGTCATTTAGCTGCTGTCTCAGTTTCTCCATTTTTAAAGTGGATTAATATTTGGCCACCCTACAGAACTATTGTAAATATTACAGTAGATGGGTATATTTTATGAAGTACTTTGAACATGAAAACAGCAATCTAATTGTTTAGTGTTATTGGTTCAAGAAAGCCAAGATAAGCATATCTAGCCTGGTTCATGTTATTTGATTTAGAGTTCTACTCTTACTCACTGAAAGGACTGATCTGCATTAAAATTGGTATCACAAAGGCACAAACAAGCTCAATATTCTATGATTTCCTGATAAAAAGAACAATACAAATGAAGGCTCAGCAGATGGTTGAAGACATTTTAATCTCTCTGTATGTGAAGAAGTAAAAGTGAATATTGTCTCAGATCAAATATGCATAACAGAAGAATTTGTGTAAGATAGTCCTGTGTTTGCCTTCCTCATACAGGTAGTTCCCTTAAAATCAATGGAATACCTCTTGTGAGTAGTAAGTAAGATTTATGACCTGCTCCTTCTTCTCCCATTTAAATTAATGGTAGCTTTGTTATTGATTTTAACTGGAGAAGAATAGGATCTCTTGACCTTTAGATGAAAAGTATATATTTCATTACTTAAATTATGTTAAAGCTTTTGCACCTAAAACAATTAGTGAAATGGTGTCTTCCCATGTAGCCTTTTAAGGGAGGAGGAAATTTAAGGCATATTTTAAAAAAGGAAACAAATTCATAGTATTTCACATCAAACTTATGCTTCTAAAGGACTTTGAATCCCGGAAGGTGTGAAATGGCTGCATTAGTGGCCTCGGGACCTTATGAAAACCACACCATGTGATTCTGGGCAAACCTAAAATATGTAGTAACCATTATTTTGATGCATTGGTTTATCAGCGTCCCTCCTGACACTTTTTATTATATGCCACAGAAATAAAACACATAGCTCAAAAAAAAAGTTTGGTGGAGCCAAATGCTTGAAAAAGATCCAACTACTGTTTTAAAATAGCTGAGAGTTGGAGCCTATCAATTAGAGACTGAAAAGGGCACAATTATGTGGGAATTCTAGTTAATTTCTCTAGAATAAGATTGATATAAAAACAAAAACATTTTAAACCACTGAAAGTAAATATAAAATAAGGCTTTCTATTAGACATACACTACTTTGGCTGCTGTTCTCCACCTATGCAGGGTTTTGGCCAAATGGCTTTACCTTAGGCATAGGTCTACTAGTCATACCCTCATTTCTGGGCCATGCCCACATTTCTTCCTCCACATTACTTTCCAGAAATTCATCACAGATGTGATATCTAGATTATATGAGGATTATTTTCTCTGTACATTGTTTCCACTTGGTAGACCCTTACACATCCACATAAGTGGCCTTAAGATTTGCCTTTGTTTTTCAGTACCAACCCATTAATGTTTATGGCATAGCATTATGTGGAAGTTAAAATTTGATAGCTTGGTAGGCAGGAAGCATATGTCACTGTAATGCTGATTACCTCATCTCAGGGAGCTCTGGGTTCTCACTCAGGCAACCGTGACATGTTCTGGCATCAGGGAAAATCAACTGTTTGTGCAGCTTGTCCTACAAAAAAGGTTACTTTCCCACTCTTCACAAAGCAGCTAAATATTCATGCCCATGAGCTAATTTTCATTATGGTTGTGCAACAGCTATAATAATCAGAGTATTCAGAGAGGATTTTACAAAGACAACAATATGGGTCAGTCAGATCAATAGAATTAACATCAGACAAAGGAATAAATGCTGAAATGTCTGTCATTGAAATCCATAGTGGCAAACTTTGTTCCTGTTGAAATGGTGTTCAAGAAAACATATCTATTTTCTTAATCTCAGAATTTGGGAGCAAATTGTCCAGTAAACCAGCTAGTCCCATATTGTGGGTTAGAAACTCATTGAGTGTGCACTTGTAGAGTTTCCTCCTAATTCCACTGGGATGTGGGCATTTCCCTTGGCAGAATAGGAAGAGGGTGTCCTGAATAACCTGCAGATCTCCCAATATTCACAGGAAACCACACCATTCCTAGAAAGGACTTGTACCTCACCTCTGCTTTCTTTCCTACCTTCTTGGTCCTTTGGCAGGTGCCAGGCTGTCCTGGGCTTCTCCAGAGGCCATTAGCTTTGAACACTCCTTCAGGAGTAACAGGGGCAGCATTCATTTATTCTAGTTTTCTGAAGGATGTTGGCGAGAAAGATGGAGAAGAGCTGGTATGCCAGACCCAAATGTCCTCTCCATCCATAGAGTCTATTTTACACAGAATACTGATAAAGGTGTTTTTATAGCACTGATGGAAATGGGGGATGATGCCATGAAGGCAGCATGTCCCTTTTCTTTCTCTATGACCAGGTGCCCTCCACGCTGTAGGCAGAGGGAATGATCTGGGCCTTAATACAGACCTCTGATCATAGGCAGCTTTAAAGTTTTCATATTTTCCTCAGTGGTTTTTGACAGCTCCCTCGTTGTATAGTACAGTTTGTTGATTTACATGCTGAGGGAGTGGGACTGAAGCATGAGAAAAGTAAATATACTGGGTAGTAACAAGGACAACCTGTTTATTTAAATTGGTTACCTTGGTCTCTATTGCACTTTGGATTCATTGAGAGTGTTATTGATTTTTATAGTTCCTTTTGTGAAAGGGTTCTAGGAGACAAGCAGTGACTCAGCCTGTGTACACAGAGCAATTGGTTTACATGCTTAGGATGTTCTAGAATAGAAAAGAGGGAGGTTAAGGAAGCAGCTCACATGATGAGACTGTCACCCAGGCATTAAGGTTTTTGTTCTGATTTTAAATTATTTATTTTAAATGTGAAAACTAGCTAAAATCTATCCCCATTAGCCCCAAAGGGGTCTTATATGTAAAGGTCCAAATCCTTTGTAGATTCCAAAGCTAGAATGGACCATTGTGATCATGTAATCTGATCCTCCTGTATAACACAGGCCATAGAACTTCCCCCAAATAATTCCTAGAATAGATCTTCTGGAAAAACAATCAGTCTTGATTTAAAAATTGCCAGTGATGGTGAATCCTCCATGATCCTTGGTAAATTTATCTCACCTTGTGCGCACACAGGTAGGCTAATTTACTTCCCTAGGACTATTTACATGAATAAAACAAGCTGGATTTAGTCCAGGGGCTGTAGAATTGTTAACATTCCAGCTTCTCTGGATGATCTATTAACAGCAAACCCTGGGCTCTTGTTTGTTTTTGCAATGTGCTTGTGTTCACATGAATGACTAAAAGTATTTAAAAGTAACTGCACATAATAGAGAGCAAAGTCCTGGTTCTAGACAGCAGATTGGGAATTCAGATGTGTAATATTCATTGTGTGTAGTCTGAAAAAATCATTGTAGTTTCTCAATTTTTCATTGTACGTTCATGTGTCGTTTTGTAAGGTACTGATCCAAGTGGGATTGCCCCTCAAGACTTCGCTCCAGGACTGACAAATAGAATGTGAGAGACTTCTTTTATTTACAAATTTTAAATCTCATTGAAACAGATGGCAAAATCCTTTGTTATACAAGATTAAAATTAATCCATAAGCCTGGAATGGACGGCAAGGATGGTATGCACTGTGTACTAATAAATAGGCCGTGGATTGCTTCTACCATGCAGATCTACGTTTGATTCCTCAAAGACTTGCTTCCCGGATGTTAGGAGGAGAGATCACTTATATGCCTGATAGAACAATTCTTCATATAAAGGACTCTTTAAAACAATTTGCTAGTGAATTGTGCACCCTGATTCTGAAGTTGAGCTAAAGTCCATTTAGCTGAAAGTCTGAAAATTCCTATGGGTTTCATCACATTCTCTCTGGGGTTCCATTGTTAGTATCCTTAATATTACTTTATTGCCAGTTTCCCAGTCCTCCAGGCCTTTATCTAAGGGGCTGATCCAGCAAGTCCTTACTCAGGCCCACCACCCACTGAATTCAGTGACACTATTATTTCTTTAATGCAGAATCAGAGGCCCATTGTGTTTACTAACAAATAGCATCTGACTACCCACATCCATAAGTAACCAGTTCAGCCCTTTAAAACTGCTCCATGTTAGAGAGATCTGCAGTGTCCCTCTGTCATTAGTTACTCTTTCCAGCTCCGCCTTCAGATGTGGTTCAGTGGCGGCGGGGGGGAGGGGGAGAATGTTTCAAATCAGTTGCTATGGTCACACAGTAGCAGGCGGAGCTGCTTGTGTAGCTGAGAACCTGCTGCATCAGCTGCTGCGTGGTGAGTCCTACTTTGCTACATGATCAGTTTTCTTATTGGAAATGTCTTTATTGTAAGTGTTGGTAGCAGATAATTACTCTAATAACGGACTTTTCCCCACATCTCCCAAAGCTGCATTGTGTAGCTAAACGGATGTGCTTGGAATAAATCTCTAGCAGACTGGGATTTCTTTATATGCACAATTCATATGAACGTTACCCTTATTCCAAGTCACGTTGTGTATTGACTTAATTCTGTCTGAGCTGCTTTTGGATGACAGTTTTGTTCAGTACAGGACAGGAAAAATGTCACCTTCATCATCCTTCCTCTTCCAGTCGACTGGATGAAATGAGATGTCATGTAGGATTTATAATGCAACATGCATTGGGAAGGGGCATGAGGGAGATTTCAAATAATGATGAGAGAGATTTTTAAATGTTGTGTTGAAACACCTTACAAAACTATTTACTAGATGGAGAAACTCTAAACACTTGTCTGTAAAATTAATCCCTGAGTGAGGGAGTCTCTTCCATCTTACTGAAATGAGACTTGGCTGCACTGTAACCTCAGGCCACTCATTGCTGTTACAGCAACATAATGCAAGAGTTTAGCTGAGAAATCGAGCATTTATCACAAAGTGAAATCAAACATTTACAAGCAGTGGGCTGCCAACTGCCTGGTTTCGTACTAGGAAAACAAAGATGCAGTACCCATAAGGAATGGTCATTTCCTTTTTTCATTCATTTTTGGGGTCTGCTGAGATGATTCATGATCTTTGTCTGTCTCCTTTACAGGTTTCATGTCTAAAAGAGACAGACTGGATTTGGAGGATGAAGTCCAACCTAATGCATTTGATTCCTCCAGTGAGTAGGGACAGAATAATTTCCCATTTCCCCAAGGTAAGCAGTTCCTCCTCCCTGTGCCCATACAGCTTGGCACCTGGCAGGCTAAGTAGTGCCTTACCCACTCACCCCAGAGTTTTTTTCCCCCACTTACATATAGTTATTTTTTTGCCTTTTTTAAAATGTGGAAATTTTAATAATTTCTCAGCATTTCAGAGGGACCAACATCATTTCCCCATTCCCTTCCAAGGCTGGTCTCCCAATTACCAACCTTGTGCCCTTTCTTCAACTAAAAACAGACGTACATCTTGACACAAAAGCCTTGTCTGTAATTCCCACCTGTTGTTTCAACTGACACAGGTAATTGCCACAGTTAGGGAGTTGTTACATTAGTTTGAGATAGATGAAAAATGTGACTGGTATTTAATAGGCAGAAAAGGAAAATAGACCAAGGGGGGGTTATCGTATTTGATGGAGTTTCCTTTCTCATGTTCTTTTTTTCAGTTGCTCAAAAAATTTTTAAACACAATCCTTTTGGGCTGTGCCTGAAATAGTTCATGCTTGATCTCAGTCCAAAAAATGTGTTTTTAATTTGATCAGAATCAGCTCAATTGTTTTGTAAATCATGCAAGCATGGAGGGAAACATGCTTTTTCAAAATATTCCATTTAAAATGTTTGTACTTGCATAATTCCCTCTAGAGAAAGAGGTGTTATTAGCCTCACCCTGCACACTTGTAAAATCTTGCAGGATACAAAGGTGACAACCACTGCCTAAATCATTCAGCAATCAGAGCAGTGTACAATAACCATAAGAATAAAAGACCAGCCATACTGAGTCAGACCAGTGGTCCATCTAGCCCAGTATCCTGTGTTCCGACAGTGGCCAATGCCAGATGCTTCAGGGGGAGTGAACAGAACAGGTAATAATCAAGTGATCATTATTGTTGCCCATTCCCATCTTCTGGCAAACAGAGGCTAGGGACACTTAAATTTGTGATACTATGACTGAATTTAAGAAATAGCAGAGAGTTATTGGGAGGGTTGTGGGAGTGGGAAAGGAAGGGAAATCAAGCTTACTTTATTAGGAATCAGTCCTAACAGAAAGAGCTCTCTGCACAAGATGAGGTATAAAAGCAGTGTAGTAAGAATGACCTGATGGATGGCATGACCACAACTGTGAATTTTTTTCATTTTATGTGGGAAATTTAAAGTTCCTGAATCTTTAACGCCAGACAAAAAACACAGTTATTTTGCGTACTGTGGAGTTTATCTAGAGATTTACATGATGAAGGAGGCTTACACTCAAAAAATTGGTAAAATAAGTGATGGAGAAGATTCTTTTGTTGTCTGAAGGGGAAGCTGCTGGTCTTCTTGGGCAGTTATTCCTGATTAACTCCATGTTTTACTCTGGAATAGATAATCCACTTTAAAGTCACACCGTGTTTTATTCCAGATTAATTTTCACGTGTAGACAAACCCACATACTGTGTAGCCTCACTGCCTGTTAATCCAGGGAATCTTTCTCCTCTGCCTGTCCTTGATGAGGGCTTCAAATTCATCACCTTGTTAATTTGTTCCCATCTGGCTGGACTCCTTACATGTTAGATGTCATCACACAATACATCCAAGTGACTGCTCTATATTATCTGCAGTGGTATACACCAGAGGCGTGTCTCCAGTTCAAAGACCACTTCCATGCACTGGTCAGGAGTGCCTGTCAGCAACGTAACACTGGAACAATTGGGTGAGTCTTTGTAATAAATTGGCCTTTACATTTTAAAATTTATTTTAAGTTCTTATATATATCCACTTTCCTTAGTGTTTTAGCTTCCCTTCACCCCTGCCCCCATGTATTTTAGACCACTTAAACTGTGTCTCTACTGGAATTCTCAGCCATTTTTGACAATAGTTGTCCAATGGAGTTCCCTCTGCTTCCGACAAACTGGTGTTGAAGTAGTTTTTCCTGCTGATGTAGACAGGGTCAGCCAAGTTCAGCAACTTGGGTCAACCACGGTCAGGGTCATCCAAGTCCAAAGGGTCAACCATGATTTTTAAATGGTTGTGGAAGTCTGTTTATCCTGTCCACACCAGCAGGACAACCAAGTTCAAAACTAGCAGTAGGGAATAGGGTAGGTGCAGCCTTGCTGTCCTTCTCTCAATTGATACAAATATTGATTGAGTATAGAAAACCAGTAATTAATACAAATCTTTGGGCCAAATTCTGTTTTCATTTTCACTGGTGTAAATGTGGAGTGGTTCTATTTTCAGTCAATGGAGTTACTTAGGAATCTGGTTGTAACCCTTCAAAACTATTTCTTTCAGGAAAGCAGACATTTTATACCTTCTTTCTTAAAGCTGGAGCATTATTCTGGAGAAGAATAATATATTGTGCTGAGAAATACAAATCAATTTTCTTCTTGTGCCTTTCATAATGCTGCTTGAATTGTTTTTTAAAATGTCATCTCTCCCAGAGCAGGCTTTCCTTTTACTTGTTCTTTCAGTGAAATTATAATGTTAAATTTCACAAATTCAGCCTTATGATTTCATTGCTGAGTCAAGGCAGAGAGCTGAACTGTGAGGGAGATTATCCCTATTCAACTACAATAAATAGTTTAAAAATAAAATTGAGAAAGTTACGGGCAAAATATATCAATGATATACATATTCTCTTTTGGAGGGTTTGCTGCTGTGTGAAAGAAAATCTCTCTCTAAAGGAAGCTAACTATATTTGAGCACTTAGAATGTAGTTAAATGTCTACTCTTAAAGACAAAACATTAATTTTATTGAGCTATATCCATCTTTAGGCAGAACTCCTCATTCATCTTATTGGGGAGTCTTGCTTAAAAACTGAAGATATAAGGGCATACTATGGCCGTGTTTTGCTAGTTTTTCTTTGCTATATATCTTTTGCAAGTACCAGGGCCATTTTCCAAATCTTCAGCATAGTGGCAAAATATTATTTACCGAACAGAAATATTTTTCTCATCTGTAACCCAGACATTATTGCTTTTATAAGAATTATAGCAACTCCCCTTTCATTTAATCTGGCCCCAGTGAATGGCAAAAAGGGTTTTTATTTGGCTTTAAAATTAAAGCCCTCTCTTTTCAATGGTCGCTAGCTTGAGCCATTCTTATTCTGCTTCTTGGCAAACAGCTGATGGTTTGACCCAATATATGCAAAACAAGAGCACTACTTGTCATGAATAGCTGTTATTTTCCTTTCCTATTATTATTAGTTATGTGGAATATTTCTCTTTGCTTGCAACAAGATAGTGTGAGCAATTCAGTGACTGGTGGACCATATATTAGGTCTCTGTTCATGTTTCATCAGTGTGCGAGCCCCAGAGTATTTTGTTCTACTAGGAGTTAATGGAAGTCACATACTCACAGTTATTCTTGTTTTGATTCCTTTTCCCTTTAATATAGCTGATTTCATCAAGTATCATATCAGCAGTTAGTAATCAGGGATCAGAATTTCATGGAGCCATGATATAACCTGATATATTGTTAAATAAAAGATTTATTTCTATTTTAAAAAGTCAGCATAGAACTATTAAATTTACAAAGGTATTACTGTAGCATACACACAGGAGACTAAGTTATCATTCCGAGGTTAGTTCATTGAATACAATTACAGTTACCTACCCACCTGCAGCTCCTTAAAGACATACTAAATTACAACTTTAAGAATACAATTTGAGTCACTTAAAGCCCATCTGCTGCTTCCTGTGGAAGGATCCAGAGCAAAGAGGATTATTTGAAGCCAGAGTCAGATTAATACTATTCCAAATAGTCAGGAAATCTTTTAGCACTAAACACTTGTGTTTTCTCCAGAGATAAATCTCACAGTAGATTAGTTATTATTACATATTTTTTTTGTTCAGGTCCATAGGACCCAATGCTGTGCCATTCAAGTCAATGAGTCTTGTTATTGATTTTAGTGGCAGCAGGATTGAGGCCACACGTTTCCACATGCTCACAAATGCACAGATTCTTGTATGCTGTTATGTGCAAATGCTCACACCTGCACACACACACACAAACATACAGTACAAGCATTCCTAGCAGGAGAGAGCCTCTGCCCCCAAAGAATTTAAAATCTAAGAAAAACTGTACAATGTAAGAAACACACTATTCATCTCTGTTTACAGTATCCAGTTGTTTTTGCAGTTCTTCTTCTCCTTTAGTAATTGCAAATTCAGGCTCTGATACTACAGTTGATTAAGCTATGGCGGACTCTTGCAGCTGCACACATTCTCTGCCTTTGCATTACAGCATACTGGATAGGAGCCTAAATCACCATTACATGGTAAGAATATTGAAATTAAGAGCAATTCTACACTACAGAGCTACATCAGCACAGCTGCAGTGTGTCTGATGAAGAGGTGCTATGCCAATGAGAGAGAGTGCTTTCCTGTTGGCATAATTACGCCACCACGGCGAGAAGCAGAAGCTATGTTGGCAGGAGAGCAATTCCCACTGACATAGTGCCAATGTGGACAACACCAAACTTGCGTTGCTCAGGGAAGGGGTGCTTTCTCACACCCCTGAGCAATGTAAGTAATATTCACTTAGGCTGTAGTGTAGGCTTGCGCTAGTATTAACAATATTGAACAATAACAAAATATTTGTTACAGGCTGAAGATATCCAAAGTGGTTGTGGTAGGAGACCTCTATGTTGGGAAAACCAGCCTCATCAACAGGTACGGTATATCTCAGCAGATTGGGTTTGCTGTTTAAATGTATACCAATTTCTCTGCATGCTGGACTCTCTCTTCCTTTACCATCTATGTTTTCAGGATGATTGCCTCATTGTAGTAAGGACTTTCAGTTTTCTACTAAATCAATAATAAAAATATTCAGTATTTTTTTTCACCCTTCTGCTGATCATAGTGCCCCACATTGTCTGTCTCAGGATGGGTTTTGGGCATTGAACTGAAGGAAAACCAGAAAACCTACAATGACAGGGACTAAAATTCACTACAACATCATAGAAAATCCCTGTTAGCATTTTGATCAGTCCTTTTTGGCAGCGCGGGATTATTTCCTCTATGGTATATTCTCAAATATTTTGACTAGTCTAGTTTTAAATGATCCAAGATATAGGGCTTTCAACATTTCCTTTGGAGGGCTGGGGTGGCCCTCAGATGCTCAGGCTTATTTGAAGAATTGTTCCTTAAACCATTTAAGAAAGATCTTGCCTATTCACTTATCCCAATAAAAGCAGCTCAGGCCACTTCTACTTCTGCAGGAGATTGTGGGGAGCCTAGAGATCCCTCTGACACCTTTGTGTATAAATTGAGTCAGTTATGCATGAGGACCCTGAAGCATTAATTTCATTGATTCTTCCCAGTTATATACTTCGTGATGTGATGATGGTATCAGCATATGGAATTTAAATAGCTTGTTATCACTATAGCTTCCTTACTATCCTCACAATTTCAATCAGTTCCTCAATATTGGTAAGAAGTAGATTCTGGATGGTTTCTCATCCTTTTGGATAATTAATTTTTTCTACTTAATGTGATCCATATTCATCTATATTTGCCACCTAGCAAAGACCCATTATCCATAAAGTATTCCATGATTTTAATTTCTTTGATAGTCAAGAAATAGTTTATTCTGATTTTCTCCAGTCCTGGGGGTCTGTTAGGGTATGTCTGCATTACAACTTGGAGCACATGCTCCAGCGCAGGTAGACAGACTCATTGTGAGTGGGGCTCGAGCTATCATGCTAAAAATAGCTGTGTGGATGTTGTGTCTTGGAAGGCAACACAGGCTCTCAAGTCCACCCAACCCTCTGGATCTGAGCGTGGGTAACTAGCTCAGGGCCATGACATCCAAACTGCTAGCACAAGTCTTTCTATCTGGGCTGGGAGGCTTGCTCTCAGCTGCAGTGTAGACATACCCTTAGAAAAGCCCACTATAGTTTTCCCTTTATGTTTCATTGACTTTATCCTTACTCAGAGTAACTACTCTCTTCATTATCAATTTGGTTCTCATTGATTTGGTAAATATTTTTGAAATGTAAGGTAACTGAGTATCAATCTTCTGCTCCACAGTTCTTTAACTCCTCCCTGTGTAACATACCTTGCACAATATGAGGCATGATATGGAATTTAAAAAACACCATGCTATTAGCTTTCTCCTAATACCTTTTTCATTGCAGGTTTTGTAAAGATATTTTTGATAGAGACTACAAGGCAACCATTGGTGTGGATTTTGAAATTGAGCGGTTTGAAATAGCTGGAGTGCCATATAATCTCCAGATGTAAGTTGGAACATAACAGTACCAGCTGTTTTCTTTTTTACATGTCTACAGTTTGAACAGAACTTGAATTGCTACAGGCTTTAGTGGTATCAAAACCTCTGGTTTATATTCCACTCAATATAGTGCAGCGTGAGAAACACCTGCTGTCCTTGGGCACTAAAGAATTTCAGAATTTTAGTATAAACCTCAGTCTGTTGGGTTCCTTGTCTTTGAAAGCTGTATAATTGTACCACCCATACTCACCTTATATACCATGTCTGTCTGTTTTTTTTTTAGTTGGGTTCTTTCTTTTTACTTAGTCTTCCTGTAAGATTGAATTAAGCCCTGAGCAGCAGTTTATATCCTTGACTACATCTGCCCCACTCTGCCTTCAGTGGGAATACATGGATGTAAATGAGCACAAAATTTAGTTTTATGAGATTCAGCCTTTGCTCCTGTACCCCTTGAAGTCAGTGGCAAAGCTCTCAGTGGTGTAGGATCAAGCACTAAGGCCCTGATCCACAAACCGCAGACTTAGGTGCTTAAGTTTCATCTTCAGATGCCAGTTTTGGCTCCACTGTGATCCACAACACTCTTGCCAAATCCTGTAGATGCCTAAACTCACTTGGCTCTAAAGTTTTCTGGGTGAAAGCTCCCTCAGCACCTAAGTTTCTGCCTCTGGGCATGTACACTTCTACCCCATTCTAAGTGTCTGGATGCCTATCTCCTGCCTAAATCTCAGATTAATCTACAATCCGGGGGAAGGTAGGTGTTTGTCTGCCTAAATCATGTGCAGGGCCCAATTCATTAGGCTTGGTCAGAGACCATCTACTGTATCGGGACCCATTCAAAACTTTGCTGGAGGAGGAAGTAGTGCTTTCCACCTTATAACTGTTAGCCCAATGGTTAGTACACATGCCTGGGAGTCTGCTGGAATGAGAGAAAGGATTTGAATGTGGGGGCGGGTCTTCCACTTCTCAGGAGAGTGGTCTAGCCCAGTGGTGGGCAAACTATGGCCCGTGGGCCAAATCTGGCCTGCGAGCCCATCCCATCCGGCCCCTGGTCAGGGAGGCTAGCCCCGCCACTCCCCCCGAGCTGCACCGCCCCGGCAGCGCTCTGGGGGGCGGTGTGCTCCTTCCCTCCCCCGGAGCCGTGCTCCAGGGGCTGGGGCAGCGCGGTCGCCCCCCTACAGAGCTGCGCCGCGCCGGCAGAGCTCTGGGGACCGGGGCAGCGCCCTCCCCTAGACCGTGTGTGCGGGCAGCACTCCAGGGGCTGAGGCAGCACGCTCCCCCGGTGTTGCACTGCACCGACAGTGCTCTGGGGGCCAGGGCTGTGCGCTCTCCCCCCACCCCCAGAGCCATGCCACGCGGGCAGAGCTCTAGAGGCTGGGGCTGCACACTCCCCCACAACCCCCAGAGCTGTGCCATGCAGGGAGCACTCTGGGGGCCGGGGCTGCACGCTCCTCCCTTCCCTGGAGCCATGCCGAGCAGCTATGGTAAGGGGCGGGGCTCCAGGGTGGTGGTTGGGAGGTGCTCTGGAGGGGGCAGTCAGGGAGCAGGGTGGGTTAGATAAGGCGTGGAGTTCTAGGGTGGTGGTTAGGGGTCAGGGCACTCAGTGGACTGGGAGCAGGGGAATTGGTAGGGGGTGGGGTCCTGGAGAGTTGTTAGGAGACTCTAGAAGGGGTAATCAGGGGACAAGGTCAGGGGGTTGGATGGTTTGGGGATTCTGAGGGGGCAGTCTGGGGGTGGGAAGTGGGAGGGGTCCAGATTAGGGTCGGGGCCTTCCCTACCCGGCCCTCCATATAATTTTGCACACCAGATGTGGCCCTTAGGCCAAGAAGTTTGCCCACCCTGCTCTAGCCACTGAGCTTTGGGACTCCTTCAGTCTCTCCTGCTGAAGCTGTTCTAGTTTGGATAAATAATTAGAGTGAATGGAGCACGGGGATTGGAGCCTAAGTGTCCCACCTCCTTCAGTGGTTGCCTTAACCACTGGGCTACAGAACCAATCTCTCTGTCTCTTCCCTCAGTGACTTATTCACTGTGGACAGCTACTTAAAGAGTCACTGAGTCAGAGAGAGTGCAGGGAGTCTAGGCGTCTAACTCAGGTTTTGTGGCTCATAATGGTGTTACTGTGATTTTCTGCACACCTTAAAATTAGATGTTGCAATGCTCAGCATTGCAATACCTAAGGGCCTTTGTGGATCTGGGCCTAAATGACTTCCCTAAGGCTAAATCATGTCTGTTCTGAGAATAGCAAACAGAGGGTTAAAATGCCTTCTTTAAAATAATAATGCTTTACACTTTACAGGATGTCTAACAGTGCTTAATGGATAACATATTCCAGATGGTAACACTTCTCTGGTATCATATTCTTCTCCAACTTGTACCAGTCTGTTGCTTCATAGTGTGTTTGCTCAGGTTGCACTGGGTTTGATTGACCTGAAATTTCTCTTTTCCTTCTGCACAGATGGGACACAGCAGGTCAGGAAAAGTTCAAGTGCATTGCATCTGCTTACTACAGAGGAGCAGAGGGTGAGTAAGTCAGAAAGCACTTCACAGTCAGGATCAAATTAATTGTGCGCTCACTGTACACTTCGGGAGCTGAATTGAACCCGTAAGATTTCTAATCCACTGTCGCATTTAATCATTTTTTCTGTGCTGTTTTTATTGCAGTTATTATAACCGTGTTTGATCTGGCTGATATCCAGACTTTGGATCACACGAAGTAAGTTCCTGGTCAAGTCTTTGAGATTTTAGTAAAATGTCTCCAGCATAAAATTGAACTGGGAATTAAAATGCACTGGGCCGGATTTTATGTGTAGCTCTCTTACTAAGCCAGAAAAGTGAAGGGTAGATTTAGCCAATGTGTCTGAATAATGTCTCAAATGTTATTCATTTCCTAGACTTTCTACTTACCAAACAGCATTTTCTTACTCCAGTACTATCTGTGGTGATGATTCTGGCACTTAGATTTAAAATAGAATGTGGGCTGTAAAGGGGAGGATATGGGATACTGGAGAGACTACCTTGTACAGATTAGTCATAAGTACTAGTGTCTGCAGTGTGTACAAATACCATTTTATTTAATAATGTCTCTGCTTGATAGAAGAAGGTTGAAATCTGTGGGCCTAATTTTTCTTTCACTTACTTTGGTAACTCAAAGATAAGTCCACCTAAGTCAGTGGTGTAAAACTGAGATAAGAATCAGGCACAGCTTCAGAGTTATCTCATCCATTATGTGGCTGAGCAGATTTTTGCCCCAGTGGGAGTTTCTCTCAATTTCCTTCACTTACTTTCTTTCTTCTCTGCTTCATCATTCATGTTTTTCATTCTGCCTCTGCTTCTCACTCTCTCTTCCTGTTCTTGCATCTTATTCTGTATCTCTGTGCAGTGTCACCATTACTTTGGGTCACATCCCCTGCTGTGGGTAAATAGTGTGGCACTTTTGCATTCCTCCTCTAGGGGCTCTGATCACTGTTCGGCTCACATTCTAAAGTGAGCAATGTTGGCTGAAACCAGAACTACTTTCACAGGATGGTGTGTATCCAGAGAAGCTTCCAAACCATTTATTCTCTAGTGGGAAAGGCACATAACACATTCTCTTGTTGTTGGTTTCTGTGTCTCTTTCCATTTTCCCCATTTACTTCTATTTCTTTCACTCCTCTTTGCCCTCTTTCTTCTTCTCATTACATCTTACTCCTCCCATTCTGTGTTTCAGGCAGTGGCTAGAGGATGCATTGAGGGAGAATGAGCCAGGGTCCAGCTTCATCTTTCTGGTTGGAACAAAGAAAGATTTAGTGGTAAGTAGAACAAAGGCGGTTCATAAAATGTCTCCCCCTAACCCATTCCAGTGAATTTCCATTTATGTTCCAGGTTTTGAGTCCCCACAACATGTGGCAGCTGCTGCAAAGATCTTGAAAAACAAACTGTATAACTACCAAAGCAAAGGGAGTTCATGCAGAGCTGGAGCAGTAAGCTTCACAGAATGGAGCAGAGTGGACATTTTCTAGAGTTCTGGAGGTCATCAAATCACTCCCTGTTCTGTTGGAGGAACAGCTTTACCAAACATACCTGAAGTCACACACTGCAAAGTTTAAAACCTGAGAAGACTCAGTGCCATGGTAACACCCCTAAAGGCTGCTATGTAGACAATGGATTTAAAAGATTAGTTATTTCCCCACCCCCTGCTTCTTTGAGGGGGTCGTTTGCAAAAGAAGGGAGCAATTGGCTTCTTCAGATGTGAGTTTATCTCCTTCATTGGCCACCACCCTGTCAAAATGTAAAGATTCAAAAGTAAACACCTTTTTCCTACTGTTTAGCTACATTTCCTTTCAGGTGCTGCCTGCAATGCCACTCATGTCCCTAAAGCTCTTTAGCCCACTTATTTTCCTTCAGTTCCTTGACTGACTTGGGTCCTGCTCCAGCTGCTGCTTATGCAAATACCTAACTTTAAACATTTGAGTATTTCCATTGACTTTATTGGGATTATTCACATGTTAAATTAAGCACTTTGCAGGACTGGACTTTAGGATTATGCAATACTAGTCAATTTCTATCTATAGCCCATTGACCACAGAGAGCAAATTAAGAGAGAAAAGGTCTTTTAAAATGAAAATAAAGGTACAGAAAATTAAAAATATATAAATTAAAAATAGAAGGGAAAGAAAAGCCAATAACAGAAAAGGAGATTAAGAGGAAAAATGACTAGCAGGAGACCAAAAAAAGTGATAGGGAGAAAACAGCAAAAACAAGTGTTAGAAAGAGGAGTGAAATCGGGAGAACAACATAAGACAGATGGAGGAGAAAGAGCAAGGAGAAAGGGCTTAGTAATTGTGATGGTCCTATTGTTGGTGGCTCCTGTAATTTTCTGCTTAGAATTATTTAGAGACCCTCTCTTTTGTTCTGTCTTTCTACAGCATCTAACACAATGAGGTCCTGGTCCATGAGTAGGGTTCCTCACCACTATGGTAATACAAATAATAATAATAACCACCCAAAGGCAGCATTTGATAGCTTTCTAGACTATCATATTGTTAATGTGTTCACGTCTGCTATCTGGTGCTTCACTGCTGTGGAATACAGAGGGAGAATTATATTTGGAAAGAAATCTTATGTGATTTCCCTCTGTCAAATATCTATCTAGCTGTTTTCTTTCACTAGTTCTGTCTTGATATATATGACATCCTGGTGTACAAGCTCTAAGGCCAGACCAGGAAAAGGAAGGACTGACCACTGTGAAAGCTGAAAGTCTCACAATGTAGGGACTGGTAGCATCTTTGCATTACTGTTACCCCAGATATACTCTGGGAGTATTGTGCCTGATTTTTGTTACTGACAAAGTGATTCCTTGATGTTTATTCAGTCAGGTGCTGCATGTGAGCGGACAGAACTGGATGCCATTCGCTTTGCCAATGAGATGCAGGCTGAATACTGGTCTGTCTCAGCAAAAACAGGTTAGTCACTGCACTGGAGACTGGTTGAGTGTGCCAGTGCCACTTGCTGGGAAAGAGGGTGTCAAGTCTCTTCCCCTGATTATGTGCACACCGGTTGGTCATGTGTACATTAGGCTATATATATGTTTGAGGATGTATGTTTCTAAATGGTTCTACATGGCTGTATGTATGTGCATTTGTACAGTCATGTTTGCAGAAATGTTCATTGTATTTGTAAGCATTGTCTAGGTTTATTCATAGATGATGGTGCACAAGTGCTTGAGTGTGTGTGTGTATCAGTGTTCAGACTGGGGCCATAGGAAGTTATATTGCCCCAAAACTTTCCTCTATTGCTGCTCATCAAAAATATATTTGTGTATGTGGTTGAAGCAGGGAACCAGTGGGTGGTGGGACTCCAGGGTATACTGTCACATAGGGAGGAGAACTTTTAGCTTGGCATACTATCACTTTTCTCTCCAGTTTGACCAGTGGTTTGTGTTCATGTTTGTGTATTTGATCATGCGTAGCTGTGGGTTTGTAAAACATGGTGTTTCTCTCCTGTTTCCCAGGGGAAAATGTAAAGGAGTTTTTTTGTCGAGTTGCTGCCTTGGCCTTTGAACAGTCTATGCTGAGGGAGCTGGAGAAGAGCGGTGGTCGCATGGCCCAGATTGGGGCAGGAAACCTCATCAGTACGTTCAGTTTCACTCTCTCTGTCCACTTCAGTCACTTAAAAGTTTGAGGGAATGCAGATGTTTCTTGAGGGCCAAATTCTGCCTCATTTATACCAGCACAACCTCTCTGACCTCATTGTCTTCTGTCTCGGTTCTTATGTGGGGTTGCACAAGTGCTACTGAAGGCTGAATCTGGTCTCTGTCATCTTTATTACAGGAAGGTGAGCCTACATAGATTAATTATGTAACCCTTTGGTTTCCTTATTACAGAAATAGAAGGAAATTCACTGGAGACTCCAGAAAGCAACAGCCAACCCAGCCTGAACTGCTGCTAGCTGCCAGTCATTTCTGCAAGCATCACACCTCCATCTGCATGTGCGTACACCTGCATGGTGCACCTGCAGCAAGGAAAGCTCTTAAGCAGCTTCCAGTTGAGAAATTGAAAGTCAGTTTATCTCAGGAAAGAAAGGAGGAACTGAAAATGATTCAAGCAACTTCCCTTCAGACAGATGATCTGTCTCCCACCCTTTGCTTTGTGCTTGCCTTGTGCAGGCAGCACAATGGTACATAAACCTTCCCTGTGCAATGGGGAGATTGCCTGTGTGATCACCTGAGGGCAGGGTGACCAGACAGCAAGTGTGAAAAATCAGGACTGGGGGTAGGGGGTAATAGGAGCCTATATAAGAAAAAGACCCCAAAATCAGGATTGTCCCTATAAAATCGGGACATCTGGTCACCCTACCTGAGGGATGACAAGCTGCCTTTACTCAAGGGGATGGAATTAACTAACTTTTCCTCCTGCTACCAGCAGGACCTATAAAAATGTTCTGTACTTGTTTTGTATTCTTGGTATCCACTAGAACTCTAGAATCTTGGATAGTGAAGTCCTGGCTCCATTCTTGCGGAGAAGAAAACTTATGGCAATGCTGATTATTGTGGTGCATTTGATCTGTTTTGTCTTTTAAACACAAAATCCGTGTATAAAATTATGCTGACTTGCACTCAAGCACACTTAGTTTACCATGCTAGTGCTGAAATATCCCTCTTTTATATGGGGTCAGATATCTGGTTTCAGGATATCTGTCGATCCTTTGTAATTTTTAGTCTATACATATTCTTCTTCAAATGGATGCAGACCAAAATTCCACTCAGGTGTGTGTGTGACCAGCGTGCTGGAGTAGTACTCATCAGAGTGACACACATGCCCTGAGCCTCCTCATGGCTCCTTCTAAATCTATATAAGCCTAATGCCACCCTGACCCACCTCAGTCCCTTCGTATCACTTATGGCCTGAGTCACAACTTCCCATGTGGTTCTCCTCATGGTTTTTTTCTGCTACATAGTTGGCTCTTAACTTCATTAAATCTGTAAATAGCTATCAGTTAGTACCCTTGAGAGAGGTTTTTTTTTATTTACAGTTTTTATTTCTAGGGTAGTTTGTTGCTAGTGCTGAGCACCAGGGACATGGAGAGCTCTCTGGGCTTCAAGCACTGCCCTTCACGTGCGGCATCTCTTCCTAATGATGACCTCTCCACACATAGGCCTTGTCTACATTTAGGGGGATTAAGTTAATTTATGTAAATTAAGTTGAGTAACTTAGATGAAGTTGACGTAGTTTTCAGCATAGCTTCTGCCTCTCGTTGAGGTGGAGCACTGAAGTCGGCAGGAGAGCACTCTCCCATCCACTTATTGCGTCTTCACTAGACCCACTAAATCGATGCCACTGCATCGATTGCAGCAGCTCCAATTTAGCCCTTAGTGAAGACAAGCCCTATGTGTGCTGTGTCTTGATGAAGGACATGTCAAGCAGACGTGTAGCATTTGCCACTCCTTCAAGAAACACACTCAGATTCCCAGGATCTGCACCTTATGCAGCATCTCCTAGAACAGGCCGTGAGGTCTACCTCTGCATTTGTGCCCTGCCAGATTGTACTGCATGCAGTCAGTCACTACTATGGTGAAGACTTCAGGTGGGCTCTTGAGCTTGGACTGCTCATCAAGGAGAGGTCAATCTTTCCCTCTTGGGGTTCCTTGCACACAGACCCATAAGACTAATAAGAGCCACTTGAGCTCCAAGAGAGGCTCATCTTCCACCTCAAAGAGGGGATTGGCATAACACTGAGATTCACAGGGCACCCAGAGTAGGGCTGGCCTGTAAGCCCTTTTTCCCCCAGTAGCTAGCCGAGCAACTCCTGGTACTGTACCATGAACTCTAGATCTGTCCTCTCAGGAGCCATCAAGTCTGGTACTGATGGGTGCTGTCTTAACACCACCAGTTTCAATCCTTACAACTTCACAGATACATGAGATGGCGAATGATGTGCTCTGCCTATATATCCCTGGTTTGCCATTGATTCAGAAGTCTGTGGGGCTGATATTATCTGTGGCTCTTCTGAGCCCTCAAACTCTTTGGCACTGGAGCAGAGAATGCTGTCAGCACCAGCACTGGTACTGGTTAAAGGACAGTCTAAGACTGTCTCATCTGTACCATTTGGTGCTGGATGTCCTCTACATCAGCTCTTGGATGTTCTTCAGTTTTGGCACCGACTCCAACCTCAGCTTTGGCTGTAGGTGTCGACATCAGACTATGCATCATCTCCTGTGGAGCCTATTTTGGTACTGGACTTAGAAACAAGATTATCTGTGTCCCAAGATAAATTTATGGTACTGACTGCAGTACTACCACTGGTACCAACTTTACCTCCACACTCCTGGGAGTTTGAGAGATTGGGCTGTCCAATGGCTTTGGACAGGAACCAGGAAGTTCAAACCTGCCACCCAGTGACCTGCTAACAGTTGCCAGAACCAGAAGCTGAATTCTAACAGAGAACTCCGGTCCTGGGATCTGATAGGTGTAACAATGGGAGTCCTGATTTTTTTCTCTGCTTGTGTTTAAACAAAACACAGGAACAGGAAGTTGTTCATGCAGTTGGGTTTCCCGTGCTTAGGACTGCTTCCCTTGCGCTACCTGCTCCTACTGCCTGACTCTGATCTCCTGGTAATCTGACCCTGCCTGCCTCCTAACTCCCTCTCTGACCACTAGGTCAGACAGCACACATCCCACTTGTGACAATATAGAATGCTTGGATGGCACATCAGTCTTCCAGATCTTGATCTCCATCTTGTTCCAGAAGAAGGTCTCTTGAACTGTCCATATCAAAGTCTCATGTACTGGAGGAGCAACTAGAAGCTCTCACCACTGAGCATCCAGCCCAATAAGATGAGCCGTGTTGGAGGAATAAGCTCTGTCTCACGAGACTACTTCAGGTCTGGGCAATTTATCCTCTCCCTCCACAAAGGAGTCAATGGTTCCAGGCTCACTCGTGCCAGTCTCAGAGGATTTTAAATTCTGTCCGGATGTGCTTAGGACAATGGCCTTTGTGCTTGGTATATAATCTGAGTTATTTACAGGAGAATTCCTACAAGCTGTTGGACATTCTTTAAGCTGCAATTCTTGAAGCCCTCCCAGTAAATGAGGCACTTTTAGAGCCAGAGAAAGCATTATGGAATACACCTGCTTTGTTGGCTTCCACAGCCAAATGCACTGACAGATGTGATAGTGTGCTTGCCCAGGGATTCAAGTGTTTTTTACTCTCATCTGTCTCCAAATTCCCTGGTAGTCTTGGGTGCCAATGAGAAGTCAAGGCAAGAAAGGTTCAGATCAGCACCCGAAGAAAGAGAAGTGAAAAGAATGAGTGCCTTGGGCGGAAAGATTTATTTTAAGTCATCTCTCCAAATGGAAATTGCTAATCATCAGGTTCTGTTAACTAAGTATGATTTTCCTACCTGGGAGGCTTTGTCAAAATTTACAGATAAAGTCCCTGAGGATTCTAAGGATGAATTCAAGGCCTTTTTGGGAGAGGGCCATCTGGTCACAAAGACATCTCTTCAATCTGCCTTGGATGTTTCAGTTGGTTCCTTAAGGACTATGGCCTCTGCAATGATAATGAGAAGAGTTTCATGACTATATAACTCTGGGATAGCCCTCAACATACAAGAGTATAAAAGACCTTCTCTTTGGATCAGATAAAATTGATGAAATATTGCACTAATTTAAAAGACTTCCAAGCAACCCTCTGCTTCTTCGGAATTTATGCCCCAGTATCCAAGAAAAGAGACAACTCCTTGCATACCCAATACTCCCAGCAGTATTATAGAAATCCTTTCTACCCACCCAGGCAAGTTGACATGCTGCATAAATTTCTAAGCAGTAGAAGGGTGAAGTCTTTTAAATGAATCCAGTATTTCATCAGGGCTATCCCAAAGTTATATAGTCATGAAACTCTTCGAAGTCATTGAAATGAGTGCACTGTTTAGCTAAGTGGAAGTGTTGTTCACTTTTTACTTCCGCTCAAGAGATTCAGTCAATAAAGGTGAGTGTCCAGGACAAATCTTCTGGTCCTTTTTTAAGTTCAGAGAAGGTTCACCTAGGAGCCATTTCTGCCACTCAGGGGAGAACAGTGTTTTCCTATCCTATCGCTACAAAGTTTCTCAAGTAAATTACTTGTCTCTTTCCACCTGTAAAAGCATCAGTTCATCGTAACATGTTAGCCACTCTCATGGGAACCTCCAGTTGAACTTTTAGGCTATTTGCTCCTGGGCACATTTGTCCTGGAAGATGGTGTTCCTTATTGCCATCACATCTATGAGAAGATGTGGCAAGCTGCAAGCATTAGTGGTAGGCCCTCCATATATTCAGTTTTTAAGGATGAGGATGGCTCACCCAAAGTTTTTAAATAAAGTGGTGTCAATCTTCCACCTTAATAAAATGCTATACCTATGTCCTGTGTTCTTTCTGAACCTGCATGCCAGTTGGGAAAAAGAGTGTTTTACATACCTTGGATGTATGATGGGCATTGGCCTTTTTCATAGACGGGTAATTTGTTTAGATGGTCTCCTTAACTTTTTGTTTCTTATGAGGCTAGGATGAAGGGCCAAGTGGTTTTGACCCAGATAGTCTGTAGATGGATCACCTCTATTATCACTATTTATGATATGGCCAATATTCCACCTCCTTTGCGTCTCTTTGTCCACTCAAAGCTCAAGTGATGTCTGTAGCTTCTTTCAATGATGTACCTTTTCTGGACACTTTGAAGGCTGCTACCTTGTCCTACATATATATGTACATACATTGATTTGTCACTTTGCAATTGCAACAGCTTCAACGGAAGATGTGAACTTTGGCAAGAGCACTGTTCAAATAGAGTCCAAGCCCTGCCTTCTATGATACTGCTTGTGAGTCACCTGAAGGGAATACACATCTGCATCCACCCAAATAAGAAAGAACAGTTACTTATCTGTATTGTAACTGTTTATCCTTTGAGATGTTGGTGCAGATGTGTATTCCATGACCAACCTGCATCAGAGTTTTAGGCCACTGGCTGGTGCAAAGGAGCTGAGATAGACGGGGGCAGCATCACCCTTATGTAACCTCAGCAAGGATTGTAAGGAGGCGCAGGGCATGTGCATCACCTCAACAGGTATTGCTGTGGAAAATGTTTCTGTGTCCAGCATGCTGAGCGCACGCGCGCACCCACACATTAATTGACTCTATTTCTGCATCCACGTCTCTAATAACAACAGTTACAAGTAAGTCATTGTTCTTTTCCTGTTTAATGAGTTAAGGTCTGAGTCAGTTTTTAGATTTTGCTTTTATAATTTTTTTAAAAGCATATCATGTCTGCTGAAAGACCTTAATCCTGCTCCCCTCTACTTCTTTTACTTCAATAGAGTGGCAGATCTTTCCTCCTGCCATCAGAACCTGGTCCTATGGGTACAACTTCAGGGTAAAAATCAAAAAGAGAGATTCCTTTGAATGGAGGAAGCTGTGAACTTATGTAATCGGTACAGTAAAGGAGAACACATCAACGCTGATAGGAAAGGAAGTTTATGAGGTTATAGCAAAGATTTTATAATGATTTTTTATTGATCTAGTGTCACTGTGGATCCAGATATTCTGAAACTTTGTGGAAGTCCAGATCTGAAGTTTCTAGTTTAATTCCATCTCTGTTTAACATTCCAACGGTTTGATTCTTATCTGCCTTGTGCTTTACGTAGTCATGTGCATCTGTTTAAAATAGTACCAGCTCTTTATATATAACCAGAATATTATAATTTGTCACTCTTTGTGCATGTGTGAATGGGAACAGGAAAGTGCAAGGCATAGGAGAATCAGATTCCATGTATTCTGTAATTCCAAGAGGAAGTGGGTATACTCTTTCCCCTCCACTTTTTTTTCCAATGATCCCGTCTATGCTACAAGTCTAACCAGTCATGGCTAGTGTAAGTGACGTGTTCTAATATCTCTTTTTGTTTATAATATAGATAGGACATGATTTTTTGAAGCATGTTACAGCCGAAGTAATGAACTTGATCACCCCTCTCCATACAACTGTGAGCTGGTAAGGTTAGATGCTATAGTGTGGCTGGGCATATAGTTGGTTTGACTGCCTTTGCTGGAGAAAGTGTTCCAGTCCCTTGATGCTTGTAGCAGCTTGCTCCACAGCTGAATGGAAGCAACAGTGTTAAAGAAGCATTTTTGTCCTTTTTTTCATATTACTTTTACCAAAATGGTGCGAGCTTATCTGTACTTGCACTCTTTCTACATAGAGAGATTAAGAGTTTTCCAATACAGAAACCCTAACGTGCTTGCTCTGTGCAGGTCTCTTAACTGAGTGGCTGTTGCAGAACAAGCATTCTTTACATGATTGCCACAGCCTGGTGAGCTTGTTAGGTCATGCACTTTCCCTCGTTTCCTCTATTATTCCAACAGTCAAATACCATTGTGCCCTACCCTGTAAGTTTGATTCTTTAAGAGCTAGGATGATCATGTGTTAAAACAAGGCCCATGTAGTATGGAATAGATTTTATGAAATTTAGAGGCATTGGGAAATAGAGTGAAGCAACTCTGTGTGGGAGAGTCTTCTGCTGTGTGGGCAGCCCTGACTTGGTGCCATAGGGACTTCTGTTTAAACCTTGTTAGTTGTCCCTGCTGATTTAAATGGCATGGTATTGTCAGAAATAACTGTAATATATAGCTGCTGGATCAGTATTTGTGAGACCGCTTTTACTATGCATTATTATTGTTTATAAATTTCTAATTAGATTGGTTTTGCTTATTGAACTTCAGCATATACAGCAAAAGTACAAGAAGTTCAAGAAATAACACTCAAGGGTATGTTCAAAGAAACTAGCTGATCTCTATAGTCATACATCAACATAAAGAAATGGACTTAGACTTCATATAGATCACACTACATTATTCTTACACTCTTCTTTACTGGAACAAATTTTAGACCGGAAGAAGAATTTAAACAAGGCAATCTCTCACTGATTTGTAACATTCAGCCTCATGTACCTAATAGGCAGTATTTCTCCAAACATAAAAGAGGGATTGTAAATCTTTCATCTACACAAAACCAGGAAAACTCAGAGCCATAAAAAACTACAATAAACATTCTGAGTCAATTAAGAAATCATTCTCAAGAATCAAACCAAGGCATCAGACCACCATTCCAGAAATCCTCTTCACCAATAATTTGATGTCCACAAAGCTCTAGGACCAATGGAATCACTCTGAATTTATACCAGCATAAGTGAGAGCAGAATGTTTCCCATAATGTCCAGTATACTCCTAGTACAGTATTTTGGAGGGAAAGAAAGCAGAAGACCTTAAGACACTTATTAATTATTAATCCCATCATGTAGGCGCTAGACATGCATCAGTAAACAAGGTGCTGAATGTAACAATCTAATTGGAGCCTAAGGTCAAAACATACCAAGGAACATAACAGAAAGACCTTTGATAATATAAAAAATAATCAGACACAATGGGTCTGATTCTCCATTATTCCATTCCTGCATTTAGATAGGGATGGGAGGAAAGTGAGGAGAAATGTGGCTTAAAATTGCCTTTGTATTTCCCATATTCTATTTTGCTCACAGTGTAAATTAGAACAGTCTCATGGAAGTGTATGTATGCAACTTCTCTGAGGAATTGTATGTCTTCCTTTCCTCTTATGCTGTCATTGTTGGCACAGAAAATGTGCGTACCATTTGGTGGAGGAGGTGAATATGTGTGCCTGTGTAGTTATCGTTCCAAATATGTAAAGTTTTGACCTTATGATATTCTGTGTAGTTGTTTATCTCTCAAAACTGTTTCACGAGGATGACTAATAGAGGCTCCTTTAAACCATACTCATTCTATTCAGTGGACAGCACCTCTAACTTCTTTGTGATTACTGGATTTGAATCACTGCTGGATTGGTGAGTAGAAGGGATGGCTCAGTATACTGGAGGATACCATATACATATATAAAATATTATATCTTTCAGCAGAAGCAACCAACATGATTTGCAAGCATAAACTAATTGTCACTTAAGCCCCCTTTTGAGGTACTGTACTGTAGGTGAGTAGTGTTAGCCTCATTTTACAGAGGTGTAAACTGAAGCTCACAAGGATAACAGGCCTGATTTTCAAACTGGGCCCCTATTTATGTGGTCATAGTGTATAAAATAATTTGGGCCCTAAAATATTGTATCCCCAGGTTCATTCATACTTTTTCCTGGCAATTCATTGTTGGTGCCAAGGTATGGGCATAACTTGTCATAGACAGAAAACTGCCACTCTAAAAATGGTTCTAAAATCAAGCCTTAAGTGACTTGCCAACAGTCACACAGTGAGTAAGTGACAAAGCTGGGAAGAAGAATATTTTTTTAAATTGTCCTGCAAGTGTTGCTTTTATTATTGTTGGACTTTTGTGCAAAAACTCATGGATATCCAGTCTCTTCAGCAATGCTATTATATTGCTCTGAAAATCAAATGAAGCAGCTTTCCTGCCTTATGTCTGTGAAGAGTACGGGTCCTTTAAAACCAAACAGTGCCTTGGCCTTAAGGGAAAGTGAGATTTGGTTCCAGGGGCCTCCTCCCTTCACCTTTTCTGTATATTGGGAAGAACACTGAACTTGGAAGAAAACTGCCTTTTGTTTTCTAGTAACAGAAATGACACAGTAACTTGATGTCACTACCATTTTATTTCTCTTCTACCTCCAAGAATCACACTTAAAACAGTAGGACAATAAATAGCCTTTGGAAGGAGCCTAATCCATCACTGACTGAGATGGATGCTGCAAGGCCTGCCTTGAAAACCCCATTGAGATTTCCCAAGCACGGAGCCCACTATTAATAATTGATTCTGTAAAAATTAAACTCAGATCATGTTACTATTGATGAATTGCTTAGACAGGGGAACACAAGGAAAGGGTTCCAACTCACTGAAAAGTAAACACCACTGTTCATTTGTAATTTCTTGGACAGATGTTCATGTCTCTGGCCCAGATTTTAGTTGTGTGTGTTCAATTCTAACGAAAAGCTTAGTTGCTTTGAAGAAGCCCTTTTATATAGTGAGTAATATGTCAGGAAAGAGGACAACTGTATCTATTCTGAATGCAGACTGCTTATAGCATTCCTAGATATATTGACTCTGGAATTAGCTGGTGAATCCTACACAGTACATTTGGCAACAATTCCTGTCTCCTTTGGGGAATTTTGTTGCAAGGAGTGTGGAGAAGAGTAGTGATTGGAGGACATCCAAAGACAAAGCTAAGGTCCTGGTGTAGTAATTTTTCTCAGAACAAATACCAATGTGATGCTTCTTTTTGTCTCAATAAATTGTAATTAACATGCTGATTGCCTGTTATTTTAAACAATGAGTATGTATGTCTTTTAGTCAAAGCAGTAGATAATGGATCACAGGCCATTCAGCAAACAGCCCTGTGGCAAGTGATATTGTTTTTTGGCTTTCAGGTTAAGGCCAGGAGCTATTAGAATAGCAATTGGTTTTATTTTTTAGTATAAGTTTTGCCATGTGAATGAATATTTGAAACTCAATTTTCCTATTTCCAGTAGGTCATATCATTCACATCTCTCCTGTTATTTCTCAGCACCTAAAAGACTCAAGCCCACTGTCCCGACAGGTGCATTGTTCCCAATACAATCATCGGTTGTCTCTTTCATGAGAACTGCAGGGTCAGAACCTTACTGTTTTTTTCCACAGACAGTGCTTCCTACCTTTTCTAGCTTTTTCTTTACTTTCTCCATCACCCATTTCTCCACTCACCTTCTTCATCCCATGTCTTCTCAGTTTTCTCCTTAATTTTTCTTTATCTCTACAAACAGGAGGGTTTTTCATGTCCCCCTCAAAACCCTGGATCCCTTCAGTTCTTACTTCCCTGCTTCCCAGGGTTCTTGCTACACTAATCTCTTCTCTTGGTAGTTCAAACAGGGGCTGTGTGTGCTGCCTTCATGACACTCCCAGTCTCTGCAGGTCTCTGCAGCTAGGGAACAAACATGGGACCTACTTCAAGAGTGGTTACAACCAGGTTATAGTCCTTTGCCTTCAGGTCTTTCTCTTTTCTGGAGCAGGAGGTTAGGGAAGAGACTTTAATCTTTGAGTGAGTGCTACATGGATCACTTGGTCAGTCACATGAGAAAAGTGCTACTGCTGTGTGTCAGTTTTCTGCTAATTTGTGCCCTTAGATTGTAAGTTATTTGTGGGACTGACCTGAGTGCAGTTTTCCTGTTGTAATGCGCTGTATATTCTTTCAGCGGTATATTTCTAATAACTGACATGCATCTGTTTGAATACATTGTTCTGTTCATCATTCTGTCTGCTCCGATGTCAGATATGGGAAAGATAAGGGAAAGCTGAGCGTAATAATACCGTGGGCACAACAGAAACCGTGATGAATAAGATGAGAGAGGAGGGGAAAAATAATATTTCAGTTGCCCTGCTCGTTCCTTTAGTGACTTGTGATCCAAATCCATTTCAGATGTGGACCATAATCCAGTGCAGATTATTCTCCTCTCTGAGGTACACTCAGAGTTCATTCGAGATAGAATGGGAACAGACTTAGTCATCTATCTCCTTGCGGGCTTTGACTCATTCCAGGAAATACAGAAATCTTTATTCCGAGTATCCTGAGTGGGAGTTCTTTCTCTTTCCAGCTCTTGTGGAGAAGTCACACATGGTTAGAAAACGTTTTTCATCAATCACAGGCAAATTATAGACTGCATTTAAAAAATAACCCTTGAATGGACTCTGCTGTTAGGGTCCCAGTCTCACTTACATTGAACTCCCATTGATTTTTATGTTTCAGGGTCAGGCCCTTGGGGAAGAACGAGTGCGTCTGCTGTGGGAGCACCACAGTTTATTAGGAAAAGTAACTTGCTTTTGCCCACAAGAGGGAGCCACAGGGTCAATCATGGCTCTTCTTGGCTGAAGTAGAGAAGCCATGTTGTCGTTTATTTTCTGTGCCACTAGAGGAGGCATGCTGGCTGCCCTAACTGCTAGGCTTTAGTCACAAAATCGTAACAGTTTTGTACTTGGAAAGTAATATGCACTCAGACCACTGGTATAGGCTTGCCAGACTAACTTTGCCTTAACAAAGTTTTGTGTGCCCTTAGAATGGTACTGTTCTGAGTAAATAAAGTGCTTATGGGTGCCCAAAAATCCAGCAGCTTCTCATGAGCTTCTCATGCTCATCCAAATTCCTGATGGAGACATAGGGTAGTCTACAACCTGTACAGTGTAGGGTTGATTTATCGTGTCTAGATTAGATGCGATAAATTGACCCCTGAGCACTCTCCCATCGACTCCTGTACTCCACCGCCGTGAGAGGTGCAGGCGGAGTCGATGGGAGCAGCAGCAGTCGACTCACCGCCATAAAGACACCGCGGTGAGTAGATCTAAGTACGTCAACTTCAGCTATGTTATTCACATAGTTAAAGTTGTGTAACTTAGATCGATTCCCTCCCCCGCAAGTGTACACCAGGCCAAAGAGACCTCTATAGGTGTAGAGGCCCAGTTGTTTAATTCCAATACTAATTAGAATTGAATGTGTCATACAGAAATTCAGCCTCTGGCTTCAATATTCACCAGAATTCTTGTGTTTTCGCACTCTGTTGGACGCACAGCAGTGTGGAGAAAGGGCACAGAAACCTCACCTGCCTGATTCCCATGCACTTGAGGCTATTACCCAACATCTTTGTGAGAAATAAAGAGCATGGGAAACTGAGACTTGAGTAATCTTAAATCAGTGTGTGAATTCAAATGACAAGTTAGATCCAAACTGTATATTTAAACATAAATTAATTATTAGCCATTTATAATGTTATGTGTATGGCCTTATAAAAACTGCTGTTTACATAAATAACATTATATGGATTTTTTTTCAAATGTAATGTCAATGAATCCTTAACCCTTGATCAATCTATGTCCCATATATGTTAGAAGCCTGGGTACTAGTCCAAGTGAGCATTTTTATGAAGAAAGGGGAAAAGTAAATGCTCTGTAATAAACAGCAAAAGAAAGAAGAGTGCAATGCTGAAGGCACTATTAGCCAGTTGTAGAATGCATTTTAGATGCATGAAAATTGAAAGGGTTTTATGGGCTATTGAACAACATCAGAAGTATAAAAGGCTAATCTTAACTAACTTTGTGGACAGCAGTGCTTTTCCTCCTACGATCTCAAAGCACTTTAAATTAATTCAGTTAATTAATATTATGAAGAAATTTAATATAATGAATTAATATGGAACCTTGTTAAAAGCTGATGTAGAGAGCTACCAGCAGAAGTCATAAGAAGTTTCATTGGTCCTGCAAACTAGAGGAACTGTTCTACATAGTCGTGATCCCATCTACTGCCACTTTATCTTTTAACTGTTTACACACTCACATGTGCATGCACACATACACACCCACACATATATAAAGCTATGTAGCAGTCCTGCAACAAGCCTTGCGTCAAACATTAATGAATTAAATCTAACGTTATATACATATTAAAAAAACTCTTCTTATTCACAAAAAAAGGGGAGAGAAAAGTGAATTCTAGGACTGTTCAGTTGGATTTATGTATATTTGGTAAGATGCTTAGATAGTGATGAATTCCATAAGTACCTGGTTAAAATAGAATACTCAACAGGTAAATATTATCATCCTATTACAGGGGGTTAAACTGAGACAGCAAGAAAATAAGAGATTTGTCTAAAGATGTATGAATCAGCTGCAGAGCTAGGAGTAGAATCCAGCCCCCAGACCCCTACTCTAGCTACTGGCCACCTTTGTTTCAGAGTTGAGGATTGGGCATCCCAGCCGGCAGCTTTGGCTTTTGTAATTTTGCAGAACTAAAACATGAGTCTAGCAACAGGATTCCACTAATCAGCGAAGATCATGCTAGTTTCTGGCCACTAATTAGCAGATCCATTACAAGTGTCCAGTTTATCAGTTAGTGGAGTATTGGGAACTCCTTACCCTTATTCCTATACAGATCATGTTTTGAATTTGTGAAGGATATTGGCCGGTCAGCATACTCCCGTGAAGGTGTATTACAGGTCTGAGTGTGTTGTTTGTGGGTATTTGGATGGGAGTGCTGGTCTGAGCATGAGAGTATATGTGTCCTCAGTGACAGATGTGGAGCTGTGTGGGCATGTGTACTTCCTAGGTTTGAGCACCCAGGTGGATGTGTAGCTCATGATACACAGCTATGACTGTGTATATATTTGTGTCTGTGCAAATGCAGATGGGAGTAGTACCAGCGTGTGTGTGTGTGTGTGTGTGTGTGTGTGTGTCTCTCTCCATGTCTGAGCAAGTTTGTGGGGGTGTATGCCTCTGTGGAGATGAGGTTGTGTTTAGATGTGAGTAGGCATGTATGTATTTGCATGTGCCACATGGGGCAGCCCCAGCTGAGCTCTCGATGCGTTTCTAGGGAAGGGTCTCCTGCCTCAGGAGCCCTCCCCACTCCTGCAGGGACTGACCCTGGTAGGGATAAGCCTCCCCCCAAAGCCAAGCAGCGCGTCCCCTTTAAGAGGCCCTCCTGGGCTGTCAATCGCTGCGTCCCCTCCCCTTCCTGCAACGGCTGCGAGTGCGGCTCACAGAGCAGCCGCCAGAGCCTCGGCCGGCGAGATGGGCAGCCGGGGACAGCGGTGGCGGCGCCGGGAGGCTCCTCGCAGGCGCTGCGGGCTCTCCGGGACCATGGGCTAGCGCCGGAGCCGGCGAGGGACACGCCGCAGCCCTGCCGCCCGTGCCCGGCGCGGGGCCTGGGAGCGAGCGCGGCCAGAGCGCAGCACAATAGCCCGGGAGGAGGGAGCGCGGAGCCGGGACCGCGCGGCGGGGGCTCTCCGCTGCCCCGCACATCCCTGCCGCTGAGCGCAGCTGCGCCAGGTCCTCGGCCCCCCGCCCGGGGCAGCGGGGGGTGGGTGAGACTCACCTTCCCTCCCTCCCTCCCCGCTCCGCTCCTTTGTCCACGCTGCCTCGGGAGCATTGTTATCCGCGGGCATGCGGGGGGTGAGGTAGGGGGTGTTTGCGGGGTCGGAAGCAGGAGACGAGGGGAGGGGACGTTCCCGGACACAGGACCGACGGGCTTTATTTACCTCCCTGGTCTCCTTCACGCGTGGACTGGGGGAAAGATCTGTTCCGCGAGTTAACCCGTCTCTGGCCGGTCTCTAGCTCCATGTGAAATTCAGCGGGCGGATTCTCTCCAACCTCCCGTTCCCCACACTGTGATCTTTCCCTGGATGCAAAATGGTGGACCCCGTGGGGTTTGTGGAGGCTTGGAAAGCCCAGTTTGCTGACTCCGAGCCTCCCAAGATGGAGCTGAAGTCGGTGGGAGATATCGAGCAGGAGCTGGAGATGTGCAAAGCCTCTATCCGGAGGCTGGAGATGGAGGTCAACAAGGAGAGGTTCCGTATGATTTACCTGCAGACTCTCTTGGCAAAGGAGAAGAAGAGTTATGACCGACAGAGGTGGGGTTTCAAGAGGATTTCCCAGCTGCCTGAAGGGGATGCAGCACAGCACAACCAAGACCCACATCATCACCAAACCACGGAGCAAGGGGATCCAGAAAAAAACAAACCCCACCACGGAGAGGAGCAGTTCAAGCCAAGGATACCTTCTCTGAGGAAGCTGTCCACCCAGAGCGATGGGTCAGACCCGTTGCCCTTGGAGAGCCCCCAGCATGGGGAAGGGGAGCAAGACAGGTGTAAATACTACAGTGAAGAGAAACTGAAGAGATTGGTGGAAGATATGGAGAATCGCTGTGATATGGATGGATCCCCTTCAAAACACAGGCCCTCTTCCACCCGCAGGCTGGTGGGCTCCACTGAGAAAGAGGGGTCCTTTGATCCTCTCGCTAAGGACAAAGGAAACACCACCAGTGTGGCTGCGCTAAGGTCCAACTTTGAGAGGATTAAGAAGGTTAATTCACATTGTTCGGGTGATAGCAGGGATGCTGCTGAGAAGCCCTTCTATGTGAACATGGAATACCACCATGAGAAGGGTTTAGTGAAGGTCAATGATAAAGATGTTTCTGATAAAATAAGCTCCCTTGGTAGCCAAGCCATGCAAATGGAACGCAAAAAATCCTTGCACTCCCTCCCTCCTAATGTGGTACCCAGTTTTAATGAGTTCCAGAGGCCAGCCTACCGGGGAAGGTCTTCTGAGAGCAGCTTTGGCTATGATGGGGAATATGAGGATGCTGAACTGAACCCCAGGTTTCTGAAAGACAACGTAATAAATGTCAATGGAGGCAATCGACCACCTTGGCAACCAATGGACTGTCAGCCCTACCAAAGCATCTATGTGGGTGGGATGATGGGGGAAGGAGAAAGCAAAGGACCCATATTGAGGAATCAGAGTGCCTCTGATCAGGAAAAGCATCTTACCTGGCCCAGGAGGTCTTATTCCCCAAGGAGTTTTGAGGACATTGGGGGAGGGTATACACCAGATTGTAGCTCAAATGAGAACCTCACATCCAGTGAGGAAGATTTCTCTTCAGGGCAGTCTAGCCACGTTTCCCCCAGCCCCACCACTTACCGCATGTATCGGGAGAAAAGCCGTTCTCCATCCCAAAATTCTCAACAGTCCTTCGACAGCAGCAGCCCACCAACCCCCCAATCTCAGAAGCGGCACAGGCAACAGCCAGTCATTGTGTCTGAAGCCACTATTGTGGGAGTACGGAAAACAGGACAGATCTGGCCAAATGATGGAGATATGCCATCTGGGAGAGGTCCTCAGGACAGCTGTTTCCATGGAGATGCAGGTGTGTACATCTTGTTTAAACAGGGTTTTGGTTAATGCACGTGTTTGTGTTCACATGTGAGGAAGGAAGGGTTCTTTAGGTTGACCACGCAAAGAGAGGCAACTGTTTAAAAAGAGAACCCTGGCTATAACTGAAAGCTGCCCTGATCTGAGGATGGCCTCATAGGCTAGAACTCAAGCTTGGGAGATTTAGACTTCTTGGAACCAAAGATTTGGTTCCCAGGAAGGCCAAAGGCTCTGCATCATTCTGGAGGTAATAAATTGTGGTCCATGCAATTTATTTTGTGTGTTTAACACTTTATATAAAGCAGTGCCTTGAGTGAAGCTCCTCTGACCACTTTTTATAAAGATAAAATTTGCTGTAGTGTCCTTGACCAAAAGTTCCCTTCCTTCTACTGTTGTGATGTATAGTGGTTGAACTGCACCCCATAGGTGGCTGCATATCAGTGATGCTTTAACTTGGCATTGTTACCCTAGAGCTTTACCAATAGAAATGCTGCTCCCTCATTTCTGTTTTCCTACCCATTGGTATTTGGGGAACTCGAACATCATTCTGTCTGCTTTATCATCCTTTAATTATTACTGATCTAAGGGAATGATAGTCCAGCCCTTCCTCTGTGTCTCATAAGTGTGTGAGTTTCATGGGATATTATGAAGCCCTAGATGATGCCATATGGGAGATTGGTTAGTTTAGCTTTGACACACCCAAAACAGAAATGGATTGTTTTGAGACGGGAGGGGCATGTTTGAACCCATTCCCACATTTGTGTATTCAGGACTGTATCTGACTGAATTTGATGAAATTAGGGAACATTGGGACCATATTCAGAGTAGGGTCTGGATGAGGAGAAATTGACAGTTAACTATATTGTTTGATTCAAAGGGACATGTTGGATTTTATGTAGGCATTTGAACTCCTTGTCATTATTCATTGCAATAGCAGCTAACCTCTTCCTTTGACTCATTTAGCCTTCCAACGTTTAAAGGGAAAGAAATGAAGTGTTTTTCAGCAGTGAAGAAATCCCTGAGATAGGTTTAGCAGAGTCCAATCATTCTCTGAGTTTGTATGTAATCTTAATCTAGGTCTCTCTCTTTTAAAGTCAATATTTTAATAAGGGATTAACTCAGATGTCTGCAAACAGGATTGAATTCCTGTAGTTGTGATGGATTCAAAGCTTTGAAGAGGCTCAAAGAGGGAGATCCATCAAGGATGTTTTCATTGTCTCAAGTTGCTCTAATTGTCAGGGTGAGTGATTTAAATGGAAGGAGATCTCCCTGCTGCTTTTTGGAGGTATATATTTGGGTGAGCATTTGGCTGGAAGGTTTCACGGATCTAGTTTCAACCCCCATGAAATTGGAGTTCCATTGTTGTGTTAGTGAAAGGCTGTTTAGTATAAATGTCTGTTTACTATAAATGAAAGCCACTTGAGAATTCCAAACCTTGGCACCCTGTCCTTGGAGCGACCCCTTCCTTATCAGATTACATATACATACGCACTGTCTGTTCCATGACTTCTGTGCTCTCCCTGGGTCTTGTGTGTTCTTGTGGGATGTAGATGAGAAGCAGAGGGTGGTTGGATCCGATGCTGGTCTAAACTGAGCTACAGCCATCTGTCTCTGCTCTTTTTGTTTACTGATGCGCTTTAGATGACTGGGGAGCCGCCTAGGTGTTGCAATTTTGCAAAAAGGAACAATGGGGAGAAAACAGAGGTGGATAAAGCTTGTTCTCCAAGGCAGATTTTACCTGCTAGACTGGCCTTCCTGAAAGGCAGTGATCTGATTTTATTTTAAATACTGCTGGATAAGTGAAATGCATTATGTGGGAACCTATGCTAACAGAAGAACCTGCTGGCATCTGAGATCCCCAAACCAACTCCTAATTTGCAGCCCAGTGATTTGTTCCTAGTTATGACCAGAGAACTGCAGGCACATGACAAGGTATATTTTACCTCCCTGCTTTCTCCAGCCTGGGAGATAACACAAGCAGGTTTGTTAGGAAACCAGCCTATGTGGCCGTTTATGACTGTCTTAACCTGGTGAGTAGTGGCTACTTTCTACTCCACTAAAGGAAAAAAGAAAAGGGAGGGTGGTTTTCTGTGGCCACAAGACAACTACATTTCCTGTTCACTGCTGCTCATTTCCACTATCAGTCATTCTACAGGCTTGCTGAATGGGATTTTTCTTATGCTTAGGAAGATGTGTATTTGAGCCTAAGCAAAGTGACAGAGTCCTGTCTTCATAAAGCAAACACAAACCAAAGGTGTAAAAGGCATTGTGTGACGTTCTGTATGTGGCCTGATTGGAGGATAGTCCCTCTCTACATGTTATGAAAGCAGCTCTTTGCTTCAGCCAGCCTTCCCTACATCTGTGCTTTAGCCACGCCACTACTAGTCCTGCCAATCTTCCCTGAAGCTGTGTTTGAACAGGATGTGCAGGAGTAGGACACAGCAGGTTCTGTTCATCCTTAATGGTAATTAGTGTCAAGTTGGACTTGTTCTACAGTATTTGGCTCCTTCATGCATCCAGATTTCATACATTTTCTAGCTTCACATTCTGTCGGTGAATCTTTATTCTGAACTTTGGTTCATGCTAACACTGGACTGAACCAGGCATATAGACATGTGCTATGCCGGCTTCCTCTGTGGGTCTGCCAGTGTGGGTCATGCTAGCCAGCAAACACCTGCTGTTTCAGTCCTAGGCCTCTCCAGCAGAGGCTGCCAGTCATGCCAAATCATGCGTGTTCTATTATGTGGATGGGGACTTGGGTGAGATCACTAAACTCTCTCACTTGAGAGCTAAGCCAAGTTTTAAACCTAGATTTCCAGAAATGAGAGGTGTCTAGCATTCTAATAGCAGACCCAGGTAGCTAGGTCTCCGCTTCTTTCTGAATGGCTATAGGGGGGGATACTGCTCCGTGTGTGTGGGCTTTTTAATAACTGTTTGTAAAATTTCATAAACAACTTTCGTCCAACATCTTGTATCCTAGGGTGAATTATGCAACACTTACAATTATTTAATGTAATGCGAGTAGAGGGAAAAAGTCATAACATAGTTTAAAAGCTCTCAAAGTTATCACAATGGTTTGTGTGGAGGATCATGGCCTATTTTCTAATGGATTTTATTTCTTCTGTTCTGTCTGCTGTTGCAAATTAACCCCATGGTGCTCCCTGCCCCTAATCAAGGGGGAAAGTAATGCAGGGACTTCTATGGAATGGAGAGGTCTCCTTGTGACCTTGGTCAGTTCAGTTTTCAAAATAGTCTCACTCTCCCTTAGCTGCTGATCACACCAGAATTGTAACTTGTATTTATATTTCCAGCTCAGCAGGATGTGGAAGTCTGACGGATGCTCGCTCAGTGCTCTGTGAATGAGATGATCTTGCTCTTCAGTAAGGAGGCACAGAAAGTCCACAGCTAGAGTCTGGTTAGTAGGTAGCCTGGGTTCTAAGTGCAGTTTACATTCTCTGCAAAGACAGTATTTGTCTACAAAGCTCTTTCTTGTGAATAACCTTGTGTTGGTGAAGTCTTCTGTCCATGTGGGAGAGCTGAACCGAGCTCTCCTCAGAGTTCTGCCAGAGGCACCCCAGTAGGTTAGCAGGAGCCAGTGTTGCTCAGTATGAATTGCGCACTTTGGGAATAGGATTTGGATGTATTTTTACTCCATTGGTAGTAAGATTATAGGCCCCTGGTCAGTTTATGGGTAGGGTTTAATTATACTCATTTTTGTATCTCCGCTAGCACAGAAATGCAGAGCTCCTGTTCCTGGAGCAGTGCATGTAATCAGGTAGTGGATGGAGAAAAGTACTCTGAAATGGATCCGTGCAAACAAAATGCTTGGCTCAAACTCAGACTAGATCCCTTTGGAGCAGAATACCTTTGTAAAGAGCCTGCCTGCTCAGGGACCTAGATTCTTCAGTTACAAATGTCTAGCTAGATAGTCAAGCATCTAAGACCCTGGTTATTAGCAGTATTGGTTTAAGGTCATTACTGACACCATTTCAGTGTGCAGTCCAGACAAAGTACAATATACAGGACAGTGGTGGGAGAGTGTTGTCTAGTCAGTGGTTACAAGAGGGGTTCAGGAGCTAGGTTTCCTAAAAAAAATTTCCTGACCGTATATCACTTGTCTGCTGTGTGATCTCAGGCAAGTCTCTTGCCCTTGTTATCCCTTGGTTTCCCTGCTAAATTGGGTGCAATGATGCTTAGCCACCTCACGTGGATTTTAGGATGCTTTGTTTGGAAAGTGCTTTGTGATCCCCTGGCAATGTAAAGAGTGGCTGTCAGTGAAGCAGATTCTGTGCCTTTGTCACTGCTTAGAAACAGCACTCTATTATGAGCAGCTAAAGTGGGATTTTAATCTGCTGCACTTTCCTTCTACTCTTGGGAACCTGTAACCTAGGAAATTCCATAAAGGGTATCTTGCCTGCCTTCTCTCAAGGACAGAAGGTTAGCACTCCCCTTGGTAAGGATGGAAGAGGTCCTAGTGACCTTTATAAAACGCATAGGTTAAGGCATTGCCACTTACTTTGTGGCATGTAACTCTAAGGCTGTTGGCTGCAACTCCTGGTTGTTTCTCTGTCACTGGCTTGCTCCGTCAAGAATGAGGCTTGGATCTAGTCTCTGGCATTTGTCTCTAGTTCATTTTGCTGTTGGTCTGGTTTTTTTTAAAGCCTTTGTCTGTTATAACCCAGCCCCCACTTTAATCCTTTTCTGTACCAGGCAGTGGATTTTCTAGGCGCAGTAATGACAATACACTGTTTAAATCGCCCCCTCAGTGCTTCCCAGAGATTATTTGTTTGTTCTTGAACATTATCTAGATGCTTATTATATTGCCCCTGCTTCCTAGAGTGAGTGAGTAGAATGCCCTCTTCTTCTCCCACCAGCTCTGAGGAAAGAGCTGAAGCTCTTTGCTGGTGGCCTTGCTAATGTGATTGAGCATGACCTCTGCTCTTTCTTTCTTCTCCAAGTGGATGCAGACCCTCAGTTGTGACCTTGCACAGTATTTAGAACAGGGAGATGTAGATGAATCTTTTTTTCTCCAGCCCGTTGTGGACTCTGGTTTGTTTTGTTTCCAGCTGGGCCTGGCTATACCCAAAGGACAAGCAAGCTGCAAACCAACCAGTATGGTAGTTATCTTTGTTGTGGGGATGCTGGTGTCACCATCTACCTCCATGACAGCAGAGGACCTTCCTATGGTGTGTGATGTAGAAGCAACAGAAGTAGCACTAGCTTCCCCATTGGTGGAGAAGAGAGGAGAGAAATGACTTATAATAAACCAGGAGAGGTGGGGTCGCTTGCCTGCCCTGCCTCTGCACTGAAAATCAGTGGCCATTCACTGTGCACTTGGCCATGGCTCAAGATAGTGCTGCCAACATTTCCCTCCCGCCATTTGACTGAAGTAGACATAGAACATTTATTTAATGTGTGTTTGTTTTTTCAGACTTCCCAGCTCCCTGCAGAGAGCACCGCACCATGTACAGAAGTACAGCCACTCGGATATAGGTCATGGCAGCTATAGAACAATACCAGCTAAATTATGCCCACGGACATAAGGCAGGAAGCTAAGATAAGAATTTGCCAGCGTAGAGGGGTGCGGTGAGGTAATGTGTTGTGTTGGATTGTGCTGTGCTTGTGGATGACATGCGTGGGGGAAATGGATAGACTTGGGGGCAAGAAATGTCTCAAGTGAAGTGACAGGAATTTTTAAGATGGCCAGGATGCTGACCAATGCTCCCAGTTCTTTCAAGCAGTGTTGTAGGGTTTTTAATTATCACTAATAGTCCAAGCTACAGTTTGGAACCTCATCTGAGACAGGCCAGCAAAGAAACCTTTGTGAGCCCGAGACCTGGTAATGTGCTTCTGACTTCAGATTCGAGCACTGTTAGGCTTGCAGTGCACTGCAGAGTCCTGTCCCTTTTCCTAGCCCACTGGGGATAATCAGTCACAATGCTCAAGGCAAAAGGGGTCAGTGCTTTGCCTTCAAGGAATTTTGGAGGTCAGTCCATAAAGGTTAATGAGGTGAGACTTGACAAGCTAGCCGTCGGAGGAGTAATGCTCTGTTTTAATTACCATAGGAAAACCTATTGCAGCTTTCGTGAAGCCACCTTTCCCCCAGAGAAACCCAAGACCAGGGCAGCAGGTTGTTTGACTTTCTCCTCTTAGTTTGCTCTATCCACCCACCCAGATAAGTATGAAAGAACAAGAAGGGCCTGATTCTGCTCTTACTGTGGTGAAAATTCATTGACTTCAGTGGAGTTACTTCTGTTTCTTGATGGTATACATGAGAAAAGAAACAGGTTCTTAGTGCTATACTGTGATTCAGTCAGTGTACCACACACATTGTCAGAGAGAGAGAGAGAATTTGACTGCACGTAATATCTAAACTCCTGAGTGTCTTGGCTGGGAGTGTGCGGTGTATGAAGGAAGTCCTCTGAAAGCAGCAATCAGATTCTTGAGGTACAAAGCAGTTTTTAGGCCGCACACCAATTGTAAGGTGTATTATTTTTTCTGCCTGGATTTTTAAATTACACATGATGAGGGCTGGGATTGTAAATTGTAAATAAATCCTTGAACTTCAAAGCCTCTGTTAATGCTGAAGCAGGGTTTTATAATCCGTAACATCCTAAAATTTGTTTTGAATTACAGTGTGTGTATTTTAAGCACTAAAAATGTCATCTGTACAGAGCTGATGCAGGGTGCTCCAGGCACAGTATTTCATTGTGGTTTGCGTATCTGTTCTAGTTACTAAAATAATAGCTTTTCTCCCCTTGCCCTCACCCCCGTCCCTTCAAACTTCTACAATTCAAGCCCTTTAACTAGGCTACAGAACAAGATCAGAATCTCCTTTATCTGAGAGGAAGCCCAATCTAAATGTGGCAGCTGGGGCTGGATTGCCTCATGGTCGTATGGTTACCTGTCAAATGTGACTCCGTGGTGGCCATACTATCTGAATGAGCTTTATCAGTGCTGCACATTTATATCCGCTAATATTTTTAAACAGAACATGTTGGTATTACAGTTTCTGATGGGGATCTCTGTATTCACAACCAGTATATTTAGCATGGCATACAAAAAAACTGCTATTCTAGAGGCCACATTTTTTATATATATATATATATATATATATATATATATATATATATATATAATAATTTGCATCATTTTAAGGCTGTTAAGAACTGATAAGTAAAATCTTTGAGTTGCAAGGAAGGAAAATATGTTTACGACTGAAGCTGTAGTAGGATGGAAATATATTCTTCGGCCCTTGGACATACGTGTTGCTCAGGAACAGAGAAATCTCACTGGAGAGATCAAAGCAAAGTTATCCCAAAAGGATTTCTAACAGTGGGGTGAATTACTTTGCTTTTCTTTTGTGCCGGGGCATGGTGAGGCATCGGGAAGAATGGAGATGATTTCTGCTGGTCGGGGGGTATGCAGAAAAAAATTCAATTAACGTTGTGGCTCAAAAAATATACTGATAACATAACCTAGTAATCAAACTTGGTATTGAAGCATGGGGGTGGAGAGGGAGACTACTTAGCTGGGTCTAGGGTAGTGCCCAGGGCTCCCTCCTAATTGTGTACAGGAGGAGGAGTGCATGAAACTTGGCCATCCTGGGAGTTGGGGTGGTGTGTGTGTGTGTGTGTGTGTGTCTCTCTCTCTCTCTCTCATATCTCCTTTTTCGTTACCCCCTCCACCACACCTATACATGAGGGATCTCGATGGAACTTCCTTTAACCGTGTAAGAAGGAAAGTGTTTATTCTTCATTGCCTATGCTAATGCTGCAATACTCTTCCTCATACTAGTGTATCTAGAGGATCTGAGGGTGATTGCTGAGCTGCAAGGCTGGCCGCGCTCCCTGGGTGAGCGGGAAAGTGGAATTTTAAGCTCATCTTTTCCTAATATGGGGCTCTTCTTAATTAACACTCAGATGGCAGCTGGGCTCTTTGCTCCTTGCACATCTAGAAGCTCTGCTGCTTCATGACTTTGGATTATGGCATGTTCCAGAGCAGTGTCTTGCAGTCTTCCCTCCTTCTCAAAGGGAGGTTTCTGTATGAAGAAGGGTTTCTCTGAGTGTGGAATCCCTTGCTCCTGGCTAATCGTTATTTGGTGTTTGGAGAGGGGAAAAGATGATAATTCCTAATGCTGGGAAGCTGCTTTTAGCGCAATTGTAGGTTTCTGATCTGTCAGTTGCCTGGAGGAATAAACTGCAGCCCATGTGAACAAGGTGAAATCACAGTGATTTTTTGTAAGAAGATCCCATGCACGAACATGCCACTCTGACCCCCTCAAATCTGAATTTAATCTCCGCTTCCACATTTGGTCAAATGAATATGTTTACCTTAGTGATTTGATGGCCCATATATGCTGTAAAATTCACAACACTTAACCATATGCTCAGTATTGCTTACTATTGAACCCTTTCAGACACCTGAAGCTATCTGGGTGAAAACCCACCCAGATATGTTTTGTATTAAGCAGATTTAACAAAGCTGCTGGAGTGCAGAAAGATGATCCAAGTGTGAATGGCTGCTGTTACTTGTAGGTGGTGTCAGGTCCAGGCATTGATGATTCAGGCTTCTAAAATAATCCACTAGCAGGTATATATTTTCCAACAATATTATATAAGGCTTTATCTACACTGTAACTATAAAAGTGTCAGGAGGACAGGTTACAACCTAGTTGTCTGTCCTCTGACCTGGTCACAATATGGTTAAAAGTTGTAGTGTAGATGGGAACTAACCTTGTCTCCACACCCAGGCTAATGGATTGGACGGTCCAAGTCTTAATGCAGTTACTAAACTGTCTATACTACAGCTTCCAACCATAGTGTAACTGGGTTATGGGCTAATTGTCTTATGGGTAGGTCCTCCTAACTCGGTTAGAGTGTAAATGCAGATAGCATCTTAGATCCACAGGGTTAGTATCCTCGTATCTATGCTCAGATCCTCCCTTTCAATGTGTTCCAATCCTCATGAATTCTGAGCTGCTGTGGGGAATTCCACAAGGATGTCTGAGGTTGCACTAGAAAGACAGTTTGGAAAGCAGATTTGTGTGCTAAAGTCTGAGAGAGCCTCCCAGCGCGCATTTAAAAGAAACAGCTGCCTGGATCCATCTTCATGAAGTCAGGCAGGATTCTATGGGTCAAGTATAAGGAAGACTCTTAAAATGCATCTGAATCAGGTGTGGGCTACTGAAGGGTGGCCTGGGAAAGGGGGTTTACGTTAGAGGTGTGTTCTCAACCTGGGGGTCATGAACAGGAGTCAGGGATTTGCAACCACTGCAGCCTTCCCACCTTGCTAAACGGGATGAGATTCTTGACTAAATCATGACTAGATGGGGCGGAGTTTCCAGAAGGGTCCCAGTATGGATGGGGGCATCCCAGTGCAGCCTCTGCTGCTCTGGAACAGTTGGAGAAAACAGTGGGAATTGTTCTTATGTTTGCAGGTATTATTTTTGTTAGTTAACACATTTATACATGCTGATGGTCACCCCAGCTGAGTCCCTTTTGAAGGGTAGGGGCATATACTGAGCATCTGCTCACCATGGCTGGGAAGGATCCCCTAGTGACTTCAGTCAGCTTTGGCTCAGGCCTGGGAGCAGTAACTAAGAGTTTCTGTATACCTGCCTGAGGTTGCAAAGTGAGATTCTGGGCTTGATTAACTCCTAATCCTGTGTGTTTAAAACAAACCCACCCCACCCCCAAAAACCAACTGTTCTGTTCATTCTACTTGTTTGTAAATGGTTTAAAAGTGGAGAGCCTGGTTTGTATCCATATCACCCAATTTCAAAAGCCACGTTACAACCACTATGTTGGAAGCCGTAGCATAGACAGGTATGTGAGCCCTGCTAGGCAGGTAGTTTCAAACATGTTCCTCGTGTAATGTTTCTCTGCCTGTCTGAAGGCTGTGTTGAGTGTTTGCTGTGGGTACTATGGAAACACCAATCCGGTTTGGAAAGCATTTTTTGCTAACACTTTAACACTTGTCAGCATACATCTCCACCCACAAATATCTTGAGGCTGACAAAAAAAAAAAAAAAAAAAAGTTGGTGTGCTTACAAACATACAGTGTTGTTCGTACAAACACACAGAGCACACGAGCCATGTTATAACTTTGGTTAGTTTTGCCTGAGTGGGTGAGATGAGATGACCTCATGTTATTTAAAGGTCAGAGCTCAAACATGTAGAGGTTGGCCAGTCAAGGGCAGAGTGAGGGCATTAGCTTAACATGCTTATAACAGTCACATCAAAACAAATTAAGACCAAACCATGTTAGAACGTGTCTAGAACATGCTGTCTAAACACCATTAAGCTTACAGTTTAGGTCAGGGGTGGGTAAACTTTTTGGCCCAAGGGGCACAGGGGGTTATAAAACGGTATGGAGGGCCAGGTAGGGAAGGCTGTGCCTCCCCAAATAGCATGGCCCCTGCCCCATTCACCTCCTCCCACTTTCTGCCCCCTGACTGCCCCTTTCAGACTCTCCTGACACATCCAAGCCCCCTGCTCCTTGTCCCCTGAGCGCCTCCTCTCCTGAGACTCCCACCCCACTGAACCCTACCCCTCTATTTAAGCCCCCCTGCTTCTTGTCCTCTGACTGCCCCCTCTAGTGACCCCACACCCTACCCACCCACCCGTCCCCTGACTGCCCCGACCCCTATCCCCATCCCCTGACAGGCCTCCTGGGACTCCCACGCCCTATCCAGCTGCTCCCTGTCCCCTGACCACCCTGACCTGTATCCACACCCCTGCCCCAACCGCCCCTCGAACCCCACCTCCTTCCTCTCCCCAACTGCCCTCCCCCCAAGTCTCCGCCCCATCCAACCACCCCCTGTTCCCTGACTGCCTCCTGACCCCTTGCCAGTTATCCAATCTCGCCTCACCCCACCCCACACTCGCCGGAGCCAGTCACACCGCTGCAATGCTCCCGGGCAGGAGCAGTGGGCCGGGTCCCTAGCATTGTGGCTGGGGGTGGAGTGGAAGACAGGGAAGGGGCTGGGGCTTGCCTCCCTGGCTGGGTGCTCAGGCGAGCTGGACAGGACAGTCCCATGGGCCGGATGTGGCCTGTGGGCCGTGGTTTGCCCATGCCTAGTTTAGATGTTGTCTTGTTTTATTTTTAGACAATAAAGTTTAATTCAAAATACAGAAATATAGCTCTTCTTATATACGGAAAATATACTTTAAACGTTTTTTTATCTATTAAAAATTCAAATGACATCTCATGATTAAGCCAATTAGAGAAGCACGTTGCAAGAGTGTGATGTTTAAACACAGTAAAATTTATACTGCAGATAGGACCAAAGTAATTAAAGTTTTAGTTCCCCTCTCCAGCTTTATTGCCTGTTATGGTCTGGCTTTTCCCACTTCATGTCTACTTTGTTTTACAACTGTGTAAACAAGCTCCATACATGCTTTGAGAGTGAGCAAAAACCAACAACAACGCAACAAACAAAGCAGTCAAGGCCAGGGTGGGAACTTCAGAGGTTTGTTTGTTGGTGTTTCATAATGTATGCTGTGCAGATGTATAGTGTGACACATTTTAAAGTTGCTCATTTTTAAACCATTTCCAAGTATTTTAGTTTACTATTATTATAATAACCCATAGCTAGGTTGGCATTAAAATCTGTTTTCTTACTGAATTTGTTTCCTCTCTTACCTAGGGTTAATCATGAATTATTATTTTTTAAAGAGCATATGAGGCATCTCTTTTTTGTTCTTTGTTTTTTTCACATTGGATGGAGTAAGGAAATAGACATAATTGTCCAGGCTATGGAAACAGATACAAGGGAAAAATTAGATCAAATTTTGTTTCCTTCACCTTTGAAGGAATCTCCTAAAATAGTTTCTAGTTTGCGTGTAGTGCTTTTCATCCCAAAGTGCTTTAGAAATCAGTAGGTTGGTATCATTATCCCCATTTTACAGATGGGTAAGATGAGACCCAGAAATATGCCCAGGGTCAACCCACAGGCAAGGAGGACAACTGGGAATAAAACCTTGGTCTCCTGAACTGCAGTATAGTGCACTTTCTGTGGGTCACACTGCCTCCCAGTGGAAAAGGGATTAAGCTTATCTATAGCTGTGTGTTTACAAATAAATTACAAAGCCCACACATCATTTTGACGTAAAAAAAATTGTCAGAAATGATGATCCCTGGCTTTTTGGTGATTCTAATAGTAGTTGCAGATAGCAGAAGGGTAGCTCTAGTCTGTGACAGAAAGCCATATTGGCACTCATCTGGTAGTTAGTTTCTGTAGAATTGAAGCTTTAGGTTTTTTTTAAAACAAATTAAACTTAAGGCTTGTTCCACTGGGGTTCCTGCCAGGGTTACAATTGTGTAGACTGGGCCTTTGTTTCTAGCTCTTGTATTGCAAAGAAAACTGTCACACATAATTGCAGAACTGCTTCTGCAAAGAAATAATAGCTTTAAAAGGTATGAACTGCTCCTGTTAGCACCAACTCCCTCACAGTCTCTGCTGCAGCCTCACTTCTTCTGCCTTCCTTTTTCTTCTTGTTTTTCCTTCCCTCTGCTGTCTGTTCCTAAATCCATGTGCTTATTAATTGATCCCCTGGGCCTTCTTTCCCTCAATGTCTCCCCCCCCACACTAAATAATTAAAAACAAAAGTGCAATACTCACATGGCATTTGCTACCCATCCCTCTAGTTGTTCTGGTTGGATGTTGCATCTCTTTCCTTCCCACCGTTTGTCCATTTATTTTAGATTGTACAGTCTTTGAGGCAGGGGCTTTTTTCGATTATGTGTTTGTTTAGCGCCCAGTGTGGCACCTTTAGGTGCTACTGGATGTGCTAATAATGAGGGTGGTGGTGTGCCATAATGATGACTAACTTGGTTAACAATTTCATGGCTGATCATCCAACTTCTGTGGGGTTGCAGGACGAGATTTGTAGTGGAGTATCCTTTCTGCAGTCAGACTCCTGGTTATAATGGCTAGATTGGCAGATGCAGAGGTGGAAATGTATGTCAATAGCTGTTCAGGTTTTATAGGTGATTAAATAGAATCCACCTATATATCATTTTGTGTAGTATACGTTACAGCCTTCAAGGGAAAAAACAAGTTTCCGGGTCAGCTCAGGTCATCATTGAAAGACGGACCAGGTGGTATTCCCAAAGCCCATGTGACTGATTCTTCTTTGTCAGCTGCCTGTTGAAGTATTTTATAATTTTTGTATTACATCGGCAGTATTGTGATGGGCGTCTACGTCCAACAGAGGCTGGGACAGAGGATGCAATTATCCCTCTTGTCCGAGAATAGAAAGACCTCTGGCTCCTGCCTGAAAACTGCTTAGGTCAGTAAACCATCTGGAAGGAGATCTTGGGGTGGATGCTGGATCAGCACCACCTTGGGAGGAGACTGGAGCACCTTGAAAATCTGATTAGGTAGGTCTTCTTGGGTAACTTGCACTCTGTGTGTCTAGCAGAGGGGAGGAGATGAGGAGTAGAACTTGCTTTATTTTTATTGTCTGATGTAATTGCTGTAATAAGCACTCGGCTGTAGCATTCTGTCTCCTAGAGCTGCACAGTACATTGAAAGTTTCCTTAGTTGAGCATATCCCTGCAGAAAGCATTTCCAGACCTTCCTTCTTTGCTTTTCTGGGAAAGACAGAATTTTACCCTCCTGAACCAAAAATGCAAATAATCCTTAACAGCAGCATCACTCATCTGATATGCTGGTTTTAAAGTGAGATGGGGAGCCACAGATGTTCAGCAAAAGCAGTTGTAAAGAAACTTTAAAAGCCTTTGGTTGCTCTACCTGTCCCTTTAAAACATCCCTGCTTTCACTCTACCTCTGTCTGCCTCAGTCGGGTAATTTCCATGACTCTGTCAAGATAAACAGTTCCATTTTGTGCACCCTGATGGCACAGATGTTTGTGAGCTGTCCTGCTCTATGCCTAATGTAATAGTAGCCAGGTGCTGAGTTCTTGGCTTTTAATATGTCCTCTGCTCTCTCTGTTCCCTGTCTGGTCTACTAACGTGGAAAACAGTGCCCCACCCTGTTGACTTATGGTGCCCAGAACACTCCTCCATTCCTGAAACAGGATTAATATTGGAGGCAGTTAATCAGTTCTATCATAAAGATGGGGCACTTTTTTTCCCTTCCCTTTTTATGTAGCTTATTTCTGCTTATGCTGGGCCTGAGAATCCTGTTTCCCATATGCTGTTGCCTGGGGCTGTCTGCCACAGGCTCATTCCCTTATTTGGTATTCTCTTAAAGGGCTTTTGCAACAAATACAGCTGTTAAGAAAAAAAACTTGTATGCAGAATGATCCTTTTAACAGGTTTATACTGTATCAGGTGCTAAAGTGGATTTTGCTTTATTTAGAATTTCCTAGAAGAGGAATCCAAGTGGAAGCAGTCAGGTCCTCTCAGGTCATGTCTCAGGGCACACACGATGTGTGCACTCAGAAACTGCTGTGCTGTGCTCAGGGCAGAGGCAGAAGGGGAGGGTTTATCATTATTTAGAGGTAGAGTAGCAAGCTGTTTACCATGAATACCATGCAGGGAGTAGCAAGCTGTTTACCATGAATACCATGCTGTTGGCTGCAGGTGGGTCATTCAGGTCAGATTTTGAGATCCTGTTTGCTCTGCTCGGACTTGAAAAATGTATCTATCTTTTCATAAGAATGTGGGTTTGTCCTTGTGCTATATGTTATGAAGGCATAACATGAGGGAGAGGCAAGCCCTGGTTGCTCACTTTATGTGAGTGCTTTACTTATGTATATGCCCTATTTTGTTTTTGAGTCAAAGGATGGAGTTGAGAGAAATGTCAGATATTAATAAATAATTGGTTTTTCAAAATGCACAAAGTGGCACCCTCCTTTCCTGCCGACAGGACCCTGGCCCTTGCCATCAGCATGTGATGCCGACCTGTTGTAATGCCACACTTTTGAGCTCTTGCAAATAAGTGTATCCTGCAAAATGCTAGAGCTGGCAAGGAGAAGTTAACAAGTTGACTGGGAAGGAACAGTACAACCTTGAGCAAAGCACTTTGGAATGTAGCAGGTTCCTGATAAGAAGAATTGGGTGGGCGAGTCTTTTGCAAGTAGTAGTTCCACAGAAGGGCTGTGTTTGTCGGGAAGCAGTGTACTCTCCTTTTTAAAACTCTGGTTAAGGAACTGTGAACACACTGAGCTGTATGGGATTAGTCGGAAGATTTTGCTGAGCCCTTATGAGCTGGGTGAAGGCTTTTTATCTACAGCTGAGGTTACAGAACTTTACTTTTTTTTTAATTGGCTTTAAAAGGGCAAATAGGATGATTTTATGTTGATCTAATGCATGTGTGAGAGAGGAAAAACACGTCAGTCTGAGAATGAGCTTTTCCACACACAAAAGGAAGAAGACACTATACAAAATTGATTTTTTTGTGGGAGGGAGAGTCTTCCCTGTCACAGATTAGAACAGGTAGCACTTGTATAACAGGACTTGCCAGGATCTACACATGCCTGAGAGAGACTAATTAATGACTTCACAAAGAAAACGAGGAATACTTGTTGCACCTTAGAGACTAACCAGTTTATTTCAGCATAATCTTTCATGGGCTATTGCCCACTTAATTTGATGCATACATAGGAATGCCTTCCTAAGAGGCAGGCATTATTTACATATTTAGAGTGGGGAACAGAGACACTGAATGAGCTGCCCAAGATCACACAGAATTTAGTAGATTTGGGAATAGGACTCAGATCATCTTGCTTTCAGTCCTGTTCCCTAACCACAGGACCATTCTTCCTTTCCTACCTAGGGTAGAACCTGAATTCTAAATAGGGTTTAATCATGGTTGGATCATATCCAGGCTTATTAGCCCCACAGTATTTAAATTAAGTGAATCTCAGTGTTGTTTTAGACAATTCTGTTTCAGTCTGAGGGTGGATAGGATGTAAAGACGACAAGCTAACTTTATAGCTGTTCAGCCCTTGCATTCATAGCTAGTGCCAGTCCTGAAGGTGGCTTGCTTATGGATATCTGTTCAGTTGAAACCTAAACCAAGACCAAAACTCATTTACATAGGCCCCGAACAGCTATCATATGCGCAGTGATCACAAGAGGATTGAAGGCATTGTGCTAGAAACGGAAGGCTCTTTTATTTCATTACTAGCCTGCTTATCCATGAAGCTGTTAGGGTCAGGAACCAGGTCATACTACATGTTTGTACAGCACCTGGCACAGTGGGGCATAGCCCCTGATTTAGACTTTACTGCATTTCTGTAAAACAAATAACAAAAATTTTTTTTGCTTTTTTTCTTAACCAGTGTTCAGTTGCGAATGGAATAATAATAATTTCTCTGTTGCAAACTGTGTGTCAATGGAATATTTCAGGGAAGTCTAGGCTGTTTTCCGCCCTCGCCCCACCCCACCCCACGCGCCCGAGTTTGCTTAAGAAATCAGACCAGTCTCCAGTTGGCTACAATGAAGGAGACAGGAATTAAACAAATTCCAGTTTTCCTGTGCTACAGGATTGACTTCCAGATTAACTGGTTCTTCGTATTTACATTTCTCCAAAGGCAGACTTGCATGTTGTTCTCGGTGCTTAAGAAGGTGCATTTACAGCAAAGGTCAGTTGCATTTCAGCCTGGGTTAGCTTGTCAGGATTCTCCCTGCCAAAACAAAACTCCCCTGAAATTTAGAAAGCCCTCCAAGGAGGCCTTGTTAATGTTCATTCTGACATGATCAATGAGATCATGGCACGGCATGTTCAGTCAGCCAGAGAGTGCAACTGTACTGTGAGAACAAATGGGATGGTTCTCAAACCCATCCATCTCTTCCATCTTGGCTGAGCATCATAATTTATTGCAGCAGCACCTAAAAGTCTCAGTCCTGGACCGGGACATGATTGTGCTAAGTCTGTATGAACACAGAACAAGAAGACAGTTCCCCCTCTGCAGAATTTAAAATCTAGTAAGGAAGGGTACATGCAGCTCTCTTCTTGCTTTGACCTGAGTGACCGTAAGGCATGGGTGGGTAAACTTTTTGGCCCAAGGGCCACATCTGGATGTAAAACAGTATGGAGGGCTGGGTATGGAAGGCTGTGCCTCCCCAAATAGCACGGACCCCGCCTCATCCATCCCCTCCCACTTCCTGCCCTCTGACTGCCCCCCCCCGAATCCCCCCCCCCCCAACCCCCCCCCCCCCCCGCTCCTTGTCCCCTGACCGTCCCCTCCAGAGACCCCTCACCACCCTCTGGGTCCAACCCCCACATCTAAACTCCCCTGCTCCTTGTCTCCTGACCGCCCCCTCTATCGGGCAGCGCTCTGGGGGGCGAGGCAGCCTGTCTCGCTCCACATGGCTGTCAGACATGCTGCTGAGTGGTGTGGTATGGGGGCCAGAGTTGGGGGGTTTCATAATGGATGGGGAGTCCCGGAGGGCAGTCTGGGAGCAGGCGGGGTTGGATGGGGTGTGGGAGTTGCAAGGCGGGGGGGAGTCTCTGAAGGGGATGGTCAGGAGACAAGGAGCAGGGGGCTTATGGGGTGGGGTCCTGGGGGTAGTGGTTAGGGCCAGGGGGAGTCTTTGGAGGGGGCAGTTAGGGGACCAGGAGCGGGGAGTTGGATGGGTCGGGAATTCTGATGGGGACAGTCAGGGTGGGAAGTGGGAGGGGGTCAGATAGGGAGTGGGGGCAGGCTGTTTGAGGAGACACTGCCTTCTCTACTCGGTGCTCCATGAAATTTTGCAACCCTGATGTGGTCCATGGGCCAAAAAGTTTGCCCACCCCTGCTTTAACCTCTGCCATGGCAGATAGTACCTGCCTCTTAGCCATACCTCATCTCCTCTCATCTGGACTTCTGCAATCCCTTGTTTTGAGGTTCCCTAAGGTTAAGCCTACTGCTGTACTATCCCTGGAAATGGAAATACATCCATCTCTATGCAGGCCCCAGTCATTAGACTCCATGCCAAATCCCCTTCCTGCTATTCAAGATCTTGATACGCTTACTTGCTCTCCTTGCCATTCAATCTCCTCGCCTCCCTTCATTCTCCTGTTTCTGCCTTACACACTCTCCAAATCCCGAACGTCTTTCTTCCTGATCCTGTCTCTTCTCCCATCCTGACCCTCACTCTGCACCTAACTGACCCCCTCATTCCTTTCAGATCCCTTTTCAAGGCCCATCTGTGTGACTCTTATCCCTCTGGTTAATAACAATTACATTCTGCTCCTTTTCTGGGCTCCTCTGTCCCTGAGCTCATGCACTGTCCCTAAAACTGATTTTTTTAGCTGACCTTCACCCCCTGTTCCACAGCTTGCTGCAGATGCTGCTCGTATGTTTTGTTTGAATCTGCATAGTTCATGCTTGGAGATGGTACAAGACAGTGATACTCTCATAGGAACTTTGCTGTACAAAAGATTGAACTCTGCGAGGAAGAGTTAGTGCACCATGATGGCCGTAATAAGGTTGCCCTTCACCTGTTCCCAGGCAGCTGTCCATCTGCCCTTGCCCCAGTTCCCCCAAATGTATGCTGTCCCTGAGGCTGCCACACCCGAGTCCACATTGTAGAAGTGGAATACAGCACTTGGCAAGAAGCAAAACTGTCTGCTTAGTCTGTCTGGAAATACATTATAAACATAGCGTCTGATTCCCCTCCTGTTCACACTAGTAGCTCCATTAATTTCAGTGGTGTTACTCCTAACTCCTAGCAGCGTGTGAGAGAGGGGACAGAACTGGGCCCACACTCCTCTGAACATCTTCTAGTCAGCAGCTTTGTAAAGAGATGTCTTGCCGTTGGCCCCTCCATCTGACCTAAAGGCCCCAGTGGCATCCCAGCTGCAAGAGGTGCTCCGGGAGGCTATCCGAACAGTTGTTCGTTTTGTCCTAGGATGAACTAGCTGTGGAGGGTAAGCGGCTGTTAGCAGCCAAGATGAATGGGCTGCTTGTTTGCTCCATTCAGAAATTCCTGGTCTGCAGGGGAGGTCAGAGCCGGGGTATGTGTTGGAGGAGAATCTATGCTTCCAGAGAGCCTGCTTTAGGAGTGTGTGTGTGTAATAGGGTGCAGGAAGCTTGAGGCAGAGGTGAGAAAACATTGAAACCCTCGTCTGCTGAGCCATAAAGTTTTGTGTGGTATCAGGCTCTCTGTGCTTCCCTCCTGCTTTAATGACTGTGATGATGACTGACAAATAGATGAGGCAGAGCAGTGAAAACAGGAAACATAATCCCTCAAAAATAATCTATTGGGAAAGGGAAGGGAGAGATCCTAAAAGTAGGCTGGTCCATTAATTATGGGCATGTTTGTATGGAGGTGGTGGCTTAGCATAAGGCACCACCTGTGTTCGCCATGGGGCTGGTGCAGCGTCCTTTGTTCTCTGTGTGGTCTTTCCATGGTGGAAGTGTCTTAGGGTGGAAATCACATTCCTTGTTGTGGGGCCACTAGTCTAAGCACAGACTGCAGGACTGATCTGAACTTCAGAGGTGTGAGAGAGGACATAAATGATCTGGAAAAAGGCGTAAACAGTGAGGTGGCAAAGTGTGCAGGTGGTAGGTATTTTGAGTAATTTTGTACGTCCAAAGCTGCTTGCAGAGTGTTACAAAGAAATCTCAGTGGACAATGTAACTGGACAACACAAAGACACATGAAATTCAATGTTGATAAATGTAAAGTAATGCACAGTGGAAAACATAATCCAAACTATACTTACAAAATGATGGGGTCTAAATTAGCCTTTACCATTCAAGAAAGAGAACTTGGAGTCGTTGTTGATCGGTCTCTGAAAACATCCACTCAATATGCAGCAGCAGTCAAAAAAGCTGCTAATGTTAGGAACGGTTAGGAAAGGGATAGGTAATAAGACAGAACAAATTGTGATGACACTATGTAAATCAGTGGTACGCTCTCATCTTGAATACTGCATGCAATTCTGCTTGCCTTATCTCATAAAAGATATATTAGACTTGGAAAAGGTATAGAGAAAGGCAACAAAAATTATTAGGAACAGCTTCCATTTGAGGATAGATTAAAAAGTTTAGGACTATTCGTCTTGGAAAAGAGATGACGGGGGTGCAGGGAAATCTGTTAGAGGCCTATAAAGGCATAATGGTGTGGAGAAACTGAATAGGGAAGTGTTTATTTAGCCCTTCACATAACACAAGAACCAGGGGCCACCCAAGGAAATTAATAGGCAGCAGGTTTAAAACAGGCAAAAGGAAGTACTGCTTCACAAAACACACAGGCAACCTGTGGAGTGCATTACCCAGGGACGATGTGAAGGCCAAAACTATAACTGGATTTAAAAACAATGAATAAGTTCATGGAGGATAGGTCCGTCAGTGGATATTAGCCAAAATGGTAAGGGATGCAATCCTATGCTTTAGCTGTCCCTAAGCCTCTGACTGCCATGGATCAAAACAGGTTCTAGTCAGGTCTGCCCTGTGTTTCCCCCTGCCTTTTATTGGGGCTGGTTATATCTGCCTCTAACTTCTCTTGCCTCTCTTCCAGAACTGGATGGGTCTGCCTCATACTCCATAAGGGGAAAATTGCAGTGTGAGAGGGGAGAAGATTTAGGTTAAAAACTGGAAATAAAGAGTTCCCTGCAGTCCCTACTGTGTTGCTGATGGAATTCTGCAATATCTGTGCTGCTCCATCCTCCCTCTGAACTTCCTTAAAATGCCAGCCTGGAGGCTGCTCCTGTACTACACACAGACACAGACTGACCTAAAGAATGGGGTATTAGAGCAGTGAAGGCTCCTGCTGGCAACGTGTTTTAAAAGCATCTTATTTACTGCTCCACACTGCTGTCTTTTCCCTATAGCATTCCTTCTCATCGCTTTACTAGGCGCAGGTAGAAGGATGGGTTTCCAGTTGAACTGAGACCTGCTGTACTCAAGTACATGAGGAGGGAAACTTTAGAATGTGCCTTGGCTTCTCAAGAAGGGGATGGTGCAGCACACAAAGGGAAAATAGGCAGTGTGGTATAATGAATAGAGCACTGAACGAGGTCTCCGGAGATGTGGGTTCTGTTTCCAGGTCTGACACTGGCCAGTTTGGTGATATTGGCAAGTCACTTAATCTCACTGTGCCTCCATTTCACCATCTGTAAAATGGGATAATGGTACTGACTTCCTTGGTAAAAGTGCCCTGAGATCTACTGATGAAAAGCTCTATATAAGAGCTAGGTATTATTATTAAGGGAAAGAGAAAACCTGTTCAAATACCCCGGACCCTCGCCATAGCCTGCATCGCTATAGGGCGGGTTCATGTACAGCGCAGTGATTGCCATGAATCCCAAATTTAAATTGGGATACATGGCAATGCTTCCCCTGAGTTAACGCGTCCTCAGCATGGATCCCGAACCCCGAGCTATAGTGAGGGTCTGGTGTATTTGACCATGCATCTCCCCCTTTGTCTGGAATGGCCAGTGAGTGCCCTTGAACTCCAGCCACATTCACTGGCTACTTGTTCCGGTGTTCTGATGATTAATCTAGGATTGGTGTGGCTCTCATAAATTGCATTGTACCTGTCTGAATATGTGGCCTTTGTAACTGTAGGGGGAAGGGAGCTATAATAGCTGAAGCATGTCTTTCTCGAATGGTTAGGGAAAGTTTTATGAATGAGTGATCTGTGTTCTAGATCATTCTGAGGTTGGTACTGATTTTTATGGAGAAATTGCAGCCTTGAAATGTGGATATGTTGGTGTATTATATTAGTAATCTGAGTTCAGACTGTTCGATGGATACATGCTGTGGGTGATAGAAGGGAAGCAGTTGAGGTTTGAGATGGGAAACTGATGAGAAGAGTGTGGATGGGTTATTGAATGACTTTATCTACTTATTTCCTTACTTCTTATGCCAGGGGTTGGTGAGCTGAGTCTCTAGCAATCATAAATCGAATGTAGTGAAGTTACTCATGAAGGAATTTTTTTAAAAAATAAGTGCTGAAAGCTATGTATTATATGTCTCAGCATATAGAGTGCCTCATAGCAGATGTTTTCCATGGTCCTTCCTCCCCAAAACCCTGCTCTTCAGAACTGCACTTTTCTTCTATGTTTGTACCATGCACCCATCCCCATAAGCTCTGCTGCCCAGACTGCCTCCATTGCTTGCCAGGGGTTTGTGCAGAGAACAGCTGGTAGGTCTGTGTGCAAGTGCTATAGAATAGAAGTAGTAGACTGATCTGAGCAGTTCTGTCTGCTAATCTTAACCTAGCTTATTTATTCTATCAAAAACGAGGGACTCTGTCCTTAATTTTCAAAAGAAGCTTAGATTTCAAAAAGAGTGAGGTTGGTGGGGGTCTGTGTGTGAGAGAGAGAAACTGGGCATTTGTGTGGGGGGGAGAGTAGTGGTGATTTTGTTAGAGGAATCCAAAGAAGTTTGGGGAAAATCAGGGCAAAATTTCCAGAAAGAGCATGTTTCCTCTGCAGAAGTTAGTAAATGTTATCTAGACACGTTATATGGGTTATTCCATTGTCCTCCAAAGAACTGTTGTGCCGGGTTCAAAGACTAAGCATAATGCTTAAAATGTGAAACACGGAGTTTGATCCTGTGCTTCGTGCACAGGGAGTTGCTACTGCTGCCCTATAATATGTTCTATTAATTACAGCTGCGAGCACTTGAGGTGGTTGTGTGCATGTTCCTTTTCCCATCAGCCATTGCTCCCTTTTCCTGCCTTTTAATTTGCCACGTGTCCTGTCCCACCTCTTCTGTGGTATGTAAACATGTTGCTCACACCATTATGATATTGGCTGGCTGCCTTCCAAGACTGAGCTCTTGGCATCCAGCATAAATGTGACTGCATGGCAGCCCGTGTAGCTCCCAGCTTGTTCCAGCCTTGCAGTTGTCTGCCTCTTGCCAGTTGCTGGCTAATGGATACTGCCAGTTACTGCAATTGACTAGGATGCTTTCATTTCCCTTGTCCCTGAAAGGTTATGGACAGACAAGGCTTTGAATGTGCTTTATTTCCAACCTTAGCTGGACTTGGAATTTCCCCAGGTTTAAAAAATAGCCCTTGGAATAAATAACTGCAAGCTAAAAGGAAGGATAGGATGTCAGTACATGGGAAACTGTGTGCTTATTCCATAGCCTCTCCCTTTTTATTCATGATTGCTGATGCTCTTCTCTGTGGGGTTTGTCGTGGAGATCACCCAGGGTTCCTTCTGCTCAAACATCTCCCTTTCCCTCCCCTCTTCCGCAGCTGCCTAAGGACTGAGCAACACAAAAGATACCTTGTTTGCTTTTCCTTGACCACAGCTGACAGCTCTGTTAATGGTGTTTAGACTCTTTAGCTGCTGTTGCTGCTGCAGGAGCTGTGCGGGAAACCATTCAAGGAATCAACCCCCCTCTCCACATTGATGCTATATTTCTGGGCAGGGAGCCCAAGGGCTCTCCCCCCAGTGACGTATACCACTCAAGCTGTTGTGATCCAGCAACATTTCTTTGGTCCCAGAAGACTTCTCTTGCAGAGTTCCCCTGTCATTTGTTGCTCTGCCAAGGAAGATCACTACAGGATGGCATGTGGGTGGGAATACCTTTGTCAACAGCACACTTCCATTGTAGCAAGCAAGACTTAATTTATTGTTTAAGGGTGGGTTTTTATCAAAAATGCTCTGCATAGGCCTAACTCTGCTCTCGTTGAAGTCAGTAGTAAAACTTCCATTGACTTCAGTGGGAGCAGTTAGGCGAACACTGAGCCCTCATGAAAGCCCTGCTCTAAAGTTACAATAAAATACTCATGGAGATCTTCACTGCTATATGGCAGAGCTGTGTGCTAAACCTCTTGCTTCCTGGGCTGGAAGTGCTATGGAGGCAGTGAGCTGAACCCTGTGGGCAAGTGAGCTCCTTTCGTCCTTTCAAAGAGTCTACACTGAAGGATGGCAGGTTTTGTCCTTCCATCATTGGCTAAAAAGGTGGTAGTAGCCATGTAGGAGACGAGGTAGGTTGGGGTGGGGAGGCTTGTGTAAAGCAGAGGAGTTTTGCGGAGGATTCTGACAGGGATGTGACGGAACTCAGGGGGAACAGGCCCAGGGTAAAGATGAGCTCATCTTGTGTAATGAAAGAGAAGCAGTTTGTAAAAACTGCTTGATGCTGCAGATCTGCTTAGCGTGCGCTCTTTGGTACTTGTTTGTAAAGGGATGAATTAAGAATAGAATGGGACTTTGCCAGAATTCTCTGTCTGAGCCAGCACCTTATTGGTATTTGAACACAGTCTATATTTATGAAGCTTGAGCGAGAATTACTACTTAGACGAGTGTTTATTGAAAGCTCTGAAGATGAGACAGAAATGAATCTTCTTACTGATTTTATGTTTTCGCTGATAAGCTCCGTGCATCATCTGCCAAGAAATTACCAGTCAGCAGCAGCAGCGAGCAAAGACTGGCTTTCCTCTGGCATTGGTGATAGTCTCTGGCTCTTGCACATATACTAGTGGTAGGTTATTCTGGATCTGCTCGAAATCAGGTGATATGATCGTTTTCTGATTTGGATCTAGTTTTTCTCTTTGCTTTCAAATGTATGGAAAAGGCTGCCTGTAAAATGTCAGGTTCCGCGTGTCTTAGTTTGTCACCTCTCCAATGTGTGGAGTCTCACCTAGGATTAAGGCGTCTTCACACCAAAGTGTGTCTAGGATTCTTCCCCCCACTTCCCCACATTGTAGTGCCTGGAAATTTTTACAATAGGCGAAGGAATCTAAGTCTGTTTTGTAAACTTAGAAAATCCTGAGAATGGCAAATATTTATAGCTGTTTGGCTGGCATTTTTGGGACGCAGCCTGCATGAAGCCTGCGAAAGTAATGCCTTGTAAAATGCCAGCTCTGGTGGGTAGGTGTGTGACTCAGGCCTAGGGACATGTGTTTCGTTTATGTGTATGTGTTCGAGTGTGGGGGTGGGGGCTGTTGGGATTTCTCTGTGTATGGGATATGCCAGGTGGTCTTAGGAAGAAGTGTGATTAGTAGAACTCTTTAGTCTACATCTCATTTATAAAACATCTGAAACACTGTGATCTTTTATATATAATCTTCCATCAAGATAACTCTGGGTTCTGTCCAAAGTGCAGCCTGGCACAGCTGAGCCCTCGTGCCAAAAGTGCACACCTGTGTGAATTGCAAGAGCCATTTGTTCTTTCTTGCTGACAGAAAGGTCCAAAGATGACGTACGGTGCAGAAGACTAAGCAGAAGCCCTAAGGAAAATGCACTTTGTGTCTCACTGCATCTGCAAAGCTTCAGATACCTTTTTCATTTCGCTTCGGTTCGGTTGATGGGAGACACCAAGGGAGAACGTTGTGGTGTTTCGTTGTATTGTTTCCCCCCTCCCTAACCCCCCAAGAGAGGAAGCAGAGTGGAGGAGAAATCCAGAGGCATGGAGCTTGGAACTGTCATTTGGAGGAGTGGAAGCTAATAGACCCAGCTTCATAGGTATTTATAACTGGTGGTGTTTGGAGGTGGGAGGGGGTGCAGTGAGGAAAATTTCACCTGAGGCTCAAATCTGAACAGTCACCCTCATGAAGCAGCGTTCTGTTGTAGGAATTCAGGCTTAATCCAAATTGACACCAACGATGCAAAAGTCTCTAGCTGTATTTCTTCCATCCATGCAGCAAACGCAAATACAGAACGTGCGGTAAAAGCGGTACAAGCTGAAATAAAGTCAAAAGTGTTTGATCTGGTTTTACTGAAATGGATTTTAAATTGACTTAAATTAAATTGGTGCAACATTCTTATGCAGACGAATCCTGAGACAGGATAGCGGTTGGTCTCGGACAGGACATGCTATGGAGGGAGGTCTCCATGGATGAAGCTATCAGCTTTTAGCTATTATGAAGGTGGAGTTATAATCTGAAATTAGCAGAATATTTTGGTGTCTTCTGTCTTCTTCTTCCTTTTTTTTTTTTTAAACTTTAACATTTCCCTGCTGAGCTGATCTCATTGGTTTGTGGCTTAGTCAGCCACTAGTACAAGGGCCATCTTCAGGTTGGAGATGGAAACTGAGTGGGTTGAAGGGTGTTTTGATAAATGACTCTGAGGACATCTTGGCAGCATAATTTGTCTGGACAAGTAGATTGACTTCTTGTGCTGGTGCAATGAGGCACCATTTTCATAGTGAAGTCCAGTTACAATGGCCAGCTGTTCTGCCTTCCCCTTGGCCTGTATTCTTCCCTCTGGGCGTCTAGTTGGGCCTCTGTGTGAACTTAAATTGTAGAAACTTTTTATTAGTTTAATATTGAATCCCCAGTGGCTAAGAAGCTGGGATCCAAATTGTAAAATTTGGAGTTGCTCTCTCTTTTTAATAGCATTTAGGCTTGGCCTACACTAGCACGGGGAGGGAGAGGTGTCGACCTAAGATGTGCAACTTCAGCTACATGAATAACGTTCTGGAGTCGATGGGGAGGGCCTTTGGGGATCGATTTTATCGTGTCTAAATGAGATGCGATAAATCGGTCCCTGATAGATCTGGTGGAGACATACCCTTTGTTTGTGAATCTGTATGGGCCTGTCATTAGCCAGGATGCTGCTCCTTTGAGGTGCCATCCTTCCTTTTTGGCCTAAGTTGGCTCTGGGTGAGCAATCTTCAGAACCTGCTCCATGGCTCCCTCAACTCTCCCTATTGTAAATCAGTTTACTTAAGCATTTTTGGCTCTTCCTTTGTCCTATAGTCTGATGCTCTCCTCATAAGATGACAGAGGGCAAGAGAGGTTTTATTACAGCCATAATCCCCAGGCAGTTGGTCTTTTTGGTGTTAAAAACCATTTTGTACTCCCCAGGAGGCTAGTGCCTCCAGAATTTGGTGAGTAACACTGTTATGGCTACAGCTGTAATAGGCTGTAGTTGCAAACAAATACGAGTTGGTAAGAGACACCACTTTTGTGTGTGTGATGTAATATGTGACAATGTTTTATTGGTAGGGGGGTGGCTGTTTGGCCTTGTGCTCTGTGTTGCAATGATGCTGAAAAGCAGCTTTCCAAGGAAACCTGACTGTCTCACGGACTTAATGCAGGATAGATAGGGCGCTCTTCCCTACTCTCCCCCTCCTAGAGGCGTAGCTCTGCCCTTGTCATGAAGAGGGAAGATTAAGTAAGATGAGGTGCTCTGAGGCTTTGCAATTTGATGTGCTGCACTGCATGTGTGTGTTTATTTTTGAGAGATTCACAAGAGGGACTTCTGCCACCCAATCGGGGCACATCCTTCCCTCACAGTTCATCAGAAGCAAAGTTTTCTTCCTAACCCATCTGACTCTTCCTCTCATATACCACACCAAAAAGCATTGTCAGAAGAATGTGAAAATTGGATGGTTAGGTACAGTAATGTCAAAATGATTAAGTTAAGGTTGAACATGTACCCTTACTGCTGGTTCCCTGTCGGTGTGAATTTCCTAGGGGGAGAGGGATTGGTAGAAAAAAGCTGTACTGTACATGAAGTGATTCAGCAAGGCACTGGAATGCTCTACCCCATGCTCCATCTGAGCTCTGCAGGAGAGAGCTCTGATCCTGTGGCCTTAGGAGCCATGTACCTTTCACCTTCCAAAGTATGCAGGGGTTTCAGTGGAAAACTTTGTGCACCCTGAACATGAAGTCCTCATTTCCACCATGCTTCTACCACTACTCAATGAGGCAACGGTTCCTATAGAACTTCCTTCATTGCTTGCATTCACTGAAGGCTTGTCTACACTGCAACCTTGTCAACAAAACTTTTGTCTTTCACAGGTACTTAATAAAGCCTCCCCACAAAAGGCAAAAGTGTTGCTGAGACAAGCGGCTTGATCAGCAGGAGCACTCTCCTGCCGATAAAGCTAATGCTCCTCGCGGGGCTGGAAGTATTTTGTTGGCAAAAGTGCCAACAAAATACCAACAGAGAGCGTTTGCACATCCTGACTTTTAGCGACAAGGCTGTCTCAATACAGTCTTGTTGCTAAAAACTGCGTAGTGTAGCCAATCCCTAAATGTTTGATTTCACAGCTAGGTTATTCATTGATGTATGTGCAATATGACCTTTCTTATCTGTGTACTTATGAACTAAATGAGAACGTGTACAAATTGTTCTGATCATATGCAGCACATTCAGGGGCTCATAATGGTGTCACATCTCAATCATTTTTCAGCTTCTTGCCCAATGGCACTTCTCTTCGTTGAAGGCTATATCGCAGCTCAGTTTTAATTTCTAACCCCAGAACTTTCTGTGCCACAGCTGTTCAAAAAATTGTTGAAAGATTATTTTATAATGGGCCAAGTGTATTTTAAATTTGTTTTTCCTCTTTCCCTGTACTAAAAATGGCAGAACTGTTTTTGCTCACACTTTTCAGAAAAAGTAAATCACACTTGAGGAGACTAAGACTGGATATTTTAAGCCTGATAGTCGAATGTTTCAGAAAGTTACATGTAACTCAGACCAGGGACTTTGAAACCTTAACCATAGCTTTTGCTAGTGCTCCAGCTATAATGGTTAATATCTGATAAGATAGAATTATTTGGATCACTACTGGAGAGGATCTTAACGGTTCCTTTAGCAGTGAATAACAGTTCAGAATAGAAAACAAAGGAGAGTGCTCTATCCAGTTGAAATGTTAAATGGCATTTCTGGGGACAGAACATACTCTTCCAGCTCTGAAGCATTATCTCAGCTATTTGACTATGACTTTCCAAAAAGCTTGACAGTCTTTCGTGCTATGCTGCCATGTGCCTGATCTTAGAGATCTTTTTCCATCTGAAGCTGGGAAATCTTGCATTGAACACCATTGTTATTGCCATTGCCATGTTGGCATCTGTCCTCTGAACTGTGGCGGTAAACTTAAGCATCCTTTATGTGTATCGCTCTTAGAAGGTGAGAAGGGTGGTTACTGAGATCTGGGTGGGTGGCCAGCTCGCCTTCTCTCTCTCAAAATGGGCGTTTTTATTATTTCAGGAAAAGGGTCTGTGGCAGGCTCCAGTCAGAGCCCTGGCTGCTACGTACAGTATGAAAGCATGCTAAAAAATTGTACCTGTTGTGATATAAATAGCAGAAAGCCAACAAGTCTAGATTTTGGACTAAAATTCCATTTGGAATGTGCTTGTGCTATCTGTGCAGCATCACATGCTGTAAGTGCACCGGATTACTTGCTTTTCCCGTACCCTTCCCATATACAGTGCCATGATTTAAGAACAAAATAAGAGTCAGGACTTGCAATTTCCTGACTCTTGTTGCCATACTATTATGACAGTTTATTTTTAAATCAGATTTTTGGCCCTTAATTTCCTTCAGTTTGTCTCTGTTTAAATTAGTCTTTAAACACTGCTGCCACAATCTTCTAGCAGTGGGTCAGACAAAACTGTTTTCCCCATCCATTTTGCTACCGATGTAAACACCTTCGCTTCAGAAGTTTATTTGATCTTGGAGCCTGGGGCATGACCTCACGGCTTGGCAACCTGCAGAGAAAGAAGTCTGAGCTAGGCCAACTGGAGAGCAGCGCAACGAATGTGGCTGCTCCTAAACTGGCCTTAAGAAGGTGTGTCAGGGCACGGGACTTTCCAAAAAATGGTTATATACTTTAGCTATTGAAGCTCATTTTTACGAAAGAGTAGGGAGGTTTCTTTTGTCTTCCAGGAGCCAAAGACTGGCTCATTTCTAATCTCAGAATCTCTCTTGCATTGAGTAACCATTGCTAGTGAGCTGAGACTCATTTAGGAAGCTTTTATTCCCTCCTCTCCCCCGATTCCCAGCTTGTGAAGTTTGAGATTCTCCTTACTTGTATTCCACTGTGATTGGTAGGCAACAGGTGGAAAATAATAAAGCTCCTGCCCTTATCTCTAGCTGACACGACTGAAAGGGAGGGCTTATCTCTCTGCTCCATGTGTCCTAGAGGAAGCTGGGCTGAAGCAGTGAATCCCAGCCTGTGACAACAGGAAAACCCAGGATTTGGCTCTAAAGAGAGAATGAGTAAGAGAATAATAACCCTCAAACAATTGGAATCTGTATCAAGTGGCCGCAGTGCCATGTGCCGCAGTAGGAGAAGTTTCCTAGCTGTGTTCCCATTGCAAGACCAGGTTCCCGGGCTTTGAGCCCTGTCATGCTGAATTGGCACTTTGGCAGCAGAACCATGAGGTCAAAAGATCATCTTTCTACAGATCTTTCTATTTAAATGTCACCCGAGAAGCATCCATGGCAGGCTGTAGTTTGGAGTAACGCTGTGGGGATGGCTGGGCTCTGGAAGACTGCCTAGGTGTGTATACATGGAACACCCAGTTGAGAGCTGGCTATGTGTTCCTGTACGGAGGTCATTGACTCACCTTGCTGTGCCCTTGACAGCTGAATAGGCTGATGTGTAACAGAGCATGAGTCTAATGGTTATAGATGATGCAAGGAGTGTGAGGGGGACAGGTAGTTAGACTCTCATCCCTTCCTGCGTGAATTGCAGCCCTTTCCCAGGAATTGCTGCCAATGTGCTTGCAGTCCTATTGCAAGAGTGGCTTGAACAGAGCTCAGGAAAACTTGTATTTCTCATTAATAAGCTTTACGGTTTTTCTCTGACACATCTCCCCTCCACATCCCACTAAACAGTTTATTTGGCATTGCTGCAGGGCAGGCTGTGGTGGGACCATTCTGGGAAGGAGCAGATTGTGGTTTCACAGGCACTTACTAAGTAGCAGACTGTAGTGTGGAATTTCCCTCGGTGGTGGTGAGGGTATGGGGAGGGGATGGGGATGGGAGGGCAAAGTTTACGGTCAAGCAGGTCATACTCTTAGCCTGAAGATACTAGCTGTGGTTTCACTTGTTGGCAGATTCTTGAGTCTTCAGGTGATGCAGCTCATGTTTAGTAGTGCTTGGGGGCTCTTTAATTATCCTAAAAAAGTCAATTTTCCCTTCTTTTTTCCTTTTTCTTTAAATCATGGGCACCCTCCTCCTCCTTGTGCTGTAGCCCTGTTTTCAAACACGAATCCAGGGCCCTTGCATCCTCTCAGCTGAGGATGAATACCATCGGGAATTATCTTCAGAACCTGCGAGTGCAACACCTCATTGGCTGCAGGGGATCTTTGCTCAACAGTGTGAAGTGTATATGAGCCCAGATCCCAAATCTCACACAGAGCAGAGCTATCACCTCTAGGACAGCCCATGTGGGTGCATGTGTATGATAGGTTCAGCAAGTAGATGTATCTGTCTCTTCCCAAACCATGACTTTGTAGAGACCAATCCTATGGGTTTTCTCAAAGGTGTATCATGTACAAGAGCTTGAGCTCGGAGAGTTGAAGCCAAAATTCGGATGCAGCGTTAAGGCTAGCAGCTGAGTACAGGGTTCTTTTATGAAGAGCGGGAGGAGGAGAGGGCTGAAGGTATCCTGAATTTAGATTAAGTGATAGAAAGGTTGTTTTCTTCATTATCCTTTGTTTTCATTGTGAAGAGCTGGCATGACCTGAACAGTAGAGGACATATGGGATTTTTAAAGGAGTAAGAAAATTGGGGGCCAGAATCCTATTGAATTTGAGTAGGAGCTGGCCCTATGGGAGTTGGGAACCTCTGAAAATGCCAGCTATAGAGCTTAACTAAAATGACTCTTAATGATTAGAACATAGTGCTGCTTCTTGAGAAATGGAGGTATGGGTGTAGGTATTAAGGGTTTGTTCACTCACAGTTGGAAAGCCATGGTTTCATCTGCCCTGTGATATCAACCAGAGATTGGGGCCCAGTTAAAACTTGGTTGTCCCCCGGTACAGCTGGTGCGTGGCTTGGCTTTCCCATCTACTGTGTCTCCAACTAGTGCCACAAGGCTGGATGTTGTAGGGCTGTAGCATGGTTCACAAACATGGTCAAAATGTTGTTCAGTCCCACCTACGCTGCAGGACTAGACCCATATGATATTCACATTGGGGGTAATTTCCCTGAGATGTAGGTATTGTGAGCAGTAGAGATGTAGGTATTCTGAGCAGTATAGCAGAAGCGGGCTCTCTTACGGTTGCAGAATGTGATTGGAGGAAAGTAGCTGTTGTGAAGGTGGGTGCACTCTGTGTGGGAATACGAGATTGAAGATGCTTTGCTCATTGGCTCTGGGGCAATGCAGCCTGGGTGAGTGCTTTCAGTGTGGCAAAGTTTGACTGTACAGGACTTAGTTGCACGGGAGAGGCAGGCACTCCCCTTCATCTGTCCTTATGCTTTGTAGTTCTAGTCTCTGTTGTTCTTCTGCTGGCTGATGTGGAACAAATGACACGTTGCTCTTTACAGTGTCTTAAAGTCCAAAGAGATTGTGTGTCTGCGGTTCAGCCCTGCCCTTCTCTGCACACCCTGTTGGGTGGCAGATCTGCCAGATGGTCACTAACAGCCCATTGTGGCGCCTTCCTAGTACCAGGTTTTCTAGGATGGATGATAAGAGATTTGATACTACTGGGCGTGGCTGTATGGGCATCCTTATTGCATGAGGCTTTGGTTCATATGATCCTCATGTTCTGCTGCTCTGTATTTTTTTTCACTGATTTCTGAATTGGGAATTAACATTCATTCATTAACAGAGTGAATTAACATCTATTCCTTCATGCTGCTTCGCATTTCTCTCTGTGCTATCAAATGAGTCAGCCTCTCTCATGCTAGTGGCACGAGATAGGGAATATCCTTTACCAAAGCGCCTCATAAGCCTTGTAAGTTTTCAGCTGATGGTTAACTGAAGGTTTTTTAGGGTAATAGTTCTATCACCCTAAAAACTATTTTGCTGTCCTGTACCCTCCTACAAGGACCTAGGGCTCTTTCATTCAAGGATATCCGAGAACTTTGTAAATGTTAACTGCCTGAGCCTCTGAACACTTCTATGCAGTAGGCATTATCTGCATTTTAAAGATGATGAAACTGAAGCATGGAGAGACTGTGACTTGCCCAGAATCATACATTGAGTTAGCGGTAAAGGCAGGAGAGATCCCGGGGGTCCTGACTCCCGATCTGCTGCTGTAAAATCTATATAACGGCTTCTCTAGTCATGGCCTGCATGACTTTTCTATTACATGCATCTTGATAAAAGAAAGGAAAATTTAAACAGAATACAAATCAGATTTATTGAGAGATCAAAGGAAATGAGAAGTTGGTGCTGTTGGATACTTTGTGCCTGTTCATATGAAGAAACCTCTGGTCTTTCCCCAGCAGACAGAGAAAGTACCGTGACATAGAAGCCTAAACAATGAGGGACAAGAAGAGAGAGAAGGATTTTGCATCCTGAATTATTTAGTATCTGTCTTAGCAAGCTCTGACAACATGGATCCCTTTATTTGTAAGAACACTTGCACAAAGCATTACTTTTTGTTGAGCTTCCTGTAGAGAGTTGAGAGGGATTGAGACACATTTTAATACAATTTTGCAATGCTTGGGCTATATGTCCTGGTGCCAGTGTGCTGAGCTAATCCCATACTCCTGCCATCAGCCTATCCCTTTGTGTGCCTGTCTCACTAACCCACCCATTATTTCATGGATCCCTGTCACTTTACTTTTTTCTGGTGTACCTTTCAATGCACCCCAGATTGTTCCAGCACATGTGCTTGGTTTGGGAGGGGCATATATAACGTGCTGAGATATCACAGCTATACCAGAAGTTCACTGTCTTGGCATTTGGCCACACTTGGCACTGTCTGTACAACGTACATGAAGAGAACCAAGGCTTTCACAATGATTAAATTGGGATGATGATGGATGTGCTAGAGAAGGAGTCAAGTGGCCTTCTTCCTTCTTTCCATTTTGTGTCATAAAATGGAATTTGAGGTTACTCTCAGAAGGAAGGTGACTGCTCGCTGGGTACCACTGACTGAACAGTAGAGTCTGCTGAGCTGTCTGCAGGGTGCTGAGAAGTCTTGTTCTGATGGGATTAGAGTATGGAATAGTGAACTTGTGATGAGCTTCGCTCTCACAGATGATATTGGCCATGAAGGGTGGTGGGAGGTTCTGTTTATCTCCAGGCTAGAGTGGTTGCATGTATAGTGTGTTAATGTTACTGATGACTGGGTTCCAGCTCCTGGGTCACTCTTAGTCTCCAGCAGTCTAGTCTGGAAGCTGCTTCCTGTCTTGGTTTCCCACATGCCAGGAGGTTCCCCCTTCTCCAGCTGTCATTTTTAGGGAAGCCAGCTCCTCTCTTGTTCTCTTTCTTGGGTGAATTTTCTATGTCAATATCCCAGCTGTTCTGATTTATCATTGTTTTGAATTCTCTCCCCACCCTCCTTTGGAGAGAAGGGGCATACCAGAGACATATCAGTCATGCTGAATTCTGACCACAGGCTGCTTTGCCCTGTGCCAATGCCATGTGCTGGAAAACTGATGTTGTTTCTGCACCACACATATGCAGCTAGTAAATGAGCCTGATATGTTAAAAAACAGGCGTTAAATGTGTGACCCCTACAGTCACTCACATCTTGTCTCCTTTTCTCAAGTGCGGTCAGTGCTTCCAAAAGTGCTGCTATAGTGCAGACTTCCTGCAGAGTCCAGGCTAGCATGCGGTTCACTGGGAAACTGTCTAGATATGAAATACTGGCATTTTGGGGTGGAAATGTTGAGAGAATGTCCAGTGTCTGTGTAGATGGTTCGCCTGTGGGAAGAATGATGATCCATGGGTGAAATGGTAACAACTGGATTCTTATAACAGCCTTGCCATTAGCTCTGCATCTGCCTGTCAGGAGCCCAGGTTCATCTCTTCTTCATTTTTTATCTCCTCTCTGTGTGATCCAGACTTCTAAGGTAGCCAAGAAATCTCAACTTCCTCTCTCTCCAAGTGCTTACATAGAACTTAAAGCAGATGGTGATTTTTCAACCAAGGTCTTGTTCAGTGTCTTGACAAGGCCATTCTCATGGGGTTTTGTAATTTGAGAGAGAGGTTTTTCTCTTGGGAGCTCTAAAGAAACACGGGCAACAAAGCCAATTCCTTCGAGCCGGAGTTGAACCAGTGAGCTAAGGATTCCCCGAAGAATTAAGCCTATAGTCCTTCCTTCTATGGGAGCACTTATCTTCACTGTAGCATGAGAATAAGGAGAGATCAGGCCTGGAAAACCAGACCTGCTGGTGGATTATAAGTAACTAACTATATGAAGTAAGTGATTGTGGTGGTGGGAAATGCTAATATTCAATTCCACTTGGTGAAGTAAAACTGGAAGCTGTTTCTGTTTAGAGCAGAAGCTAAGTAGTGAGTTACCCAAGGCCGTTCCCTCCTCTTCTCATATTGAACTTGGTTAACCACAGGCAGTGGAAAGAAAGATTTAAAATATCCAGCGGCCACATGGACTGAGACCTGACATAAAAGCCTCTATTTGTGGCTGCATGTTTTTGTTTTTTTGCTTTAAATATATATCTTGCATACAGTGTTTGGGCCCCTCAGTTTGGCCATTTAATATGATGGAAAAGGGAATATGGTGTTTTGAGACCAGGCACATAACCACATAACTGGCTGAGCTGAGTGCACAGTGCCTGGTTCCTCTCTGACAAGCAATACAACCCTGGCTTCCAGTTGTTCCCAGGCCTTCAGATGTGGAGGGTTGTGTGCTGTACCCATGCTGGAGCATTCTCGGGATCTCTGTATCATGTGACCAGTGCTCAGTAGGAGGAAAGAATTTTTGGTGGGCTTCCAGGAAGGCAAGAGCCTTTTGTAGTGCTCTGTGTGCAGAACATACTTCTGATGAAAGTGCAGCCTGCAGCATCCTGCCTGGCTGCCTGCATTGTGCCCTTTGGCCTCAGCCTGGTTTTGGGTACAGCAATGGAGTATAGTACTGATCTGGGTCTTTTGGACTCAGGACACTGGGGTGAAAATATTCAGGTTCAGAAACTCTTCCCTCTCCTGTGCTTGTTGGAAGGATTCAGGGGCCAAGTAGGAAAGAGCTAAGAATGTGGGAGGTCAAGGCAGCTAGATATCATGGGAAACAAGGAAGAAGCAGTAGGGAGAGGTGAGGCTGCCCTAATCTCAGGAGAATCCAGGAGTGAGACCATTTCTACTTGTACCTTGGAGAGGCCATTAATTCAGGACTGTTTATGTTCTTGAAAGGAGAGTCAGGGCCTAGATCAGGGGTAGGCAACCTTGGCACGCGTGCAAAAGGCGGCACACGAGCTGATTTTCAGTGGCAGTTATACCGCCTGGGTCCTGGTCACCAGTCTCGGGGGCTCTGCATTTTAATGTAATTTTAAATGAAGCTTCTAAAACATTTTTAAAACCTTATTTACTTTACGTATGTACATACTTTAGTTCTATATTATAGACTTATAGAAAGAGACCCTCTAAAAACGTTAACATTTATTACTGGCACGCGAAATCTTAAATGAGAGTGAATAAATGAAGGCGCAGCACACCACTTCTGAAAGGTTGCCGACCCCTGGCCTAGATCTTATCTGGATGAGAGACTATACAGTGCTGGAAACTGCATATTTTGAGGTTCACGGTTAACAATTTTGGAGGGAGCTGTGGAGTTGTCCCTGTCCCAAGGCTCACTCTTGAAATATTTGCAGTGCATCATTGGTGAATATGGACAAGGTGTGTGGTGCCTGCATTCCCAATCTCCTGGCTGAGATTTCCACCCACCTGCTGAAAAATGGCACCTGAACATAATGATCTCATTAAACTGGGTGGAAGAATACCCAGATCCTGGCTGTGCTGAGGCTTGTGGCCATCTACAGCGAGTGCCCTGAGAGCATGACGTTCCCCTGTTCCACCTGCCTACCCAAAGGGCAGGAGGAAGGGATAATGTGTCTCATAAATGGGCACTATTTGGTTAAGAGCTGTTCAGCAGACAGCTGGCATTTGCAGTGTTAATACTCTCATTTAGCAAGACCCCCTGCTGTACAGGCTGCTTTTCCCAGATCTTCAAAGGGGGATAGTTCTCGCCTAGAGTGTGCTGGGTTTTTATGCCTCTGTTACCCAGCTTTTCCTGGGAGAGGTGCCAGCCTGGCATAAAGAGCCCCCTCTGAGAGTGGTTGATAGTCAGTAATCCCTTTAGAGAAGTCTGTACACCATGAAGCGCTGGGTTGCAGCTCCTGCTGTTTCTAAATATTGCTTTTCACCCTTTGGCCTCTTGCCATGTCCCACAGAGTCCCACAGCGAACTCTGCTTCCCAGAAGCTGCTCGGAGAGGGAGTAACGGCTGCTGTTCTCTAGAGACCCATCAGTGCTCATCTTTCCCTGCAGGAGGGAACTGTCATGGTTGCAGGCTCATATGTTGTGCTCAAACCCAGGTAACCAAGAAACGGCAGCAGCAACAGCACTTTGTGGTTACCTACTGAATGTCCCTTATGTGAGCACTTCAGTTCCTGAGAATTCCTGATCCATTCCCACAGCCGCTGCTCCTGGGACTTGCCTCTGCTAAATGAGGCAGAGCAGCAGTGTGTGACCTCTGTGAATTGCACTCTGCAGGATAACCCCCCTTGGGGAAGCTTTGGAGGAAGGGCCTTGACTTAAGGTCAGCTGGCTTGCCTATATCTAATCTGGGGGGTAATAGATAAAGCAAGCCAATTGGAAGTAGGACCTTGAGACATTAACTAGTGTGTGACGTTGTATACAATAGACTCTTGATTATCCAGGATGATAGAGAAAAAATTAAACCTGGTTAACAAAATTCCAGATAATCACTATCCATAGGAAATAGAGAGGGGTGGGAGGTTGGTTCACCAGCCACCCTACGCAGATAGGAGAGGGTGTTGGTTCACTGGGTGCCCTGTGCCCTGGTGTGGTTTGTGTTTGTTTTTTGTGTTTTTTTTGGTGCTTGGGGCAGCAATAGAGCCAGAGTTACACTTTTTTTTTTTTTTTTTTTTTTTTTTATACATCCTGGTTAATCCACAATCTGGTTAACCCGATCCTGGATAATCGAGAGTCTCCTATACTTAGAGACCATGTCTAGCTAATGTTGCAACTGATGCTTCCTTTAGAAATGGATCACCAGGGTGAGATATCTTTGCACCTTCTCCCTAGCCCAAGCTTCACAATGGATCAGGTACTGGTCACGTGGATGGGACACTCTAACTAACCTCAGTGGAGTGTAGTTTTTCTCATTCATGCTGGAAGGTGCTTCCACAAAGATGCACCAGGAAGGTTTATGGGTCTGCCTGCCTTGAGTGAATTGGTAGGTAGAAAGGCACCATAGCTCCACTCAGGCGGATATCATCTTGCACAATGAATTCTGCTTTCACCCTTGTGAACAAAAGAAGCTATTAAAATCCATTAATGTGCATGGATCATCTATGCAGACTCCTGTAGGTCCCTTCAGTGTGTGTATCCTGACTGCTATGTTTGAAGGTATAAAGATGGGGCAACACTTTGTTTTTTCTCCTTGTGTCCCGTAAAAAAAACCAGGATATTCCTGCAAATCCAATTGAGGGCAAAATTATTGTTCAGCACAGCTGGATTTATTGGCCAATGCTGTATTTCTTCCGCTAACAGAAAATGTATCCTCCATATACTAGTGTGATTGCAGAGACCCTCTGCCAACACCAGCTTTGGAATGGAGGGGCTATTCTTCTCTGTTGCCTCACCAGTGTCCAACCATAGATGGGAATGGATGGGATGAGAAACTCACTACTATGAAAATAACAACTCAAATGATTGTAACTGAGTGTACCCCGCCAAAAAAGTCTGAGAACCTTCTCTCCCCATTTACCATCTATTTTCCCTCCTACGCTTACCAAGTGATGTTTTTACTCATTGGATTTTTATATCCACTGTCTACAGTTAGATTGCAAGTCTCTTAAGACAGGGTCCTTAAGTGCTTTTGAAAATTTTACTCAAGTGACTTTGGAAAATGAGACTTAAGCTCCTGAGTCAGGTAGGCATTTTTTGGAAACATTCTCCCCCTTGCTTATTTCTATTTCAAGAGCCTAAATTTGTTCACCTTCCCAGGACATGGTGAAATATCTGTTTGCTTTTCCATGGTGTTTTTGTTTTGTTTGTGGTTGAATAATTGGAGGATGAGGGGAGAGGGGCTTTTTACTTCTGGGGGAAAATCTGGGAGGGGTATCGACATGACTTAATTTTAACTTTTCTTTTTGTCCATGGGTTCCAGTTGCTGAGTGTGGCTTTTATAACTGAATGTGTGTCCAAAGTGCTGGATGGGTGCATTTGTATGAATTGTAATAAATGGGCCTGGTGCTTTACCTAGATTATCTCTGGGGCTATGGAAATAATTAATGGCTCTGACCCAGTAGAAATTTTTTCAAGTTAAAGCTCTTGGCTTTCTTTAGTTCAGACTAAACCTAACTCTTTTGTTGTGTGTGCATACAATACCTAGCACAGTGAGGTCTTGACCGGGGCCACTAGGTTCTATCCTAGTTCTCAAACAACACACCAGCCCTGCTAGCTTTGCCAGTCCTCCAGCTCTCTCATGATATGTCAAAATCCTAGAAATGTAGGGCTGGAAGGGGACCTCCAGAGGTCCTCTGCTCCATCCTCCATCATTGAGGCATGACTGAGTATGCCTAGACCATCTCTGACAGATGTTTGTCCAACCTGTTCTCAACAATCTTCAGTGACAGAGATTCCACAGCCTCCCTTGGAAGCCCATTTCAGTGCTTACCTTTCCTTACAGTTAGGAGGTTTCTCCTAATATGTAACCTACATCTTCCTTGCTGAAGATGAAGCCCGTTATTTCTTGTCCTGCCTTCAGTGGACATGGAGAACAATGGATCACAGTCCTCTTTATAATGGCCCTTAACATACTTGAAGACCGTTTAGTTTACCAGGTCCCCCCTTAGTCTGCTTTTCTCAAGACAAAACATGCGCCCCCCCTTTTAACCTTTCCTCACAGGTTTCTAAATTTTCTAAACTTTGATCACTTTTTCTTAGCTCTCATCTGGACTCTCCATTTTGTGCACCTCTTTCCTAAAGGGTGGTGCCCAGAACCAGACTCAGTATTCCTGCGGAAGCCTCACTAATGCTGAGTAGCGTAGGACAGTTGCCTCCTGTGTTTTCCATATGACGCTCCTGTTAACACACCTCAGTGTGACATTAGCCTTTTTTGCAAGACAACATAGCCATTGCTGTTAAAAACATGTTCACTTGCAGCAGCATATTATTAATCCCAGGAAATGTAGCTGGACACAGATGCTGTGCAGAGAACAAGACCCTGTGCTGCTGAACGGCATTGGCTCCATGCAGTTGAGCATCAGAACTGGTGTTTCAGGGCTGCATCAAATAGCTTTAAGGCTTTACCAAGCCTCAAGCCAGGACATCTTCCAAGTTTCTGTAATAGTCCTAGTAAAACAGGGCCTAAATATAGCATCTTTGCACAACTGTTCCTTTATTTTTTCCCTGGCTGTGTTTATTTGCTTCTGATTTTACATTTGTTCTGTTTAAAAGAGGGTAGAAGTTTTCTATAGCCTAGTGAAATACTTCAAAGTGCATCCAACTGCTGTATGAAAGAGGAGGGATTAAAATAAGTAAATAAATATTCTATAATGGGAACAAAGTAGAAAGCTCTTGGCCTTTAGAGTTGCCAGCAAGCCACAGCTGTGCTAAATGCAGGAGTGTGATGATGGTTCTTGGTGCATAGCATGTCATTCAGCAAGAGGATTAGATATATATGTACAGATGGCACTGCCTGGGATATGAAAGTAACTTTGTGTCTGGCTGATCATTTCAGGAGCACCTTTCTTCCACAACGCCCCCTTTAAAATGGTCCGCCAGGTCTGAAACCAAGTGTAGTAGAAAGTGATGTCAGATTGTTCCTGCATCTTGCAGACTTTGCTGATCCACAGGATGGGGGTAATTTCAGTCCTTTTCCCCTTGCCAGGGCTGTGTAGTTGGGGTGCTGAGGGCAGGTGCTTATTTGCAAAACAGTCGTGTACGAGGTGAACTCAGTTTGGTCATGTTTTGCCTTGTGTTAGAAATCCAGGCCCTTGTGTATCGCCCATGGTCTCTGGCAGTGCTGTGGGAACCATCATGTTCCTGGACTGCCATTTTGGGGTTTTGTCATTAGTAGCTACGGGTGCCCTATTAAGGTTTCTCTTCTTAGCCACTCGTGGATTTGGGTTTGCTTCTGCCTGCCAAAACTTGGGATTGAATGTTGTCCAGTGCTGAGCCACCAAGAGGTGGCAATGAGAAGGATGATGATGATTAAGCACCTGTCACAATCATTTGATCCGTTCACTGCTCTGGCAGTCTGCAGGCTCTTTGGAGGGAGCGCCCTCCTGGGGTGCCGGAGTTAGTGGAAGGAAGAGCTGCTGATTGGTGACTGAAACAATGGGAGATGGTGTCCAGTTCCTGCCTGCTGGGTAAGCTGCCTTGGACTGTTTATTAGCAGCTCCTCTAACAGCTCGGATTGGTGGCTGATACAATGTCAGCCTTGCAGGCGCTGCTCTAACTGTACCTGTTTATTTTCCTTATTAAATCCACTTGTTCTGGAACAAAATGTTGCTCATGGCGGATCCCAGCCATGATTCCTTAAGTAGGTCATTACCGTGGTGAATAATTGATTTGTTTAGGCTTGAAATGAGAAACAGGCCTTAAGTGCTGGGGTCAGATCCTGGTAACTGCGGTAGCTCAGTCCTTCTGGATTCTCAGTGTTTACTCCCAGGGAAGGACTTACTGTCTCCAATGGGAAGAGGGAGGCCAGTGGAAAGGCAGGAAGAAGCTATTTTTAAAACAAATCAGAGATGTTTCTCTTGTTGTGTTTAAAGTATCTGGTCTGGAAGTCAGTGGTGTTGAGTAGTTAGATCGTGGGGAATAAGCAGGGCTTTGCAGCAGAGCTGGAGCGCGGAGCAGCGGAGCTGCAGGTTTTTGTCTGGAGCTGAAGCGGAGCCGGAGCACCGCTCCAAAGCCCTCCGAATAAGAGCCAGGACTCCTGGGTCCTATTTCCAGCTGTGCAACTGCTTGCTGTGTGATTTTTGGATGAGTCATTTAATTGCTCGCTGCCTCAGTTTACCCACCCATAAAATGAACCTACTTATAAAAGGATTTGAGACTTAATTAACATTTGTAAAGTGCTTTGAGCTCTGCTGAAAAGTATTGCTGTGACCTGGGTTATGGGGAGCAGCTTAAAGCACGGGGACTTGAACTGAGGTATTAACAGCAAAGAGCTTTATCGTTCATTGGTACGGCCCTACCAAATTCAGGGTCCAGTTTGGTCAATTTAATGGTCGTAGGATTTTAAAAATCGTACAGTTCATGATCTCAGATATTTAAATCTGAAATTTCATGGTGCTGCAATTGTGGGGTCCTGACCCAAAAAGGGTTGTGGGGAGAGTGCTGTACTGCTACCTTTACTACTGCACTGCTGCTGGCAGTGGTGATGTATTCAGAGCTGGGCAGCTGGAGAGGGGCGACTGCTGACCAGGGGCCCAGTTCTGAAGGCAGTGCCGTTGCCGGTAGCAGCACATAGAATGGTATTGCCACTCTTACTTCTGTGCTGTTGCCTTCGGAGCTGGACCCTTGGTCAGCAGCCACTACTCTCTGACTGTCCTGCTCCAAAGACAGTAGTGCAGACGTAAGGGTGGCATGGTATGGTATTGCCACCCTTATGTCTGCACTACTGCTGGCAGGGCGCTGCCTTCAGAGGTGGGAGCCCGGCAAACAGACACCACTCTCCAGCCACCCAGCTCTGAAAGCAGTGCAGACACAAGGATACCAACACTGCGACCCCCCCCTAAAATAATGTTGTGACCCTCCTGCAACTCCCTTTTGGGTGAGGACCCCCCAATTTGAGAAACACTGCTCTCCTCTATGAAATCTGTGCAGCATTAGCTAAAAGCACAAAGGAGACCAGATTTCACGGTCCGTGATTCGTTTTTCATGGCTGTGAATTTGGTAAGGCCCTATTCAATGTGCCATGAGTATCCACATGTCCCTGCCTGAACTCTCAAAATCTTGTCCAAACAATGCTCTGGGCTTAGTATGAAACCTGGGGAGGAATTTCTGGGTGCCAGTCTGTTCATTGGAACAGCCAGTCCCTGCTCCAGAATGTAGAGGAGCTATCAGGACATTACAGGTGCTAGAAAAGAGTAAGTTCCAGGTCACAGAGAAGCTCTTGCTGCGTCCTCCTACAGCCTGGATTGCTGGCTCACACCTGGGTCAGGAGATGAGAAGAAAAATGGAAGGTTGGGCCCGGGGTGACAATTACAAACGCCACAATCACCACCCCTGGAGCCTCCCTCTGAGCAAAAGCCAATGTGAAATTACCCCAGATAATTCATTTCTCTCGCATTCACACAGCGAGCATAGTTGATCTTGACATTTTTCATGTACCTGGTACCAGGGAATCCTCTAGTAAAATACCATCAGCTTAGGGGAAGGGAAAGGGGGATCTTCCAGACAAGTCAAAAATCACTTGAAAAATTGTTTCCCTTGTGGCTAGCCCTGTATTGTGTTCCTTTGTTGTTAACAATTCTCAGTGGACTGTAACACAAAGGCTTGTGTGGGGCCTGCAGCAGGGAGAACAGCTTGCTTGTGTTTTCACAGGTAGTTCCCTCTCATGCTTTTCTCCCTTCCTCTACCCCACCCGTTGTGCATTCCAGCTTCTGGACTGCTGCTCCTATAGAACCAGCCACGTGGAAATCACAGTTGTGTGCTGTGTGCTCAGATAACCAGTCTCTAATCTGAGTATCAACTCTCCTGCCTACTTGGTCCTAGATCAGCCTGCAGTCTATATGCTTGTCGTGCTGAGCAGTCACAGCTCTTGTTGAAGCTAGTGGGGCATGTGGGAGCTCAGTGTATTTGTTTCCTCCCCACCCCCAAGGTGTGGCTCTAATGCCATGCTGGAGTCCTGGGGGCTCAGCTCCTTCCTATAACATGATCTGCCCTCTCTTTTTTTACATGCTTTGAGCAGCAGAGAAATAGTTGACATTTACAGTACCCTCATTGGCATATGAGTGAACACCCATTAAAATGAATGGGGCAGTTCACGCTTCAGAGCTGTCTTTTCATGGTCTTTGGACATGTTTACACATAGAGCACTGCAAGGGCGAAGCTGCACTGAGGCCTGGTCTATATTACAAAGTTAGGTCAACATAAGCATCCTAACGAAGGAAGTGTCTATAAGTGTCAGTGTTGATGTAGTGTCTACAATGACACTACACTGTGTTGCTTACGTCGGCTGTTACTGGCTTTCGGAAGCCACCCCACGATGCCCCACACTGACAGTACAATCAGTATGGGTGCTGCTGATGAGGACGCACACCGCAGACACAAGGAACAAAGTGTAGATACGCACAAGCAATGTAATTCCTGCAGCCACTGTAGACTAATGTAATTTAGGTCGACTGAATTTTGTAGTGTAGGCATGCCCTGATGCAGCTGTGCCATTGTAGTGCTTAGTGAAGAGACGACATACGCCAATGGGAGAGCTTGTCCCATTGGCATAGTTACTCCATTTCCCCAAGAGGCAGTAGCTTTGTCAATGGGAGAAACCCTCTTATTGACATCACACAGTCTACACAGCACTGGGGGTTAGGTCAGTATAACTGTGTCGCTGAGGGCTGGTCTTCACTGGGCGGGGAATCTACTGAAGATACGCAACTTCAACTACGTGAATAACGTAGCTGAAGTTGGCGTATCTTCAGCCGACTTACCTGCCATCCTCATGGCGGTGGTCGGCGGCACGCTCCCCTGTCGACTCCAGCTTGCGCCTCGCATTAGCAGCTTGGGTTAATATCCACTTCGTTGCATCCGATGAAGTGGGTATTAGCCCACGAAAGCTTATGCTCTAGTACTTTAGTTGGTCTTTAAGGTGTCACAGGACTCTTTGTCACTTCTGCAATTCCAGACGAACACGGCTACCCCTCTGATTCAAGGGACATAGTTATACCAACATAAGTCTGTAGTGTAGACCAAGCCTCAGGCTGACATGGCTATATTGGTTATACTCAGGTCATGTTTTCAAGGTTTTCTTTATAGCTGTAACAACTTGAAACTTATCCCTGGTCTACACACAGAATTACTTTGATGTAACAACATCACTTGAGTGTGAATAATCCACAATTTAGCACCAGTGTAGACAGCTACCGCTTCTTGCAGAGGAAGATTAACTAAGCCGATGGGAGAAGCTTTTTTAAGTGTAGACCTGCCTTTTCTTTGTTAATGAAAGCAGATTCTGGAGATCAAGAAGGAAGCCACTACATACTGGCTAAGAACAAGCCTTGGAGTGGCCCCAACCGTATAACAGTCTCCTCTTACCCTGGTGCAAAGCAAAACACAAACAAACATATTGTTAATACTGGTAGCAAGCCATGTCTACCATAGGCATCTTCCAGCTTTAAAAAAAAATGTGTTTCATAGAATCATAGGTCTGGAAGGGACTTAAGAAGTCATCTAGTCAAGTCTGCCTGTTTCTGCCTTTATTATATCACATTCAGTTTTCCCTTCCCTCTCTACCGTGTTTGGGTCACAACTGTGTTCAAAAAGAGTTGTGGTGGTGGTTAGATTGTCAGGGCCCATCTGACCAGTGACACATTAGTTAGTTGTTACAGGCAGAGGTGATAAGTCAGTGATTTTATTTATTTATTTTACTTATTTGTTAGTCTACTACAAATAAGATCTCGGTGTCTAGATGTACAGCCTTAACAGGAATAGTGTCTAACTTTATTGGCTCTTGGCCTTTTAATTTCGCCACATTGACTAGAAAAATACCAGCAGAGCAAAGGTGATCCTGATGGCGAATGGAGATTGAAGGTCTGGAAACAAACTAGTTTTGTTATCAGTCATGTTTATGTTATTGAATAAAATGTAAGTCCCCCTCCCCTGCTATTGCAGGAGGGACCGTCCTTCCCAACACTCAGGCCAATGCGTTCCCTTAGCACAAACCCATGTTCATACAGATACTTTCCCCCTTGCATGGCAGGAATTTCTCGCTGTTTCCAGTTAAGTGCAGGAAATAGCCCTCCTCCTGCATGGTGGTGGCTTTTATTTATTTAATTTTAAAAAATAACCTCTGTTGTGGCATTTGTTCTATTTTCTGTTCATTTTTTAATCCCTTCGATCTCTCCAGCAGCTGACACAGCAGTATTTTGTTTGAAGTTAGCAGGAGACGTGAGGCTCTCTGTGAAACGGCTGCTGGGAACACGGTAGGGAGCAGCATGCTGGTTATTGTTTGGTCTGTTAATCTGCTCGTCCTGCCAAAGAATATCCTCATCAGCTATGAGACTCTCAGCAGCTCCAAAGTGGAGGGGCAATACATGCTGCTTCCTCTAGGCTCTGAGTTATGGGATTTTCTGAAACCAGGTACTTTAAACTAAAGCTATCTCCGTTCCTAATGCAGCGGCTGCTATTCTGAAATGGGCTGGCTTGTTTTTGTCTCTCTCATAATAACCGCATGTGTTAGTTTTTGTCCTGTCTCTAGTGAAACTGATGCTGCTCACCCATTGTGGTCCTGTTCCTAATCCCATTGAAGTCAGTGATAAAACTCCCACTGGCTTCCAGGGTGCGCATATGTGTGTGTGACTGCCTGTGCATGACATTGCAATCCCATTGGCTTCCATTCTTGATGAGCAGGTTGCAGGCATCAGTGCCTTAAAACTTACATTAAACTTCTAGACTGACAACAAATGAAAGCAACTTGTCCTGATTGCACAATCTTGAGCAAGAAATGGGAAAGGGAACTAGACAGGAGTCCAGCTGCTGACACTTACTCTGCTGAATGCATACTGCCGGTAGAAGCTGAACATGGAAATGTCTCACCATGAAGATGCCAGGATTGTAGTATAGCAGGGGAGGATTCCACAGCTATGGGTCTTGATGGAAAAGGCCCCTGCCTTCTGCACTCTCCAGATTATGGTCAAACAAGAAACGCTCACATTGACTTGAAAGGGCTTTGAAGCAGGCCCTGGGTAACTGGATGGTGAGTGGTCTCAATGCAAGAAAGAGATTTCTTTAGATGATCAGGACTCTCATGAAGTGGTGTGGGGGAGGAGAGAACTGAGGAAGGAAGAAGATGGCAGAAACTGTATGAAGCTGGGACATAATCTGCACTTAAGGCAGGAGTGGCAACAGGCTTACCCTCTAACACTGTGCAGCTGTGTTCTGGATGGACAGTGGCCACCTCTGATGGGTAGCTGAAGGAGTCTGTCTCTCCCCATTGGCAGCATTTGTATAGCTTGCCATGCTAACAAATTGAAATTAATAGAGTAACAAGTACTCCCTCAAGTAAACTTAATCTGGGCTTTATATGCTGATATGAAAATGTTGTAGCTCACTAGCTAGCAAACAGGCAACCCATGAAGTGTGGGCATCACCAGCTGTCTCCAGGAAAGAGTGCGGCTGCTTTCTGCAACATCTAGGAGTGGCTTTTCAAGGTTAGCTCCAAACAAAGAGCATTGCAGCAGTACTGCTGGGAGGCTACAAATGTGTGTGTGGATCACTGTGGTGACTTTGCATATCCAGAAGAAAAGACCACAGCTTCCAAATATTCAGGAGATGGTACAGAGCCAGTTGTGACCACTGCCAAGAGCTGGGCTCCCAGGATCAGCTAATGGAGACAAATGATTGGTCTCCCTCAGGCCACTCCAGTTATGTGAGGCTGATTAGCTGTGGGACGTGTTTAGGGGAGGCATAGGACACTGCACCGTTGTCACCATTCCCCTCTCTTGTGGAGTTGCACAAGGATTAATTCTCTCTGGTCCTATGCAACATTTACATCCAACTGCAACTGTTGAGACTTCACATGCTCCAGCGCCATTAATCTGAAGATGTCAGAGCTCTTTCTTGCCTTCACAACACACACTACTGTTGCCAAGCTACCTCAGTGCTTGGCCAAAGTCAGCTTGCTGATTTAAAATCATGATTGAAATTCTGTTCACCATGCCCTGTGGGTATTACTGTTCTTTGGCAGCATCAAGAGAAGTACTGTCCTGGGGATGGGCTTGAAGTGTATGTGCTCAGAGGCCATCATGTGCCATTCCTGTGAATAGGGACCTGCTTCTTGGCATCATTGTACAGTGGAGCCGCTTTTGGCCCTGCCTCGTTTAACTCTCTGTATAGAAGTAATTCAGAGTAAGGGTTTCAGTCCAGGCTGCACCAGTAACATTGCATGCTCCATACACAATATCGTTCCCACCCAGCTGAGAAGGACCATCTAAGCACCCTTGTCTTCCTCTACCTTAAACCTTTCTTCATTCCACACACCTTACTGCACAGGAAAATGAGAACACTTTGCTTTCCCCAAGCCCCTAGAGAGGTTGTGCTCACCCATTTCATAGATGTTCTCTCTAGACACATGGTATTCTAGAAAGCCTCTTTTGTTATAATGAAGCAAAATAATATCTCCTCATTATATGTAATGAGGGAGAGGATTTGAAGCCCAAGCAGGCTTGAAGCTGATGTTCATTCCCTCAGCCTCTTTGCTTTCATGCTCCTCTGATACTAAAGAATGGATATGCAAACTAATGGGATTTTTGCTACTCAATGAACTTGTTTTTATGTGTCAGTGGAGCTTTCTAAACAGCTTCTTTACATGCTAATACATTTTCCCTATCTATGGAAGAGGTGCAGTGCCCTAGGAGCTGAATCTCCTTTGAATCTGTTTAGCATCTCTGCTTTCTCTTCAGTCAGCTGAGCAGAATAAAGCCACTGGAATTTGACATGGCAAACATGCATCCTCTTTCCTTATGATATTTGATCTTGGCTATAGGGAGAGATTGGCCGGCAGTGTGTTTATTGTGTGTGAATCTGAGCTGGGGTGGTGGGCACGAAGGCTGAGTCTACATTTAAAACCTACAGTGGCACAGTTGCAGTGCTTCAGTGTAGACCAGGGATTGGCAAACTACGGCCTGTGGGTCATGTGCGGCCTGCCGGCCATTTTTGTCTGGCCTGCAAGCTTGGGCCGGGGGAGCGGTGCCAGTCACCGGTACTCGGAAGGGGGTGGGGGAGGTAGGCAGGCAGGCCTTTTTCTCACCCCAAGAGTCCTGGAGATAAATGAAGGGGATGAGAATGAGGTGGCGTTAACTACTGTTGGATGCTGCGAAGGCTCATCTCCATGCCTGCTGCTGCTCATCTGAGTGGACAGGAATCTGTGATAGGTTGCCCAGTATCAGGGAGGAGAGCCCCAGTGGTGATTTGATTGGGGACCTCCGGGGGCCTGTTGTTTCTTGACAGACTGGTGAGTATCTGGTGGGAAAGGGAGACGGGCAGACCCCGCAGCTCACCTCCCCTCTTCCTGGCTGCTGTACATTTCAGATACAGAGAGCTGATTGAGGAGAACACTTCCAGACTGTGACTGGAAAATAAACAAACGGGTTGAGTCTCAGTGGGATTGAACAGCGGAACATGCTCTGCCTTGTCCGATCCCATTGCTCCAGGAGATACCACTCCACTGCCTGACTGTGTGAAGGGGTATCTTCACATACCCGAGACGCTGGGCAAGAAATCTGGCTTTCTTACTTGGGCACAGCTGCTGTCTCCTTTTGTCACTTACAGTAAAAGCACCCAGAGCATCTGAAAGTATCTGTGCTGCTGGCTTTAGCCTGTTCGCTCAACACTCTTTCCGCTCTTGTGGAGAGGACTTCAGAGCTTCACAGTTTGGGCCACAGTGTGACAACCTGGGCTATGAGGAATCTGAATAACCTAGTTTCCCTAGCAACAACAGTCCTTTTAATCACGGGGGCGGGGGGAACAAATTTACTTCAGTTATCAGTATAGGGTCTTCTCTAGTGGTCTCTGAGTATAGGAAAATGCTGCTTCTGTTGGTGGGAGTAATCTCACAAGGGGAGTAAAAGCAGAAAGCTCCTCCTCCCTTGGGATAGTGGAAAACCCTGCAGATGAGTTTGCACCCTGTGCCCAGAACAAACAGTAGACAGGAGAGGTAGGATAGTAATAATAACTAGACTAGATAGGAATATTTTGTGCTTGTGCAGTGCATTCCATTTTCAGATCTCAGACTACTCTGTTAGTTTTAATGGATTCCAACTCCTAAAAGGAACGGAGAGAAGGCAGTATTATGTACATTTTACAGTGGGGAAGCTGAAATACAGAGAGGTTAAGTGAATTGTTCAAGGTGACCCAGGAAGCCTGGGGTAGAGCTGAGACTAGAACTGGGCTCTCCTGAGTTCCAGTTCTGCGCTTTGCCTTTTTGTTTGGGTAAAGAGAGAGAGCAATGTGGGGCAGAGTGAGTTCTGGAGGTCAGAAGTGTGGAGACCGTTCCCTAGAGTGCGGGGTAGAGAGAGGACAATGATTCAGTCTAAAATAAATTAGCAGAGAGGCTTGTACCAAAATATTTCAGAGTCAGCTCCTCCATAAGCAGTAATGGAGTAGAGAGTAAATTATCCAGTGGGGCCATGGGGAATGGAAGAAATATTCCTGCCTCCAGCTCTGCATAGCAGTACAATCTCACCTCTGCATGTGTATGTGAAAGAAAGCAGTCTGATTACAAGTGGGTTGAAGACATGTTTGAAGGAGAAAGTGCTTTTGCCTAATCAAAGGCAAGAAAATGGGATTAGGCTGATATTCTGTTTGGATAATGCCAGTCTGAAACTCTGAATAACAATATTTTGCAAACTTGTCAGGCTAGAAAATTGTACAAGGGCCACATGAAAAAACAGATAACTTCATTAGAGGCCTTTAGATACCAGGCTGATAGATGTTACAGTAAAAACTTTTAAAACCGGCATGGTGGGGGACGAGGGGCTGAGGGGAGCGGCTAATTAAAAATGCAGGTTAACTCAAAGGGAGAGGTTTGGAGTGGTGTGTGTGTGTGTAAGGGGGGGCATAGGTGTGGGAGAGGCTGTGGAGCATGGGCTTAGGGAGGGAGTTTGGGTCTGGGAGGGGGTTTAGGGCAAGGGGTTGGAGTGTGGCTTAGGATGCCAGATGGGATGGGTGCTCGCCTCCAGCAGTTCCCTGTCCCTGCTGCTCCTGGTGGAGACACGGCCAGGCAGCTCTGCAATCAAGCACACTGCCTCCATCTGCAGACGCCTGCCCCCGCAGCTCCCATTGGTCACAGTTGCCGGCCAATGGACTGGGAGCCTCGGAGTCAGTTCTCGGGGAGGGGTGACTGAGGCAGCATGCCTACAGAGCCTCCTGGCTGGGCCTCTGACAGCAACAGCAGGGACGGGGAGCTGCTTTTCGGGAGTCACGGGAGGTGAATGCAACCTCCCTCCATCCAAAACACCGAACTCCTCCCAAGATCTCTCCCAGACCCAAACTCACTTCCAAAGCGCTCCCTGCAGCCCCTCCCACGCCGCAGCCCCCGCACCAACCGCACGATAAACCACACTATCACTGCAGATCAGAAATAGAGCTTGCCAGTTTATAGAGCTTGCCGGCTGGTAAAGTCCCGGATAAAGGAGACTTTAACTCTCACTGACTTTCCTGATTAGGGTGACCAGATGTCCCAATTTTATAGGGACAATCCCAATATTTGAGGCTTTGTCTTATGTAGGCACCTATTACCCCCTTCCCCGTCCCAGCTTTTCATGCTTGCTGTTTGATCATCCTATTCCTGATCCAACAAATGATTCCCTCCCCAGCAGCCATTGTCCAGACCAGCTCCACTGGGTTGTATGCCTGGGCACCGGGGGACTCTGGAAGGACCCTCTGCAAAGGCCCCTCCTCAAGAACGTGTGTTTACTTTTGCTTTTCAGTCCTGTGGTTTTTGCACTGTCTAGCAAACTCCAGGGACTTGGGGAACTCAGGGTAGCACCACAAGGGTGTTGGTGGTTCAAGGCCCCTGAGGCTTTATTAAAATAACTTTGTCATGGGCCCATAAGGACCTGTGAGGCCCAGGCCTCAGACACTGCAGTTATTTAACTGGCTGGTGTTTAGTACAGTACACAGGTTCACTTCTACAGTTGGTTTGTTGGGTTTTAAGTGTGTCATTTATATAAATTCCCCAGACCCACTCTTCCTCCCTCCCCCGCAAACAAGCCCCTCAGTTCTAGAGATTTATTTTGTTTCTCACAAATAGTGTGCATCTTTGGCTGGAGATGTAGGGTTGCCACCTGTCCAAGTTTTCCCATGATTGTCCCTCTTTAGAGGTAGCTCTCCTGGGAAATCTAGATGGGTGCTTAGCAGTGTAGTTTTATGGGTTCAGGATCATCCCAGATGCCCTGTGATATTTTTTTATTTATTTATTTTTTTGGTACCTCAGAGTGATGATCCTGTGGAGACAACTCTGAGGGAGGAAAGTGGTTTGTAAAATGTTACTCTTACACATCACCAACGTCAGGGGATCGCTGGGTATATCTGGTAGCTGCTTGTCCTCATTACATTGTCAGAACCTAAATAGTTTGGTGGAAAAGAGTCCAACTTAGTCCTGTTCGTATTTCAGCCTGTATTTAATGCACAGTCTTAATGTTGGGCTCCTCATGCCTCCAGAACTGAAGGATCTGTCTTCTGTGTGGTAACTAAAGCTAGAGTTATTCACTTCACATGGCATTATTTGTATTGGGCTCCCCTTGTTACAGTACGTACACGCTGATTTATAGAAATCTTCTTAATTCTTTTGCAAAATATCATTTCCGTCCTCGATAGCTTGTAAAAGAAGGGCAATAATACTTGGGGGTGGGGAGAGAAATATAAGCTGTAGCCCTGCAGCTTCAGGTCCCATGTTCAGTAGCCCTGCTGGGACATTTCTGGGCAATTTCAGGTATACGAAATTGACCCCTGTGCAGAGGATCAATAGAAGAACTGTGTACCGCTTAAGCGCTACAGCTTGGATCTCTCTCCAGTCAAACAGGCCTTGTGCCTACTCCCTGCACAGTGATGTATTTCACTGTTTGTGCACATCTGTATGTGCAGAGTGATCAGACAGGATTATTAGGCTACAGTAGAGATGTTTTACAAGGTGTTCAGTGTGTGGCCTTCACACTCCACTTACAGCAGCCTCCTCCAGCCCAGGATGCAAACAACAATTCTCCTGCCTGCCTTTCCTGCAGGGGTTCACTCACTTTTCACCAAATGATGGTTAATTTGACACTCTCTCCCCACACTTGAGAAATTAATCAGGAATCTGAGGAGGAGGAACATTCACCAGGGGATCTTTTGGGATTGTTTGTTTTTGGCAGCAGGGCTGTTAGCTTTGCTCTTAAAACCTTTCTTTTCTAGTCTTTCTGTTGCTCAGAGGTCTGAAGAAACCCTGGATTTTCATCCTAGTATGTGTCCGTTTATGAAGTCTGTATAATTGCTAATGTTTATGGAGGCCTCATCTGTACTGATTGTGCTAAGTGGACAAGGTTCATTGCCCTTACCCATCGTGCTCATCTTATGAAAATGAGGCACCGAGAGACATCATTATGGATTGGCTACCCATGGAGGGTACCCCACAAGAACCTTGCTAGGAATTCTTTAACATTTTAATGAAAGTGATGCATTAAGCACAAATGCATTAATATTTAACATTATGAAATAAGGGTAAAACCCAGGGATATGACCTGTAATAAGGTAAAGAATAATTTTGTTAGGTATCAGAAAGGGTTTTATTTCCACGAGTTAATAATGAGTGGACTAGGGTGTCTGCTTAACAAACAGGAGTTTGTTACAGCTCCATCCCAGGCTTACATGTATCTTGCTATCAATAATTGTGGATTTGCTGAATATTAACAAGGCATGTGTCCTTGTGGGGAGCAGGAAGTCGACTCGACCTATGCTTATCTCCTTCCCAGTTCTCTTTAGGATAAAAACTTTTTCTCTACAGATGCTTCATTCAGTGGAACGCCACCTAGTTATGCCTATGATGCAGACCGTGCCGAAGAACAGCGGCAACACCATGACATGATGCCCTACATTGACGACTCTCCGTCATCCTCACCCCATCTCAGTTCCAAGAGTCGGAGCAGCCGAGATACTCTCTCCTCAGGGTCTTTGAAGTCCACAAAATCAGTAAGTCCTTTTTACTCTCTTTAAGCATGGAATCAGCATGGTGTTGCGTGTGTGAGAGGAGCATGGGACCATGAGCATGGGAAGGTGGACTGATTGACATGTGATAGTGGAACCTGATAGGAGTGGAGCATTTAAGGTTAAAGTGCTTTTCATGTGTTAACCCTATGTTTCCTGGATTTGTAACGTATGTACGAATTTAAGGCCAATCATTCAGCCTCACTCCTGTGAGTAAGTAACCCTGTTGAATCACAGAGATTACTCAGTGAATAAGGGCTGCAGAGTCAAGCTCTAAATACCATCTAATGCTTTTAGAGAAGGTCTTGGACCAAACACTGTAAAAAGACGTGCTGATGGGGTACATGGTAATTATGATTTGTAACCAAAAAAATTGGGGGAGGGAGGAACAGGAGAGGGTTGAATGGAGTGAACTTTGCTCAGGTAACTCTCAGACTTTGACAAGTAAAGTCAAGTTTTGAAGGCTTGGAGGGCTACAGGAATTAAAATTGCCAAGCGGTTAAACTCTGAAATGTGGTAATGGTGCATATGAAATAGATGCTTCTAATTTAAAAAATGTACTGTGTGCACTCAGTAGCTGCTCATGTGACCGCCTGTAATAGACCTTAGAGCTGACTGGATCCATTGTGCCAAGGTGTAAACACTTCCAGGAGGGAGTTTTTGTTAACCTTAAAAGAATTAATAATTCCCCCCTCCATAACTATATGGGTAATTAACTCTAGTTTAATCAAATTTAACTGTTCACTCCACGTGATCCACTAAAAATGAAACACAGCTGCAGACAGCAAGAGTTTTCTTCCAAATGTGGTGTTTATAACCAGAAATCAAAATGAGTTATTGACTTAAGCAAAGAGGAGTAATGGAAAATTCCCCAGCCTGGAGTTCCACCCTGTGCTGTGAGTCTGGATGCAGAGCTTGACTTTCCAAAAGGCGTTCCCACCCTCCACCTCAAAGCTGCCAGTTTGTAGTCCTTCCCCGAGCACCTGTTCAGGAGGATAGGGAAAGCTGAGCTGAGTGTAGCCCCTCCGGCCCCTGTCACACTTGCGTTCACTACAGCATTACCTGTTATGAATGATGCGTCTATTCATACTTGAGTTCTTGGTTTTCTTTATTGCAAAAATTAAATATGGGGGGGAAAGACAGCAAAAATATAGCTAGAAAGATGTGAGGGCTGTGGCAGAAAATCCCAGCACGGGCTTTCCTGGGGCAGCCCTGCAATATCCTGCTGGAGCACCTGGGTCATTTCATTCTGATGGGAAGAATATTAAAATGCATCAGTGGTAGAGTTCCTTTACTTCCTGGCGTGACCACTTGCTGCAGGTGCCGATGTCAAAGTGGCTTGTTATAAATAGAAAACGAAGAATACTTGTGGCACCTTAGAGACTAACCAGTTTATTTCAGCATAAGCTTTCGTGAACTATAGAATATAAATAGAGTATGGGGAAATCTGCTTGTGCCTATCGCTTCATAGATGAGTGGATGACTGTGTTAACTATGGTTTGTTCCTGATCAGTACAGTAAAATTGCTAAGAGAGGGGCACCAACATACCTCAGACTCCTGACCCTGCGCTGCTATTAAAGCTCTTTAAAGTGACCCTGATTACACTATAAGTAATCTGCAGATACTGGAGCCAGCACACGTGAGGAAGTGTCAGCCACAGGGATTACGAGGTTAATTTCAACCCTGTTACAATATTTTACACCACGTTAATTCCCTTGTTACTGCAAGTTGCAAAGCCACTTGTCATCCTGGTTGAGCTTGCAGTTGTTTGGAAAAGGTGTCACTGTAACAAAGTATAAGGTGCCCAAGGTGGTCCGCTGAGGCAAGTACACAAAACCGATTTGACCAGAGGCCTGTAAAGCTGTCGCATGCACCTCCTGTATTTCCTTTCCCCCAGTCGCTAAAAACCAAACGATTGTGTGTAAATAGAAGCTTTCTCCTCTATAAGTAGCTTTGTTCTTCTGCCTCATTCAGTCACTAGTGTCCAGGGGGACTTTTCCAAATTTTCCAGTTCCCCCAGTTTCTCTCACTGGTTCTCAGTCCCATCCTCCTTGTCCAGCCCCTAACAGCCTCCCCTACCCATCCCCCACTCCCAGTCTCCTTGCCCAGCTCATCACAATCTCCCCCAGCTTTCAGTCCTAATCTTCTTGCCTACCAAGTTCCAGACCCTGCTCCCCGCCCCCCATTCTCAGTCTGTTTACCCAACAAGTTCAGTCTCCCCTCTCCCGCAGTTTCCAGTCACCGGTGGGGGGTTTTCTCCCTCCAGTGGCAGTCTCTCCAGGTTCCTTGGCCCAATCTACTCCTTTCCATACTCTCAACTCCATGATTTGTCTCATCTATATCTGAGTCAGGTGGTTTCCTGCTCCATGCTGCATGAGAACCTGCAGAGGGAGAGAGCACAGAAGAGACACACGCCCTGTTCTCAGTCCCACCCTAGCCCAGAGCAACTGTGCGGAGATGGACTCTGCATGCACAGGTCTGTCACACGTGGGAGCGGTGGGGACTGGACATGGAGCGTGCTTGGTTTCGGTGAAGAGATGGCGCACACGCTGTTTGGCCTGCCGTAGAAGCGTGAGGAATTACAGCATGTTCTTTGTGTACGGAATCTTTGGAGATTTTTGCTGCTAAACTCTGAGAAATCTCTACTGGCAGGTGTGAACTGAGATTTTTTCCAAAGGCCACATTTGTGAGGATTTTGACAGGAACAGCACAAGGCACGTCTCTGACACAAAGGCCACCTCCCCAGCGAAACTTCAAGTCCCTGCTCCTGAACATCGGTGCACCCAAGTGTCCCAAAAGAGAAGGTTACCAGAGTCTTTTTTAACATTGCAAAACAATGTGCTTTTTTCTCTAGCCTCATTCTTGAAAACTGCTGAATCACTTTGTCTGAAACTTTTTGGAACTTCTCAGCCTGAGACCTACAAGTGGTGTTGAAAATTTCAGCCCAAATAGTTGAAGTTTGGCAAAGTTGAAAACAGGATGTAATAATATGAAGTTGTGGGGCAACCTTAATAATAGGCAGATCTACCAGCCTTGCCTGTAATACAGAAGTTACTTTTGTATTTGGGAGTGGGAACTGGAGTTAATAGCTGGGAATAGGTCAGCATAGAAGGAGTTTACCTCTGGGCATATAGGAGTGTTGAGGCAGCCAGTGGCACGTGTCACTAAAGGAGAGTTCTGATAGTTTGGGATTCAAACTGGGGCCTTGTTGCTGGAAAGAAGGGTACAGGAAGGGATAGCGCTCAGAGCAGGTCAGGATACGGTGGGGGAGTTCTCCATTCTTGGTGGTGGCTGTTGGGGGACTTGTTATGATGGAGCGAGTGTTGCATCTTCTTGAGGAGAGGGAAGGAAGTCAGGGGAAGAGAATAGGGTCAAGAGATGAAATCTATCAGTAAGAGCTTCCTGTCCCCAGGCAGCGCCCCAGCTGGACACATGCAGTGTGTGTTGTTTCTCTCTCTCTCCCCTTTCAAGGGGTGGGAGTGTCAGAACTGGACTTTCCCTGTAGAAGGGGGAAGCTAGGTCATAAATGGGGACTCCAGCTGGGATGCCCCCTCTTCCCCAGTCTGCTTCAGCTGTGGTAACACCCACTGACAGGGAAAGACCCAGATGCTCCCTAGCCAGCAGAGCTGGCACTAGGAATAAGCAAACTAAGCAACTGCTTAGGACCCCAGACAGTTCAAGGGGAGCCCCCCATTTGCTTTGGGGAGGGAATATTCCTGTTTAGGTTCCCCAATGGGCTAGGACTGCCTCTGCTACACAGGCTCCAGCCCCCTCTGCTGCTCCCATTGCCAGCCAGAGAGGAGCAGCAGCTCTAGGGGAGCAAGTTTCCTTCAGAGCAGGGGGAGCTAGACTTTAACCCCTGGATAGAGTGCTGTCAGCTTCAACCCATCTACAGTGATTTCCCCTAGTACCCATTTTTAGATCCCTTTTTCTCCACTGGTGCCTACATCTCTGTGGTTCCTCTGCTGGGCACCTGTGTTAGCCTGCTCTTGGAACCGTCTGTGCTTTTTGGGGAGTCTGGAATCACTCAGACCTGCAGACAGTGCTGCCCAGTCAGCCCTCTTGGTATGCTCTGAATCCATCACACTATCTTCCATCAGCCTGCTACCTTGTCTTTCATTTGTGCATTGAGCCTTTAGGTTCTCACACCTGTCTCAAAGTGCCTCACACTGTTGTTGCTCTGCAAATAATAAATAATAAGCAAGGGGCCTGGATTCAGGCTTTATCAGGGTAAAAAATCTCCACCCCAAAGTGTTTAAAGTCCTGCCCCTCTATGAATGCTCAGGGACCTTAAATAGTCTTTTAATTAAAAAATAATAATCATCTCTATAGTTGATCTTTGTTCTCCTCCTGTTTTGATTCCTCAATCCTGAGCTAAGCAGGAAGCAGAGGGTTTTAAATTCCCCAGAGCCTGGTGAGGGTGAGAGCTAGGAAGAACACTAAAGTTACTGTGTAAGGCTACACTTCTGTGTTTAAATCATCCAGAACTTTGGCTGTTCCTGCCAATATAACCAGGGCTGGAGTTCTGGAAATTAGTAGCATCAGGAATTGGAACTCCCTTTTATAAAGCTGGGCTCTGACTGGTGTGACAAGCTCTCCTCCCATGCTTACAGGAGTCCTTAATTGCAAAGTACTAAAGCAGACACACTGTTGGTGACAGTCACTGGAAAGATGACCTGCACCAGCCTAGCAGGCATTTCCTGAGAGCAAGAGGACATCCTCCAGCAATGTGAGGGAGTGGGGGATAAGCTACCCCACCTGATCTGCTCCCAGCTGTTGACTCCACTTCCCACTGTGGCACATCTAGGGCAAAACACCCAAGTTTTGTTTTTTTTCCTCCAGACCTTGTTCTTGTTGGAGGGGAGGGGAGGTGACAGGCATGGCACTGCCTACTCAGGTTTGCTCATGGAGTTGACAGGATCTGTCTGGGAAGAAAAAGCAAGGTGACTTCTGAAACAGCGTCAGCACCTCAGAGGATCTTGTCCCCAGCACAGCCTTATGGCTTTGCTCTGCCTCTGTCTGCACATCTTTCCCCAGCACCTCCAAATCTGCCCCCTCCCACTTTCTCCCTGTTTCATTCTGTCATTTCCCCTCAGACATTTTTGTTCCCTCTCCTTGTCTTGCTATGTCTCCTTCCCAGTTTTGTTTGTGATTTCTCTCCTGTCTTTACTTTCTGTTATCCCTCCATCCCCCACACTCTTTTCCTCTCCTATTCTTTCTTTCTCTCTGCTGTTTAATGGCTTTGCCTGGATGTACAAGCCCTTCCTGAGGATAGCTGGCACACACAGCATTGATGTTATAAATAATGTTGGCTCCTCTCCCTGCTCCGACCCAGCCCTCCTTGCATGAAGCAGGGCTGGCCTGGTTACAGAAACCTTCCCTGTTTAACATCTCCCAGGCAATCAGACACTCCCAGCCTATTAAATAGAAGCCTCCAAAGATATTTACGTTTTAAAAATCATACCTAGGCATTTTTCCCCTTTGAAGGCTGCCAGCCTCTCTCAGAGACTCAGAGCCACCCTTACTGGAAACTTTTCCTTTGAACATGCTAATTGTGTGGTTTCCGAAAACACTCTACAAAAGGGTGGGGAGAGATTTAAGGATCTCTTTAATACACCCACTCAGAGGCAACATTTCCCTTCACAGGGAGATGCCAGCTGGGGCTGCTTTGTAAAATCTTATTCATCGTGTTTCCAGATTTTTAATCTGAATGTTCCCAACATTCACAATACAATGATTATTACTGTTAATTTAAACAACAGCCAAATAGCCCTGAGTCCTTTAAACAGATTTGAGAAGAGCTGTGTCTGTCTAATCCTTGGAGCTAGTGAATTCCAGGCTTGCAGTAATTGAATACAACACGCAGTGCCAACCTGGTTAGTAAACTAAAGTACTTAGACTGACAAGCTGTAAACACAGTCAAAACAGCCCTGGCTTTGGGCCAGCGCATGCAGGGTGTATCAGATCCAGCACTTTTAACCACTCAGACTGGCTTGGATTCAGGTTGCAGGATTGCACCAATGGCAGCAACCCAACATATCAGCTTTGAAATCCCCAGGAGAGCTTGGTGCACAGTCCAGCTGTGGAGGAAACACCAGCCTGTGAATAGTGCTGCTGGCAGCTGATGCTCCTGAAGGTCTTGTTCTAATCAGTGCTCCCTCCCCCTCCTCCATGTTCTGCCTGCAGCTCGTGGAGAGCCGGAGCAGAGAGCACTGATTACCACAGGCTTGTTCAGAGCTGACTTGGTGCGGAGCTTCACACAGAGCTCTCCCACGACTGACAGATGGGCTCTGGCGGCTGCCATGAGATGCTCTCACGAGATAGATTTATTTTAAATTAGTGGAGGAGGGTAGCTGAGGGGTCGTGGGGAGATGGTGGGGTTAGAGGGGAAGGAGAGGAAAGGGCTGGGGGGGTGCTGAGGAAAGTGGGGAGGGATGGAATCAGGGTGCTTGCTGGACACCTACAAGTGAAAAATGGGTCAAGCCCAGCATCCACCCCTGCGCAGGCCAGGCAGAGAATACGTTGCTTTCCCCCATGTGCTGCTCCTGCACCCTGCTGATGACTCCCCGTCTTTGGCAGCAATTTCATCTTGTAGGAGTGCTGCCGCGTGGCCAGTGTGAATTTGGTCAGTGTAGGGCCTACTGCCCCCCACCCTCGCTGCAACAGCTGGGTATGCTCAGACTCAGAGTTCCTTGTCCTTGTGAGTGGAGGTGAGAGAAGGCGTTTCTAGTCCTAGCCGATCTTCTTCTCCCCCATGTGCAGCAGGGAGCTGTTCTTCCATCCTTCTGTGTTGGGCATTCCACTTCTTTCTCTACCTGGAGTGCAGAAAGAAGGCAAGGAGTGAAGCGCTAGTCCCAGGGGCACTCCCCTTGTTCGTTAGATGCACCAGGTGGAGCAGAGTGCTCTTGGAATTGGTAAGCGCCTCATTGCTTCAGTGGGGGAGAGGGGCGTGGCCTCCTTGCCCACACCTCCTCACCACTTTGACTCACCACTAATGAGAGGGTGAGACCATTTCCAGTTCTGCAAATGGGACAGGAGACAGCAGTTGGATGATCGAAACTAACTCCCTGTTCCTGCACCTGCTGAAGTCTGGTGCCAAATTCCCCGTAACATTCCTGGGTCCAGAGTACTTTCCCTGACCGGGATACGACAAGTGGAGGATGCAGTCCCCAGTGGACGGTGAAGAGGCACTCGTACTGGATCCTGATGCGCTTCTGGTGGCGAGAGCTGCCCACTCAGTAAGGTACTAGATAAAACTGTCAAAGCAGGGCTTCCTCAGCAGGACTGTGCATTGGATCATCCATTCTCAGGAGGGGAGTGCTGAGCAGCAGAGGAAACATGGTGTTTTATTGATCCCTGAGAGCAGCAGGAGCAGCAGCAGCAGATCATCTGAATGAGCTCTAGGAATCAGTGTGTAAATTTCAGATACTGCCCTGGAAACCTTTAATGTGCTCTGTGGCTGTAGGTTCAACTCCCCTGGGGTTTCCTGATGTAGCTGCTGCACTGCAGCCTACAGCAGCCAGGCTGGATAGAAGTGAAAGGAGACAAGAGTCTTCCAGCATCACACTTGAAGCTGGTTACATAAAAGGGATTAAAAACCACTCCAAAGTCTTTCAGAGGTGACCTCGCCATCTGATGTCCTTGGGGAGGGCAGCCATGGCAGAGTCTTGGGAGAGACGTTTGAACCTCTAAGAAGTAAATCTTTTTTGAATATATATTTATTATAAATTATATATATTTGTTAATTTTAATTTTAACATGTATATAAGAAATTTTAATGGTCAAACCAGGAATTTCGATCTTTACCATCTGAGACTATACCCAGTAGGGATTGTTAGAAATCAGAGCGTATTCCTGTGAATGGGAAAACAGAGACTTCTAGAGCTATAAGGGAAACTCTTTGTGACTGTAAATCTATAGCAATATTTTTTGGGTCAACTTAAGAGATTTAAAGGACTCATCAGAATCTGACTGTCTCTATCTATACAAAATTCATTATATCGCTGCTGTTCCGCAGCTTTGCAGTTCCATGCTTACAGATCGGGCCTGGTTTCTCTCAGTCCTACACTCTGTCATCAGGCAGGGCCTGCTGATGAGACTTGCAGTGCTGTATCAATAAGGTACCAGTCACACCATTTGTAGCAGAGGAAAGTTGAAGCGATGATGGGTTTTTATCATTTTTTGTGAAGTTCCTTGTAAACTGCAACAGATGTTTGGCCATCCAGGTCTGGGCCACTGGGCGTTTTGCAAATACAGCCAGGATTGAGGTCTGATTATCCAAATGCCCTGGCCCCTTCCCCTTGAGTTGAAGGAAGTCTGTTAAAAGTTTTAGGCCTATGTTTTTGTTCTGTGTTTGTACTGTGCCTAGCTCAATAGAGTTGTGGTCCAAGGTAGGGCTCCGAGGCATTCTTGTTATATGAGTGATAAATAACAATTATAAAATAATAGAGCAGTTCTGATTCTGTAAAGTAGAGAGCAGTGGTGTACGCATGTGGGGTGTGTGTGGATGCCCGCACTCACTCCAGCTCAGTATAGTATTTAAAACGCTGTGCTTAATCATTAGTGTGTTTTCCTTGAAGCTTAAACTGTCTGCTGGATTACAAATTCCTGAGCTCCTCAGAAACTACCTTTCAAGATGGCAAAATACATTGTCTCTCTAAAAACTTCTTTGAAAGGAGGAAGCAAACTCAAATGCTTTCCTCATCCATATCTTAGTTGGCTTGTGTATAGTTTACCAGTTTCTTTAGAGCAGCTTCCATCTGCCATTTCCTTTCACGAGGTATTGCGGTATTTGACACGTTGCAGAACTACCAGAGAGGAGCCATTTTAAGGTCTTTCACTCTCAAAAGTGCTTACACAATTTAATAAAAGTGCTAAAAAATATTGTAGTTGTTGCTGAGGCTTAACCCCAAAATAGGATATTTCTTGGAGTTGCATATGGACTCAAAACAACCTCATAATGGGACTGTTGCTGCAAACTTTATGATGGAGAGGCTGTCCCCTCCCCATAATAAATCACACACATCTGCAGAGCGCAAAATGAGGGCCTCCCAGCTAAAGGAGAGCTCTATTAGCTTTCAGATATAGAAAGACTCACGTTTAGCCAGTAGCATGCAGCCTGCTGTCATATTCACAGAGATCCCAATTCTGTTCCCACTGACACGAACAGCCAAGTCCCTTCTGATATTTACTGGGGCAGGACTGATTCCCCAAACTATCCACGCACAGCCACCATAATGACTCTTCTGTTTTTAGGGAGATTTGACTGTATGAGTGCTTGAAAGGGTTGTAAGAAGCAGTGTTTTGTGTTCGAGGGAGACCAAGAAATGTATAACAGAATTTCAAATAGATGGATATTTCTAATGACCTGTATTGTAACCACTGGACACTTTTTCTTCAAACTTTGCAGAATTGCTGCCTTTTGCTTTTGAGATAAAAATCTGGTTGTTTTCACGCCAAATGAAAATTCCAAGTCACGCTTTTATAGAGTTGCTAAAATGGGGTTTTATAATAGACACTTTAACTGAAGAGGTTACCTCTAGAACTGAATAAATAATTGATCTGAAAAAAATTGGTGTCTGAATTGAAAAATCTGAAAAAAATCAATAGAATTTTCTGGGGTTTTCTCAGTGAAAAAATGTGAATGAAATGACATTTTGAAATGAACTGTGTTGATTTTTTTTTACTCATTTTTTTATTTGGCTGAAAATATTTGCCGAATTTGCAGTTAGTTTTGGTTGCCCCAAAACTGCATTTTTTGGATGAATTTACTATATGTCACAAAAAAGTTGCCCAGCTCTAGGTACCAGCTCTGCATAATATCTATCTCTGACTTTTATTTTTACCCACATGACTCTGAATTCTTTTTTCTTGTCTTTCTCTTGTCTTTGCATTTTCTCTTTTGGGTTGTCTGTGTGAAAGTACTAATGTTGCATGTAATCCAGATAAGAAAAACCCATTTAGAGAATCAGCACTGAGATCCCAAGTAGTGCAGATGATCTTACCCTCTAAATAGAATAGACCTGTTAAAAGAATAACCCCTGGGGCAAGTTGGTGCCTGAGAACTACCTTAAGGAATGGCAGAAAAGAAACAAGCAGTTATCTTGTGGAAACCAGGTGGGAAGGAGTGTCCAAGTGACACACACAAGTATTAAGTCAAGCTCATGGAGAATTATCATTACGTTTCTAAGTTACTGGGTAAATAAACTCTGTATATTATTTTTCTCTCTGTACGTGTGCCTAGAAGCTGAGTGATGGTTACATTCTTTATTCATCTATACCTAAATACAATAAATTTAGTTTGCCTTGAGGTCATATTTTCTATGCTGAATAATGCTCCCCACTCCTTTCCTTTCATCTTCTTTCTCTGTAGAGTGAGCCAGACTTGGAGAAGGGCTTGGAGATGAGAAAATGGGTCCTGTCTGGAATCCTAGCCAGTGAGGAAACCTACCTGAGCCACTTAGAGGCTCTGCTGCTGGTAAGCAGCTGTCACAGACACCAGATTTGATGATAATATTCACATTTCCGGAGTAACTTTCATCCAAAGATTTCCAAGAGCTTCACAAACACTGACTGTCTCATAGTGACTTGGTGAAGTGTAGGTAATTGTTTTCCCCATTTTGCAGGTGGAGAAATGGAGGCATAGAAAAGCAAAGTGACTTGTCTTAGGTTACACAGGGAGTCATTGGCAGAGCTCGGAATAGAACCCTTGAGCCCTGACTTCTAGTCCTCCTGTTTTAACTACTACACCTGCTGTCCCCCACCTAGTGGAAGAGATTAAGAGGACAAAACAAGGGGCAAAGGGACTATAATTTCAGCATTTGTATCCTGGGAAAATCTGTGAACTGGGAGTTGCTGAACTACCCCAAGGAGAGAATTAGTACAGTCTGGTGTTCAGAGAGTCACTGAAGTATCAGTGGGAACATCACTTAATAGTGGGAACATCAGAGGGAGGAGGCATTAGAACAGGACAATGACAAGTTTACTTGGTGCGTGTAGTAACAATCTCCTTGATTCTACTTTTAGCCCATGAAGCCTTTGAAAGCTGCTGCCACCACATCTCAGCCTGTCCTGACCAGTCAGCAGATTGAGACTATTTTCTTCAAAGTGCCTGAGCTGTATGAGATCCACAAAGAGTTCTACGACGGGCTCCTTCCCCGAGTCCAGCAGTGGAGTCACCAGCAGCGTGTGGGAGACCTCTTCCAGAAACTGGTGAGTAAGCTGCCACCACCAATGCTCCTTTTACGTCAGTGCAGGTTAAATGGGCATGTCTTCCAGGTGTGTCTGAGACTCACATTCATTCCTTTGCCTGGCTTTGGCGTGTGGAGGTCCATAGCTGGATGAGGTGGTAGAATTCTAAATTCGTCTTTCCGCTGTGGAGGGGTCATAACTAGGCTGGCAGTTTTGTGTTCTGCACAGAGAGGCTACATCATGACCCCCTCACCCCCACCCCAATATTACAAACACAGTCTTCCAGAAGACTTTTCAGCTCCCCACAAAGCCTGCAGTGTGTCACTTGCTGATCATTCAGTCACAAAGGAGGCTGGCATGGCAACCTGACATTTGAGAGAGACTGCGTCGGAGCCCTTTGGGGACACACAGAATACAGTTCAGTTTCATATTTCACTTCTTGTATAAAATATCCCATGACCCTGCATAGGAGTGAATTAGATGCTAGTGCTGCATTGGCTGTGCAGTTACTCAGTATGATTCATATGCTGCCTTGGAGGTTGGAACCATTGTGGTGGAGGACTTCTAAGCAGTTCTCTGAACCCTAAAGTTCTTCCTTATATTTCTGTCCTCAGACGTCCTGTGTCCTATCTGACCATATGTCTGAACACAATTTTCTTTGAAGCCTGCCAGTCCTGTTCCAGAGCAAGCTACAGGGATTACTACAGAGGGACAGGCATTGTGTTCTCTCATCCCAGAGACTTACTACTATTATTTATTACTTGTGATAGCACCTGGGAGCCCAGGTCACGGACCCTGACCACATTGTTCTGTACAAATGGAGAACCAAAACATGATCATCTGCATCCACATCCCATGCTGACCCGCTAAGCACAAGTTGCAGTGCATTTCACTAGCATTTGCAAAATTCTAATGAAAACTTATTGGCCAGGCACAAAATCCATGTGCCCAGCCTGATCATGCCAGTGATGATATTGACAAAACTAATGAGATTTTACTCCTCCATCAGTAGACACTTACTCCCCCTGACACACAACACTCTGCCAGCTCTTCACTAGACTGCTAGACCAGCTGCTAGGACCTTGGTGGTGTTTCTTCCTCCTTGAACCGTTCCTGCTGTGTGCTCATCTGCCACAGTTCTAGGAGCAGTAGAGAGGTGGTCTCATGGCGATTAACCATGTTCTTTCACTATAACCATGGCCAAGGTCAAAGCTACAGGTAGCTGCTTAGGTTGTGCACGCAGAAGGCCCCTTATTAGGAATTAGCATCTCAAAACCTTTCTTTGTCTCTGCTCTGGCAGCCTGTCCTCTCTTGGAGCTAGTATAACCCCAGCCATTATTAGACGATTGTTTCTGTTAGGCACTGCCTGGGGGCACTGCTGCTCTCACTTGGCCTGAGAAATGAATTAGTTTCAGATGTTTGAAAAAGGAAACTGGTGTGTGTGTTTGTGCATTTCCACTTGTTATTGCTCTGTTCCACATTTCCCCCCGCCCCCACCTCCTCCTATCCATTTTGCTTTGCTCCATCTGCGCTGTTGTTGTTATCTTGTGCTTTGATATTCCGCCCTCCTCCCCACTGTGCTCATGCTATTCCCTTTGCCATGGTTGTGTATGTGTTTCTTCAGTTGGCTGCTGAGAGTTCCCCTAGCAAAGTTCAACAAAAGACCGCTGTGTACAGAACAGACCAGACAAGAATAAAGCAACTTACAGAGCCTGAAGATGACCTAGGGGTTTCCAAGCTAGATATAACTGATTGTCTGCATTCAGAAGGCATCCCTCTAGTCCCTCCTTTATAGTGTGCAGAAAGCAAAGGATTATAGGAGCTTCATTTTCTTTTCTAAAAAGAAAAGAATCTCCACATTTCTTAGGTGCCTCTGATTCCCTGAACTGAGGAGACATTCCACTGACTAGCTTATTGGATGGAGAGTGCAGTTCACCAGGTCACTTGTCAATTGTTAACATCTGTGTGGCAATGCACCAGCTCCCTTCTCTGTTGACTTGAGACAGGGAACAGTATTTTATGTGCCCTCCAGCTGCTCAAACGAAACCGCAAGAAACTGCCTTTCATTGCTGGTGTGTTTCAGTCCGGAGGACATAGCTCATGGACATGGTATGCTGTGCTCAGAGATTAGCTCACAAGGTCTGAGCTGCCTGCTGCTGCTCCCCAGCTTGCTAAAGCTGAGGTGCAGGAAGAGCACAGCAATCAAATGATGCTTCATAAACTGCCTTGAGAGCGTAGCGAAATAATGCTACTAGCCTAGGGAGAGCTCTTCAGATGTCTTACCATAGCTGGCTTGTCCCAGCAAGCTTTGACTTGCTGTATTGCTACTGTGGCCTGAGTTTAAGGCCGTGCCATGCAGATGGGGCTGGCAGGCCCGTGTACCGATACTCTCTTTTTCTATTCCCCTGGATCTTTTGTGTTTGTAACAGAACTGGCAAGCGATGTTGATCTGTGTTGGGAGCAGCTTGCCCTAGTGTAGCAATAACTCAGCTATGCGAAGCGAACATCCCGGGGAGCTCTGGGCTTGCGTAGCTGTTCCAGCTTTGGTGTTTCAATGCAGTGTTCTGACAGATACTGTAGCAGTCACTTTATTCCACTATTTTCGCTGACAAACTGAGCAATTTGCTGTGCTGGACAGAGCCAAACCATTCTTAGCAGCCAGTTAAAACTATTTGGATGAGAGAGTGCTGAAATACTAGATATTAGAGCAGGGTCAGCTCAGGCATAGGCTAGGGATTTATTACAAGAGTGGGTGGGAGGGATTCTGTGGCCTGCATTGTGCAGGAGGTCAGACAAGATGATCATAATGGTCCCTTCTGACCTTGGTCTATGAGATGCACATCAGGTCCTTTGAGCAGACTTTTCACAAGTTGCTATGCCATGAGGTATGATTACGGTGATAGTTTGGAGTCTTGATAATTGTTCTCAAGGCACTGGTGGCATTCATTTTATTTAACCTGTAAAATAAAGGACCATAGATTGAAACTGAAGGCAGCCCACAGAGGAGACTGTAAAATCTTGCATACTGCGCTACACCCTGCAGTGAATTTCTGCTCTTGGAAACTGACAAGGTAGCTGTGTTATCCCACCTTTTCAACTAGGGGATAAAAAGCACCAGCTGTCAAGAGTAGAACTGGGTGAAATGTTTTGAAAATGTATTGGAGGGATTTGCAACTTTGGGATTTTTAATGAAAACTGAAATTGTGTCTCAAAAACCATTTTTATTTTTTTTTAAAAAAAAGTTAACTTTTTCATTTTTCAAAAACAGAAAAAGGGTTTTTACCAAAACTCAAACTGTTTTACCAAAAAATTTTAGTTTCCAGTTTTTCATAGAAAATTGGGAAATGTTAACCAAAATAAGAATTTTCTGTGAAAATATTTATTTGGCTCAAAAAGGCATTTTTCATCCAGAAATGTCCTGATGGGGGAAAAAAATATTTTTTTTTTGGACCAACTCTATTCAGGCATGGTAGAGAAAGCAAGAGCCCTTTTTCTAATGGAGAAATCAAAGCACTTACATCCTAGCTGCCATCTCTAGGACATGATTCCAAAACTGAAATGTTATAAGTCTCCCCGCAGAGGCTGCGGTCAGGATAACTGCTTATTTGGGGATGGTACAACAGTGCTAGCTATGGATTATATGCTTTCTGCAGGCCTAGGGCCAGACCCTCCCTGGCATCCGTGCACAATTGCCACTGATTTCAGTAGGAGCTGTGCCATTGTACAACAGGGCTGAAATTAATTCCCTCATCTCTCTGTGAAAATCACTTTAGGAGGCAGCTTACAGTTTCTCAAGCTACCGTTACTTAAATAAACTGTGTAGGGAAAGATGCACAGAGGTACTAGGATAGGGGTGAGCAAACCACGGCCCGTGGGTTGAATGCAGCCCACGGGCTCCTCCTAACCGGCCCCTGAGCTCTGGCTGGGGAGGCTAGCTCTTCTCCCCCCCTCCCCCGCAGCCTCAGCACGCTGCACGCTCCAGCAGTCAGTCACGGCCGCATGTCTGGTGGCGTGGTAAGGGGACTGGGGGGGTTGCATAAGAGACAGAGTGTCTTGGGGGGCGGTCAGGGAACGGGGGTGTGGGGGGGGGTTGGATAGGGTGTGAGAGTCCCAGGGGGCCTGTCAGGGGGTGTGGGTATGGCTAGCGGTCAGGGGACAGGGAGAAGAACATTTGCCCACCCCTCTGCTAGAAAGCTACTCAAGTGCCACTCTCCTGTGGGAGGCAATATAGGAAATGATGCAGAAGTACTATTTGTGGGGGAAACTGTTATTGGGAGCATCTCCAAGCGGGAGTCTCTCTAGAATAGTGGACGATCACTGGCTGTGGGGAAGATCTCAGCTCTTCCAGCAGCAGTCACGGTAGTGAATACTGTCAGTGCTGGCAGTGGATGCCCGGTCGTCATAGGGTAAGTGAAGGATTGAAAATACTCCTCTTTTCAGTAGAGTTCTTCCGTGCTCCTTCTGTTGGTGTTTTTCCGACTGTACGCTGGGAAGCCCATTTGAACTGATGAGGTGTTTATAGCACAGCTGCAACACAAAGGTTACTTTAGAGTTCAGACATGCTTGGAATTTGCCCAGGGATTTCCCAGCCAGATCTTATGCTGTCTGGCATGAACATGACTTCTACTTAGAAATCAGCAAACAGGATCAGTGCTAAGACCTAGTGATTAATAATGGCTCATTACAGGATCCAAGGCTTGCCATATCTTTATCTGGGTCTACCACACATTCTACTGTTGCAAAATCCTGCACTGCCGTCCATGTCTTCTTGCAGTAGTTCTATACCGTGTATTATATTTGACTCTTCAGCACTGCTGTCTTAATGCTTCAACCATGTGGCTTTTGATGATATCTGCATATGTAGATCTTGGTTAATATCTTGTTTTAACAGCTTCAGCAGATGCACAGAAGCACACGAGTAGCTCATTCGGGTCACATTCATGTTATAAGGCTGAATCACTCCTGTCTGATTCATATTTCGTGGCAAACAACCAATAGTTCCTGCAAAGTTTCATCCATGAGCTAAAATATTAATAGACACTAATCTGGCAGTTTAGAAGGGAAAAACTAGGTGATGGTAATAAAGATTTGTCATCCTCCCAGGCTAGCAAATTAACTTCTGCTGGGTAAAGGGAGCCACCACACAAGGAGCACCTGTTCCAGTGGGGAAGAACCCTCAGGAGGGAGGGGCACTTCCTGTTCAGAGCCTCCTGAGTTTCTTTGGCTTGGTGTAAATCAGCCTCTCCCCTGGTTATTCTGACTCCCACCAGCAGCTGTCCCAAGCCATCCCCATCTCTGGTGTTTTACTTTGTTTTGTTTTGATTCCTGCAGGCCAGCCAGCTGGGAGTGTACAGGGCTTTCGTGGATAACTATGAGGTTGCCATGGAGACAGCAGAGAAATGCTGCCAGGCCAATGCTCAGTTTGCTGAAATCTCCGAGGTAATGTCATGATGTTCAGACACACGCCGCCCGGAGCTGATTAATATGCTGCGATGTCACTCCTGTGCAGCCTCCAAGTGCCTTTGCAGCCAGCGCTCCTCAGAGAGGTTGGGCCTGGAGGAGCTGAGAGCTTCTCCACTGCCCCAGCCCCAGCCCCTCCAGTGGCCTTTAGTTAAGGCTGGCCCAGGAGGAACTATGAACTCTCCCATAGGCAGTTTTTGCTCGCTATTCCCCACAGTGACTCTCCTAGTGACTGGCATGGCTTTGAACTTTCCTAGCTCTGCTCCAACATCATGCAGCCCTAAAGAGGAAGGTTGTGTTTGAGCTCCCGATGTCTCTTTTTTGCTAATAATGACACTGACTGTGGTGTAAAAGGCCATCTCTAACAGCTTGCATGATGTCTGTCAGTAGACTCACAGGCTTCATTAGCCTCAAGTGCTGAAAGAGGTAGTGCTAGAATGCGCTGTTTAAAATGACAAGTGCGTCAAGTGGAATCTTCTTCTTATTTATTAGGCTGCTTTGATTTCCTCCCTTTGAATGGGATTCGGTGTGTTGAAGTACTGTGCAGGCTTGTCATGCCAGGGCTCTGGGTGGGGCTCCTTGTGCAGCGGACAGTGTCACAGTACTGATTACAGCCCCAAGAAACGCCACAGCTGGAAAAAAGCAGCTGCCAAGAAAAATTGGATTTAAATGGAACCACGTTTTCTGTGTCGGATACGCGCTGGGCCAGAGGCATTTATTTCTTTTCCAAACACTAGTTCGTCCAGGAGCCCAAATCTTTTTTTATCTTTAAAATTAAAAGGTAAAAAGTTTCAAGAGAGTGAGATTGAGGGAACATAAACTGGCAACGCCCTTTGAAAATGTGCTGTGGTTCTCATCACAGTGTGAGGGGATTCCCTGCCACTCATCTGCAGCCATGGCGCTTTGGTGGATTTTGATCCTCAGACACAGCCTGTAGCACCAACAGTGTCGCCTCACTATCAAGGCAGCTTCCTCTGCGCTTAATTGTTTTAACAGATAAATACAATCTGTAAAGTCTCCTCTGACTAATGGTTAGATGTATTGGTTGTGCTGTGGTAGTGCCACAGAAGGGATCCAGGCCTCCTCGTGCTGGGCACTGTATAGATGCAAATTCTGGGTATCACATACTGTGTCATTTCCTGGTGGGTAAGTGCTAAAGCCCTGGCGATGACCCCAGTGTAATAAATAGTGATGATGATGAATGTGGGGGTACTTAAGCACTTCTGAGCCCGTGTCCTGCTGAGGACTTTACCCCCTACTAATACAGTCAGGGCAGCAGCAGAATCAAGAAGAGCACCCAGGTCTGCTGGCTGCCCACCTTGTGCTTTAGCTACCAGACTAGACATACACTGAGCCAATGACACATGCATCACAGTGGACATGGCCCCATCTGACTGGTGATAACAACTCAGCCATCCCCAGGTTTTCTCCCATATGCTGTACGTGGCTCCCTGGTTTCTCAGGTCTCTATTAAGAGTCACTTTTAGGAATTCTGCTTGGAACTGGATGCTCCTGGCGGACTGTGACATGGTGGAGGTAGAGTTACCATCAGGACAGTGTATTTTCCTTCACTGACTTGGAATCTGGCATGGCTTTTCTGGATGCTGTTTTAGGCTGACTGTATGAACACAGGTGCCTCTTCCTCTCTTGAAGGTATTGAGGAGGTTCTGGGTTCCAGGATGGTGTTTCTGGGTGATGAACGGTCTCCTACATGCATTTTCTTTTTCTTTTAGAATCTCAAGGCCAGAAATACAAAGGACTCAAAAGATCAGACAACCAAAAACTCCTTGGAAAGTGAGTGTTCTCTATGGAGGAGACTCTGGTCTGTCAGTACTTGGAGGGGTGGGAGTGGAGCTGGTTATTGTTGCTCTGGGGGGAGGGTAGATATGTTGTGGAATAACCATTCCCTAGCCCCACTTTTCATGGTCCTTTTGCTTTCTAAATGCTAGTGGGGTCTGGTGATCTGCTGGCTTCCCCCGGGAAGCAGCTCCCTTTTGCTCCTGAGCAGAGCACTTGCCTAGAAAGCTGTATGTCTGTGCAAGAAGCCTCCATTCATCTTGCTGGCTAGTCGTTCCCCTTGGACAACAGTGGACCATTCACAGAATAGCCATGATCTTTGAAGAGGATCTATTGCCTAATAGTAGCACAAACAACATCATACGAGGAATTATTGTTTGTAATACGGTGATGCTAGAGGTCACAGCTGAGATCAGGGCCCATTGTACTAGGCCCTTGTATGTACACATAGCAAGGGATCGTCCCTGCTCCAAGGAGCTTCCAGACTTGTTTAAGGCACAGCCTCGTGGATGGCAGGATTTGGGAGCACCCTAGAGATGCCATACTGAGCTTGAGAGGGGAGGTGGTACCTTGATCACCTTTCAGAGACCTTCCTGGGAAGATTAGTAGAGGCGTTACAGGGGAATGTCTCTAGGGGGTGCGGCTAGGCATAGTACTCAGCTGCAGGGTCAGCCAGGAAGATCTAGAACGGAGGATATAAGAGGTTAATCAGAAGAGTGCACTGCTGGGAGTGTTCTGTGCCATTCAGCGAGCTCACCATTCACTCTCCCTCAGCTGGGTGGCGTTTGGGGTGTGCAGTAGGTTGTGTTTGTGTTTGTGCAGTGTGTGTTAAATGTTTGAATTAGCAGTAATGAGCTCTGTGTGTGGATGGGGAAATGTTTGTAGCGGGGGTGTGGCTGCTGACTGCTTCTTTCCACACACTTGTGTGTGTTATTGACTCTGTAGCTCACGAACTGTGGAGAAGAGAATTGTAGGCTATTTCCTCTGTACTAATGTGTGCCTGTGTGTTTGGTTGCATGGCTCAGCGTGCTCTGCAGGGCACTCTGTTTTTGGATGGCTGCCTTTCTTATGCCTCTGCTGCTTTCTGTCCACAGCTCTGCTGTACAAGCCAGTGGATCGAGTGACACGCAGCACACTTGTTCTTCATGTAAGTAACTTGTGTGTTTAAACGGCAATTATAAGAGCGCAGACGCTGTCCAGGACTGTGGAACCTAAGAGGTTGTTGCTCTGCATGGCTGTGTGTTGTCTTTATATGTGGAAGAGCAACTTGAAGTTTCTGGTGGAAAATAATTCCATGTGTGGAACCAGTGACACGTCCCCGGCGGGATTAGCAGATGAGGTTAGACTCCACAGCTGCAGGGGAATGGGACAGTGACGTGCAGCCGTGCCCTAAGCTATGAAAGGAGGCCACAGCCACCTGTCCCAAGGGTTCCAATAACTGGGCTGCTGGAGCCTGCGGCTCGCTGTTCTCATGGGCGCCGTTCCTTATTCTTGTCCCTTCTTTGTGTTCTTGGTGGTAGGATTTACTGAAACACACTCCAGCAAGCCACCCCGACCACCCCCTCCTGCAGGACGCTCTGCGCATCTCTCAGAACTTCTTGTCCAGTATCAACGAGGAGATCACACCCCGCAGACAGTCGATGACTGTCAAGAAAGGAGAGGTGAGTCCCCATCCTCTGACATGCTCTATTTCTAAACACTAGTTCTGTCCTTCTCTGGGAGGGGCTGGAAATGATGAGAGTACCCTAGCCTTCTGATGGTTACAGTGAATGCAGGGATACTGGAGGACTTAGGCCTCCTTTTGGTGTAGAACTCTGGTATGCTAGCTAAGCTTAATACTCTGTGAGGAGTCATGCTGGCACACAAAGATAAAGTTACATGCAGACCCAGAATTAGTACCCTAGAATTCATGGCTCCCAATCCAGTGTTCACTCCCTTAGGCCACCCCTTCGTTCTGTCAGAGGTTGATATCTGCTTGTAGATTTTCTTAAACACCATGCTACTAGTTCCTGTGTTGCTGAGATGCAGTTTAGGAACAGTCCTTGTGTTCCCCAGGGTACGGTGTGGCTCGCTGCACATTCTGTTCAGAAGGCTGTTTGGATCTACCAAGGGGAAGTGTGACTAGAATCCCAGCTCTTGTTGCTGCAATGTGCTTAGCGTGTACTAGCCCAATTCAGGGAGAGTTCTTGAGAGTATTCTGTGTGCAAACTGAAACCGAATAAGGGCCTATGGTTCAGAAGGAAGGAAGGCAGCTGCTGGAATAATGGAAGATTAGAAGGGCATTTTCCAGCCACTCATGACCCTTACATCCCCTCTCAGGCACAAACTTGGCTGGATGTTCTCCTAAATCTGCACATTCAGAATGAAATGCATTTTCTGCATCTTCTAGAAGCCTACAGTCTTGGGCAAGGGGGAAACTTATCCGGGGGTGTGCTATTGTATTCTGCTGTACAGCGCGAGAGTGGGGCAGGCTGGTCACTGAACGATGCTAGGAGTTGGCACTCTGATTTCTGTCTCTTAAAGTATCCCCCAAATGATGCCAGGACCTAAAGTACAGCAGAGAAATACAGGTTACAGCCCCAGTGTCCAATACACAGGGACTCTCTGTGTGAGGGCAAAGAGGTAGAAAACCAGAGCCATTTCTCGAAGAGAAGAGAAGTAGGAAGGAATCAAAGTGGGATGAGAGAAACCCCTTGAAGTAGGAAGCTTAGGGTTGACAAAGAGTCCTGTGGCACCTTAAAGACTAACTAAAGTTTTAGAGCATAAGCTTTCGTGGGCTAATAGCCACTTTGTCGGGTGCGTGCAGTCCGACGAAGTGGGTATTAGCCCACGAAAGCTTATGCTCTAAAACTTTAGTTAGTTTTTAAGGTGCCACAGGACTCTTAGTCTGGAATTGCAGAAGTGACAAACACGGCTACCCCTCTGATTCTTGGAAGCTTAGGGTTGTTCATCTGTCTAGGGGCCTGTCCAGTGTCCATTAAAGTCAGTGAAGAGCCCCCCCATTAACCTCTGTGGGAATTGGATTGGGGCCCAGAAGTGCTGGGCTCTGTCCCCTCCTCACCCATAGACTGGACTGTTTGTAATGGAGACAGACTTCTGCAGTGGTAGGGCTCTGTGTGGCTCCCTGAGTTCCTGGGGCAGATGTAGGGTAACTCTGTGTGTTTTTGGGAGGGATGAATTTGGCCCTTCCTACTCAGTAACAATCAGGACTGGTGGGGAGTGTTGGAGAAGATAGTTGGGGAGGTGGGAAAGCTTGGATGAAATGGGATAGGGGAGCGTGGATGAAAGAGGGGAATCAAAAGAAGCGGATTTGCGGTAGCGGAACTGCAGCTGGAGGAGTTGTCATGTCAGCACTGTGCCCTGTAATATCCTGCAGAGCCCAAGATGACAACGGGACCCAGGGATCCCTTGAAGGCATTCCAGTGAAAAGTCCCCCAGCCCTATAAAAATACAGTAGTAACCTCAGGAATGTGTGTTTCACTGACCCTTTCAGCTCTGAGGGTTCTCTGCCAGATGCAGAATGGGGCTGGGGTGCCCAGATGGCCTCAGAGTGCATTGTCCCTCTGCTTTGAGCAGGAATTCCCCCATTTACCTCCTGCTTTGGGGATTGTTTTGGAACCTCCAGGCTGCAGCTGAGATGTGCTGAGACTAGAACTGTAGGGCCAGGCAGTAGCAGGGCGGGATGGAAGTACGCACCTGAGAATGGCCAGGGCCTTGGAGACAGCAGAAGGCTTCATTAAAGTGGATGCTGATTGAGTCCTAGCAGGTATCGCAGGCTGGAACGCCACTGTTTGCAGGAGAGGGAGTGCTCTGTAGTCTCAGGTCGGCTGTTAGCATCTCAGTGAGGGATGCAGGCTTTGCGGCGTGTCCTGTGGAATCCGATGAAGTGACAGGAGCCAGGGCAGCGGGAATAGAGTTGTTGTGCTCTCTGGTGGGTGGTGGATTTGTCGTCACTTACAAAGTGAGAACGGGGAGTGTAAAGAGTGGGCTCAGCAGGGCTGCTCCTATTCCCACTCATGCTGTGATGAAAACACTGACCTCGGGTGGTTACTCCGGGTCTACCCTTGTGTCGGGGTAGCAGAAACAGGGCTAAAAACAGGTTTCCTGGGCGATGGAGGGAATCCATAATTCTCTCTCACTTGCATGCACCTTCTCTGCTCCCAATCTGTTCCAAGCCAAGGTGAAGAATGACGCTTATTCCATATCTTTCTCACTGCTGCCCTTTAACTTCCTTTCCCTCTGGGAGTCGAATGCTAGCTGCTTCCTTTGGCTTTTCTGCACCAAAGGCCCTGCCTCTGAGGGGCAGGGCACCACCTTCTTCCCCGAAGCTTGTCCAGATTAGGCAGCATTCACCATTTCTACGGTTAGAAATTGTGATCCAACTGCCCGCAACAGGAGCGGACTGCCAGCCCTTCATTAATGAAGGATTTGTGCATGATCGTTCTAAAGGGTTAACAAGCTCCACTCCCCACCACCACCAGCCCTTCCAGATTGGGACCAGAGCTGGGTTTTGTCTGTGTGTGTAAATCTCTAGCTTAGTCTTTCCTTCTGTTCCCCTTGTCTGTGCCCTCCCCGGGGTGATGGGGTAGCATGCAGTTTACATGTCCTAAGTGACGGCTCTCAATGCATAATGCATTTTTTATTTTAATGAATAGCCAGCTTGCTTTGATGGCTTTTATTCATTATTTACCTCTCTCCCATTGGAGATTCCTTGGGGGGTGGGGGGGCTAGTTGCTGTAGCTCCATCCTCCTCCTCCCACATAGTGCTCAGGTTCCGACCTCAGTTGTTAGTGTGCATAGGAAGGGGCTCTTTTTCTCTCCTTTTCTTTTTCCAGCCAGCAAAAGGCTCCCAGTGCCCATCTTTAATGTGGAGTGTTTTTCCCCTTTGGTGAGCACAGCACAGGGAGGATGTAAATCCCCTTTGCCTGCCTCTCGCTGCCGCTTTCTTTTGCTGGATTGCTTTGAATTGGTGAAAGCAGCCAGTGGTTAATCTCCCTAGTGACAGGCTGCTAAAAGTGTGTGTGTGTGTGTGTGTACAACCTTCCACACCTTCCCCCTCCCCCAAGGTTACTGATCTGCTGTTTCAGATGCTTTCATTTGCTACAAGGCACTTGGTCACATCCTGCACACAATGAGGAAAGCAAGAGCTGCTCACCAGAGAGGAAATCGTTCCTTCCCAACCTATCCATGGAATATTCCATAGAGTAACTTCAGTATCTTGCCCGAGACACTTCCCAGTGCAGGCCCAAACCAGGATATGCTGTGACCTGCCTGGCATGGCAGGGACAACCCAGCAGGTTGGTCTCAAGGCCATCAATATTACCTGTCCCCCTTCTCCACAGTGTCTCCGCCTACTGTGCGATACAGCATTGCTGACAGGGCAAGGGAGAGCTGCAGATTCAGCCCTGTTCCCTTTGTGATCTGTGCATTTGATTCTTCGATGGGAATTGAGGCAGGGGTTGGCAACCTTTCCGAAGCGGTGTGCTGAGTCTTCATTTATTCCCTCTAATTGAAGGGTTCACGTGCCAGTAATACATTTTAATGTTTTTAGAAGGTCTCTTTCTATAAATCTATAATATAGAACTAAACTGTTGTTGTATGTAAGGTAAATAAGGTTTTTAAAATGGTTAAGAAGCTTCATTTAAATTAAATTAAAATGCAGAGCCCCCCAGACCAATGGCCAGGACCCAGGCAGTGTGAGTGCCACTGAAAATCAGCTCGTGTGTGTGAGGCATGGTCCTGAGGCAGCCTGTGGGTTCTCGAGTGTGTGAGGGGCAGAGGTGCACCACTTTCTGCATGCTTATGGGACGTGGGCAGGATGCTAATTATAACAAAAGCCAGAAGAAAGCGGGCTCTGTTAAGGCCACGGTGTGGCTCTGGGGTTCTTCTCTAGCCTGTTGTGGGGAACTGAATCGCTTGTTTCCCCAGCATACAACCCATGGACCTGTGGGGATAGATGCAGTGTCTAGGGTTCGGTCTGTAGGATGGCAGAAGGAGATAACCACTGCACCCATTGTGGGGGGGTGGGGGGTCATCCCCCTGCGAAGGAACAGTAACGTGGGTGGAACATTATGCTTCTGGGGATGCATCTTAGCCCCAGAATCTCCCCTGGCAAGGAGTGTGGAAATGCTCTTTTCTCCTTCCTGCTTGTTAGTGTTTCTGATTGATCCTTCCTTAAGTGCCCACTTCAGTAACTTGCCAAATAGCAATAAAGAGTTCTCTGGGGTGTCCCTGAGTGACATGAAGCCTCCTGATCTAGGGCATGTGAGAAGTTCTGATTCCTTCTTGTCTTGTGCATGTGGCCCCACCACAGCCCCAAGCCAGGGCCTCGTTTGGCGGATGGGGCCTCGGTTGCTCACAGCCAACTCTTCACCTGCCACTGTTCATTTCCTTTGTTCCAGTTACAAGGGGTCTTTTGAGGGGAAAAATCCCCAAGTGTTCCAGAAGGGTCAGTCCCTCGGGTTATACCCAGCAATCCTGCCCAGCCTCCAGTGGGGTGGCTGGTTTGGCAGAGGTTCCTAGCTGCAGCCGGTGTGAGAATGGCTGGCTGGAGGAATCGATGTCTCCTCTCTGAGCAAGAATTTAATGCTGAAACTTCCCCCTCTGCTGTTTCCTACTGTGGGGGAGGCCGATTCCCAGTTGGTCTGTCTGAGCTGGTCTCATATTTTTCTCCATTGTATCTGAGAAGGTCAAGCCTGGCTGTGGACTCAGTTTCCGTATTTCTGAAGTTAGCTGGTCAATGCATCTGACAGTGAATTGCCTCTGAGGGAGAAGCCAGGTGAGCTCTGAGTGGCAGAGCACCATAGGTTTAGGCTGCAATTGCATTAGGGAGAGTTTGAGGTAGGGAAAGAGAGAACAGTAGGGGACTGGTTACAAAAGGAAACGGACAAGGGTGTGAACTGGAGCGTCACTGGGTTTGTGGGCTGGTCTCGGACATCTTGGGGCCTGGGGTTCGCTGCTTCTAGTGGCCCTGGGCAGATGCCATCTGCAGCAGTGTGCTCAGAAGTACAATTTTGGATCCCACACGGTCTGTCTCCTGGCTGAAGCCCTATAGCTCCCACTGACAGTCACTTTGGAAAACAAAAGGCTGTTTGACTGTTAAGAGAAGCCCATTAATTCCTCAGCAGATGATCCCAATGTCCTGTCATGCTGATCTTGCATCACACACAGGGATCATTCTCCTCCTACATTCTGCAGAAATCCAAACTACCTCTTCCTCAGTGACATGTGCCAGTATCCATCCTTTTGTGCCTTCGCATCCTCCTCCTCCTCTTCCTGCATCACACATGTTCCAGTCTTTCCTGTAACTCTCACCCACACGCGCTGCAGTCTTCTGCCGTCACCGCCCAGGATACACCTCCTCCTTAGCTCTGACAGACAGACAGCTCTTTGCAGATCTTAAATCCAGATGAACAGCTATTACAAGTTTTACTTTGTGTCGTGCATCTCAAACAGGTAACCTGCCTCGCGCTCTGGAGTTAAATAATACACAACAGCAGACAGCGCATGGCATTAGAGACAGCAGCCAGTGAAAACACGATGCGATGAATAAATGAAAGTGCCGGCGGTTGTGAGGCTGTGAAACTCAAAGGCCAGGGAGAGGAGATGAAGAGGCAGAAAACGCAGGGAGGCTGTGCTGGGTGGTTGGAGCTGCAGGGAGGAAGGCTCTTGAGCCCAAAGTCGTGAGACACCGACGGAAAAGGGAGGAGGCAGGTGCTAGATAGGCAGAGGGAGGAGGAAGCAGGGCAGAGAGAGGTAGGCTGTGAGGCAAGGCTGGAGCATACTCCGGGACCCAGACCAGGCTCTTGCACAGTTGCGCTGCTCACCGAAGGGTGTTACTGATGGGAGTGCTGGATGCCCAGTCACCACTCTAGCATTAAGCCCACCTGCATGTGTCTGTAGCCCATATTGACCCCCAGGGTCTTTGGATGCTGGGGGAGGCTCTTCTCTTGTCTTCGATACACTGGTGGTTGTGTTGCTATTCCTCAGTCAGGCCAGGGGGAATAAGCTGGATAAGGGCTTCTTTGGGGGTGGGTACAGCAACTCTGGCAGGAGAGCCATTCAGCAAACAGCCATCTGCCCAGAACACCCTGTGGCATAGAAGTCTGTTGTTGACATGGGGCTCCCAGAAGGATGCCAGCGAGGAGGTAGCTAGATAGGGAATTTGATAGCGGGGGTGGGAGAGAAGGAATGGAGGACCCATATCACTGACTTGGAGTCACCAGTATGCTGGAGCCAGGATTTAAGCTGCTGGGGTCCCCTTTGTACGGTGTGAGTCCCCAAGGTCTATGGAGTGCCGGCTCAGTAGCCGGGTTGGTGAGGACTCTGAAGAGGAAGTGAACAGTCTCTGTTTTCAGAGAGGCTGATGAGGTCTCGTCTGTGAGGTTGGCTCTGTCTCCCTCAGGGAGACTGTCTGACTGCATGCCTATGGGGCTTGTTCCCTGGGGGTCTCGCTCCCCTGCACTGAGGCAGCCGGTCACGGGTGTAGCAGATTCTGTCTAGGAGGCTCCTCGCTGGACTCTGTCTTTTCTGCCCAGGGAATGCGGCTGAGGCAGTGTGTGAACCCTGGGCGTGTGCAGATGGGTGCTGGGATGTGTCTGAGGGGCATGGGGGGATTGGGCACGTGCTGACCGACTCTTGGAGGGAGGCACCCTCTGCTCCCTCACAAAGAAGCCTGTAGTCAGCTGGCTGGGAAATCCTTTTATTGTTTCCCTCTGACCTGCTGAACCCTCCCAGCCAGATGAGCCGTGGCAGCAAAGGATGTGACCCCAGCAGCTCCCTGCTGGAAACACCCTGCCCCCCACTGCCCCAAACAGTGATCAGCAGCCTGATGTGCACCTAGTATACCAAGTCTTGTCAAGTCCCAGGAGAAGCGGGCAGATAAATCCATCCCCCAGCTCAGGCCCAGCAAGCACCCTGCTGTGTGTGGAGAGACACCCAACCAGCTCTACAAAGCCTCTCTAGGCTTCCATTCCCCCCCCACCCCGCTGCTCCTTGCCCACAGTAGCTGGGAGCTCCCTGGGTCATCTCCTATGGAGGTATGTCCCTGGTCTCCCTTGCAGGGACATGTTTCTGGTAGGCTCATGAGTCAGGACAATTAATAGAGAAGAAGAGGGAAGAAAATCGCACGCACGCACCCCATGAGGCTTGGTAAATTTTTCCCTCCAAGTTGTTGGCTGGAATATATCCCCTCCGCTGACTTCCTATGCCTGACTAGAACACATCCTCCACTAGGCTCCCCAGCCAGCCTCCTTTCCTGAGAAATCCCACCTCTGTAGGAGTCATTCCGGTGCCTCCTGCTAGCGTCTTGTCTCCAGGAAATGGACGATTTATCCCTCAAGTGCTGGATCAGATAAACTCAGCCCAGATCAGCATTGCGTCAGGAACAGCATCATAGGCTGACAGGATGGTGGCTCTCAGCATCACAGCAGGGCTCTGCTGGCGGCGGTACTGAACTTCCTGTTTGGATGGATGGGGAATTTTAGACAGAGAACTTTTCTGAGCAAGTAGGAACTTGCTACTTGGAAGAGCCTGCCTGGGTGTTTACAGGCGGGGGCTATGCATGGGGCCCCTGTGACTAAGGCTTTTGGTAACCACAGGGAATGGATGCCCTGAGTGGGGTCGGGGGCAGTGGGTGGATCTGGAATCCCAATGCCACGTGATAATATTCACTGTCAGTCCCCTGTCGTCACTGCCTTTGCCTGCACCCACCTCCTCTCTCCCACTCTTGTGATGTTACCGGGGGCGGGGACCTCTCAGCACTCCATTGGCTGCAGTCCCTGGTTGTATCCCTCAGCCTAAGTATCAGAGCACTGACAGATCCAGAGGGGAGATGAAACTGAATCAGAGCCAAGCAGAACAGATGAATTCTCCAACAGCTCACATGGGTCTGTGCAAGGATCTGTCGCGAAGCGATGACTTTTCAGTGTGGCACCTCCTGCTGGTCATCCTAGGAATTAGCTCGCCAGCATACGCAGGTGCCTGCCTCAGGCCCCTATCCCCCTCCCGGATCCTGGAGCCCCTTTACCTCGAGGTTCTGCCTTCTGCAGTACTTCTGGATCTCCCCTCCCAGAGAACCCCCAACCCTCTATCCCCACCTTGCCTCAGTGGCTATTGCCAGTCGTCATCTAGTCCCCGCTCACTGGGGAAGCCTGCAGTCTGTAACCCACGCATCACTGGCAAGAGGGATTTGGACGTGCTGCCTTTCCCTGCAACCCAGTACCTCTCTAGGCCTTCAACAAGGCCTGCAGCCTGCGGTTTTACCAGGCTGGAGCTCCCCAGCTCCCTTGCCCTATTCCCCAGCACTGCTCCAGTTCAGGTACCTTCCTCTCAGGCAGCGAGCCGTTCTCTCTCCTGCTGGGCCCTGATTGAATTGGCCACAGCTGCTTCTCCAATCAGCCTAGCTTGGCCGCTTTTTACCCCTGCCTATTGGAGTGGGGCAATTGCCCCACTACAGGACCAAGCTCTAGGCTATTTGCTGGCTTCACTGAATTTCTCAGAAGGAGGTACACTGTCAGTGACCTGACATTAGTTAGCAGGAATGGCCTCGTTCTGTAAGAAGAAAACTTTCTCTCTAAGCCAGCAACATCTCAGCAAGCTGGGAGTCCTGCCTTGAATGGGCAGCTCTTTGGGCAAGAGCTGCCTTTGACCCAGCAGCCACTGTGCCCTGTCCCCTCTGTTTTCAGATTGGAATTTAGAGAGCGAGGGGTAGAGGCTGCAGACAGTGGCCCTGTTCTTGCTCCCCACCGGCTTCAAAGAGTGTTATGAAAAGAACCTCCTGCCTGGCGAGCAAATAGTCTGGACTTTGTTAACCACACCTGCTTAACTCTCTCGTTCCCGGCCTGCCCCAGGGGACAGCAGCCGCCTCTCCTAGGGTAGGATTGTGCCACGAGACCCTCGTGGGGTGGAGTGGGGGGATGGAGGATCAGCATTGCACCTCAGAACTGCTGCTGGGTAACAAATGAGATTGACGTGCGAGAACGTATTGACACCTAAGGATGGTGAGCAGAGATTTGGCTGGCAACAAGCAGCTGTTCACACGCCTCAGAGGAGCAGAGTTGATTTGCATCATAATAAATATTCATCAGCTCTAAAAACATTAAATTAGAGTTCTGGATTGCTGAAAAATACCATTTTTTCTGCCTCATTTCTCTCTCTCTCAAATTGAATCCTTCCCAGCTGTGGAAGGTGGGGGTTTGCTCTTGACAAGGCCTATCCTTTGTTTCTGCCCAGGCAATCCTGGTTCCATATCTGGGCTGCAGGTCGCTCTTTAGTCCTTGAGGAGGAAATGAGCACACATCAGTAGCAGAGACATTAATGCAGGCAGGCATGCTCTCCAAACCCACCTAAAAATAAACATCAGCACATCCACAGGCCTTTCCGAGCCTTACTTACCATTGGATTTCCCTGATCCCCAGGATCCTGCCCAGAAATGGTACTGTGACCTGTCAGGGAAGAGTTTACACCACTGCTGGGGTGGAACATTTGCTGCTAGTGATCACAGAATTGCAGTGACATTTGGGATTGGCAAGCATCCCTGGGGGTGATTCCTGCTCTTTAGCACCCTGAGAAGGCTTTAGTGCAGCCTGCAGCCTTGTGCAGTGGGTTGGTTTGTACTGGAAAATGTCTGATGCTCTGACTGTGAACGTGGAAATGAGAACTGGTTCTTGTGCTTCAGCACTCTGCCTTGTATTCCCCACCATGTCGTCTGTTGGGACTCGCATCACGGTATGGATAAGGGTAGTTTAGAGAGCAAAGCTCAGTGCGTGGGTGAGTATGAACACACCTACATGGAGAGCGTTCTGGGGGCGTTGAGGAGAAGAGTGAGTTAATGCACAGGGCGCTACATTTGCAGACTTAGGTTTAAACCCTGATTTGGTTACAAGTAATTGTTTGGATGTTTCAGCCTCATCCATTTGCCAGTCAGAATGTAGCACAGCTTAGGAATTGGCAGTTTTTGTATGCAAGAGTCTGGTACTGAAATAGATGGTAGGTGAGGAGCAGGATGCCCTGGCAAAGCTGTCTATGGGGGGGATGATGGAGGAGGCAGATAGTAAAACAGCTTGTGGGGGGGGAGGGCTCGATCAGGACTGAATAACATTGGCAGAGCTATCGCCAGAATACGTAGGCACAAAAGTCATTTCTGGAGTACCGATTGCCATCGTATCTAGGTGTGTGGACCCAACACCGGCGAAACAGAGGTGACGTAGGTCACGATTAAGGTGCATTAACAGAACTAGGCAGAGAAGCCTGCTCGGTACTTGGATCAAGGGAAGATTTCCCCTTTTGTAAGGATCATACTTGTCCCCCAATTGAGAATCTCCAAAGCTTAGTTTTGAACTCCTGCAAGATTTCACCTCCTCTGGGTCACATTCAGGCTGCCATTGATTCTGTGTTGTGGGGTGGGGGGCTGAATACAGAACTGGGCTGGAAATTCTGGAATAGTTTGCTGATGACTATGTACTACTGCCTAGGTTTGCTTGAATGATACTCTAGAGCCCCACAGTGAAGGACAGGCCCAAGGGGAGGAAAAGGCGGACAGTTGTCATGTCTGAAACAAACCATTTGGCCCAAAGAATTCATTCAGACCCTTGAAACTAGGAGCCTGTCTTCTGAGGGGGATGAAGGCAGCAGAGCTATGCTCCATGCGAATTCTCGGGTCTGATCAATGTCTCATGTTTTGGGGAAATTTTATAGGGAATAGAAAAAGGTTTTAAATAAATACACAGGAAAAACCACATCCAGATGGGATGTTCAAATACTGGCTGATTAGAGACCGCTGGTGGGTTTGCTAGCTTTCCTAAGCAAATATAGGTCCCTCAGCAGCACTCATTGGAATAGGGAAGCAGCAAGAATATTTAGCAGCTGCTGTGTACAAACAGGTTCAGAGTGGGGAGGAGGATGTTTCATGGTCTGGATTTGGTAGTTCTGCAGAGTGGCTGTAGCTAGATGTGAAAGCTTACCTGGTGACGTGGTGTATGCTGCCCTCTGCTAGTGAATGGTGGAATGCCTTGCTGTTGAAGGCTGCTGGCAAGCCTTGTGTGTATGGTAATGGTCTGTCAATGACTTGCCAGAAATTAAAGCAGCTGAAAGGACTTTACTTGATGTTTCCAGTGAGGTTCCTTTGAGTGGGAGCAGGCAGGTGAAGTTTCAGCCCCCAAAGAAAATGCTTGGAAAGTCAAGAGTGACTGGAAAGAGCAGCTGAGCCGGGGAGTCTGGGTGAGCTGTCCAGCATGTGCAGTGGGTAACCACAGTCTGTGCAGCACTCAGAAGTGTTTGGCCCAAGTCAGCTGGCACTTCACCAGCTGGAGGGGGAGATTTGACTCCAGTTGAAAACTAAAACTCAGCATTCAGTGATGTGATTATGCACTTCCTGCAAGTGATGGAAGGAGCAGCAGGAAGGGACCGGACCACAAAGAGTTAACTCAGTGGCCAGGATTAGCAACAGAGGGGATGGCCCTAGCCAAGTCACTGGGATTGCCCTCTGGGCAAAGTATGCATCCTTACTGGGCCTGAGAAAGCCGATGATAAAGCCCCAAGGAAGGGCATGAACAAGGAGAGAGCACGAGTGGGAAAAGAAGTAAACATGCAGGCCAGTTAACGAAACCCCTCAGCTGATCATCCATTTCTCAGGCCCCGCCTCATTCAGGCACACAGAGAGGGTCTCCCTTGGAACAGAAAGTCCTGGAGAGAGCAGTGGTGGGGCAGGTTTGCCATGTTCCACCAGTGATCGGTCACATGAAAATCTAGGTTTGGGCTAGTGCCAGGGAGGTATTGATGAGGAGCCACAGTGCCTTGGCTCAGAGACGGTCCCCTCCTGTCCTAACGAGAACTGTATCTCCTGTTTCTGACAGCACCGGCAGCTCTTGAAGGACAGTTTCATGGTGGAGCTGGTAGAGGGGGCTCGGAAACTGCGCCACGTCTTTCTCTTCACTGATCTGTTCCTGTGCGCCAAGCTCAAGAAGCAGCTTGGAGGGTGAGAATTTCCCCGCTTCACACCCCATTTTCCTGTGCTTCACACCTCATATTCAGAGCAGTGGACTTGGCAGAACGCTAGTTCAGCGTATACAGCTGTCCCTGTGCACCTGACTCAGCAAAGCTGTGGCCCATACAGGGACCATTATACAGTGTAGCATTGTCCTTCAGACGAGACAGAGCCAAAATCCTGATCCCTTTGGGGAGTTAAATACTGCATGGCTATCTTCCTGAGAGTAAGGGTGCGAATGGGGGCATCGTGGGCAAATTCCTGCTAGGGTCATTTAACTCTGCCTTCCTTATTCCCCCTGCAGTTTCAGGCATTGTTCTTCACTTCCTGTTGCAGCCTGCCCTTAGTGTTACTCACTATCGCCCTTTAGTGGCTGGATCTCACAGCAGTTTATGAGGCAGCCACAGCTTGTGAAGAACTTCTACAGCAGTCAGCAGAGGCTCTTGCTTTTAGATCCAGAGGTCCCAGGTTCAGGCCTCTCTGCCAAAGACCCACCCAGCAGCATTGTGTTATATGATCGTAAGCTCTTGTGCAGCAGGCTGCTGCATTCTGCCCCAGAGACGGTTGTATTTAAAGATATCACTGTATTTGGGAAGTACTTTGGGATGCTTCAGAGTGAGCACTTGATTAAAAAATAAATAAAATCTACGAGCAGCACCAGCGGGCAGCACACTGGACATGGCATTGTTGTGGGTATTGGCTCCTTCAAGACCATTTCCATTGTTCGAAAACAGAGCTACCCCAGCTGTGCTCCCATCTTGGGGATTTCATGATCTTGTAACCTGCAGTGCTGAAACCAGCAGGGGGGAAACGCATGGGAAGAGCAGTGTGAGCTGATGGAGTGCAAATGTGTTTAAAGCCCTGTCCCCTCTTCTTTTCAGGAAAAGCCAGCAGTATGATTGTAAATGGTACATTCCGCTCACAGACCTCAGCTTCCAAACTGTGGATGAGTCCGAGGCAGTGCCCAACATCCCACTGGTCCCTGACGAGGAGCTGGATGCCATGAAAATCAAGATCTCCCAGATGAAGAATGACATCCAGAGAGAAAAGGTACTGGCAGATGGAACCTGGGGTGCACGTTGTGTCCCCATCTGGAAGTGGGGTGCTGCTGGGGGGTAACTCACCTCCTGAGTTTGTTTGGACAGGTAATGCTGCTAAGCCATGGCACTTGCTTGTGACATGCAGTGGAACTAAACTTTTGGTTATGCATGTAGTTGATGGGCAGGCAGCTATAGCTAGGCATGATGCATTGTCCCTTGTGCGACAGTGTCCTCTGGGCATCCAGGAATAATAAAGCATACAGCAGCTGGGTGTTGAATGTTCTCATGGTGTTGGCAGGCCCTGCACATGGTGCCATGTCTTTGGATACACTTGCTATTGAAGGAGGACTTGGGTGGCTTTTGTGCCTAGGGCACATGAGGGCGGATAGAAATGTGGTGAGCCTGTTTTTCAGAGATTTCAGCTCGTGGATATCTAAGCACGAGTCTGGGTGTAGCTTTGGTCACATACAAAGATATTCTGAATTTTCACCATATCAGCAGTGCCTTCTTAGTGTGTCTGAAGCCTAGTGGATTTGGATGGCAGGTCTATAGATAAACATGTCAACCTCTTTCACTGTCACCAATCAAACAGTAGGCTCTATGCCTCTGTCAGCCTCCTTTCGTTTGCTGGACGTGCATTTTCTCAGGTTTCGCAGAATCCAAGCCATTCTACCCCCAAGGAGGAAAGCCAAGAATGCGGAGGTTGAGAGTCCTGCTATGTAACCAGCAGGTTACAAATACCTTCTGCATCTTTTTTCCCCATAGTTACAAAGGACACATTTCCACTTCACAGCCTTAAATAGCTCTTCAGAGAGATTTCTTGGGAAGAGGAGGGTGAATGAATAGAATCCATGGGAAATCTCTTAACTGACTCAGCTGGTGACTCTCACGTGGGTTTAGACACTTCAGGGCCAAAGTACGTGCCTGATAGGGCTCTGGGATTTAGGCATCCAAGAAGAATCTTGCTCTTAGTTGACCTGTGTTGAAAACTGGTTTAGATGCATACAGCTGGGGGAAGGATTGAGGGCTGCTATTGCTGCAAAACCCAGGTGGCTCCAGGACACCATCTGACCAGGAGATGTGGTGGGTGCTTTTGTAAGTGCCCCTCAGTGCTGTGCTGTGGCTGCCAAGCTGCTCAGTGCTGTGCTGTAGCTGAGTATGGCTCATATGGGTTTGGAGGCTCCTAGTGAAAAGTGCATTGTACAATCTGGGGCAGTGAATAGCTTCCCTGTGTAGAACCTTCAGCAGGAAGGGCTGTTCAAATGAACAGCTGTGAGTAGTGCCCAGAGCTGGGCCTGATGGGAAATATATTGACTGTGCCTAGAGTTCCCTCTTTCTTAACTGGGGTGGAGCTCCACCCGCCCTGACAGCAGAACCAGTGCTTCATGGAAATGTTTGGCTACTTGTAAAGGTAAGAGAGGGATAGATGAGAAAATCGTGCCAAATCTCCTCCTCCACATTGATTCCAGTATGAGACCACCATAACGTGGTCTAACGGGGGACTTCAGTCACCCTGACGTCTGCTGGGAGAGCAATACAGCAGTGCACAGAGAATCCAGGAAGTTTTTGGAGAGTGTTGGGGACAACTTCCTGGTGCAAGTGCTGGAGGAACCAACCAGAGGCTGTGCTCCTCTTGACCTGCTGCTTACAAACAGGGAAGAATTGGTAGGGGAAGTAGAAGTGGGTGGCAACGTGGGCAGCAGTGACCATGAGATGGTTGAGTTCTGGATCCTCACAAAAGGAAGAAAGGAGAGCAACGGAATGTGGACCCTGGACATCAGAAAAGCAGACTTTGCCTCCTGATGGGCAGGGCCCCTGGGAGGCTAATATGAGGGGGAAAGGAGTCCAGGAAAGCTGGCTGTATTTTAAAGACGTTTTATTAAGAGCGCAGGAACAAACCATCTCAATGTGGGGAAAAAATAGCAAATGTGGCAGGCGACCAGCGTGGCTTAACAGTGAACTCTTCAGTGAGCTTAAACACAAAAAGGAAGCTTACAAGAAGTGGAAACTTGGACAGATGACTAGGGAGGAATATAAAAATATTGCTCGAGCATGCAGGGGTGTAATCAGGAAGGCCAAAACACAACTGGAGTGCAGTAAGGGATGTGAAGGGTAACAGGAGGGATTTTCTACAGGTTTGTTAGCAACAAGAAAAAGGTCAGGGAAAGTGTGGGACTCTTAATGAATAGGGGAGGCAACCTAGTGACAGATGTGGAAAAAGTTGAAGTACTCAATGCTTTTTTTGCCTGAGTCTTCACAGACAAGGTCAGCTCCCACACTGCTGCACTGGGCTGCACAGTATGAGGAGGTGGTGAGCAGCTCTCAGTGGTGAAAGAACAGGTTGAGGATTATTTAGAAAAGCTGGATATGCACAAGTCCATGGGACCAGATCGAATGCATCCGAGGGTGCTGAGAGAATTGGCTGATGTGATTGCAGAGCCATTGGCCAATATCTTTGAAAACTCATGGCGATTGTGGGAGGTCTTGGATGATTGGAAAAAGGCAAATTATAGTGCCCATCTTTAAAAAAGGAAAGCAGGACCCGGGAAAATAAAGACCTGTCAGCCTCACCTCAGTCTCTCAAAGAATCAGGGAGCAGGTCCTCAAGGAAATTATTTTCAAGCACTTGGAGAGGAAGGTGATCAGGAACAATCAACCTGGAATCACCAAGGACAAGTCTGACCAACCTGATTGCTTTCTGTGATGAGATAACTGGCTCTGTGGATATGGGGAAAGTGGTGCACATGATCTATCTTGACTTTAGCAAAGGTTTTGATACAGTCTTCTTCAGTATTCTTGCCAGCAAATTAAAAAAGTATGGATTGGATGAATGGACTATAAGGTGGATAGAAAGCTGGCTAGATGTCTAGTTGGCAGCTGGTATCAAGTGGAGTGCCCCAAGGGTCTGTCCTTGGGCTGTTTTTTTTCAACATCTTCATTAATGATCTGGATGATGGGATGGATCACACGGATGAAGCTAAGCTCGGGGGAGAGGTAGATATGCTGGAGGGTAGGGATAGGGTCCAGAGTGACTAGATAAATTAGAGGATTGGGCCAAAAGAAATCTGATGAGGTTCAACAAGGACAGGTGCAGAGTCCTGCATGTAGGACGGAAGAATCCCATGCACTGCTACAGACTAGGGACCGAATGGCTAGGCAGCAATTCTGCAGAAAAGGACCTGGGGATTACAGTGGATGAGAAGCTGGATGAGTCAGCAATGTGCCTTTGTTTCCAAGAAGGCTGATGGCATGTTGGGCTGCATGAGTAGGAGCATTACTAGCAGATTGAGGGAAGTGATTATTCCCCTCTATCAGCACTGGTGATGCCATATCTGGTGAATTGCGTCCACTTTCTTCCCCCCTCCCCAACTACAGAAAGAATGTGGACAAATTGGAGGGAGTCCCGGGGAGGGCAATGAAAATGAACAGAGGGCTGGAGCGCAAGACTGATGAGGAGGGGTTGAGGGAACTGAGCTTGTTTATGCTTATGCTGAAATAAATTTTTTAGTCTCTAAGGTGCCACAAGTATTCCTGAGCTTGTTTAGTCTGCAGAAGAGAAGAATGGGGGGGAGGGGGGGATTTGATAGCTGCTTTCAGCTACCTGAAAGGTGGTTCCAAAGAGGATGGAGGCAGGCTGTTCTCAGTAGTAGTAGTAGTAGTAGTAGTTCGATACTAGGAAACACTATTTCACTAGGAGGGTGGTGAAGCTCTGGAACGGGTTCCCTAAGGAGGTGGTGGAATTTCTGGCCTTAGAGGTTTCTAAGACCCATCTTGACTAAGCCCTGACTGGGATGATTTAGTTGGTGTTGGTCCTGCTTTGAGCAGGGGGTTCGACTAGAAGACCCTAATCTTCTTCTATGATTCTATGAATGTCTCTCTGTTCTCTAGAGGGCTAACAAGGGCAGCAAAGTCATTGAGAGGTTGAAAAAGAAGCTGTCTGAGCAAGAATCCCTGCTGTTGCTGATGTCTCCCAACATGGCTTTCCGGGTTCACAACCGGAACGGCAAGGTAAGCTGCTCCACGAGTATCTCTGGGGCCTTGTATACAGGACCGAGAATAAGGCGCAAGATGGGCGTTTGTGTGTATGTGCGTGTCATTGTGCCCCACCCAAGGGAATTGGATCTGCTCGAGTATTTGTCAGTTTGTAATTGTCCTGTTGTTCAGAGGCTGATCTGAAAATAGTCTCCAAGCTGCAGATGTCCAGCCTGTGCCACACTGAAGGCCACTTTGGCAACTTACCAGGAGCTCAAGGGTTAATTTGCACACATATTTGCATTTTTTTAAATAAAAGCAGAAATTCACCTCTCATCCTACTGTCTGCCTGTGCTTGGATCTAACCAGACAGGGGTGGGAACTACATCACTTCCCCGGGATAAAGCCCTGCAGCTGCTGCACCATAGCTTCATCCTTTAGTAAAGTTGCAGGAGGAGGGTATTTATAGGTCTAATTTCATGGCTTCCTTGGCCCCCTACTGCTAGCAGACTATGGAGATTCTCTCAGCTAGTGGGAGAGGCTTGTGGTGATAGGTTTATCTCCACTGCTGTATGTGTGGGGTTATCGGTGATGGTGGTATCTGCATGTACTTGGCAATGGATCATTTCAAGATCTAGTTACAAGTGTTTTCTTTAACTCATTTTGAAGGCATTTTAGCATCTCCTACCTTAGCCACACATTTGCCTAGTCTCCATGGCATGCACTATTGGCTGGCTTGGCCAGAGGAGACAGCAGTCATGGAAGCTCATGCTGCCAGTGCCAGCTGCCATTAACAGGGTGGTCCTTTGAAGAAGCCCAGCTGCAGGTGTCCTTGCTGTTGCTGAACGTTGCTGAGAGGGCGTTCACAGTGCCAGGGTCCTGGTGAGCACTGACAAAGCAGTTCTGGGAGGACACTGGCAGCTGTACTAGTGGGGTCTGGATCTAGGAACTCTCCCCCTCATTCCCCTGTCTTTCTGCACAGAGTTACACATTCCTCATCTCGTCGGACTACGAACGGGCAGAGTGGAGAGAGAACATCCGGGAGCAGCAGAAGAAATGTGAGTGCCCCTTGGCCAATCCCGAGCCCTTCTCTTAGGGCGTTCCAGAAACCATCCAGCTGGGTAACCTCAGTGCGTATTCCCCTCCCCCTGCCAGGGAGGAGGAGTCAGGGAAGGGATTGTCCAACCTTTTCCCTTGCCCAGGGAGTGAGTTAGGAGTGGGGGACAGCCCCCACCACACGGAGGAGGAGATGCGTGAAGATCCAGGAGACAACGTGGATGCCTTTTCTTCTCATGCCCTGTCACTGCAGTTGAAGCCAGTGGAGGTACTTTTGCTCCCAGCCCCTAGATGTGAATGGCTGGGAGCTCGGGCACAGGGAGGGCTCTCCCCGGTGGAGTCATTTCTCCAACTGGCCTGCCAAAACCAGAGTCCTCTGCCCTTCTGGGACAGTGAAAGACACACCCTGTTCCCCTGGCCTTTGCCTGAAGGGGGTGCTCTATTTTTGGAAAGGGGTTCGCTATGGCTCTGCTGGGGGAGAAGAGTCTCTTCTGTTCTGTGTGCAAGATCCAGAGACTGTCCACAGGACAAGTGAGCCCCTGCAAGTGACTGGGCTGAAGCCTCTTGGCAGTGTGGCCAATGAGGTCTGTGCTTGAGGTCTGTTCCTTCCAGCCACAGCAATGCTCCCTTATGCCATCTGCTGGTATTGCCCTGGAAGCTTCTGCAGGTTCCCCCCGCCTGGGTTCAGGGGTGTGTCCATGGAGCTCTGTGCCCTGTGCAGATACTATTCCCTCTCTGCATTTCCTTGACAGGCTTTAAAAGCTTTTCGCTCACATCAGTGGAGCTCCAGATGCTGACAAACTCCTGCGTCAAGCTTCAGACCGTCCACAACATCCCCCTCACCATCAATAAAGAAGGTGAGAGCGGTCATCGGTGCCCTCACGTGGACCAGCTGCAGTCATAACCCACCCTCTGCCTTTCCTTTACACCCCCTTGCCTGCTCTTGCCATTCCCTCTGGCCAGAGGCCTCCAGGCAGCTGTGAGTGGATGGTCCCATAAAACAATCCCAAGTCTAACTACAGTTAAACCCTGAACAACCCAGCTCTGCTGCAGGAGGAAGATTTGATAGCACAGTCCCTGCCTCCAGAAGTTTGCTCCGAGTAGACAAGTTGAAGCAAGCAGAGGGAGCAGGCAGGGGAGGATCTACTCAAAGGCTCGAGTTGTTCAGTCCCACAGTGTAAATACAACCCATGGAATGTTTGCAGTTCACTTTCTCTCCTCCTAGTTTCTCCTCCTCTGCTCCTTTGACAGTGAATTCCTGCCATACCCTGTGGCTTTACTCCGTCTCCCCCTATGCTATTGGGAGGAGTCTCATATTATTTCAGTCATGATTGTTCCTTTTCTTTTCCCGCATCATTCAATAGACTGAAGTCCTTTCCCCCGTCCTCCTACCACTAACTCCCTAGCCATTATATCCACTGCAGCCCACGCACCTTCTTGGAGCACCTCCAGGGTTAAGTAGTAACCGTGGGCCAATCAATGTTGCTGTAACCGTGGGCCAATCAATGTTGCTGTAACCGTGGGCCAATCAATGTCGCTGACAAATTAGAGAGAATATCCTCAACAGAGAGATAAGAGAAGCTGAGTTGGACCTAACTTTTTCCCAACTCTGCTACTGACTGGCTGGGTTACTTCAGACAAATTCCTTCACTGCTCTGTGCCTGTGTCCTCTGCAATCCTTACCTGTCTCGCCTTTTTAGATTAGAAGTTCTTTGAGGCAGGGACTCTTGCTTACTCTGTAGAGTGCCCAGCTCACTGGGGCCCTGATCTCACTTAGGACCAGCAGGTGCTGCTGTAATATAAATAATAATACTTTTCAGTTTTCCTTTGTGCAGTTGGTAGCCCTTTGTGTATAGTCAGTTTCACTGCTTTACCCATATAGTCAGTTGGCTTTTTCTGTTGTGTGGGTCTTTCGCGGCAACACTGGGACAGATGAAATGTAAAAATAATGAAGTGTGATAGTAAAAGCTCCAGAATTGTCAAGAGGATGCTGGGACAGGAGCGGTACCTGGTGCAACTTACATCTCCTTTCTAAAAAAACTGACTAGATCTCATGTTCCTGCTCCCGGGGTTAGACACTTCATCTTCCACCCTGCAATCTCTGTGATGTAAATCTCCTCCCAGTGTCTTCCCCTTTGCCACCTCTGTGAAGCTGAACTAAAATCTCTTGGGTCTTTTGTACAGATGACGAATCACCCGGGCTCTATGGATTCCTGAACGTCATTGTTCATTCTGCTACAGGGTTCAAGCAGAGCACAAGTGAGTTGCAGATGTGTGATGTGCAAGTTGGGGTCTTTTAGGGCCGAAGCACAGGAATGGGGTACGTTGGGGATACAGGGTTTGGCGAGAAGAATCAGTTTGGGTGATTGGGAGTGGGGGATTAGTATACATTTGGGGGATGCTGACCAGCTTTTTGTAGCGATAAGAGCTCTCAGGGAGTTCAGGCTCCAATCCCAATCTTTTCACTCTTACCCTATTTGTTGTCATTTTTCTTACCATATGTGCTGCTTACCCAACAGTTTATGGGCAAATCGGCTCTTGCTCCCTCATTGCCCATTTTCCAGCCCTGTTTGATCCTGAAGTGAAATCTCAAGGCTCAATCTCTGACCTCACAGCAACAACATCCACACACTGGATTAGGAATTCACTGGAGGATCAAGCAGGAGACAAAGCTGAGCAGTGTGGGGTGGGGAGAGAGTCCTTGTTAAAATACACACATGCTTTCTGCAGCAGCTAAGGTAACTCAGGAAGATTCCCAATCCAATTTCCATTGAAGTCTGGGGTCTTCCTACAGGCTTTGCTGAATGTTGGACTGGACCCTAATGTTGGACTGGGCCAGGGCATGCACATTTCTCTCTGTGTAACTGCACATAAAAACAAGCCTAAGAAAAGAGGTGCCAAAGTGCTAAGCGACAGAAATGCACCTTCTGGGCTGAATTGAGGACTCTGTAATCAACGTGTTCCAGTACCAGGGAGAACACATGAAGTGCCTCTCTATGCTAAGGACACTTATGCTGCTGTGGTTACACCAGCGTAATTACTCCCATACTACATAGATGCAAACCCACAGTGTAGACCTATTGCACAGTGTAATATAGGCCATGCACCAGCACAGGGTAAACTGCACTACGCAGCCCGTCTACACTGAGGGTTTGCACTGGTTTAGCTACACTGGTTTCAGTGTCCTCAGTAGAAAGAGGCCTTTAGGTGAGAGAGCATCTAGGACGCAGTGGTTATAGAGACAGGTAATGTTAACAAAGCCTGTCATTCTCTGTCTCCCCTCCAGACCTGTACTGCACGTTGGAGGTGGATTCCTTTGGCTATTTTGTGAACAAAGCTAAGACCAGAGTTTACAGGGACACTACAGAGCCCAATTGGAATGAGGTGGGTATGGATAGTTCTTTGTGTTCTTTTCATCGGGCGTGCTGGGCCTTGTTTGTCCCTTGGAGGCAGACCATTTGCAGATGAAGAGGCTGTTTGGTTTGCAACCTGTACTACATAAACTGGACCCTTCTCACATGTGCAGCACACCTGAAAGCACCATCTGCAGGGTTCCTGTCATTTCCTCTGGGCTGTTACCATTTGTAGGAGATTTTAATCTTGGAGACTCACTGATGAAATGAATGTCTTAGCAGCAGATGCACTTTGCATGATCAGCCAATTGATTGTACAGCCTGTGTGTGTGTGTGTTGTAAAAAGTATCTGTGGAAATACATTAAATAAGGAAGTATTTTTCAAAGGGGAGAATACAGTTATTAGATTAGCTTTCGGCATCCTGCTTCTTTATAGCAGGCTTATTTTAAACCAAGTGAAGTGTAATTAAACACTAGAAATATGGGACCATCTATTTCTTTCAATGGTGCACCATTACAGCATATTGAAACTTGACCAAGCATCTTTCAGACACACCTCCAAAGTGTCTCCCAAATGAACTCCATACTTTTCTGCTTGATCTCTCTTTAAGACCCACTCCATTAGATGAGAGACCTTTGTCAGTCCATTTGAGTGGTCTCTTCAGATTGGTTTCAGTGTGGCTGTACAGAGTCAAATATCCAGAAGATAATTGCTGCTCTTCTTCTCCTTCCCCTTCCCTTTCCCCTTCCCCTTGCTGCAGGAGTTTGAGATTGAGCTGGAGGGCTCACAGACCCTACGGATTCTGTGCTATGAAAAATGCTATAACAAAACCAAGCTCACCAAAGAAGATGGAGAAATCACAGATCGAATCATGGGAAAAGGCCAGATCCAGGTGGGGCTACCCTTATCCATTCCTAAACCCTGCGCTAGGATAAACAATGGAGCTTTTGAATCCTGGAGCTCCCTTGTCTCCGTTGGAGAACGCGCCGATTGCTGGAGGTCAGGCAGCCAGGTTGAGGATTCTTTTAGACACAGCTGGGAGATTAAATGTGACACTGGCCTTTTTATACTCCTCCGGCCCCAACGATGGTGGCGTTCTGCAGGGGGTTTATTGTTGGAGAGAACTGGGTGATTCATCTTCTGTCATGTCTCAAATCCTCCCTGGAGAATTCACTGAGGCCTGTGAGCTCCATTTGCACAGGGAAAGAGAAAGTGAGGAGATTGGCTTTGCGTGAAAGACACAGGGTGGTCTCTATCAGTCCCCTAATAAATCAGTCCAGAGAAAATGCTGTCGGCCCTAAAGTACATGCTGTGAGTGTATTGATGTGATGGTTAAAACAAGCAGGACATACTTGTTGCTCTGACAACAGCCACATTCAGAAGTTTATGTCCATGACAACAAGGTACATCTCAGATTGAAATGGGCTGTTTGACGTCGTCTTCACCGAGAAGCAGCGTGTGGCATTTCTGTGCGTTTTGCAAGTACCAGAGGGTTGGGGAGATGATGGGTTGGCAGAAAAAGGAGCTGATGCTCCCAGAGAATTGAGTGGCAGCGGCCTAAAGTTCTGGGCATTAAGTTTCTGGCAAAGATCCCAGCTGTTGCAGGATGGGGGCAGGCTGAACATGTTGTAGTAGTGACAGAGTCCTGTGGCACCTGCTGATGTTGTAGTATTCCTTCTCCTCCTCCTCCTCCTCCTCCACATCTCTTCCCTTCTTTTCTGAAGTCCCAGTGACATGCCTGGACAGTTGTCCTGAGTATAGTATTTGTTTGAGTTAGACCATAAGCTGTTCAAGGCATGTACCTCGTCTGTTCATTTGTTCTGTAAAGCATCCTGCATGAAATAACTACCAGTACTCTTCACTCATTTCTGTCCGTTTCCTCGCCACTCACTCGGTACCACTTTCTTGGACAGCTGAGTCAGTATCTGTCCTCCTATTTCAAAGGGAGCTGGGTGTGGGCATGGTATCCTGACAAGATGTATCCAAAGGAGCTGCATGAGATCTCCAGGCGGCGCACAGGCTGTTATGTTTTCGTTAAGGAAAGCTTTGTCACCAGACCGAACCTCGGGGAGATATTGGAAAGAAAACAAATTCTTGGATAGCAGAATTGGCAAACGGGTATTAACAGGCCACCTCACCTTGAATGGTCCTTTAAATGTGAGGTAATTTATGCTAAACTATCTGCTCAATCATGTATTTAGCTGTGACACTCTAAGGCCAGGTCTACACTACAGATCAGTATCTGTTATATCAGTATAACTGCATCACTCAGGGGCGTGAAAAATCCACCCACCCTCGTCCCCGAGTGATGTAACTATACCGGCCTAACCCGCACCCACGTGTAGTCAGCGTTAGATTGGCGGAAGAGCTTCTCCTGTTGACATAGCTACCACCTCTTGTGGAGGTGGATTAACGCTGCTGATGGGGAAAAGCTCTCCCATTGGGGTAGAAGTGTCTTCACTTAAGTGCTCCAGCAGCGTAGTGTAGACCTGCCTTTAGTCCCTTTCTCAGACCCTCCGAGTAGCTCAAGAGCATGTTTGTCTCACCAACAGAAGTCGATCCAATAAAGAGATTACCTCCCACATCTTGTCTCGGCATAGCACACTCAGGCTAATGGGGACTGATTACTTCCCTTGGGGCTGTGCTGAGTGATGCTCAAAGTTTCAGCCCTGAAGCTCTTAGTTGTGCTTTCATCAGTGCACCCCCAAGTCACCAAACCCTGGATTTCCCAAAGGTTTCAGGTAGAGCTGGTTTAAAAAAAAAATATTCTTTAAAGTTTTTTTGGACAGAAAATGGCTCTTTGGTGAAACAGGCATTTTCACAAAAAAAACTTTCATTTTTTTGTTAAATGTTTCCACATTTTCATAATTGGAAAAAAATTGTGTTTGGTTAAAATTCTCAGTTTTCAATCAGGAAAATAAAACAAACAAAAATAAAAATAATTTAAAATTGGTTTTTAGGATTTTAGTTTTCTGACAAAAACCTGAAGGTTTTCAAGGAAATATTTCAATAAAATAACTTTTGGCTCTAAAATCAGGTTTCTGCTGTAGCCCTAAATATAAACAATCTTCCACCTTTGCATGTTTTCTTGGATTTTTTTTTCTTTCTAATTTAACAAAGAAACTCTCCTGTGACATTTCTTAACAGACTGAAATTAGGCCAGGGCAGGCTGTCCTTAATTCTCAGGGACGTCTGTCTCATCGCTGTGTTTATTTTTAGGACTATTGTGTAGTTTAAAAAAAAAAGAGGGGGGAAAAAAGGGGTCCTAAAAATAACCACTCTGCTGGGATCTATGTTGATAAGAATTATTATGGGCCAATTAATTTTTTTAATAGGCCACTGAATGCTCCTTTTTAAAATCAGGAAATACCTCTAATATAACAAAAATCATGGGGACAAACTGGTGGAAATTCTCATTAGTGATCACCATTTGCTAGCTTGAGTATTTGTTTTCTTTCAAGACTTTTCCAGAGGCTTTTGGTTTGTGTCGTTTTTTCACTTAATAGCCTCTGGGGCATTGTGTTGTCATCATCCAGCTCAAAGTCTGCCCTCGGTTAAGATGAATACCGTTCTGTGGAAGCCAACGGGATTGGAGTGAGCTTTTCCACAAGCTTGTTGAGCCTAACATAGCCTCCCAGAACAGTCAGAATCACATCCACATCCTCCCGCTGCAAAAACTAGGAAAACGTTTATTTTGGCTAAGACTGCTGTGTATTATAAACCATTTATTATTATTGTAAATCGGTGTTTCCCCACTGCTGGGATCTGTGAATCACCAAACTCTGAGCTGCAGAGACAAAGACCGTGATTCTAGGAGACCAGGACTGTGTGCTGTGAAAAGTTTATTAGCTCTGTCTCTTACATAATGGTAGAGGAGGAAGGAAGGCTGTAAATTGGTTCATGTGTGCAGAAAATTGTAGAGGCTTCCAGGAAAATTGTAGAGGCAGTTTAATGGCTCCCATTGCTCATATGTTCCTTTCCTCTGGAATGTTTTACCCACCTCTTTTACATCCACATGTAAGAGCTTTATTATTGTTTGTGGACTCCAAATTTTCCCCAGATTTTATGAGCCTCAGAACTTTATTGTGAGTGTGCTGCTTGTGAACCTAGCAGTAAAATCCCCCTCCTAGGGCCTCTTCTCTCTGTCCTAGGAAGGGCAGCAAGCTGAATGGCTCTTAAACAGCCTGTGTATGCACAGACATGCCTGTCTACCATGTCAGATACACTGATAAATGAAGTGGAGACAGAAGATGCGCTTCTGCTGTGTTTCTCAAGTGTGGCCACTGTGGCTGCATGCGGCCCCTATGGGCTTTTCATGCGGTCACATGGCAGTGGTGGAGGAGGGGGAGCAAAGCAGGGGTCCCTCCCACAGGACCACTAGCAAGGGTTGGATCCTGCCCCCCTCTGGAGAGACAAATGCTGGAGGAGCAAGCAGCTAGTGAGTTCCCCACCTTCTTGGGGACTGAAGGGTCAGGCTCCAGCCCTGGGGTGGCAAGCAGCAGGCTCTGGCCACAGGGCTCCAACCCCCAGCTGCGGGACTCTCTCTCCCATTGCCCCGGCCCCCGTTGTCTCCGCCAGCCCATCGTGTTTCCCCCTCCCATCCCCTGCTTGCCTCCTTCTGACCTCCCCATCCAAGGCTTAATTTGTCCCTAGGCTTGCCAGGACTGAGTGAGTCTGCTGCTGTGAAAAGTGCTATTTTTATGTTTGTTACTATCACTTTTCACAGCAGCAGACTTACTAGCTAGCAAGTTTGTTTAAAAAAGCAAAAGAAACGACAACAAGAGAGACAAGAATCTGCAGATCACCTTATTTGTGTTTCTCGTCTGTTTGGGGCCAGAAAAGAATAGAGACAACTACATTGTTTTTATTATTGAGTCTGCAAAAGCTTTCAATACATGACAACGATTTGGCGGTGTATATGTGCATATTCATTAACTTTGGGAAAAATAAAGTATTTTAGGAAAAATCTGTCAGCGGGGCCACCAGCAAGAGATGGTGGCCGCACTTCGAGGCCACCAAAAAATTTGTTCTGAGAACCCCTGTTCTAGGACACAGTGCAGGGATGGCGGTGATGTCAGGGTATTGTTTTGTCTTAGCATAGCAAGGAACTCCTGGTTTAGTTACATGGAGACTGTCAGCTCCACTCAGCTGTAGCTAAGCTTTTTTTTTCTCTCTCTCCACTGGGCCCTTCTGCCCTCTGGATTTTGCCCTTCTCCATCTGGCAGACTCATTTCCCTGTGTCTCTAGCTCTGCAGGAATTAACATGAGGCCTTTTGTTTACTCCCCTGACTCTGCATCCGGGTGAGTGAGGATGTCAGCACTGGGATAGGCTGCAAGAGTGAACTGACCCTGTGCACTGCTCCTGAAGCCAGTATGGTTCTGAACAACAGTTATTGTCTCTGCCTGAGCAGCTCAGACAAGCCCAGCCCTCCTTCCCCCCGAAACAGTGCTGGGAAGTCTGGGGACGGGGGTGAGGAGGAGGTTGTGACCTCAGAGCACAAATATTCTGATGCCCTGATAGCAGTTTGCCAATATTCCTCTGCTGCCATGCAAGACCGTCACCCTTAACTGTTCTGTTATCTGGGCTGGCTTGTAGAAATGCACGGGGCTATCTCGCTTCCTCTCACAGTTATTTACACCGACAGATGCATGCTTTTCCACGTAAAACTGACAGTCACAGGCTGCAGCCCCCAAGATCCACCTCCCAAAACCTTTTACACACTCGAGTTCATTTAAGAAGCTTGGCTGTGCAGAACAGCATCCCAGCAATGAAACGAGGGTGGAAATGAAGAAAGCTCTGGGTCATGCCTAAAGGGCACTGGGGGAAGGATTACCAGGTCAGTGGTGAGTTCTAGGAAGAATGGGTCCCGGCTGGACTGGGTGCTTCCAGAAGTAGTGAGCCACAGACAATACAGTTTCCCATTGGTTACAATTAAAAACCGCTAGAGTGTGAAACTGCCGTGGAAATTCAATCAAGGGAGGAAGTAATATGAATAAATAACATAAAATGCACTAACTTGAAAGGAAGCGTTTCTTGTTTCCTCCACATCCCTCTTTCTCCCAGGCCTTCCTTTTCCCCTTTCTGTATCTTTCCTTTGCTCTTTCCCTGAAAAGCTAGTGCACTTTCTGATGGGTCACTGAGCCAGACCAGAGCCTCTTCTCTTTCCCCACCTCTCTGTGTCCTGCTGTCTGTACACCATATGCCTTTTTCCCCTACGTTCCTAATTTGAGTCTTATTTCCTTGTGCCTGATCCAGGAGGTACTAGATGCCCTCAGCTCCCATTTCCACCACCACCACAACCTCCTCCTCCTCTTCTGCCTTGTTGTCGTCATTTTTACTTTGATGAGCCTTGGCGCCCATATGCTGCTTCTGGGCCAGGGTCCTTCCTGCAGAAATCCCTGTTGTGCTGAGCTGGTTTGTGCTGTTGTGATCTGTGCAAGCTGTAGAGAGGAATTTACTTGGCTCATTTGTGTTTCACTTTATTGCTCACCCCAAGGAAGAGGGAGCTATGAAACTCAACAGGGCCAAGAGAGCAGTTCTCTTCACCCTGCTGCTGAATATTTGCTACCAACAGCAGAGTTTAAAGGTGGTCTAGTTTCTCTGAGAAAAGAGAACTAACTATGCTACCAGACTCTGCTATAGACTGTCTTCCCTACCTCAGAGGCGGGAGTCTGTAGCAGGTCTGCCCTTGTCCTCTGGTTGTGGAAACATGCCAGACATAAGTTTTAACTGACTCTGGAGATGCGTGGAGAGATCCCTGCGTATTAAACCAAGCTGAATGAAACTTGCACACAGTCTGAAATCATGGCAGAAGCAGCCTTCTCTCAGAGCCATCCCCAGCCTTTGGTAACAGGCTCAGACTGACAGCTTGTGTTGTGGCCTAGTTCGCTCAGAGCAGTTGTCCTCTGTGGGGGCACATCAGCTGCAGATTTTGTTCTTCTGGATGTTCCATTTTCCAGGTCATTGATCAGTAAATCAGATCTAAAGCCAGTCCATGTGACCCTCTGCTTTCAGCATCCCCCTCTGTGCTGAAGTGTCTCCCTCTCTAGCACCCTTTGTCTTCATTCTCCAGGCCAGCGCCCTGTATGCTCCAGCTGCCCTTTCCCCACGCTGGAGGTCAGCCGTCTGCACGCTCCAGTATTGCAAGCTGGGTAGATTATGTTCTCTGCTTGCCCTTGGCCCTGTGATTTCCTCCTGTGCTGTTAGGTCTGATCTTCCTGTCTTGCTCAGCAGCACCAAGGCTTTTGGTTGTTTTTTTTCCAGGTCTCATTTTTTATTTTTTTATCCCAGTAGCATGTTAAATAACAATGTGAAAAGCACTTTAACCTTGAATGTTTATGATTATATAATATACAGGGATGGCGCTTACAACCTAACCTTGAATTTCTTATGCACCTTCCTCCCAGCTTCCTCTCCACTGAGTACACACTGTTCTGTTTGGAGAGGTTCCAGCCTGGGGGGAGCAGGAGTGCTTCCAATCCAGAGTTCAGGGGTGGGGGGAGAGACAGCAGAAGCTATTATATCAGCCTTCAACAGGCACCAGCGCTCACTCACAAAGCCCCCATCTGGCTGTTGCTTCCAAAGAGTACTTGCCTGAGGTTGCTAACGGTCCTAACCAGCCATATGGCATGTGCCCTGGGGACAACGAACAAGAATGCAGTTGGTTTGTGCTTTGAAACATCTGCTGACTTGTATTTATCTCGCCAGACTGGTGTGAGTTAGTAACTGTGAGCCTGAACTCCGCTGATAATGGAGGAAACTCTAACTGGGGCTGGCTGGTACTACCCCTGTTGGATAGCTTCTCGTGTAAATATTTGGAATGCCCAGGCTCACTCTGAGTGCTAGCACCCAACTCTCTCCTCCTGCCACACCTTAGCCACTGCTTCTAGGTTGAGTACCCACCACTGCGGAGTGCAGGGCAAAAACACACCTTGATCAGAGAGCCTCAGCCTTATTAATCATGGAAGAGCTCACCAGAAGGGCCATTTCAGCAGAACCCTTTGTGAAAGGCCATTGCAGTTGGGTGGGCTCAGCTGCGCTGCAGAGGAAACCAAACATTTCAGAACTGGTTTCCTCCTGAGCCTGGGAAAGGGAATGTGCGTGCTGAAAGAAACCTCGCACGCTGCAAAATTCTTCCAGCTTGGAAGCGTGGGTGGGAACAGTGTAGCTTGCGGCTGCCTGGCAGTGACTTGGTCTGCCTGACAGGAGGGGGCCGGCCTTCCGGAATAAGTCTTCTCAAAAACCTCTTGGCTAAGTGGAGAGACTGGGGTTGCTGAAGTACCAGCGACTCGGCACAACTAGCCTTGTTAACTTCAGACACAGAGCAGGCGTGATGTGGGAACTGCTGGTTACAGACTACACTATGCAAGGGATCTTCAGATATTTCTATCAGAGCTGCACCTATCGGAGCCGGGCAGATTCCATGGGGAAACGCACACATGCTGGCAACACCATGCTGTGGACTCAGGTCCGTAACAAAGTTCGCAGAGAAAAGGAGGACTTGACTCTTCTCCTCCTCTTATATGGGGTCTCTGAAACCTGGGAGAAGGAGCTTTTCTCTCTGGGGTTTCACATGTGTAACTGACAGCAGCATTTTGCCCTGTGTGTTGATAGTTGGAAGTGGGGATTAGGGTTTAGGAAAGGTAGAGGCTGAACGTACTTGACTGAGTCAAGGATACTGTGGGTTGCTTCAGCCCTTGCTTGTCTAGCATTCGCTCTCCACTGTGCAGTGAGATGCCAGAGCTGTTATACTGTGATGGGGAGGCAGGGATTAGTATTAGTTACTAAATTCCTTTTCATTTGTGCATGAAGGTGTATTTGAACCTCTGCGTCTCAAGGTGAAAGGTTAGTGCACTCGCCCGCCGCTTGCCTTGCATTTTCAGGGAACAGACTCTGGTATTGCAGAGCTATGTCCGGAATCACAGATTCGCTTTGTCAGGTTCTAATTGCTGGTAAGCTCCATGTTCAAACTGTTGTTCCTTTTCTGTAAGTTCAGTCTGAGCCAATGTGACTCTTCGGAGGTGAGTGTTTCAGATATCACTGACCTTGCTGGGGGATGTTCCTAGAGAACTTGACAAGCTGTTTCCCAGCCTCGTAACTTCCCTGTTGAAAGAAATCAAGCTAGATTAGAAATGGAGACCAGGGATTTCATTTCAGAGCATGGTTTTGATCAGTGGATTCTTGCAACAGCAGAGTCTCTTTCAGTTTCAGGTGCATTTTCTCCCTTTGTGTTGGAGCTGAAGTGGAAAAGAATAGAGCAGGCCAGAGTAAGACACTATATCTGCCTCCTGTGATCTCTGGGCTGCTTTCCCATTCAGCTCTTCTCTTGCTTCTTTCCCAAATCAGAGCAGGATTTTAAAAAAGTAGTAATTTCTTTCTGAGCATTGTGTGTGCTTAATTTCTTTGTTTGGGTGGCATGTATAAGTCCGCCTGGATCACCCCATATTCCTCCTCCTTTCTTTCACTGGCAGACCCAGAATTGGGTCATCATGTCTTTGGAGCTGAGGAGAACTGAATGTAGCTCCTTTTGGAAACAGTCCCAAAGCTCCAGTGCGAGGGAAGCTTGACAGAGATGCTGGTGAAGCATTCTCTCTCCAGCCCCTCTCCTCATTTCATTCTGGGGCTGTGTGTCATGATTTCACAGAACTCCAGCCCTCCCTGATCCAAATTCCCCTCTCAGTGAGGTTGTAGCATTTAGTCTCTGGCTTGCATTTGAGGCAGTGTGGGAGCCATAGTGCCTGGGGGTAGCTCTTGTGGGGAATTTGCTTCAGGAAGCACAATCTCTGCCACATGTCCTCTGCATGTAGACTGCATCCTCTATTTGGATGGGGTAGCAGACTTCTCTCTCCACTCCCAGAAAGCTCCATGGGCTGGTACAGAGGGAGAAGTAGCAAAGTGCAAGAGCTGAGGACAATCTGAGTGTAAGGTGGATGAACTTAGTAACCCCCCAAATCAGAGACTTTTAAATAAATAAATAACCCCTACAGCATGGGAGAAGGAGTGCTTGATACAGAGCACTTGTGTTCACTTTAATACATGTGTAAGGTACTCAGCAACTGTGGTGATGGGTGTGTTGTGAGAACCTTGATGGATCAGATAGAGTCTAAGTGATAGAGGCAAGACAATTTGTACTGAAGATAGAATAAGCTACTAATCATCAGCAATTTCTGATTGTTGGAGCAGATGTTTATAAATGTCTATTCAGTGTCCTTGGTAGCTGTTTCACTAGCAGAAGCTGAACAATAGAGCTAGAAAAATTCTGATGTTCAGCTGGATGGAGAGGATGTAAAAAGCCGTAAATAGCTCAGTATTTAAACCTTCTGTACCCTGGGCCTGTGAAACTTCACCCACAGAAAAGGCTACGTTCTTAATCTTGTTATCCATGACCTTTGGAAATAAAGGTTAAAATACTCTTTGTAGTGTATTATTATGGACCAAACTGGTGCCAGCGTTTGGGCCTGGGACTTGCATTTGGGTTTGGGACCTGCAACTTGCTCATCTGTGTTTTCGGAGAGAAAGAAGCCCTAGCTGTGTTTGAGATCTTAGCCCTTTCCTTTTAGAAAATCTACTCTCTCCCTTCCTGACTCCTGATTCGCTGGGGTGGGATGATCCTCTGCTGTCTATTAAATATGGCACCTATGTTTATGGCAGTGAAGGAAGCCTCCTTATCTGTCAAAGGTGAGATGATTGTCTTTAGAAAAGCATTTTAGCTCTCTGAGGTTTCTCTTGTTGTTAAGTGGATATTGCACACTTGACACTGGGGTTTCCATATATGCATGTGTGAGCCATACCCAGCCTTGCTTAGAGAGTGCAGAACTCTATATGAGTTACCCAACATCTGAAACTCAGGGCTTTTCTGAGTCCCCTGTGGAAATTGAAGGAAGTGGTGAAGCCATTGCCATACAGACTTGCATAGATTTTTCAAACTGGCTGATTTAGTCTCTGAAACCAATTCTCAACTCACAAGCAACTTCCTTGTTTTTCAGCTGGATCCGCAGGTATTACAGGATAAAGATTGGCAACGCACAGTCATCTCAATGAATGGAGTAAGTAGAGTACAAATTGCTAGCACTGCTTCTTTGCCTAACCTTGTGTATCAGGTTTTAGTCTCTCTGTTCTTTGTTATAACATTTTGGAAAACTAAATAAAACATTTATTGTTTGAAAAGTAACAATTAAAGTCCTCCTTGCAGATTGAAGTGAAGCTGTCAGTGAAATTTACTAGCCAGGAGTTCAGTCTGAAAAGAATGCCATCACGGAAACAGACTGGGGTCTTTGGAGTCAAGATTGCCATGGTCACCAAGTGAGTTGTCAGGTCACATTTTTCTCTGTTGTTTTATTTTAATCACAGTAGGCCAGTCAGGTTGCACCTGCTTAAGCTCTCAGCGAATGGAGGCATGCAGATACTTTCTTGTCCTTGTGTGGCTAACACATGGCAATTTCTGCAGGCAGGAGCTGTTTCACATTCTCCCAGCTTCATCCCGTGTATGGAAAAAAAACACCAAAAGACAGCAACACACACACCCTTGCTTGGAAACCCAGTGTGTTTACTTTCAACATCTCTCACTCTGCCGTGTTCCGGAAACACCCTAACCCTTTTCCTCTGTAGTTAGCTGACTTCGTCACAAATTTCCAAAGCTACTGAACTGCAGTATTTCCTTTCCATGCTCGGAAATGTTCAAGCTCTTTGGAGCCATTTATATTATTTTAACCCCTGATCTTTTGTCATGAATCATTTGCCAGAAGAAACCTGTTCGTTCGTGTTAGGTAATTTAGAAGACCTGGTACTTCCTCCCCATGGAATTACTATTAACTTGATAGTTGTATGACTGCTATTTATCCAAGGGCCACATAGGAATCCTCTAATTACCTGCTAGCGTTGCAAGCTCACCAAATTTACTTCTCTATAAGACTGCAGCTCCTCCATGGGAGAGGTTTCCTGGGATTGAATGTGCAGAGATGAGCCAGTTCATAACCGTGCTACAAAAACAGACATTAAATCAGCTACTCAGGAAAAACAAACAAACAAGCCTTCTATGGACAGTTTTCATATGACCATGACAATCTAGCTATTGTGTGGTGTATATGAGTCTTACTAGTGCTGAAAATAGATAAACTCTCAGATAAACAGATAAATTCCTAAACTAGGAATACAGAGTGAATTCAGCTCCTGCGAAAAGGACCAGCTCAGGGTCTACACAATATGGCTAAAGTAGGACTTGTAAAGTGCATGGGTGGGCACAGATTTGAGTGTAGTCTCGCTAATAGTGTAGCTCTGACTATTCTTGACTCTAAACCCTTGAGACTGGAATAATTTGCTCATAATAATCATGCTCATGTCCATTCCATGACCTGCCCTCCTCCCCCATTTTGGAGTTTCCAGCAAGAAGGAATTGAGGGTTGGGGGAGCCAGCGGTGCCCCTTATACTGTGCCATGCAGGTGCCACTCCAGGGGTCGCCAGAGCTGGTCCCCTCTGGATACTGTGGAGGGAAAAATTCCAGCACCAGAGCACACAAAGCTAATACGGAATGGACGTGAGCAATGCATCTCGAATAACACGTTACGGAAAAAGTTACTGTGTCTTTCATCCTCACCACTGTGCTAGTCTGCACCTCCTAAAAACTAAGTGACTAGTGATTTTGGGTGTCTCCGTTTTTGGGTGTCCAATATGAGACACTTTTAAAGGGGTGGATTTTCATAGGGTGAGTGCTCAGTCAGTCCTTTTTGAAAATCTTGGCCTAGAGCTCCTTTCACTCAAGCAGTCTCATCTTATCCAGTGCCTAATGTAACTCTGGGAACCATGTTTTCTCTGCCTATGTCATTCTGAACTCTTCTTCCTGTTTTTTTCAAGGAGAGAGAGATCAAAGGTGCCTTACATTGTGCGCCAGTGCGTGGAGGAGATAGAACGACGTGGAATGGAGGAGGTGGGCATCTACCGTGTCTCTGGGGTTGCAACTGATATCCAAGCTTTGAAAGCTGCCTTTGATGTCAGTAAGTATTTGCTCCTGAGGTTTTCCTTTGCGTTGTGATCTCCTTTCAGGTTATTGTGCTAGTTTAATCTTCTGTAGCCTGGGAAGCATGAAGAAGTGGAGATCCTGGTTCAAAGGAGTGTCTTCCTACCCTGGCTGTGTGTTTTATTAGTATCCTCTAGTTGTAGATGTTAACATGAGTTATTCAGTGGACTGGACCCTTGTATTGAGAAATGTTGATTATTCTTCCCAGCAGCCCTCAAATGGCGGTTTTGCACGCCTCACCATGCCATGGTAAATAGCAGACACTTTCCTCAGAGGAAATGGGAGCAACCGTCCATCTTATTTTCTACAATGTCAATGAGAATTCTGTATTAACAGGAAGTCCCTGCAGTTGTTTGAGACTCTCATTTAAAATGCACTGGCAACATCAAAATCATTTAAGAATTTTGTTTTTTGAAGGATTTGATAGAGAAGCAGAAAATTCTGGTTATTGGAATGTGACTGGGAGTCTGGTCTCCTGGGTTCTTGTCTCAATGCTGCCCATTAGTGCTTTGGGTGATCTCAAGCAAGTAAAGCTTTCTCTATTCATCTGTAAAATGGGATGATAATGGTACTTGCCAAGCTCTGTAAAGCACTTTGAGATCCTTGGATGCAAAAAGGGCCCATGTTGTTGCTTTGCTTTAAAGAATGTCCTCACCTGCATTCTGGGTTTCCAACACCATGGGGGAGGGGAGGATTATTTACACTTTAAAAATGCTATTTTTGTGCAAATGTAAACACATTTCACATGAGGCTGTTTTTGGTGAGTGGGGGTGTTTAACACATTTACATTTCTGACCTAAATTGCTTGAGTTTTGTCTCTTGAACTCTCCTTAATTGGAAGAGGCCAAGTGCTTCTCATTGTACTAGAGAGTTGCAATGGCTGTTGTTAGTCATTATACAATATATTAATTAACACTGGCTCAGCCTCATTTGGGGCTTGATCGGGATCTCACTGAAGACAATGGAAAGACTCCCATTGACTTCACCTGGTGTTGGATCCAGCCCATAACACCGGTACAGCAGAAGTAATTCTAGGTAAAACAAAATTTGTTTTCTTGCGCCCACCTCCCATCCCTGGCAGATGTAAAGCTGGATGTCAGCCTGCTGTACTGGGCATCTAGCTGCAAATTGGTCACATTAGAGTTACTCCGATCTATTAAGCAGCAGTGGGGCAATATAAATCGAAAACCCAGCAACCAACCTGAGCAAAGTGACTACAGGTGATGAGCGTCAGCTATTTGGGTAGGGGGAAAAGATAAGCAGAGGGAACCAAGAATGAGGAATGCCTGAAGGACAACCAGCTTCAGTACCTGTATGTCTCCCTGCTTTCTCTTACAGACAACAAAGATGTGTCCGTGATGATGAGCGAGATGGATGTTAATGCCATTGCAGGGACATTAAAGTTATACTTCAGAGAACTGCCTGAACCCCTCTTCACAGACGAACTGTACCCCAACTTTGCTGAGGGCATTGGTGTGTAACAGAAGAAATCATTGATACCTAGCATGTGCTAATGTTACGATGCTCTTCTCTAGGACGCTGCTCCTGAGGCCTTAGAAAGGGGTTTACTCAATATGAACAATATTTAGAATATTAGGAGGAAGCCCCATGACAGCATGTAGAGAAGGGAGGCGGAGCTATTTCTTTGGCTCATGCATTGCTTGGAAGAGAATTTGAATCCTGCATTACTGTGCAGGTTTTAGTGTGCACAGTGGTTTCACTTACCTGCAAGAATGGAAGAATTCAAGTTCTAGGATGAACATTGCCTACATATTAAGAGAAGAGAAATCCTATTTGTCTAGGTCCTGAAATGGTATCTCTTCTATTCATTTTCCAAAAGGAGACAAATCTGCTTTGGGATGGGCTGTAATGTCCTGTGTTGACCCAGAAAAGAGGCATCTTAGGCCATGTCTACACTTACCAGCAATCAACGCTGCTGCAGTCGATGCACCTGGGGCTGATTTAGCGGGTCTAATGAAGACGTGCTAAATGAACTGCAAAGCGCGCTCCATTTGATTCTGGTACTCTACTGGAATGAGAAGAATAAGATAAGTCAATGGGAGAGCATCTTCCGTCAGCACAGTGTGGTGTAGACAATGTAGTAAGTTGATCTAGGCTACGTTGACTCCAGCTACATTATTCACGTAGCTGGAGTAGTGTAACTTGGGTCAACTTACTCCGGTAGTGCAGACAAGGCCTAAATGTTCTGAGTCTGGAATGCACTTGTGGTCTCCTACACAGAGGAAAAGATTCTCTATCACCTGTCTAACAGGGGAGAACTGAATTCAGAGGGGGAGTGAGGCTGGGCCTGGATTGAATTCTGAGCCTCTTGTGTCCATAATGCAATTGCAGCACATTAAGCATCACCCATATTTTCTCATTTCTTACACCATCAGTAAAGCTCTTTCCCTTTGTGTATTTTTTTTCTCTCCTCTCATAGCACTTTCAGACCCTGTTGCAAAAGAAAGCTGCTTGTTGAACTTACTGCTCTCACTGCCAGAACCCAACCTTGTGACATTCCTTTTCCTTCTGGACCATTTAAAAAGGTAACACACAGACCCTTTAGGCAGGTGCATTTTGTGTGTAAATTAGTTCCAGGTGCCCCTTTCTTGGAGAGGTGCTGTGTCACTCAAAGAGCACCTTCACCGATTTTCACTTTAATTTGCTCTGTATTGAGTAATGTAGGTAAAACAGGTCTGGTAAAGTGCTAAGTCCTGTTTTCCATGCTCACTGTTACTGAAGCCATTACAAATTGTTCCCAAGGAAGGGATGAGAAAGATCTTTACAGTGAAAACGTGATCTGCAACACACACATAACTCCAGAGCGCACACATAATATCTCCATAAAATCACACTTGTATGTGAACAAAGTAACCGAACACAGTAAATGGGATAAATCTTAAAAGTCTTGAGTGTGTTCACGGGCTCTTCCTAGAGCGTTATCTTACCAGGTATTTGCACTTTAACATCACCTGTCTTTTAGGAATTGCAACAATACAACTTGTGTTGGCAAGAGATTGTTCCTTGCTGTGATGGGCCTGCCATATAGAATTCACTCTCCCTTCCTAGCTATATGAGTCCTGCCAACTGTTTAACATCTATAAATCTTCCATTTTCAGAGGTGCTTATTACTGTCACCCCATAGTTAGATGTGTCTTCCCCTTCTCCTCCTCCTTGCTTAAAGGCCTTATTTGGTCTTATTTGTTTGCCATTTTTTCAGGGGGACTTTAGTATACGGTGCTTTTTGTGTGTTTGTACCATAATCTTGTAGTAATTACAGTGCTCGGAGCACCTTACTATTTATTAAATGAGCTTGTTTATTATGTGCACGGTGATTTTATTTAATATTTATGTATTTGCTTTGTGTTCATGCTAGGGAACATTTCTGTAGAGATGAAGGATGGTCCTGTGGTTACGGCTCTGGTCTAGGACCAAGGAGATCTGGATATAGTACCCTGCTGGGGTGTAATTCTACCCCCACTATGCACTAAGTGTCTGTATGGACCCTGCTGCTGCACATGTTGAAATGGGGTTATATTAAAGCACACTACAGAACTTTGAGAGCATTGCAGCAGGAGCCCCGCAGATAGTACACTTAGACAAGCCCCTGTGACAGTACAGCATCTAATTCAATACGGCCCCAACTCAGTTGGGAATTCAAAGTGCTACTATAATACAAATAATAAAAATTTGAGGAAGTCTAATGGCCTGTGGTACACAGTTGGTCAGACTAGATGATCACAGTGGTCCCTTCTGGCCTTAGAATTTACGAATGAGACATAAGTAGAAGAGTTGCTTAGTGAATGTCTGTATCTAAAACCTCTTAAAAGTAGTGTGATGGGGCAAGGCCAGATGGTTATAGGAATGTGCTAAGGAACAGATATGTGAGTCTCAGGCTAAACAAATCCTTGGTACCACTGGAACCTTCTAGCTAGCTGTTTCTAGTGCTTTCCTGATTGGGACACCTGAAGCCAATCAGGGACTGGCTGAAACCAGTTAAAAACCTCCGAGTTAGTCAGGTGGGTGTGGAGGTCAAGAGCTGTGGGAGGAAGTTGTGTTGTTGGAGAGACTGAGTGGTGGACAACATATCATACAGAAGGAAGGAGGCCCTGAGGTAAGGGTGAAGTGGAGTTTGAAGAAGCGGGGACTGCTGTGGGGAAGTAGCCCAGGGAATTGTATTGTGTTTTGTGGCTAAAAGGTCAGCCATCTTAGCTGATACTATTAGGGTCCCTGGGCTGGAGCCCGGAGTAGAGGGCGGGCCTGGGCTCCCCACTTTGTCTCCCCTAATTAATCACTGAGATTGGCAGACAATAGAGACTGTGCCAAGAAGGATAGCTTCTCCTCACTGGATTATGATGGAAACAGCACAATAGGTTGTGACCTTGTCTCTAGAGAGAGAAGGGCTAGACAGAGGGTCACAGTGAGCCTCTGAGGCTAGTGAAATCTGCCAGGAAACGCAGGATCCACGAATATAAGGACAGAGCTTTGTCACAGTAGGTAAAAATAAGGCTGCTTAATAGGAATGTTTCTTTGAGCCCCAGAGTGTAGAAATATCCTGTTTCTCTGTTGTTTTTTCCTCTTAGGGTTGCCGAGAGAGAGAGCATCAACAAGATGTCCCTGCACAACCTGGCAACTGTCTTTGGACCAACGCTGCTCAGACCCTCAGAGAAGGACAGTAAGATTCCTGCTAATCCAACCCAGCCTATAACAATGACTGATAGCTGGTCACTAGAAGTCATGTCCCAGGTAAAAAGCTAAATATTTTAATTAATCTGATAGAGATAATATCTTAGCCTCTTTGTCCAGAACTGAGCTACCTGCAATCATTCCAAGAGGCTTTGGTAGAACCATCCTTAACAGTTGATCTCCAGGGTGGGTGATGTAATATCTTTTATTGGACCATCTTCTATTAGTGAGAGACAAGCTTTTGAGCTATATAGAGCTCTTCTTCTGGCTTTTCAGCACAGTTTAATAGAACAGCATGTTCAGCGTGAATGAGAATTATTTTTACAAAATCATGTTAGTAAAATCAGTGCTATAAACTACCCTGCTAACAAGCCATAAGGTTAATCTACAGCACAACTTTCAATCATGTGAGACTCAACACCATCTTTAAACCAAGTCTGGTAGTGTTTGCTCAGACAGTTCAGCATCTGTACAACTGCACAAACTCGGTTGCTAGCACTAACATTGTGGTACACCCACATCAGTTGTGCATTACAGCTCTATATGTACAAGAATTCCCATCACACACATCTCTCAGTGCCTCAGTAACTGGTTCTAGGGCTAACAGATTATTGGTACAACTGGATGACATTTTTCAGATAAATAGTTTATCTGATGAAAAATGCTGTTTCAATTGACCTGAAACTGTCTGCAAATTTGAGACAGATATTTTCAGCCATTCATAAAATGGTGAGAGAAAGAAAACAAGAACAGGGAGGAGGTGCTGTGGCAACTCCTCATAACCTTTAGCCCAGTGGTTAGGACACGCCCCTGGGATGTGGGAAACACAAGTTTGAATCCCTGCTCTGGAACGGGCCCACAATGGACTTTTCTGATTCACCAGAAATTCCAAAATATTTTTGATTTTGGTTTGACCCAACTCAGATTTTATTTTCAATTTTTCAAAACTCCCAGCAAACCAAAAAATCAGTTATTCACCCAGCTCTAATTGTTGGTGTTTTCCACAATGCTGCTTTTTCTTCCACTGTACCATGTGTACCAACATTCAGAGAGACTTTTTGCTGGTTCCAGAATTCACTGTCCACTGATACCTGCCAAAAGGCATTTCCAATATGCATGCTAGTTAAGCAGGTTAGATTGTTGGATTCTCTGACTTTGGTAAAGGTGAGTTAGTAATCGGAAAGATTTCAGAGTGGGCTGATCTGAAATATTGACAGCTTCACCGTACTTCAGTTTAACATGTAGGATGAACAGAGAGCCATTGAAACATTGAAGTTGACTTAATACTCATGCTCACACTATGCACTGCACTATAAGACTGATTTACGATTTCACCTCCCTTCCCCCTTTCAGGTTCAAGTTCTTCTTTACTTCCTGCAGTTGGAGACTATCCCCACCCCAGACAGCAAAAGGCAAAGCATCCTCTTTTCCACAGAGGTGTAGGAGTCTGGTCACAACACGGGAGCTTGTAGAACTGTTCTTGGTGTGAACCTGCCACTCAGAACAGGAGGACTGTTTCTTCTTCAGACATTACTGGCCTGTTCCTGTCCTGAGGAAGCACAGCCTTCAGTGCTTCTGCTGTTTGTCAAACAGAGCTAAGCTGAAGAGAAAGGAGAAACTCCTAGTTTTGATCCGTAGAATAGGGAAGAATTGGACTGGACATGAAGCTGTGCTGAAAGGCTCCAGTAGAAGGAGCAACAGACACTTGAACAAATGCAACAGAGTGCGGTTGTTACTTTTGGGAAGGTGAGAAGGTATTCCTCATTTTTATGGATGAAATTTATCAAGAAGCTTCAAGCTTTCTACATGAACACTTGTCAGGATGCCCTTCTGGGGTTAGAGGGGAATTAAAGGCTATATCACAAGTGTATCTTTGATAACTGCTGTTTTAAAGTACTGTCCTGGGCCACAGAGAATAGTATCATTCACCAAGGGGATCTTTGATTCCTCCACTGAGAAATTCAAGTCTTGATTTGAACAGGGTTTTTAAAAAATAAACTAGAAGTTTTGTGTACAACTGGACCTGTTGTTTTTTTGTCTCTCCTCTGCCCCTTCCCTTGTAAATGTTTGTACAAACGCTAGGAAAGGGGGTATTCTTTTCTTGCCTCTCTGTTGCACTTCTGACATTTTCTTTTCGTGTTAAAGGAGCCAGATCCACTTGCACTATACAACAAAGTACAGTACATGAAAGAGAAGCAGGGAGAACTAGGGTGAGCACTTTAATTCCATTATCTGGAACAAACAAGCTCACTTAGTTGTTTTCAAGCAGAGGCAGTGTTGTCCAAAAATGGTTGCTAAATTCTTTGGGACCTTCGAAATTGAATGGAAATTGAATGGTGAAACTCCCAGCTCTCCACACACAAATGTTATTACCTGTGCTTAAAATAAGCACTACAAACATGTACTGAAGTAATTTCAAGTGTCTGGGGACAAAAAATCAACAGCTGTCTTTCTCGCTGGCTGTTTAATTGAAACTTTTATCAAAATGACATTTTTGATACTTGAATTTTTGGAGGCTTTGTATGTTGCTTCTACAAGAGTCTTTTTTCTGATAGCTACAAGTACTTTGATAAGATGTGTCACAATGTACCGTATGGACAATCTGCTAACAGGTAGAATTTTGTATTCTTCAGGAATTCCAACCCTGTTTGAATTAAGAGCAGTGCAGAAATTTCTATAAAGCTCCACACAGCAGTACAAAAGGTGGGACCTAATACTCACTCCACTTCCACCTGTGCGACCGCACTGACATCAGTAGAGTTACATGGGTGTAAGGGGGAACAGTATTTGCCTTGGAAATTTTAAGCATAAGCTAACTGCATGCTCTCCAAACCAGAGGAGGCTATTCAGGTCATGAAACAGACGTGCCAAGCATCTGGGGAGAGATTTCAGCTGCATCAGTCTCTCTTAGCCTGTACTACCACCCCACTATGCAATATCCACTTTAGTTGCAACCATCCATCAACACCCTGGCTTGAAGGAAAGGGCAGATTGAAGATAAAAGGAAGAATTAGAATAAGGGGGAAGGGGAGAAAAGTAAATTTAAAATAAACAATCTGTGTAGTTGAATCAAAAGCAGCATTTGGGGGGGTGGGGGCCGGGAATACTAAAAAGAAAAAACAAATCTTATGCCGTATTTTCTGAAGGTCTCAGAACTCTCCACTCTGAAAAATAAGAGGAATGTTCCAAGCAAGAGGGAGAAAAAAATAAAATAAAAATAAAAAAAACAAGGGAAACTATTTAGCAGTCAACATAATTGACTGCTGCATAATAGATGTTGTTGTACTGTGAAGTGGAAAATTCAAAAGAAAAATAGAAATGATTTTGATTTTGTGAATATATCAGCATTTTGCATGCTATTGTAAGAATTCTTATAGGAATTTACTATTGTTTACCACCCCTCTTTTCTTGGGTCTGGGAGCAAATATCTGCGTGTTGTAACATACAACTAGAAAATCTCTCGACTGTATTTCCACTACATTCCAGTTTCCAACCCCCCTCGCTATTTGAACCCCTGACTCAGAAAAGTGCGTGTAGAAAGTGGTGCTTGCAGGGAGAGGGTGAAGGGAAACAAAAACTTGGTTTAAAAATGTGGTGGGTTTTATTTTTTAATTTTTGGCCTTTTGTAAAACTAAGGGTATAAACTGGGCAATCCTCAAAGATACTGTCTCAAGAAAAGGCTACGGACCAGTAACACACTCCATAGTTTTCTGCCTTTATGTACTTGTTTTTGTTTTTAAATAGCAACTCAGTAACAATCCTTTTAGTCGGCTGCACAACCACCCACCCTTGACAAAATTGAAATGTATGTTTGATATTTTTGAGGCAGCAGCACTGCAGGTTTTTCTAATTCAAAAATTCCACTCCAATCAGTGGTAGTATCCCCTTTTAGGTTTGTAAGCTGTGGGTGCAGTTTGTCAGTGCTTAAACTGGAAAGCAATACCATAATGACTGTGCCAATTTACTTTTGCCTGACTTTTTTATTTTTATTTATATAGGAAGTATAATTTTAATACTAAGTTACCAATTTATATTGTGTAACAATAAGAAAATTGCTTCTGCTTTGGTTACTGTTACAGGTTGTTGCTTTTAGTTTTTCAGTACAATACAATGCTTGATTCTGCTGTAACCCTATCTAACATGCAGGCATGTGGATGAGAAAAAATTTTGTAGTTAATTTATCATAACACATGAATTATTTCGGTAGAGTATGAGTGTATGTTTTCCCCAAAGCTGGTAATTTTGGGCTGGAGAAATAGCACATCCTATGATGAGGGTGAGACTGTTGATTTATTTGACATTTGAGAATGGAGTAGTTGAGCTTCCCTTAGTAAACTTTACAAATGGACTGTGCTTTCAGAAATTCAGAATTCACAAAAGGATTTTTATTTTCTCTGCCTAGTGATCCATTAGGTGTTTTCTTAAGCCCCACCACACTGAACAAAAAGTGATGGGCAGAAACTAGCATGGGCCAAAGTCCCTTCTGATTAGTTTCATATTTCCTGCTGAACTTTTTAAGGAAACCAGACTCTCGCATCTTACATTTAAGATGATGCAACACAAATGGTGTGACAGAGAAAACTGGTAAGAATTTCCCCCTTAAAGTCAATTGTGACAGGTGTTGGGGGCTAATATTTTTTTGAGTGTCAGCTTATTTACAAGACCCTTCCAGTCCTGTAGCCTGTCAGCTACTTTAATTTGAAACATTAGAACATTAATGTAGGATTTCTCAGATGATTTGAGCAGTGTCTGTATATCACCATTTGTTTTAAAAAAGCAAGTCTCCTTTCATTTAGAAATAGCTTTGTTTTTGTTCCTTTCGATTTTATTTTAAATACTGAGTAGGTTTTTAAACCAGCAAAGTAAAGTAATATTGAGTAAAATGGGCAAATGAACCATGAAAAGTAGCTTTTAAGGATTGATAAAAATTACTTAGACCTGTTTCATCTTTGTGTTTGTGTGTCATTTTGTATTGGGGGAAGTGTCTTAGTTGAAACCAAATTGAATCGTATTCATTGAAATGCTGCTGGTGAATTTTACTCTTGCACAATTTAAAGAGATGAGGTTACTGGTTAGATTAAATCAGGCTGTACTTTTATATGCTGCTAACTTTCATGTATCAGCTAAGAGCAAGATACAGCAATGCTTGATTACCTTCACTGATGCTCACTGCCTGCTTTCATTCTGATCTTCAGTTGCTAAGTGAAGTACAGGGCAATCAATATGTAGCATGTGATGTGGAACTGCAACATTTCTGTATGCCACTAGGTGGTGCAACCATGGAATCTGTTAATGGGAGATGCAGTATTTTTACACTACTTACTCATTTTAACTGTTCCCTACTCTGATCCACTGTTCACTTTCTGGATAGGTTATTTTAAACAAATGTGATGTTCTGTAAAGTGTATAAAGGATCTCCTAACTTGCTCATTACCCACTGCAGTACTTACAGGCATTCTGGTATGTGTTCCCTTCTCTCAGCTGTGCCATTCCTCCAAAATGCCTAAGTGTAAATTGATCACCATGGTCTTTGAAGGTGCTTAAAACCTGCATCTTAATAATGGGGCAGTAACACCTTCCTGTCCATCATTTATTTCAGTGCCTACTTATGTACTAAGGTGACATTATTTTGGGTACAGCAGTCCTACTTTGAAAACATTTTTAAAAGCATTTGAAATGTTCAGATGAACTCTGCCCTTTCCCTTTTTCCATTCGGCAATTCAGAGGAGGAGGAATTTTATGGAAGACAGAAGTGTTCTCACTGTGCCTTGTAGAAATAGCATATGTCTTAAATCAGTTACTTAGCATTATGACACTGAGGTCTCTGGTTTAGTGTTAATAACTTCCCCATATTAAGCTAGAATGAAAAGTGTGTGTTAAGGCTCAGTATATAAAAGTTCTCATTGAGTGTACCTGGGCTGACCTCAGAATCGAAGGGAAGCTCCTACAGAGGAATAATAATAAATATCCACTCTTGCACCCCACAGATTTTTAAGAAAGAAAAATAAAAGACCACGAGAAGCATGATTAGGAATTACAGTTAGGAATTAGTTCTGGCAAAAGAGAAAACAACCCCCTCTCCTTAAAAGTCACAGGAAAAGCCCATGCATGACTCCATGAGCTTAGATTGTATTTTCAGTCAACTAAAACATTATTGTATTCAGCACTTACTCTGCCACTTATGATGTGCTGTAATCCTTTTCTCTTGCTATTGAAAGCTGGTACATTCCAATGATAGGTATTCTGTCTGGTCACTTGTCCTCAAATATGGTTTTATTTTGTTTGGGGGGGGAGCTCTCTACATTAGTGATTGTAACAACAAAAAAGGGAGGGAGAAAAAACTCATAAAACCCAGCCCAGAACTAAAACAATCACCTGGAAGTTGATTTTTTTTTTTAAAAAAGAGCCAACCTCTACACTGTGAGCGTAAAATGTCACAATATACAATAATTGTGAAGTGGTCACAGCAGCAGGGCCAAAACAACCTTTATATGGAGGCAAACGGAAGCATCCTGAGTCATCACTCTCCTGGGCACATCTCTCAGAAGTGCAGTTTGCCATTCTAGGGCACATAAAACATAACAATGGAACTGCCAATAAGCAGAAAATATGGATATGAGTGACTCATGCTATTCTCCCCATCCCATATCCCTGCTGCTGAGTCTCTGCACTACTGTTTAGTGTACTGTAACCTTAGGTGAGGCTATTGTAAAATAATGCATATGCAGGTGATCTATGCATATACTTTCCATGTCCTTGGCTTTCCTTGTACCCTGCAAGGAGAAAGAAGCATCTCTTTTCCAGCAGAAATCTCAGCCACTTAATGTCCATGTACAGGGTATAAATTGTCATAGTGACAGACCCAGTTATAATGTGGCTGTTCTCTGATGTGCCTGAGACAGTTTAGACTTTGAGTTTACACTGGACCAACTGTGCTGCCGCTTTGGACTTGCAGGCGTCACTATTGTTTAAAGACATGATTAAAACTGTTTGATCCTTAGAATGTAAATGCCACCAATGTTTTAAACATGTCTGAAAACTACAGTACTACAACAAAGTGCCCCAGCATCGGAGTAGTGTCTTAGGCCCTGTCTGCTCTACAGTTTCATATGTCCTAACTACAGTTATGTTCAAATACTGTTGTCAGAAACATTCCAAGGGAATTTGCCAATAATGACGGCTGTTAGAACAGCTACAGCAGTTGCTCACTCCAGTGGAGACAGGCTATTTTTTTAAGTCATATTAGCCCTAGATGTGCACCAAATTAACCATCTAGCTACTCCATAGCCTGGATTCCAAAAGCAGTTGTATCGCAGGGCCTAGTCTTATCTCCTAATTTATGTGTGGAGGGGATCTTGTGTGTGGAACATACCTTCTTGCATGGAATGGGAGTTGAGCTGCCTAAGTGCCAGCGCTTATCCCAGATGCTATGGAAGATGCTCTGTAAGTCTAGGGTTCCAGCACAGATAATGGACAGGACCTCCACACATATGACCTTGATCTCCTACTGATACCCCAGATCCCAACTGAAACCAAGGGATGCATAGAGTTTGGTGGGCCTCCCTCCCTGTTCAGTAGAGGGGCAAATCCACCTCTTCCTCCACCCCAGTGGAATGATCAAGCATCAGTCTTTGCAAAGAGAACCTCACATTTTTTCCCTTTTAGGTCCATTGGGGAAGCAGCTGGGCCTGCAGAAATGAATTTGGGTGCAGACATAAACTGTGTCAGTCATGGTAAACTAAAACCATGTTTGAAACGTGTTTCAGATACTTAATGCAGAAAGAGCCATAGCAAATCCTTCACAGCAGTACTTCCTAACCTATCCCCTTCCTGGTCCCTTCTTAAAATACTCTCAGCCTGATGTCTTGGACTGGGCTTCTCATCAACTTTTACATGCTTGAGAGTGTTGCACAACACCTGCAATATAGGAGCATGGGGTAAAACTGTTACCTACACCAGAGTAGATGTTTCCAATGATAAGTATCTAAGCCAAGATCTTAAAGGTGACTATGAAATACTAAAACTGGAAGAGGAGGATGTTGGATAACTGAGAAACAGTGAATTTAAAAAGAAAATCTCAGAATGGGACATTGTGAAATTTGTCCTTTCTATGTCTGTTTAGCAAAAAAAAATAAAGTAAAACCCAAGCCTTCTCTTGCCTATGTAACTTGTGTAGTTTGTTCTTATCTCTACTATTGCAAGTGTTTATAATCCATGCAGACTTCAAAGGAAAGCAGATAATAAAACTATTTATTTAAATATAAATAAAATTAAATTATATAATTTGTCCTAAAGTATGAGGTGTAGAAGAAACTTGTTCATTGTTGGTGGGTAATTGAGTTTCACAGTAGAGTTAATATTGTCTGCATTGTTTAATGCCACCATGTTTCATGTTAAGAACTCTGCTTTCACATTTTTATACCGCTATTGTTAGTGCTTCCATACCCAATTAGTGCTCTGTTTTCAAAAACTGAAATAAACACCCTAATCCTAAAAGGAGCTGAGAACATGCAACTCCCATTGACTTGCAGGGCTCAAGATCTCTCAGGATTAAGCCCAAAGAATGCAGCACTGAACAAATAAAAAATGGTCATGCTGGATTTTTAATTTTCTGAAGATGAATGGCATAAAAAAAGATCCAAAAACTGTATTTGGAAATAAAAATCTAAGGCTTTTTTAGCCATTGTTTGTACCCAAGGTTAAATAAAATCTCCTGTATCTGTGTTTACCAGGTTCCATTGGTCTTATTTAAATAAACATTGGGTCCATGAAGGCTGGACTGAATGTATGAATGGCATTTGATAATGTGTGAATGCATTTGATAAGAGTTTGATGTACAATTTAAACTTTGGATTTTTATCTATTGCTACCTTGTGAATACTTCCTGTCTGCAAGATGATTAATAGGATGCTGGCTTAAATGAACCTCATGACCCAGGTTAACAGTTATTGCTGAGTTAAATGGAAGCTACTGTGAGATGTACATGCAGACAGTGGCAGGTGCAGAACAGTTTATTTTAGGGCTATGCCAATCTTGGTAAAGGCTTATTGCCTTAAAACTAAACCAGCTAGAAACTTCATAATTTAACACTACTTCATAGAGCAGTCAGGTGCACATGGTTCTTTGCTGAGAGAATACAGACATGATCCCTGGTCTGAGGATGTTGTAAGTTACATTGAGACAGCCATGGTTTGTGGGCATGCAGATGGCAATATTTAATCAAAGTGGAGGGATTGCATCTTGGCTCTACAGTGACTGAAGTAAATTGAATCAGGACGGGGAGCTCCCAACACACCAGTCAAGGAGGTGAGGAACTCTGGGTGCATACTGCTTACTTACCTAAGCCAGGAAGAGGAGGGGAAGCTGCTTTTAATAAAGGAAGGGGATGTGCTCCCTCTTCCAGGTCTATCCTGTGTACAGGAATTGAAAGTAGAGTTTTGACTGGAAATTCCAGTTCATTGACCAGCCCTGAGCCACTCAGCGAACATCCCTTTGCAGTTCAGTAACCATAGAATAATGCCTCCCACACTGAGTGATGGCTCCCTTGGCAAGCTATGAGTGTTTGGTGGGTGGGGTTGTAAATTTAATCAATATGCCATCCCCCCCCCCCCAGTTCTAGGCTTAAAAATCATTAGTATCTTACCAGCGAGTCTGCATCTTATGCAAATATTGGGAATGGGAGCATATCGGTGCCCTCTGCTCCTGCAGGGGGCCTTCAACAAAGGGAATTCCTCTTGGGGGAAGCTCTCATCTGCAAGTCCTTGCTGGAGCAGAGGACAAAGAGAGGTTTCCCATACAAGCAACACCACCATACTAGCAGATGGGGTGGGGTTTGAGAGAGAGAGACAGATGCATCTTATCTTTATAATGGAAGAATTTTGACCATGTGTAAGCATACGTATAGCATAGACTCAGCAAAAGACCATACCAACTGGATACTATATCCATTCTTGGTAACTGCTGACTTCATTCCAAACTTAAGTATCTCAACACAAGAAAATCGCTCAGAATTGTCAAGTGATCACACACTAAAGACCAAATTTTGAAATATACCAAACCAGCAATTCTGGCTTTCTGTTAAAGGGAAGTATAAAGAACTCAGAGATGAAGCTATGAAAATGCTGCTTTCATATGCTTCCAGTTATTTCTGTGAGTCTGGGTTTTCAGCAATAATTTCTGTGAAAACTAAACACAGAAATAGTTAAACTTGGAAAACTATTTACATCTGGTGCTATTAGAAATTCAACCAAATACTGTACAACTATGAAGTCTGAAACAGGTCAGTTTTCTCACTAAAATTTTAGGCCGTGAACATGCAAAAACATCCATATTTTCAAGTTATAGTTTTAAAAACCCAGTTTAAATCATGTTATATAATTAAACAAACTATATGCAGTTGAAAAGAAGCTGCAAAACCATTCAAACTTTAGTGTCCTAATCAGTAAAACACAGAACTTGGTTGTGGGGAACCCCACAAGTTTTAAAATATTTGTAAGGGAGCAACAGTACTCAAAAGTTTGTGAATCACGGTCAAAGAGAATCCTTATAGTCTATGCCAGACCATTATATTTCAGTAGATATATTTTGAATATATTTTGCCTGCAAAACAACTGCAGGATTGAGCCCTGTTGTAACAATTGGACCTACAAATGTACCCGATTTGTGAGTTCAACTGTAAAAAGTATGTAAAAGTTCATACGATATTACAATAACCAATGTTAATGGGGAAGGTACAAAAGGGAGACAATAACTGACTTAGTCTAAACCAAAAAAGGCCACGTTAATATAATTAAAGACTGTGAAAATTATGCTTGTTAAAAAAACAAAAAATGTAAAGCCAAAAGGTATGTCAAACAAGAAGCCTAATTAGTAAATAAATAATGAGGGGACAGGCTATTCCACCTATCATTCCATTTGTGGACCCTTAAAAGAAAAAGATTTTGTGAGGAAAGTATGAAAAAAACAAAAAGAACAGATAAAGATTACTAGGGGCGAGCTTCTCCATCATGGCTCTTACCCCCATGGGACTCCAGGCCTTCGTCATCCTAACCTTGAGAAATGTCCTGACCAGACCGGGCCCGAGACAGGATGACAGATGGCATCACCACCTCTACTGGCTGCAGCTGTATCCCAAACACCACTTGGGATGACAGTTATTACCATCTAAGAAACTGTCAAACAAGGGCTCTTTTCCATCTAAGACTGGAATTTAACAACAACAGCAGAAACATCATCTCCTTCACCTCATCTCAACTAGCTTCTTCTCCGTTCCCAGAAGGACAGTTATTGCCATAGTTGATACCATTTTAAACTCTCCAGATAAGAAATGCTGTTAAAATGAAAATCTGTTTGAGTTCACCTTTCAAATTATGTAACTATTTTTTCCTTTTCAGTATTGTTAATAAATTTTAAAGTTTTTTAAATAGTATGTTTGCCAAAACACTACGCAGGCTCAAGTCTCTGTATACCAAACACCAGACCTTGTTTAATTAACATTGTTTAATGTAGGGCAGTGACTGGGCTACATTAACTCCTTTAGTTCATATATTCCATCTAAATTATTACAACAGCCCTGTGTTGAGATTACCTCCAAGACTCTTTCCATTCAACTAATCCCTTATGGCCATATCCTTTTCCAGTTGAAGTAAATAATAAAATTCCTATTGATGTCAGCAGAACAAGTATTTGGCTCTTAATGAATGATAGCCTGGTTTTCTTAACTATTGATGCCTTTGATATTATTTACCTGTACCTTTTCCAGGCTTCCTCTATTACAGCACTAGAAATGGGCACACCTTTCCAGGTATGTTTAATCAAGGCTCTGTACAAAGTAATTACAGGATATGATTCTCCATTGTCTTGCCCCTTGTATAGTAATTTATTCTTGTGCAAAGTGGGCATAAAATATTGCTGTTCTGGTTTGGTAGCATTTTACACCCACTTTGCACAGATGTATAGTTCTACACATGGGGCAAGGCTACTACATTACAACTTAATTAACTCAGTTGCCAGATTGTTTTATAAGCATAAAAACATTAAATGGCAAAAGGATATCAAACTCTGAGGAAATCCTATGAGCCAAGTTGAACAAATATTGGTTGAAAATCTAAATGACAGAAAATAAAATTCAAGTGTAATTCACTGTTACAAATGGATCAAAACTCAATGACTAGATTATTGTATTGATAAACAGAATTTAATAAGACCAATTATATCTAAATATTTCAGATATATTGCTCTGAGATGTATGGGTTATGACATATTTTCCTTGTTTTAGCCATGATCTCTCTCTCATTGAAGGCAATGGATAGACTCCCTTGATTTCAGTGAGAGTTTTGGATCAGCCCCGTAGGAAGTGTTGGATCTTATTATTTTTAATTTTAGCCAGTACCACTGTTCTTACAATATGCATCACTGTGCAATACTGTGTGCAAGAAAATGACAATAAATGTGATTGACAAATACTTTAGTGAAAGTGTGATGGCAATGATATGTCACATCAAAACAGATATACTTTTAATAACAGAATGCTAAATATCTGACGTTTGTATTGAAATATTACATAGATTTTGCTTTAGTGACCTTTTTAGTTTTTGAACTAGGACACTAGGCATTTGCATTGTCAGCTAGCAGCTGCTCATTATTAATTTACTGAGCTGTACAATGTTGCTGTCGCTACAGAACAGAAGGCAGAACATTCCTTGACTGCAGTGAGAAATGTTATCTAACAGCAATGCAAAACATTTTAGATCACTTTAAAACAGTAAGACAAATGCTGCTATTATTTCATGTTGATGGAGCAGCAAATGGCTTGTTTTACTGTGATAATCATTGCCAGTTTTTAAAATCCATGTTCAGAATTAAAGCCAATTTATTTTTATTTTAGTATGTTACCTTTCTGTAGAACATGGTAGTGACTCAAAGTAGAGCTGGCAGAATACTACTAATAGTACTTTTACAAAGCCAAAGGTGAGGAATCTTGACTGGAAGTATTGGATCTGATCAAACAGAGAACATTTTTATGTGTGTGTACAAGACCTCTTGCGATTGCAACTAGTGTGCCTTTGGCGACGTGGATACGCCCCCAGTAAGACTGGATTAAGATCACAACTCATTTCACATAAGCCACTCAGTACACACCATCTGCTAGCATCATTTTTGTCATCACCACATCCATCTTCACATGGATTTGAACTCATGACTGGCTTGAGATCATCCACTAATTTATTGAGCAAGCCAGGGTGTGTCACCATGGGCTAGACTCGGGTGACCAGACAGGTACCAATTACTGCCCACTGCCTGGCCTGATTTTTCACCCTCGGTATCTGGTCACCCTAGAGTAGGCCAGAGAGCTGGCCCAGCAGCGTGGGTCTTAGGCCTACTCGCTGTCTACCACTGCTGAGGAGACGGGGCGGACCTTAATCGCCCATACCGGGAATGGAGGCTCATTTCCCTGCGCCATGGGATCCAGGACCCCGACAAAACCGTTCTACCATTTGGGACAGTGGGTCCCCAACGCAGCCCGAACACGGCGGAGGGGGACCAGGCCGAACTGGTCCGAGGTCCTCGCTCGCTGGGCATCAGTAGGCGGGAGGCGCCAACAGCACAGCGCCCTCAGGCTGGCCTGGCTCCGCCCCTCACGGTTGACCACAGAAACGGGAGGCGCGCGCTAACGTTCTAAGTGGTCCTCGCCCACAACGGGCAGGTGCCGCGCATGCGGTTTCCCAACGCGCGTGTTGCGTAGTCTTGGGCCCGGGCCCCGCCCCCATTCTAGCTCGGCGCTTGCGCAGTGCAGTAGCTCTTGTGAGGGGAGAGGGAGTGACGATTGCCGTGACCACACCTCCTTCCCCGTTCGCTGCTGTCGGGGCCCGGAGCGGCTTCCCCGGAGTCGGGCGAGTGACGACGCGAGCGTGGAGGCGGCGCTGCCCGGTAAGGCCCGAGCCCGGGACCCGTGCTGGCCACCTAGGCCCTGAGCAACTGACCCCTTCTCCGTCCTGCGCGCAGCGTCCCACCCGGGCCGGTCCGCCGCCGCGCTGAGGCGCCACAACTCGCCCCCGCCTCGGGGCCCCTCCGTGGCCTCCCTCTTCTCTACTCCCCACCCCCCCTCGCCTCGCAGCCTGCTCTCCGCTCCGGGAGCCCCCCAGCAGCTACCCCCGCCCCATCTTTGTTTCCTCGCTCCAGCATGTCCCCTCCCCCTCGGTCTATGCCCGGCCCTCCCGCCGGGGCTCTCCTCCCCCGTCGCGCTGACAGGCGCCAGCCAGGGCCAAACCCGCCGTGGCTGTTGTTAGATCCACGAGCTCCCTTCCCGCCGGCCCCAGCGCCCCCCGCATCCCGCCCCAGCCGCACTGCCCAGCAAACGTGCCGCCCCTGCATGGCTATCATCCCCGGCGGTCCCAGCGGCTCGGGACAAGCCGTTCTGCATCGGGTACGGCGCTGGGGCCGTAAATAAACCGTTCACCGACTAGTTCATCGCGAGAACACCCAGTGAAGCCGTGTTATCTAACCGTGCTAGTGCTCGGGGACTCTGTCGTGCCCTCCCCTTCTACCCTCTTCTCGCCTTCTTCCCCCTTAACTCTCTCGGGCTGCCTGCTATTTCCTTACTCCTTCTCCCATCTCTTGTTTACTTTCTTTCCTCTGTCCCCTTACTCCTTTTCCCTTATCTGTTTCTTCTCCCTCCTTTCCTTACTGCTCCTCCCTGTATCCTATGCCCATGTAGGACTCCTTTCCTTTCCATCTTCCCCCAGGCCTCTTCTGTACAGCTATGCTCAGGGGACCTGCCCTGACAGCTGGGCTCTGGAACACTTAACTCACACATGGCACTGGGTTTTTTTTAAAAAAGAAAGACATTAAATGAAAAAAAGGTTCTTTGGTTATTAACTAAAAAAAAAATCAACATATCCCAGTGGCTACTTGTGACTTGATTGAAACAGTTGTTATGGTTTTATTTAAATATTTTAATTAAGCAGCATTGTTTCCCTCATGTCTTATTTGTCTCCCCAGAGAGGCAAAGTTAGCTGAATATGTTTCCAAGAAGAGCAGCATATCCTAATTCTACCCTATTTATAGTAGGATTAATGTGTAATGAAATGAAATGAAATCACTACCAGGACTCTGATTTTTGTGCGCGCGCGTGCCTTTGCGTGCTAAACTTTTCATGCTAGTTGGGCATCAAATATAGAGAGCAGCCCTTACACACACAAATGGCAAAGAACATACACTCTAAACCTCAGGCTCACCATATTCCCTACTCACTCCACATTATCAGAGAAAAAATCAAGGTGGTGGGGGTTCAGCACCTGCTAATCCCACTGCACTGAACTCCCTTCTTCTTACCAAAGAGCCTGGAACAGGTTGTGGATGAAGTATTCTGTCTATGCTGCTGGTTGAAATGCTTGGCAACTCCATAGAAGACCTTTCTGCTAGAATGGAACCAGTTATATTGTGAAGTGGTTTTACAGTGTGAATATTGTTCTACAGATACGAAGGTCCTGTCTATGTTAGGTTCTTGAATATTAGCTCCCATCCCACCGCCGTTGGTAACACCAGTTCTTCTTCACCAAAGTAAATAACTTATTGCTGGCATTAAAGCCACGTTGATTATAAAATAGTCCTGAAAGTGGCTTCCCTGCCCTTGCTTGTGTTTTTTTTTTTTTACCTTAGCAACAAGTATCAAGTCTGGGTATCCTTGATTTTGTTGGAGGAACTTTGAGGTGTCTTGGGGATATTTGTGAATACCATAGGTGTATTGCTAACAAAGTTTTCTTTTTTTCCAAAAAATGAGTTGTTGTGGATAAGTAGATGTTAATTGAAAAACCCAAACCACTTTAAAGTAGTTTGATTAAAAATCCCTTTCCCTCTGTTGCTCAGTTTTCATTCTGACTCTTGTAGTGTCACCATTTCATTATTTCTCCAGTCACTACAGTCAGCAGCCTGGGATTTGAATTTTTGTGTAAAACAGAGTTGCATCAGGATCCATCATATTAAGTGAATGGTTTTGGAATTATGATGAGACACAATTGCATGCAGTGTCTTGGGGGAGGAGGTACAAAAGATGTGAGATCTGGGGGTTTAGAGGATTATATTTAACAATTTGCCAGACAAGAGTGAGCTTTTGGAACAAAAAGTATGGTGTAGCGTCTATGGAGAGGTGAATACAAATTCCCCAATTCTGGTTATGCAGCAACCCAGGCTTTTGAAGCAAATGCTCTAAGGAAAAGGTTTTTGCTGATTGCTGTTACCAAAAGCCAAGATCAAAGGCCCGAGCTGTATAAAGAAATGCCTGCTCTTCCCATCCTATGTTCTGGTTTTGAATCTGAGACAGTTATGAACTTGTGAATGGGGAAAACCCATTTGTGTGTTTTGAAGAACTGAAACCTACCAGAGCCGGAGGTTGCTGTTTGGGTGACCTCTGGTATGCATATCTAAGGTTCTTTTATTGTTTTTAATGGTTCTCTGTAATGCGTTAAGAGTAAATATGCTTGCTTATAAAGGGCTGTGTGATAGCTTATTTGTGAGAGTCATGATGCTGTTAGCCTTTACTTTCTCTCCAAAGTACAGATGCTGGCCTGTTTAGGCAGTCTGGCTTGCTAGGAGCAGTGTAGGCAGGGAACTGTGCAGACTGGAAATACCCAGGCCAGGAGGGAGACAAACATGGGTCTCTAGCCAAGAGAGGTGATAGCTGGAGATTCAGGAATCCAGAATGGGTGCCCTTGAGGGTCCATGGAGAGGGAATACAGGTTCAGTTGCCGTGAACTATGATGTCAGGATCTTTAATTTTTCATGGATTGCTTTTTATGTTGCATGGTGCTGTTCACCTGCTTTGGAATTTATCCCCACTACTCTATTGTGAAATAGCCCAAATTTTGTAATCTTCCAGGCACTTTGTAAAAGACATCTTTTTGACAGGGTTTGAGGAGAGGGCTGAAGAGTATGCTTCTCATAATGGAAATTAGTTTATGTATGTGCCTGGCAGGCCAAGTTCCTGTTGAAATGATTATTTTAGTGCTTCTGGAATTTCACTCTGTCGTATAATAAATGTGTTAGGGACCCTAGAGCATTCAATAGGTCTTTGTTATTGTTTTAAGTGTAAATAAAGAACAGTACTTTTGGTGACCTGCTTTTTTGGCTGCTTTGTTTTCAAAAGGAGTTTTCTGGTTGTTTTTACCTTTTAAAGCAAGGAATCCTTTACTATACTTACGTTTAGAAATTCTGTTCTTTATTTGGCCTCTTGTTTGTACCTTTGGATTCTAACTAGCAAATATTGGCTCTAATCCTACAAATGCTTAAGCAAGTGTGTACTATTAGTAATGTGAGTAAATCCGTATGTGTCAATGGGAAAAATCATGTGAATAATGTTAAGCATGTGCTTCAGTGTTTATTTTTTTGGTTACCCTAAAGATTTAATCTTTTTTAGTAATACACTTATTATGAAGAAGAAAAAGGTAATTGGCTGTAGACATTGAATGAGTTTGAGGCTATGGTTACATGTATAGTCACAAGGAAAGTGTACTTATTCTGCTTTGGACTGATTTAAATTAAAATTACTTGAAAATTCACCATTGGGAGTATTTATTATTTAATACAGCTTTCAGGTGGTGATTCACTGCTGTGTCTGAGCAGACACTACAAATAATGTCATGTCTAAACTTTTTACATGCACACAATTACAATACTCTTCATAAGTAAGAGGACAATTGCATTAATCGTATTTATTCTCTTATGTAATAACAATAGTTACTTTGATTTTTATCTTTGTATCTAATGTCTGAATGCCTCAGGATCTCTTAATGTTAGTTATTTACAAGATGTATCTTCCAAATAAACCACAGAGCAAACTGCTCAGAAATTACACTGGGAAGGAAATGTTGTATGGATGTAAATTACAGGATCAGATCCTAGGATTGCTCACTGCATAGAAAACAAGAAAGGCTCTAGGATGAGGCACTTCTAACATCTTGTTAGGTGCTGTAAAGTAATCAGATCTTCTAGGAAGAATATTTAGGTGAAGCATGTTCCTTACATACTTCATCTTTTAAACTTGGCTTCATTACTAAGACTTAGACAAAATTTACATGTGGTTTCATATTGAATGTATGTCAATTTTGCAACTCTTCTTGCGTCTTTTTGCAAAATTGCAATCAAATTAGTGGACATCCTGGCACAAATCGGTGAGTATGATGAGTGCATTTAAATCAGCATCCACTCTTTTACTGTCCATTCCTTAGAGTTGAAATGCTAGGTTGTCGTGTTTTGCTACATTCTCATTTTTGATCATATTAAAAAAAATGATCCTAGGCATCTGAATAACTATCAGGGGGTAACCTTATTAGTCTGTATCCACAAAAACAATGAGTCTGGTGTTAGTCTTTAAGGTGCCACTGGACTCCTTGTTCTTCTGAATACCTATGTATCTTGAAGACAATTGAAGTAATTGTTGGTAATTTTGTAATTAGAAACCAGTTATGTTAAGTTAATTTTTTTTGTGTTCCCTTTTTTAATTTAAAAGTTTACTTCACTTTGGTCATTGCTTGAACCAGTGTTCATTTCAAATTAATTATGACATTATGTAATCAATATAACACAGGGACTGATGGTCTCTTCACTAAACAGTGAGAAGGAATTTATTTTTTCATCCCTTTCTGCAGTCTTGTACAGAGGAACTACTTTTTTATCAGTGGAAAATAAACCTTTGGCTGCTTGAAAACAGTCTTGAAAGGACTTTTGGCCAAGAGTTTGAAATTCTTAGAACTCTTTGTTTAAATGTATAGCAAGTTTCATTCTTAATTAGAAGCAGACATTTGGTATTGACACATGGGTCATTCTTTTAAAAACTGTGATATGGGATTTCCTCAGTATTTGGGGAGAAAGTCTTCAGCATCTTTTCCTGTACAAAGGACAATGCTAAAACTTCGGCAATCTTAAAATTAACGAGCCTTAAATGAAATAGAAAAGTCTGTAAAAATGATCCAGTAAAGTTTTTTTAGGGTTAGAGTTTAACTGGTTTTACTTTGTCTTGCATTACTAAGTTCCGCTGATCTTTATTCAGCAAGCAGTCCCTGAAGTTTGACAGCAGTTACTTTAATTGTATATTCACTAGGCAAGAGAATTCTCTTATCTTTTGTTCTTGCCCTGTCCGCAGCACTTCCTTACTCATTACATATGGCTTTGCTTTTCCTACACAAATATCCCTCTGTTTCTGTAATTCCCTACCTGCTGGACATCACAGAGTCATATGGTAAATATTGTCCTCATATGGAGGGATTTGTTAGTGGAGTCCCTCAAGTTTTCTTGGGAAAGCCCATGTGGTTTGTTCTACTTTATGGGCATCATGGTCATACTGTACTGCCACAAATTGATCAGAACAAGTTTGCTTTCTTGCTCTTCACCGTGATTTGAAGATGAAAAAATTAATGAATTCACCTCTATTTCTCCCCCATCGCAGGGGTGGCCAACTTGTGGCTCAGGAGTCACATGTGGCTCTTCAGAAGTTAATATGCAGCTCCTTGCATAAGTGCTGATTCCGGGGCTGGAGTGATAGGAGCCAACTTTCCACTGCTCAATCCCAGGCCCTTCCCGTTCCTTCCCCTTGCCCTGAGCCTGCAGCTCCCTTGTTCCTCCTGCCTCCGTCCCAGAGCCTCCTGTATACTGCGAAACGGGAAGGGACGGGGAGGTGCTAATTGGCAGAACTGCTGGCAGGCAAGAGGTGCTGGTGGGTGGGCTGAGGCGGGCTGTTGATGTATTACTATGTCTCTTGGGCAATGTATATTGGTAAATTCTGGCTCCTTCTCAGGCTCGGGTTGACCACCCCAAAGAAAAAGCCAATAGAATTTTACAAAGCAGCTTTGTATCTTGGCTTGATATGAGTGGGTAAAGGCTTAGATATGGGTCTTAAAGATGATGTATATACTTCGTTATGGATTCAGCTGTTGGAAACTATATCATTACATTCCCTTTGGACTATCTCATCTTGATGATAATATAGCACTTAGACAAGATAAATATTAGATGGGGTGCCCCTCTAGATTTTGTTATTCCTTTGCTCTTTTTGACAACAATTATGATATTACAATTGACTTAATTATCTTATTTACACCTTCCACCGCTGCCCCATTCTCTCCTGCTTATCTAGTACAGAATTAGCAAGGATGATTTTCTCCACTGTAAGGTCATCCTCCATTCTTTCCTGTGAGAAGGATGAACCTCCTCTTGGTTTGAATAAGGTTTAAAAGGTGACCTTCCAGTACTGCTGAAGAATGGAGGCATATATCATTATTTCACTTTACAAAAAGGAAAACCAGAGTACAAAGAGATAATGATTTGCCCAGGCTCTTAGCGAAACTAATAGCAGAGCTAGGAACAGAACCCTGTATTCTGCTGTAATAGTTATATGTAATGATGGAATGCCTCATGTCTCATGGTAGCGCCTATGAGAAAAAAATACTTCAAATATATGCTTAATTGCACTAAATTTGGTCAGTCAGGCCTACCCTCCTTTGTCCAATGCTTTGAATTTTACAGATACGATAGTATAAAATATTAGGCCCATATTATAGAAAAGAGAATAGTCACTGAAAGGCCGAATGACTTGTCTGGTGGGATAGTGCACTGATAGGCCTCAATCTGTAAGCCAAAAGACATGGGTTCTATTCCTCAGTCTGATGTTTACTTGCTGTATATTCTTGGAAACCTCTTATCCCATTTATAAGATGAGGCTATTTTTATGAGCTAGATGAACCTTGTTATTGGTTCTTAAAACCTTATTGAAGTTGGTAAGATTGAACTCACCCTTCAATTAACTGTAAACATAAGCCCCACCTAGAACAAAAGATGTGTGAACCTGCCCAGGAGCTTTTGGGCTGAGTATCGTTTTGGATAGGTGTGTTTGGGAATGTGAGAGAACACAGATACTGAGGCCATGGTTACACTGGCACTTTATAGCGCTATAAAGCCGTCAGGAGCGCTATAACTCACTACCCGTCCACACTGGCGAGGCATGTAGAGTGCTATAACCTTGGAGTTATAGTGCTCCTGGTAATCCACCTCCGCACGGGAAATAAGGGCTGTAGCGCTCCCACTGTAGCGCTACGGCGAGAATGTGGACACCCACTGTGCTACAAGTGATCTCTTTAGATGCCTGGAGCCATTTAAGGCAATTGACGTCTCTTCCCTTTTTTTTGAACTCGGCTGGAGGAATGCGGAAGTACCTTTTCAGCGTTTCTCTCTTAACTCGGCAGATAAGCAATGCAAATGTTTAAGGAGGGAGCCTGTGTGAAAACAAAGCCTGCTAATCTTCTCTGTGAACCGACACGCGCTGACGGGCTCTCGGAAGGACAGAAAAACCACTCGATCTCTCCCTCCCCATACACACAACATGTCCTCCCTCACTCCCCTCGTTTGAAAAGCACGTTGCAGCCAGCTGAATGCTGGGATACCTGCCCTAATGCGCTGCTCCCAATGCCGCCTGAAGTGCCGCAAGTGTGGCCAAGCTATAGCGCTGGCGGGTGTCAGTGTGGCCACGCTATAGCGCTATCCCTATAGCTGTATATGAGGACAGCTATAACCAATACTGCTCTAAACCTGAAAGTGTAACCATGCCCTGAGGTCACAGACAAGAACAGAGAGAGAGGCATAGGAAAAGAGACAAGGAAAAGCCAAACAGAAGTATGGAAGACACTAGGGAGAATGATTTTGGGGTCTGATGTTGACTAAAGAGACCTTGGTGGGGCTGGTAGTATAAGAAACTTATGGTTCCTTCTGCATTCAGAGACAGAGGACTTTGTACAGTTCTTGTATTCTTGTATATAAGACTGTTTCAAAGAAATACCTGGCTACCACCAATTTCTACACCTAACTGGAACATCCACAGAGGCCCTGACTTTGACTAGCTGCTCAGGTCAAAAGAGAGAGAACAATATTTATGCTTTACCAGGGTCTGAATATTAAATAAAAATATTTTATAGTTCTTCATAAATTCAGTAGTTACTTGTCCTCTACTGCTTGGCAGAGTACAGAGCAGTGTATGGTAGTACAAACATTCATCAGCATGTCCTATATCTGTTTCCTTCCACACAGCCTGGACGGGTTGGGAGATTTTTAAGATATATAAATGAGAATAGATTAGGTTGCAGGAAGAGTGACTTTTTTTAAAAAATAAAATAAAATAAAATGAGAAGCTGTCCATAGAAAAGGAGTGTTCAGGCCTTGTTGGAGGAGATTGTGTAGTGGTCTGAACGCAAAGCTTGCAAATATTTACTCTCAATGAACCAGTCAATGAAGATGTGGTTTATGGGGATGCAAACTAAACCTAGGAAGGATTTACTTGCATTCTTAAGGTAGACATAGTCAGTTCCAGGCTGTTTACTATGTAGATTTTTCAGATCAGGCTTTAAAATATGAAAGTCTATTTGCTGTTTGTGAAGCATTCTGAATGGGGGTTTGCTTTTGTAATTTCATGAAATTTTTTTCCTCTCCAACTGTTGTGAAGTATTGTGGTGTCAGTTACTGCTACTCCTAGTTTCATTGTACTCTATATAACTTGTAAAGTGTTTTAGGAAGAAAGGGTCTATATATGTTTAAAATACATTTGCGGTATACTCCATAGGAACAAAATATGCTAGGCAGCTTTTGCAGCTTCTCCCCTTTCTCTCTAAGGAAACTTGTAGGCAAACTGTAGTGGTTAGTAATTCTTAACTGGGGCGGTACTGGCATGGATGTAGCTAAAACAAAGTAAGTTACTGGTGAAGTTACTTACCAGTCAAGGCCTCTGTTATGGGCAACTAGATTCCAGTGGCCTCAGGTAAGGATCATGTTCTAATGGAATCGGTAAAATAGAATATGGAATTTGCACACTCTGTTGTCTGTTCTTTGCCAGCCAGAAATTCCAAAGTTCTGGAGACTGTGGCCTCTTCTTTTTCTTTAAAAATGGAATTTCCTTTAAGTTCCTTCTGCAGGATAAGTTGGAGAGATGCTGGGGGAGGAGCTGAGTGGCTTTCTGTCAGCTCTGTAGGCAGCAACAGGAGGTAACAGGGAGCTCAGAGCTGGGTTCAATAACCAACCTTGAGCCCCCCTACAGTGTTCATCCTCCCTTCTTTGTCATTTTTTTTTTCAGGGGAGGTTGAACATATGTGTTTCTCCCCTATTCCCAGTCTACACGAAAAATATACCTGCATGTCTGCATAGTGGTGGTAGGGATTTACAAACATGCCATACTAGACCTGTTTTTCTCCCTTCCCCAATTCTGGGATGAGAGGAGATCTTCCCATTCCCTCCAGACTTCTCCAGGTCTTGGGATAGGGGATGGCACATGTGGTCTACCTAATAACTCTGTCACCTCTCCCTTGTTGCCCCTCTACAACCTGCATCAGATTAGTTTTTTGGCACAGGTACTCTGGCCTTAGGGCTGCTAAAGCCTGTTTAGGCAGCGATTGCTGCTCATGCTGGTTTTGCTTCTGCTGCTGATGTAGGAGTCTACCTGGGTGGGGCTTCCTACAGGAGAAAGGAGAGAATCAGCTATGAGGCCCTTACATACAAAAATAAAATTTCTTAAAAGGTAAACACTGGTCACTTACTCTGACTGTTACTTTTGTGAGGAGTTATGTCAGTGAGTAAAAATCACATTGTCAGCTTGATATCTAGTCATTTTAAAAAATGAATTAAACTTTTAGTTTTAAGTCCAGCACCTGCCCTTGAGTTATCCTGCTAGTTTTTGTGGTCATACAATTGCATTTTTAGAAAATGCTTCTCTGAGTTTTGCTGTGTAAAACACTCACTCATACCTGCAGGGAGAACTAATAGGTGGTAAGTGGAGACATTGACTATATACACATGGTGCGGTAAGCAATCAAATGAGCAAAAGACGTGGGGGGAGGGGTACCTTGTTGTCTCCTCGTTATCTGATGCTCAGCATCACTCATCTTAAGTGTTACTTGTAATAATAGAAAGAAAAAACATTTCCAGAGTGTAATTGTTAGATTGACCATGTCCTTTTATTAAACTATCAACTTCTGTAGCTAAAACAAGCCAGTCAGTCATTGGTCAGATGTGGGTTAACATGCTAGAACTGGAACTCTTTTCTTCCCACCAATGCTATTAACCCAGAAAACAGTCTTCAGAGTAATAGTTAATTAATTTTCCATGAAAATGCAGCCTAAGGCTCTTGCTGAGGACTACATTTTTTGTTGTCTGAGTAATACTTTTATGACCTGAAATGGAGCTGTAACTGATATACTGAAACTGTGTGTATTATTTCAACTGCTGGCCCACTTTTGCTAGTTTGAATATATCTTTTAAAATCTACCAATGGGATATGGAAAACAATAGGATTAAACAGAGCCTTGTTTTGCTGTTGGTATGACAGAAAGCTTAAAGGAGAAACATGCTGCACTTTTCATTTTTCTTCCATTTTCTTCAGTGTTTCTTGTTAATGTGGGTTTTTAACAGTTAAATTTTATTGTTTCAGTTTGCATTATATGTATATTCAAATACATATACAAATCTCTATACTAGTATTGCTAACATAGCAAATCCTATATAAATATACTGTGGACTGTATTCTAAGTAACTAGCGTAGCACTTTTGAGTAATAATTTATTCCTTAGTTCCATTAACTCGCTTTGAATCTTTTCCTCATCTATAGTTTTAATTCCTGCAAGAAATGGATTCGTTAGTGTTCCCTGTCAGATTTTCTTGAAAAATCCAGTTCAGAAGCAAAAGGAAGCCTTCTGTAACAGTGCGCCAGTAGAAACTTTCTATCTACAAAGGCTGTTGTAGGGATGCGATCATCTTAAATTTGTTTTAAAATAGTATACATTTGGAATCCTTGTGTGAGCATTCTATATGTTGAAATTCAGTTTCCAGAAAAATTAGCTGAACTTTTTAAAGGTAGAGTTTGAGTTAACTAGAAGCAGTTGCTGTTTTTTCACCACAATGTCTTGAAATACCTGATAGTTAAATTGTAATACCAGCTTTAAAACAGAAATGAATTATTTTGTTTTATTAAAAGAGAGAACACAGTTCATCATAAGTTAAGTAGTCCTTTTGTGAATGTTTCTATCACTTGTCTGGAATGCTAAGTATTAGCAGCCGTTAAACATTGCTTACAGCGACATGAGGCTTAAATTTTCTCCAAACAAGGAGTAAGGAAATCAGGGTGCGTAGCATCTAGTTTTAGCCCAGTGATTATTCCACAGTTTATAGAGAAATCTACTTTTTAGTTTATGCCCCCAAAATAAGTAGGAACTCAGACCTTCATCGTTAATTTGTGTTTTCTGAAGTCCTGGTTCCCTGTACAAACCCATTAAAAAGAAACTATGTGAACTTATAGGGAGCTCAGAAATGGAGAGTTTCTTCCTTCCTTGCCCCTCTACTAGAGGCAAGGTTCAAAAGTACTTGTGGAGCTCATGGACTGAAAGTATAAGCTACATCTGCCACTAAGCCGGAATTTGTCACATCTGCATGTAGTACAGGCAGTCCTTGACTACATTCAACTTACGACAAATGGCACTTATGATGTTTCCAAATTGACCCCCTGATTCGACTTACAACAATTGGTTTAGACTTTATGATGCTCAGTCCTGCAGTGGAGTGTATTGTGTTTCAACTTACAATGCAGTTTTCAGGAACCAGTTGTCGTAAGTCCAAGGACTGTCTGTATATCAATTCACTGGCCAGCCTATAATGTGCCCGCAAATTCCTTCTATTCTCCTGGGGAGTTTCAGCAAAATGTGGCTCTGTTGTGAAGGAGGCTGCAAAACCTCCTGTGCATAGACTTCCTTTCCTCCACCTCAGTGGCCTCCTGTGACTGCTCAGTTGGCCACAGTTTGTCCTTAATTACAGTAGCTCCTCTCTTAAAGTTGTAGTTATGTTCCTGAAAAATGCAGCTTTAAATGAAACAATGTTAAGCAAATCCAATTTCCCCGTAAGAATTAATGTAAATAGGGCAGGTTACATAACCAGGGAAATATTTTTCACCAGACAAGACTGGAGATATAGCTATAGACACACGCACATGCACTCGCACGCACACAGTGTATAAGTTTTAAACAAACAATTTAATACTGTACACAGCAATGATGATTGTGAAGCTTGGTTAAAGTGGTGAAGTCAGAGGGTGGGATGTTTCCCGGGGAATGCCTTTTGCTAAATGATGATCTAGAACAGTTGAGCTGTCAGGGGTTAACACATTGTTGCTAATGTAGCCTCACAGTCTACAAGGCAGCACAAATGGAGGGAGAGGAGACCGCATGACAGACAGACATATACCCTGTGTGTGTGTGACACAGACGTGCATGGCCCCGTTAAGTACGCTGAGTCCACTCTAAGTACGTTGCCTTTTTAAGTAGATCAGCAAGTTGAAACTGCCTGTGCTGTTCCCCCCGTCCTGAGCCCTTTCATGGTTCCCCCCCACCCCCCGCAGCTCTATAGAAATGGGCTAAGCAGGGTACAGGAGCAGGGGGGAGGGGGACACCCTGACATTAGCCCCCCCCCCCCGCACAGCAAGCAGGAGGCTCCCAGGAGTAGCTCCAAGGCAGAGGACAGGAGCAGCACATGGCAGTGGCGGGGAAGGGGGGGACAGTTGAACTGCCAGCAGTTGGTATCCTGGTGGGCGGCTAGGGGAGCGGGGAACTGCTGGTCCACCCTGGTTCCAAGCCCCACCAGCTAACTCCAACGGGCTGCTCTTTGTGCAGGTAGTGGACAAAGCAGGCAGCTGCCAAACAATGTTATAAGGGAGCATTGTGCAACTTTAAACGAGCCATGTTCCCTAATTGATCAGCAATGAAGCAATGTTAATCAGGATGACTTTAAATGAGGTGTTACTGTATTTGTTTTGAAATTTTAGACTGTTAGAGGTGAATGGTTTTTGGGACAGGGAATGTGTGGCTATCAAATTACAATTACTTCTGGGGGAGTTTTGTGCCAGTACACATGTACAGAATTCCTGTCTGTTGCAGATTTCTTTGTTTCCCTGCAGAAAAATTACTTTCTGATGAGGTGCAAGAGTGGTCACATGCCCCTCCCCAGCAGCATGGGCATCTGAAGCAGCTGGCAGAGAGGTAAATCACTGTGGGGCAGGTGGAGCTTCAGATGGCCCAGCCAGGACTGAGTCAGGCCCACTGGGAGCCAGGTCCAGTTCAGATCAATCCCTTGTCCCTCCCCGCCAACCTGCACTGAGATCACTCCTGCTGACCTCCACCCCCCTACATTTGGATGCCCCACTGCCGATTCTGACCGTCATGTATTTGAACCCCCCACTGCTATACCTAGGCCACCCCCATTTAGCCTCCTGCACTCAAATGCCCACCCTGATGAGCCCTACCGGCTATGCACCTGGACCATCCCAGTGAGCACTCTGCCCCCACATCCCACCAAGCCCCACTCCCACTGCACCTGGACCCATCCCTGCTGTGAGTTCCCCCACACCCAGACCTCCCACACACACAACCCTAACCACCTTCACCTGGATCCCCTGCAGATTTCCATTGCCCTTGTGTATCCAAATTGTCCCGGACTCCCCACTGAGCCACCTACACCCAGACTGCCCCACATAGAACCCTGTCACCCAACATCTGGATCCTCCCCACACTTATCCCTGCCACACTTCGATCCTGCTGGGCTGAGCCTGTTTGCCCACACCTGATGTGCCTGAGGCAGAGGGGCAGGATCCTGGGGTGTTTCTGGGGCAGGCCTGGCCCTTGCACTGTCAGGTGCAGCCTCACTGCTGAGTCTGTATCAAGGAAGGGCGGGAAGCTGCAGAGTGATGTCTCACCTCATGCAACCAGTGGTCTGTGCTCCCCACTGCCATGTGGAGCCTTCATATATATTTATTGACAAAATTTGTACAATTTTTATTTTGGCATAGAATTTCCTCAGAAGTCACCAGTATAGTGGGGCCAGCAGCCTTAATGGCTTGGGAAGCTCTGTGATCCTTTGTTTTTGACAGGTGTTTTATAGTCTTTCTTCTTGGACTTTTCATAAGATTCTATTAATATACTCACTGGAATTTAGGTGCTCTCTCTTTTTCTGTGGTGATTCATGGAATTCTCATGAAAAGGCCATTCTTCTCTTGTCTTAATGGTTCTTGTGTAACTTCTTTAGGTTACATATTTTTCGTTTCATACACAGATGATGTGATATCTTGTTCATTAGTCAAAGGAATATCTCAGGCACCTTTTTACAAGCTTCTCCTATATAATGGCATGATTGACATGAGTAATCTTGTTTAATAGAATGGATGAAATGTAAATTACAATGATAAAACCAAGAACTGTTGAAATAAGCCACTTGTTAATACTAAAAGTGTGTTACATATAGCTTCATATGGAAAGACGCCCCTCCTCTACTTCTCATTTACAGATTTCTGGAATGGAACATTTTAATTGATGTCCAAACAGCAACTGTGAAAGAATCTCATGCCGTTGGGCAGCATACCATATCAGTTTGTAGTACAGAGTTGTGCCATCTTATTGGGCAAGGCATTTTAAAAATGTTTCTGGACTTTTATTTGCAACTGATATAAAAGTGTAGGACTATCTGCATTTGTCTACACTAGAACAGTGAGAACACACTGTTGCATAATATTGGTTTTAGTTTTCTGTGGTATGTGTTCTGTTGAAAGAGAAAAGTCTGGCAAAGGGTACAGGTTAGAATGAATGTTCATATTCTCCTTATTGTGACTTGTTTTTTCCCTCTCTTGCTAACACTGACTTATTTGATGTGATTATTTTTGGCTTGTTTTAGACCAATTTTTGTTGTTGTTGTGGTTTATGCCTTAGTTCATAATTCATGTATGATGTTGACACACTCTCTTAGTACAACATGAACAAAAAAAAAATCTCCTCCTATAATGTCACTTTGGATTTAGCTATATAGGTCTTGCCTCTCTCTCTGAGCATTTTTTCCATTTATTGCTATATCCACACTGGATTCTGTTTACATCTAAAAGAATAAAAAATGGGTAAGTAAACATTTTTATTTTCAGTTCCCTTCATGAGAAGGAGATGTTGCAAGTTTTGATCCTTAAAAGATAATAGCAGAATGCCTTCAGGTGCTTTTCATAGCATGCTCTGAAACTTGTTAGTATCGAATTCCTACTTGAGTGCAGTCTTTGGTTATTTATAGCATCATACTATTATGCTATATTATATACTTACTATTATAAAATGTTTTGGAAGGATATTTAACTGCCATTTTTAAACAGCAGTGTTGCACTGAAATTTAGTATTTGAGTTTTTTGGCTTAAAAATGAATTTATTATGTAAATATTGTCTATATCTGTTAATTCAAATCTAAAATGACCCAAAATAATGTCAGGTGCTTGTTTTAAGTATTTTTCTTTTTTTCATGTTGAATAAGGATTCTGTACTTATTCAATTACATTTTTATCTACAGGCAATTGTTATCTACATAAAATGTTTTGAAACAGTTTTCATTAATACTCAGTGTTATAGTAATAATCAGTGGCCCGGACTAGGACTGGGGCACCATTGTGCTATACGCTGCATGATTATAGAACCAGGCATGATCCCTGATCTGAAGGTGTAATTTTTTGAGTCCTAGCTGAAGATATTTATTTTTTGGGGTGTAAAGTTCTCTTTTTCAAATACTGTAGAAATATTTAGTTACATTACCTTGGTCATGTGGTTGCTGTTCTTGGAGAATATACTAGTAATTTTTGAATGACAAATTACAGCAATATGTTTTCTGTAAGCTTCACTATGAATAAGAACCATCTGACTTTGAACAGATGCTTTATTTTGTTATGTTTGCTCTCATAGGGCTAGATCCTATGCTTATTGAAGTCAGTGACAAAGCTCCAATTTACTGTAGTGCAGGATTAAGGCTATCATTCAAATGCAGAAAGTCTAAATTGCATCTTTTTGTGAAAATGTTTTGACAGCCTATATTCCTATCTTTTTTTAGACTAGTCTGGTAATTTTATTTGCTGCAGTAAACCAGCTACTCTAGTCTATGCAATTATATACAAATAGTAAAAGACAGAAAGATGTAAATCTGAAAGAGGCATTGGCTACAGAAAGACACATAGTTTGTGATGGGAATACTAACACATTTTGAAACTTTGAATTAAAATAAATTTCAAAAGAGACGTCCAGGTATCCAGGGTTTTTTAAATAGATAACTAGATTAGCCAAGCAGTCCATTAAGACTCATCCTGTCAGCTTACGTGTTTTTAAATTAATTTCTTCCTAACCATTCCTAGGAAAAGCTAATAACATGAAATATCCAAACACTTTTCCTTATGCTAAAGCAACCACATATTACATTTCTATCTTTCTCGTGCTCTTTTGTTACCACCGCAGAGGGTACTCTAGATTTCGTTAGAAATATTGGCTGTATAAGGTGCTTGTCTTAGGTCAAGATATAACTTGAATTTTGCCTGCAACCTGTTTCACAGGTACACAGGCAAAGCTTGCATGCTTCAGAACAGTAAGCAAAATTATAAGAAGAGATCCCATACTTCATCATAGTGCAAAAGCTTGCTCAATAAATAATTATCCTCACACCTTGATTTTTGCCTGTTCCGTATATTTTCCACAATTGAATAAACCACAATCTTTTGTAATAGATGAAAGGATAAGAATTTTTCTCATCTTGGATTTGAATATGTAGTTAATATTTGTCATATTTTAAATAGTTGCAAATGATCATTTGATAAATGACAAAGTGTAGGTGTGACAACTTGATCTTAGCTCTGAGCATTTAAAGGGTAGGGTTTAATGCAGTCTGAGGAATTGGCATGGTCCATAGGTTTTGGTTGACTTTGACTTTTGATTCAGATTAGTTTCAGTCTCCAATTACAAATCAAACAGCGCACTTGTAGCAATTATAAGTCACTGGTAAAAAAAAAAATAAAAAAAAATGTAAAGTTGAGAAGGCCGTAATATCTGTACGTTTTACCCTGAAATTGTCATTAAAAAAATATATTTATGTCCCTTGAATTCTTATATCTTGTGTATATGCATTCTGAATTCTTGTGTATATGCATTTAATTGATTATATAATGCTGCCTGTAAAACAGAGCAGAATTAGTTGCACAAATGTGGTAGTTTAAAGCTTTTTTGGCTTTCTGATAATTCAAAAATGGCCAAACTAAAATGTTTGAATTCAGGGATGGGAGACAAATCTTCTTGTAATCAGCCATACCAGATGGCTGACAACGAGGGAACTTTAGTTTATAAAACATTTAGTTGCAAATTCCTCTTACTTTCTGCTTACTGATTACATGTAATTACCATGGGAATATAAGTACACTTCAGTCAGAATGGTCAGTTGTAGTAAATTTCAGTAGTTTAAAAATGAAAAGTGCTGCTGCTAACAGTATCTACAGGTCTGAATGCATCCAAATAATATGTAAAGGTTTTTAAGTTCTAAGAATTTAAATTTAAAAAGTAGTTTGTGTATGTTGGGCAAGGGGAGTAGTGTAATGTTCTTTAGGCATTTATTTTATTAAACATTATTAATAGTCCTGACTGCTGCATTTATATGCAGCATTTCTCCACACTCTGAATCATCTCTTAACCATTCATGTCTTTCAAATGCCCTTTTTTGTAGAAGGAGAGAAGGATGTTCTTGTTCCATATTTCCTGTAAGCACTAGATAATGAGACTGATAAATCTGAATGCCTGCTTCCCTTATTCCCTTGACTTTATGACTGCCTCATGGGAATGGAAGCTTTTTTTTCTCTTCTTCCATTCCAGTGTTTCTTGACTGGGAGAGGTGAGTGGCAATAGCTATTTTCATCACCAATTGGCTCCTGAACGAGTAAGAATGTTCCCTCCTTTTCTAATCCTCACCCAGCTCCCTGGCTGCTATGAGTGGTGGATCTCCATTATTCTGCCTTTCCTTCTAGTCTCCATTTCGAGTTGTCAGCCCTTGTGAATAGCTGTAGTGCTCACCACAGCTGCTTCTCATAGGTTTGTCATGCCTCAAAGGGTGAAATTGGAATTCTCATATGCTCTCATCATATTGGGAATTGCAGTATGAAACTGATAGCTTTCGCAAGCAACAAAAGACTATAAGGAACAACAGAAGCATTGAAGTGGCCTGTCTGCAGACTCAGGAAGACAGTCGTGCACTGTTTTATGTTTGGCTCCCATTCAGAAGGAAATCTTCCCAATCATAAGATCTAGGAACGTAATTTCTTCTAAACTCTATGTGACTGGACCCCGCCATGTATGCCAGAGACAACTTTCTCTTCACAACTGTTTAGAGGGAGAATGAATTTTCAGGCCTTGAATTTTATATATCAGTACGTCTTTCCTCTCTAACTGCCAGAATTTTTGCAGCATGTCCTTTCAGCTTGACAGATGGAACGTTCTCTTTCCCTAAGGCCAGTGTTGGTAATTATTTATCAGCTGGTTGATAGAGAGTAATCCTATTGTATTTTTCTTCCGTTCAGTCGGAGATCAAAAATATCACTGTCCTTATGAGCCCTGGAGCTAAATGGTTGTTTATTTTGCTGGTAAGGAGGCAAGATCATAAAATGCCTTCAATTCAGTCCTATTTGTGGGAAAGACTTTGAAGACATTTTTATATATAACCTGGGAGTCCAGTTACTTTGAACACTTAATTTTTGGCAAAAAAATTCTCTACTGTGAAAACTCTTCGTCCTCAATCTTATGTGCATACCATTTGGCTCTGTCTTATACTTGTTGTTGTTATCAATGAGGTACTGATTTTAAACAGATCATTCAAAGAGCTATGTTCCATCTCACTTGTCTTATTTTACATTTCTCTTAACTTTTTTTTGTGTGTGTTCACAGATTTGTTTGTAAATGCATCACAAAGAGGCAGCCCAGAATGAAGAAAGCAAACAGGTCTGTTGGCTCAGTGCCCAAAGTGCCCGGGATAAATAAAACTCAAACAATAGAAAAAATCAAATCAGAAAACGGCTCTTCAGTGTCTGCAGTAACAAAACTCTCAAAAACTGGAACATCAGCATCCCTGCTGAAGGTAAGCTCTAATAGACTGCCTTAATTTTTTGGACAGTAAAGGATTTGGAAGGATAGAGTTTTAGAATAAGTATACTGTTGGAGTGGAAAACTTGGATTCATAATCTCAGTGACTGAAGAGAATTTCAGTAGTTACACAATGCAGGACAGAATGAGAGATTAGGAATGCTGTGGTTATTAAGTATTGCTGCTTTTGATGTGTTTATATGTACCATGGTAGAAGGAAATACACCTTGTGGAACTTTACTTTCCTGACTTCTCTGTAAAAAGGGGGAACTGAACTGCCTTCCACTGGGCGTCATTATCACTCCCTCAGGGAGTGTCATATAAGAACATAAGAATGGCTGTACTGGGTCAGACCAGAGGTCCATCTAGCTCAGTATACTGTCTACCGACAGTGGCCAATTCCAAGTTCCCTGGAGTGAGTGAACCTAACAGGTGAGGATCAAGTGATCTCTCTCCTGCCATCCATCACCCCCCTCTGACAAACAGAGGCTAGGAACACCATTTCTTACCCATCCTGTCTAATAGTCATTAATGGACTTAACTTCCATGAATTTATCCAGTTCTCTTTTAAACCCTGTTATAGTCCTAGCCTTCACAACCTTCTCAGGCAAGGAGTTGCACAGGTTAACTGTGCACAATGTGAAGAATTTCCTTATATTTGTTTTAAACCTGCTGCCCATTAATTTCATTTGGTGGCCCCTAGTTCTTATATTATGAGAACAAGTAAATAACTTTTCCTTATTCACTTTCTCCACATGACTCATGATTTTATATACCTTTATCATATCCCCTCTTAGTCTCCTCTTTTCCAAACTAAAAAGTCCTAGCCTCTTTAATCTTTCCTCATATGGGACCTGTTCCAAACCTCCTAATCATTTTAGTTGTCCTTCTCTGAACCTTTTCTAATGCCAGTATGTCATTTTTTGAGATGAAGAGCCCATGTCTGTACGCAATATTCAAGATGTGGGCACATCAGGGATTTAGAGAAGGGCATCAAGATATTCTCTGTCTTATTCTCTCTCCTTTTTTTAATGATTCCTAACATCCTGTCTGCTTTTTTGACTGCTGCTGCATACTGCGTGGATGTCTTTAGAAAACTATCCATGATGACTCCAAGATGAGTTGTAGCTAAATTAGTTAAATAAATGTTGCTCTTGAATAACTTTCTTTGACTGACTTGTGGAGTGGTGGTAGGATGTGATAAGCTCTGTGTCAAGATTAAACACTCCATTTGAAATTTCTCAGGATCGATACTTCAGTAGGGAGTTGAGAGGACTATATTACTTTTAAGAGACTGCCTGATTGGTATACTTAATGTTGGTGACTGGTGTCAGATCCATGCAGCTGCACTGTTCGTGTAGTTTTCCATGGTCTCTCCATTTTGTATCAGGAGTGGAGCTTCAGCCTAACTTGTGTGCTGCTCCTACCTTCCATCTTATTTGTCTTGTATTATAGGTTTCTGACTCTCTGCATAACAAGGCACCAGACTTTGGAGTAGACATGGGCAAACTACAGCCCGTGGGCCGCATGTGGCCCGCTGGCCATTTTTATCCGGCCTGCCAGTGGGGGGCTGGTCCGAGCGCGGCGCACTGCGCCGCACTGGGCCCCGCACTCCCGGGCCACAGGCCAGGCCAAGCGTAGCATGCCCCCTCCCCCAGAGCCGCACCACGCCGCGTGGACAGCACTCCTGGGGGCTGAGACTTCAGGCCCCACCCTCCCCCGAAGTCGCACGGACAGTGCTCCGGTGAGCCAGGGCTGCATGTCCCAGCCTCCTCTGGAGTCGTGCCGTGCGGAAAGAGCTCCAGGGGGCTAGGGCTGCACGTCCTCCTCTCCCCCGCCCCGAGCTGCGCGAACAGAGCTCTGGCGAGCCGGAGCTGCAAGCTTCTTGCCTCCCCCGGAGCCGTGCTGCGTGTCCAGCGCTGCCCCTCCCCGGAGCTGTGCCAAGCAGCCCCGGTAATGCGGGAGATAGAGGGTGGGTTTCTGGGATGGTGGCTGGGGTGGGCTCTGGAGGGGGGCAGTCAGGGAGCAGCGTGAGTTGGATGGGGGTGGAGTTCTGGGGTGGTGGTTAGCTGAGGGAAGGGGGAGGGTGGATAGGGGTTGGGGACAGAGAGGACAGGGGAATTGGGTATGGGGTGGGATCCTGGGGGGTGGTTTCTCTGGAAAGGGCAGTCAGGGGATAAGGTCGGGGGGGTGAATGGGTTGGGGATTCTGAGGGGACATTTAGGGGGCGGGAAGTTGGAGGGGGCTGGATGGGGTGGGGCCTTCCCTTCCTGGCCCTCCATATGATTTTGCAAACCTGATGTGGCCCTCGGGCCAAAAAGCTTGCCCACCCCTGCTTTGGAGCATACGTGTACATCACATTGCATTTTTTATGTCCCCTGGGCCCTTTAAAATGGAACGGTAGTCTCAACGAACATCACTGGGAGCAAGCATATGACTTACAAGAAGCCAGGTATAATATTTCCTGCCTCTTAGAGGGGTGGCAGATAGGAGAGTTCCATGTCCAGAGGTCTCCAAAATAACCGGACAGGATTACCAAAATCAAAGGGTGTTCCTCACCCCTATCAGCCAGTAGAAATTAGGAAAATCCAGGGTAGTTACTACCCAGAATTTTGTGGTGTTTGTTTTGGGATGTTTTTTTGACAATAAAATGAGCCTTGTATACAGGGACATGTGAAGTGCCTTGTACTTGGAACTTTATTTTCCCTCCCCACTTGGTGAATCTGCACATTATCTTAGGTTTAGAAATAGATTCCTGACAAAACATTGTTTGTATCTTGCATCCTGTTTAATACAAAACCATCTTGTGATACCTAACCATTCTGAATAGTGTCCAGTGTCAGCAACAACTGTCCTCTTAAGAGCTGACTGGCATGTACTTCTGGCTGTGGTGTGTAGCTTACTCATCAAGAGTTTCCAGCTGTCATACCTCTAATCAAAACAAAGAAGAGAATGATCTATCTCTGAAAGGATTTTGCCTACTATGTGTTTACAATTTTCTCCTTTTATCAGCAGCACTTCAGGCAACTCAGGTGTACAATTTTAGAGTATTATGTCAATTACATGCATCTTAAGCACAGCAAGAAATTCCCTTCTTAACAAGTGATTGAGAGTTGTTGCACTTTAGGGGTTTTAGCTAGGTTTTAGTGACATCGTTGAGTGACTCGTTCTTGTGCGGTTGTCATCATGCCAGCTGTGTAAAATAAAACTATGTACGTCTTTCAAGTGTTCCATATGTAGGAGAAGTTGGAAGGTTGCAGTTTGTAGACGTAGGTGAACTGGCAATTTATATGTCTGAGGGAGTTAAAATATCAGTAAGCAACTGCCATTTTAAAAGGAATTTATCTATGTAATTTTATAATTTATGGTGTTGTCTATGAAGCCTCTGGTATGCTGTCTCATCTAACCTTTACATTTATTGGAGTCTGCTGTATTTTTTTTGTGAATTCTAATACATATTCCTACACAAAACTTGTTTAGCTCAAGTTAAGGTTGAGACTTTATCAGTAATTTAGATTAAAATTAGGGCTGTCAAGCAATTAAAAAAAAAAGTAATTGTGTGATTTTTTTTTTTTTTTTTTTTAAAAAACAAACAATTAATTGCACTGTTAATAATATACCATTTATTTACATTTTTGGGTTTTCTACATTTTCAGATATATTTTCGATTACAACACAATGCAAAGTCTACAGTGCTCACTGTATGTTTGTTTTATTACAAAGATTTGCACTGTAAAAAAAGAGAATTTTTCAGTTCACCTAATACAAGTACCGTAGTGCAATCTCTTTATCATGAAAGTTGAATTTACAAGTGTAGAATTACGTAAAAATAAAATCTGCATTCAAAAACTACATTCAGCAGTTGCTTAGACAAACAAGCTTGTTTACATTTGGAGGAGATAATGCTGCCCTTTCCTTGTTTACAGTGTCACCAGAAAGCGTGAACAGGTGTTATGCTGCATTGCTGGCTACAGTGTCATGACATTTACGTACCAGATGTGTTAAAGATTCATATGCCCCTTCGTGCTTAACCACCATTCCAGGGGACATGCGTCCATGTAGATGACGGGTTCTGCTTGATAATAATCCAAAGCAGTGTAGACCAACTCATGTTCATTTTCATTATCTGAGTCAGATGCCACCAGCAGAAGGTTGATTATTTTTTTTTCTGATAGTTCGGGTTCTGTAGTTTCCGCATTGGAGTGTTACTCTTTTAAGACTAATTCAAGCATGCTCCAAACCTCACCCCGATCAGATTTTGGAAGGCACTTCAGATTCTTAAACCTTGGGTTGAGAGCTGTAGCTTTCTTTGGAAATATCACATTGGTACCTTCTTTGCGTTTTGTCAAATCTGCAGTGAAAATGTTCTTAAAAGGAACATCTGCTGAGTCATCAGCCGAGATTGCTATAACATGAAATATATGGCAGAATGTTGGCAAAACAGAGCAGGAGATTTATTACTGAATTTCTCCCCCAGGAAGTTCAGTCATAAATTTAATTAATGCATTATTTTTGTAATGAGCATCATTGGCATGGAGGCATGTCTTCTGGAGAGTTGGCCAAAGCATGATGGGAGTACGAATGTTTAGCACATCTGGCACACACATTCCTTGCAACGCTAGCTACAAAAGTGCCATGTTCTCACTCTCTGGTGACATGTATACGAAGAGGGCAGCATTAGCTCTTGTAAATATAAACAAACTTGTTTGTCTTAGTAATTTGCTGAACAAGAAATAGGACTGAGTGGACTTGTAGGCTCTGAAGTTTTACATTGTTTTATTTTTGAGAGCAGTTATGTAACAAAAAACCCTACATTTGTAAATTGCACTTTCACAACAAAGATTGCACTACGATACTTGTAAGAGGTGAATGAAAAATACTATTTCTTTTATCATTTGTACAATGAAAATATAATATACTCTTTTATTTCAATTACAACACAGAATACAATATATGAAAATGTAGAAAAACATCCAAAATATTTAATACATTTCAATTGGCATATGATTGTTTAATTATGTGATTAAAACTGCAATTAATAACACTTAATTTTTTTGAGCTAACTGCGATTAATCGACAGCCCTATTTAAAATACCTAAATAGAGGTGATGTAATTTTATGTAATTCATTATATAAATCCAGAAAACTCAGTTAAAGAAATCTAAACATATTAAAGTTTGGAAATGCACAGTTAAGACACTCAAACACCAACCTGAGTGAACCCATGTAATTAATTATAAAATTATTATGGTTCTTAATCTTTTTGGTTTCAGATCAGACTGAACTCATTAAACTGATATTTAACGACACACTTCTTTTTTTTTCTCCTCATGATATCTCTGCATGACAGTGTTAAGTTTGTCTGGGAGACTTAATGACATTTTTTCCTCAGGAGCCCTGCCTCATTCAGTGCAGAGAATGGATGGAACTCTGGGAATGAATCACAGTTATGTAGTTAATATAGTGGTTGTTGGCAGGACCCCCACCTGTTTTGATGAAGATGTAGGAAGATGTGCGATGATAGGAGAGGACTGTAGGAAGAGGAAAGTATGATCTCATGGGTTAGCTGAATGTCATCCCAGAAAACTGGATTATATCCCAGTCTCTGCCAAAGAGTTTCTGTATGATGCTGGGGAAGTCACTTAATTGAATTTTTTCACAGGTGGCAGCTAACTGTTTTTATCATTTTCTGAGTTCCCAAATTAAGACACTTGAAGTCCGATTTACAGAAATGCTGAGCAATCACAACTGCAATTAAAGTCAATAACATATAAAGTACTAAATTTTCTGGAAAATCCAGACATAGGGTTTGTTTACATGGAGACATCCAATAAAGTTAATCTGAATTAACTAATGGTGTGAATTTGAAGTAGTCAGTTAAACCATATTAAATCCCCATGTAAGTACTTTTATTCAGAATTAAAATTAGTTTTTAATTCAGTTTTAGCTTCATTCATGGTGAATCTTAAGAGCTAGCTTTTGGCAATTGCCAGGTGAAACTTCAACATATTGTAGTCCTCCAGTCTTAAGAATGTCTGCCATGTAACCAAAAGTGGTGGTGGTATAAACAGAAGAAAGACAAATCTCAGAAGAGCAAATTTATTTACACACATTCTTTTCATTTAAAAAAAGTTATGATTATGTAAATCAATAACCTCTTGCCTCTATTTACAAATAATTTGTTTAAGGACTTTAAATTCTGTCAATCTAATATTTAATGACTTGGCATTTTGAGTTTGATTTATATTGAACAGTGAAAAACAACTCTTTGGGTTTGGGAAGGGGCACATCTCCACAAACAGATCTTAAGATTCATTGAATTCTTCACATTTGTAGGCTGACCACCCTTTCAACCAATAATGAAAAATAGATCATTTTTAAAGCTGCATCACGTACACTTTCGCTATCTGTTTTATCTTGTATTTAGTTGTGGCACTTGCAGGCTTGGTCTACAAAAGAGTTAGGTCTGTATAAGGCAGGCTTACCTTGACCTAATTAAGTCAGTGTCTTCTCTAGAACGCTGCTTCCACCAAAGTAAGTGGCTGCTACACTGGCATAATAACTCCACCTCCACAAGAGTCATAGTGCTTATGTTGGCATAGCTAGGGCGATGCAGTGTCCCTGTAGATACTGCATTACTTACTTCAGCTGTTGGTTGTCATTCTTGTCAGTTTCATGGCTGCTATTGTGTCTCCTTCACAGCCCTGTGAAATTAACATGGTTGTGAATTTTGCTGCTGGTAGGATCCTTGCTGTGAAATTGAGGGCCCCCCCCTCCCCCGCAACCTGTCAGCTGGACACTTGGCTCACAGCTGGAGCCTTCACTCTGCATGACCACCTGAGCTGTGAGCCCGGTGTGGAGCTCAATTTTACACCAAAGAACCTACCAGCTCAATTTCAGGGCTCTAGCTGTGAGCTCCCCCAATGTCAGTTTACCTGCTGGTAGACTTCATAAGCCTCCACTGGGTTCACAGCTTGGGCTGGCACACCGGGTGCAGGGGGAGGGGAGAAGACAGCAGCTACAGCTGTGAGCCCTGCATGGCTGCCTGTGCCCTTCGCTCGGCTGTCAATCAGTGCAGGCGCTCCTGGTAAGGACATGCGACATTGGGAGAAGGAGGGTAGTGTGGATGCTAACAGCCAATTGAATTACTGTGGTGACTGTAGGTTGACCTAAATTAAGTTGACCTAATGTTGTTGTGTAGACAAGCCCTTAGTACTTTTCCCAGACGCGAATAAGAGCTCGGTGTAACTCGAAAGCTTGTCTCTCTCTCTCACCAAAAGAAGCTGGTCCAGTAAAAGATATCAGCTCAGCCACCTTGTGTCTCAGAATAATGGATTGACTAATAGTGGGTGTTATCTAAACAACAATGTATTGAATGTGGTTTTTAGGTCTTAAAATATATTGTTTAAAAATATTCACTTATAATAACAGCAGCTTTTATTAGTTAACATTTCCGGTCCTGTACTTCATATCCAGTCATGTTAATATCCTTTTCTCTTTTCAGACAAAAAGTAATGATGACCTTTTAGCAGGGATGGCTGGTGGTGGGGTGACTATGACCAATGGTGTGAAGGTGAAGAAGAGCACTTGCACATCCACAGCATCTTCAGCTTCAGGGACTACCATGAACAACTTGGAGAATAAACCCAAGACTATTACAGGTACAAGGAGGTATTAGTCTCAGAGGGTTGTTTCCTTGCCTTTTTGTTGTTCTGTTATGAAACCATTGCAACTCTTCCATAGGCAGGGTCCAAAGCACCTAACGAAGAGCTCAGCAAAGGAGAGGCCAAATAGAGCACTCTGCTAATGCCCCTCTTCACCCAGTTTGTATTGATAAAATATTCACCTACATATCCTTACTTATACTATTTTGTTTTTTATTGGTCATTAGCTTTTTCTGTAGTGATATTCTCTGGGACCAACAGCTAGCATAGACACGTTACTAAAAAAAAATTGGGTAAGGGATGAATATCTTCAATACCAACTGTTGTGGTGAGCTAGTAATCTCTACGGATGTATGTAAATTAAGTAGAGAGAATTTTGTAAAGCTTCAGGCAGGTGTGACATTCCGTAGTGTTTATCACTATTAGAAATATGTTTATCTGATTGCTAGTTTTTGGGCTCAGTAAAGTTCATAAAATTGTAAGTCATGTTGCAGTTAAGAGGTGATGATACATCTCTGTGCTTCAACGTTGTTGAGTGAGAATGGTTAGAAATTGAATTTGATGGTGAGAATATTTAAATACTCTGATTTCATTCTTGGATCAGAATATACATGTTTATACAAAGTACTCAAATGGGAACTTAAAGAAAGAATATCAAGTATTTTACATATAATTACTTTTTTAATAATTTATTAGAAACTTTGGGGGAGAATCTTTTTCTCTTGCGAACAGTAGGTTTTTTTAATTCTTATTTTGAGGGGGGACAAGTCTTCAAACACTATAAAGAATGTTTAAACCTTATATGAGACTCTTATAAATAAACTGTACAAATTTCATTTTCAAAAGTGTGATTTAGAAGGGCAGCTATTTTATAATCATAGCAGCATATATCGTGAAATGTAATTTCATACGTGTACTCACATTGCTGATTTTTTAAATGAATTAAAATTAAATTTTTAAAAACACAGGTACGAGCTCCACAGCCAAACGTAGCACTTCATCTGGAAATAAAGAATCTAGCTCTTCTAGGGAAAGAATACGTGATCGTTCCCGTCTGAACCAAAGCAAAAAACTGCCTTTGACAGGACAGGGGACTAATGATACCATTCTGGCAAAACGCTCCCGAAGTCGTACTAATCCAGAGTGTGATGTTCGGATGAGCAAGTCGAAATCGGACAATCAAATTAGCGACAAAGCTGCTTTGGAAGCTAAAGTGAAAGATCTTCTGACTTTAGCAAAAACTAAAGATGTGGAAATTTTACACTTGAGAAATGAACTCAGAGATATGCGTGCTCAGCTTGGTCTTAATGAAGATCAGCCTGAAGGTGATGAGAAGTCTGAGGAAAAAGAGGCTATTGTTGTTCAACAGCCAACTGATGTAGAGTCTACATTATTGCAGTTACAAGAGCAAAACACTGCCATCCGAGAAGAACTCAACCAATTGAAGAATGAGAATCGAATGTTGAAGGACAGATTAAATGCTTTAGGCTTTTCTTTGGAACAAAGGCTAGACAACTCTGAGAAACTCTTTGGCTACCAGTCTTTGAGCCCAGAGATCACAACTGGTAACCACAGTGATGGTGGTGGCACTCTTGCATCTTCAGTGGAAGGTTCTGCTCCTGGTTCAATGGAAGATTTGTTGAGTCAGGACGAAAACACCTTAATGGACAATCAACATAGTAACTCCATGGATAATTTAGACAGTGAGTGCAGTGAAGTTTATCAGCCACTTACATCAAGTGATGATGCCTTAGATGCTCCATCGTCTTCAGAGTCTGAAGGAGTACCAAGCATAGAAAGATCTAGGAAAGGAAGCAGTGGCAATGCAAGCGAAGTTTCTGTCGCTTGTCTGACAGAACGGATACACCAGATGGAAGAGAACCAGCATAGTACTTCTGAGGAGCTTCAAGCAACACTTCAGGAACTTGCAGATTTACAACAAATAACTCAAGAATTGAACAGTGAGAATGAAAGACTTGGAGAAGAAAAAGTAATTCTTATGGAATCCTTGTGTCAGCAGAGTGACAAGTTAGAACACTTCAGCCGACAGATTGAATATTTCCGCTCCCTTTTAGATGAACATCACATCTCGTATGTTATTGATGAAGATATGAAAAGTGGGAGGTATATGGAGTTAGAGCAACGTTATATGGACCTTGCTGAGAATGCTCGTTTTGAACGAGAGCAACTCTTGGGTGTCCAGCAGCATCTGAGCAACACTTTGAAGATGGCAGAGCAAGATAACAAGGAGGCCCAAGAAATGATAGGGGCACTGAAAGAACGGAACCATCACATGGAACGAATTATTGAGTCAGAGCAGAAAAGTAAGGCAGCATTAGCAGCTACCTTAGAGGAGTACAAAGCCACAGTAGCCAGTGATCAGATTGAGATGAACAGGCTAAAAGCTCAGCTGGAGCATGAAAAGCAAAAAGTGGCTGAACTGTACTCTATACACAACTCTGGAGATAAATCAGATATACAAGATTTGCTGGAGAGTGTCAGGCTGGACAAAGAAAAAGCAGAGACTTTGGCTAGCAGTCTGCAGGAAGAGCTGGCTCTCACTCGCAATGACGCCAATCGATTGCAGGATGCCATTGCTAAGGTAGTGTTCAAACAATTACATTCTATATCTTATACGTATAAGCCTCCAAGCGTCCCTCTACTGTTCATTACAGTTTTTCAATTTGTTCCTTGGAGGTGTGTGACCAGTAATGAGCTTTGCCAGAATGCACCTATATTCAAGATTTTTCTATTGGATCTTAAGTACAAAGAATTGTAATTGGAATTAAGCAAATCATTGTTTTTAAATATTGCCATTGTGGGACATCCTTGAGCAGGTATAAATAATTTATAGTTGATTTATGTAGGGGGTGCCTCATGTATTGTACTCTAATAGTCGTTCTCAATAATTGGCATAAAATGATGAAGATATTAGCTCAGGGCTTAAATCTTGTTCTTGCAATCAGATTTGTGTGTGTTGGAGGGGGGAATATTTCTCATTTTTTCTGGCTGCTTCTCATTTCAGCTTGTGATTCAGTATTATTCTGTTATTGCTTCTCTTGTCATATGGTGGATGCTTGGTAATTTCTGAAATAAATTCAGTTCAGAAATAAGAGCCTAACTGTGAAAGTTGCCCAAATTAATAGTTGCAGTACAGCCAAAAGTTACATATCACACATCATACCTTGGTCCAGATATAGCAACTCTTAATGAATTCACATCAATTTACATAACAATTCTTGATATTAAATTTAATTCTTATGAGATTTTTAAAAATATTTTAAGGATGATGGCTATGGCAGTGAAATGTAACCAATTTTTATTTTAAGAGTTCATCTTTGTCCTGAATTCATTATGGTCACTTTAATGTTTTTTCTTCAGGTTGAAGATGAATACAGGGTCTTCCAAGAAGAAGCCAAGAAGCAAATTGAGGATCTCAATATGACTCTAGAAAAGCTTCGGGCAGAGCTGGAAGAAAAAGAGACTGAAAGAAGTGACATGAAAGAAACCATCTTTGAGCTGGAAGATGAAGTAGAGCAGCATCGAGCTGTGAAACTTCACGACAACCTCATCATATCTGACTTAGAGAGTAAGTGATGAGTTCCTCTGGTTGCATTATATTTTAACTTGAAAACAGTTGAAACAGTATAGTGAAAGTATTGTGGTTTTCACATGTGTGATTTGAAATCAGAATAAACCTTGCAGAAAGAATGAATCTTAGAAAGACTGAACTCAGCTTGACTTTGGGTTTGTAGGGCTAGTAGCTGGGAATGGGGCCGGACACGTGTAAACTGCAAAAATATAAACTGGCAATTGTGAGAATAAATATGAAGCCTCAGTGCCATTTTGAGTCACTTTTCAAGCAGAACTGTGTGTAGTTATAGATTCAGATTATGGCGTATTACCTGTAATTATCAATTTAATTCTGTCTGGGAGTACCCAATTCTCTTATCTCTCCAGTACAACAAAGCAATATCAACTTCCAAAAGTTAAATATATCTACATCTGTGGATAATTTGGTTGTTCCTAGACCAAGAAAATGTATTTTCAGTGGCGAAATTGGACACAGACCTAAAGAATTTTGTATATACTGTTGTCTTCGTGGTCACATCCATCTGTACTTGCTCAAATTGTGAAACTGAAAATGAATTTGGCATTTCTGGTTGGGAAATTTGTCAGCTCTGGCTTGGAAAACTCAAGAAGAAGGTTGGGAAAAACTTCTATTCTGTTGTCTCTTAGCATCCATTTCCTGAATAGTGTGGCTGAAGACTCACTTGAAGCATCCCGCAAAAATCATGCCTGCCACTCTTACCTAGTAGTTCAGTGGGGAGTGTCTGTCTGAAAATTTGAATATAGACTGTCATGGTTACAAAGCTAACTGCACCTTTGTCCCTCTTCTCATCTTTCACAGTGCATTGCTGCAAGTGTCAGGCTTCATGCTTTTTACATATCTTCGTATGCAAGTCTGTATTTATCCCACTCTGAGCCCAGGCACTGGGCTACAGTATCTTGTGGATTAACCATGTATCTTGTGGATTAACCTAGCACATCTGATTGAGTTCAGAGATCTGCAATTCAAAGACTTTTTGTTAATATTCTTCTCATAAATCAGTGCCTTTAAAAAAAACTCTCAACTCTTCATGGCTTCAAAACTAAAATTCTTACGGTAGTTCTTTGGTGTCACTGCTTCCCACAGGAAAAAAAAAGTAACATTTTGAAGAAGAGGAGCAAATCTCTTTAGGACTTGTGCTTAGAGCACAGATCTAAACCTAAAGATGAATGATGAGCAAAAATTTAATAGTGGTATTAAAGTGACAAAAAACATGCATCATAACAGCAAATTCTCTTATATTGACAGATCAACCAATTCCTTTGGTCCTGAATTAATCTGAGATGCATGGCCAGATACATGGTGTCCATGTTAATGGCTTTTTAAATGTAGAGAATTCTTCATTACATGTTTCTGTATATAACACCATTCAGAAAAAGCATGGTTGTCCACATTAAAATAACTAAACCATAGTAAAGAGTAATAGAGAAAAGTCTGGTTTACATTTAAAAAATATGCTAGAGTGACTGCTGTAGCTCTTTGAGGAAAGAATGTGCTGAGTGTCGAACTAACTGTAAAGGGGATGATGTGAGAAGCAATAAATAGTGGCAGAATATAAATGAACAATTGGGGAATTCACAGAAGCAAGTTCATTAAAGTAGGACAGTGTACTTCATAACTGAAATTAGTAATAAGACCTTGAAATGAATTCAGTTTAATGAGCAGCCAGAATAAATAATGGAGAATATGAGAAGCTCAAGTGCAGGAAGTTAAGTGTCATTGCTTTGAATAGCTTCTAGAGACTAGAAAGATGAAACTGGGAAAATAGCAAGAAGTGTATTACAGCAGTGTGGGCATGAAATGCAAACTTAATTGCTTGAGGAAATTAATTGTAGATAACGTTCATCAGCTTGCAAAACTAAATGATCTAACCAATTTGAGCAGTAAAATTCAAATCACTATTGAAAAGATTTCTCACTATAGGTTCTTGTCCACCAGTACATGTTTGAGAGGACCAAAGTTAGCACTAGAAGAAAATGAGGACAAGGAAAGATGTTCCATGCAATCATGTCTTTAAAAACAAACTGTGTTTAATCAAATTAACTTGACTTTTCCCTTCAACTTCAAAAAAAAAAAAAATCCTATTGTATAAGCATGTAAAAATTACTTTAAAAGAATGTTAAGGTTCCCAGGTCTCACACAAAAAAGTTAATAAATTCCACAATAAAGATTGCATGTGTACTTTTTACACCAGTGCAGCACGTTCATACTAGGTGCAAAAATTCCAAGTATAGCTAAGCCTGTATTTTTAGAAACCTTCCACTAGATGGCGTTTTTGCTCTGGTTTTCGATACTGGCTTAGAAAAACGAAATGAACTGAACTACAAGTCTTTTGGTAAAATAAGTATGCTGAATTGTCTAGAAGCCATTTGTTATTAATGTAAGAAACAAAGCCCCTATCTCTCTAAAACCCAGCCAATAAGTGTTGAATGAACTCTTGAAGCATACACTCTTGGTGAATTTTGTCTTTATAACAGATATTAGCTATTTAAATTAGCACATCAATTGTCAGATTTTCTTCTTTAAAAGATTCTTTTTTTAGAAATCTGGCTGATTGTGTACTTCTGTTCCAAGTGATGTGTGTGGTTGACTGGTCTGTTCATAACTCTGAGGTTCTACTGTACCGTGTTACAGTAGCTACTGAGGGAAGTAATTTTTACTTGGGGGACAAGCATTTATCTTCAGTTCTTATTCCTCTGTTGTTCTACAGTTGCTAGTGATTCTCACAGCGAGAAGAATTAAATGCAACTTGATATATTTTTGTGACAAACAGCAAGCCAATATGACTAAGATTAGGAAAGTTTTGGAAGAAAATACATGACACAAGACTACACGTATTTTCAGATTTTGTCAAAAAACTTGAACGAATATCATGATCCAAGAAGAAAGATGGAATGCTTTTGCAGATTGCCTGTAAGATTTGTTTTAGATTGGACCAAGGGAATAAGAATCATTGACACATACACAAGATATAGATGTGAGAGGTTCTTTCCCCGACCCCTTCGGGTGCTACCTGATGTACTGAGATACCACTGAGCCTGCCTGTTCCACCAACCTAGGCTCCCGTACACTGCCTTACTGAGCCAGGCCCTCAAATCTCCTTCAGCACACATGCAAGTAGGGACACACCCAGCTGCAGAAAGAGACACACTGAAATCAGCACTGCATGGGAAAACTCAGCTGGGGAATTGCCCAGCCACTCCACTGCACAGCCCCTCTAGAGAGTAAACCCCAAATTGTATCATCTTGTGCTGCACAGTGGACTGTACAGCGTATGCTCATGAAATTCGCCCCCCCGCCCCCAATGTGAAGGAAGATATGCACAGCATTTGCCTCCCCTAGTTATGAATGCCACAGACTGGTTTTAGAGAAAACAAAACAAAGTTTATTAACTACAAAAGATAGATTTTTAAGTGATTATAAGGGTTAACAAACAGATCAAAGCAGATTGCCTGTCAAATGAAACAAACGTGCACACTAAGCTTAAGATAAAGAAACTGGATACAAGTTGTAATTTCTCACCCTAAATGTTCTTTTAGGCAGATTGCAGGGGTTCTTGAAGGCAAGCCGCTCTTGCTTGCAGATTAAAACTCCAGGTATTTTTCACGGGCCAGACACCTTTCCAGCCTGGGCTCACCTTTTCTTCTCTCCCAGCCCCTTCTCCCACACACTTTGTTTTTGTTTCTTAAATGTTTTCAGCAGTCATCCTGGGTTGGGATTCAATGAAGAACACACACTCTTTGTCACTCCCCTGCCTTAAATAGGTTAGACATATGGCAGAAATCCTTCGTTTTCCAGAATCAGGGGGAAGCAGTGTTAATTTGTATCCACAAAAACGACAAGGAGTCCGGTGGCACCTTAAAGACATCTCTATAAGTTTCATTCCATGCTTATGCCTGCATCTTTAAGTTTCACTCCATGCATCTGAAGAAGTGGGGTTTATTACCCACGAAAGCTTATGCCCAAATAAATGCTAGTCTTTAAGGTGCCACCGGACTCCTCATTGTGTTTGTTTTCCAGTGTGGTTCTCACCCTTTCCTTCACCACCAATGGGAAAAATACTGGTATTCTATTATGGAGTCCAGTACCAGGTGACTTGATCACATGATCCTGCAGTGTCAAAGCATCCCTGAAAAGCTTCTCATGAAGATGGGAGATAAGCATCTTCAAACACCTATTGTTCTCCCTAATGGTCCATTCATTGACTTGTTCCCAGCTATCTAGGCAGACAGACTGATTGATTGCATTCTGTCTGGTGGGTGTTCCCCAGGTGCAAATACTTCTGTAGTACAGCTGTATAGTCAAAATTCTAAACTTTAGATACAAAATAATTAGGGCTGTTGATTAATTGCAGTTAACTCAATTAAAAAAATTAATTGTAATAAAAGAACGAATAGTGATTAATCGCACTGTTAAACAGTAGAATATCAATTGAAATGTATTTTTAGATGTTTTTCTTCATTTTTCAAATATAACTATTTCAATGACAACACAGAATACAATGTATACAGTGCTCACTTTATATTTATTTTTTATTACAAATATTTGTACTGTCAAAAGCAAAAGAGATATTTTTCAGTTCACCTCACACAAGTACTATAGTGCAATCTCTTTATCATGAAAGTGCAACTTACAAAAGTAGTTGTTCTGTTACATAACTTCAGTCCAAAACAAAGCAATGTAAATCTTTAAAGCCTACAAGTCCACTTAGTCTATCATCTTGTTCAGCCAGTCACTAAGAGAAGTACATTTACATTTTTGGGAGATAATGCTGTCCACTTCTTAATTACAATGTCACTTGAAAATGAGAACAGGTGTTCGCATGGCACTATTGTAGTTCATGTCGTAAAATATTTACATGCCATATGCACTAAAGATTCATATGCCTCTTCATGTTTCAACCATCATTCTAGAGGACATGCTTCTATGCTGATGCCACTTGTTAAAAAAATGCCTTAATTAAATTTGTGACTGAACTCCTTGCGGGAGAATTGTATGTCTCCCACTCTGTTTTACCTGCATTCTGCCATATATTTCGTATTCTAGCAGTCTCGGATGATGACTCAGCACATAAGAATAGCCGTACTGGGTCAGACCAAAGGTCCATCCAGCCCAGTATCCTGTCTGCCGACAGTGGCCACTACAAGGTGCCCTGGAGTGTAGAAACCTAACAGGTAGTGATCGAGTGATCTCTCTCCTGATGTCCATCACCCACTGACATACAGGCTAGGCACACGATTCCTTACCCATCCTGGCTAATAGCCATTAATGGACTTAGCCTCCATGAATTTGTCCAGTTCTCTCTTAAGCCGTGTTATAGTCCTAGCCTTCACAACCTCCTTAGGAAAAGAGTTCCACAGGTTGACTGTGCGCTGTGTGAAGAAGAACTTCCTTTTATTTGTTTTAAACCTGCTGCCCATTAATTTCATTTGGTGGCCCCTGGTTCTTATTTTATAGGAACAAGTAAATAACTTCTCCTTATTTAATTTCTCCACACCACTCATGATTTTAAATACCTCTATACTATCCCACCTTAGGGCATGTCTACACTTGAAATTTGAAAGTGCTGTCACTGGGAGCATGGCTCCCAGTGCTCGGAGCGTGTCCACACTAGCGCTTTAAAGCGCTCAGATTTTCACTCAGTGGGGTGATTTTTCACCACCCCTAAGCCAGCAAGTTAGAGCGCGATAAAATGTCAGTGTAGCCAAGCCTTTAGTCTCCTCTTTTCCAAGATGCAAAGTCCTAGTCTCTTTAATCTCTCCTCATAGCGGACCTCTTCCAAACCCCTAATCATTTTTAACTGCCCTTCTCTGAACCTTTTCTAATGCCAGAATATCTTTTTTGAGGTGAGAAGACCACATCTGTACACAGTATTCAAGATGTAGGCACACCATGGATTTACATAAGGGCAATAAGATATTTTCTGTCTATGTTGTTTGTTTTAAGAGTACTTTCACTGCAAATTTGACAAAATGCAAAGAAGATATCAATGTGAAATTTCTAAAGATGACTACTGCACTCGACCCAAGATATAAGAATCTGAAGTACCTTCCAAAATCTGAGAGGGATGAGATGTGGAGTAAGCTTTCAGAAGTTTTAAAAGAGCAACACTCTGATGCAGAAACGACAGAATCCAAACAACTAAAAAAGAAAATCAACCTTCTGCTGGTGGCATCTGACTCAGATGATGAAAATGAACATGCATCAGTCTGCATTACTTTGGATCATTATCGAGCAGAACCTATCATCAGCATGGACACTGGAATGGTGGTTGAAGCATCAAGGGACATATGAATCTTTAGCGCATCTAGCATGTAAATATCTTGCAACACCAGCTACAATAGTATCATGCAAACACCTGTTCTCACTTTCAGGTGACATTGTGAACAAGAAGTGGGCAACATTATCTCCTTCAAATGAAACAAGCAAGCAATTGGCTGAACAAGAAGTAGGACTGCATGGACTTGTAGGCTCTAAAGATTTACGTTGTTTTATTTTTTAATGCATTTTTTGTACATAATTCTACATTTGTAAGTTCTACTTTCATGATAGAGACTGTGCTACAGAACTTGTATTGTGTGCATGAAAAATGTGTTTTTTACAGTGCAAATACTTGTAATCAAAAATAAGTATAAAGTGAGTACTGTACATTTTGTATTCTGTTCTAATTGAAATCAATATATTTGAAAATGTAGAAAACATCAAAAAATATTTAAATAAATGGTATTCTATTGTTTAAAATTGCCATTAATTTTTAATCGCTTGACAGCTCTAATTATGACAGTCATATCCTAATATTACTGTAAAAGTACGGGAAGCATTATTACAATAGACTCCATGATTAGATGATGACAAATATTGATTTGAAGAAGCTTGTTGAGTAATTGCTCCATATAGCAAAGCCAGTAAAATAGCCTTTGATTCTGAATTCATGTTGAAGTTGGTGACGACTTAAAAAATAAAAACAAATAAAACAATCATCTTGATTTGAAATGGCAGTTAAATTATGGCAAAATTGGTGTTGAGAGAGCATTAGCTGGCCATTATTCCATGTCATTTTCTAGCATGTGATCAGTCATCACATGCTAGTTTCCACTCACAACAGAGGAATCAGTACTTATTCTTCTATATGCAGAAGTTTATGTTGAAAGTGTGGTTCTTCCATCAGTAATTCAACTGGAAACCTTGTTTCCATTATTTCAAAGTCTTGTTCTCCAATGAAACACTGAAAAATTTAACCACTATTTAGTAGTAGAAATCTCAAGTAAATGTCCTGGAAGAAAATAAGGTTATGATGGTGACAGTAACTGGTGTAGAATTAGTGTTTTCACCATGTGGCCTGGTGCATTAAAAACTTACGACAAGTCTACACTACCCGCCAGATAGTGATCAATCTATTGGGGATCAATTTATCACTTCTCGTCTAGACACGATAAACCGATCCTCGAGCGCTCTCCCCATCGACTCCGGAACTCCACTGCTGTAAGAGGCAGAAGAGGAGTCAATGGGGAGTGGCAGCAATTGACTCGCAGCCTTGAGGATGCTGAGGTAAGTCGACCTAAGCTACATCGACTTCAGATACACTATTCACGTAGCTGAAGTTGTGTATCTGAGGTCGACCCCCCCCACCCATAGTGTAGACCCGTGGCCTTAGAAAACTGCATGCAAATAGATTAGACTTCAGAATTAGTTTCTTTAGCATCTTAATTCAGAAAGTCTTGAAAGTATCCTAGGTGGATCTGAATAGTTGGATTCAGTGGTAACTGAATTGTGATTGTTGTTCACAGATTGTAATTTGTTTAAAATTATGTATTATGAAATAATATGGATATCTTAACACTAACGTTTTTAACAAATTTGAAATGTATTAATGTATTGCAATTAATCAGATTGGGTGTTAACATTAAAAACTTTGTTTTATAGTGACAGTTTTTGTGACAGTTTGGATTCATAAAAGGTTATAGATAAAAATGCAATAAGTATTTTTCAGTATTGTTCTTTGTCTTCCACAGTTTTATAAAATTCAAGTAAAATACTCTGAAAATGAAAAAAATCAATTTAAAACCCAGCATCTATAACTTAGTTCATGACAAATTGTAATCTAAAATTGCAATAGCACTTTATTTCCAGTTACATCATATCCTTGTACAACTGACTTTAAATATTTATTTATTAAAGCAAGTAATTAAAAATAAAAATAATCATCTCGTAGCAAGAAACGCAGGGAGCTCAGGAAGTTTGTGTGATCAAACGCCATTTTCCCTGTTTTACCCCTAGAAGCTATAGCTGCTGCCTGCATTATCATTATATTATACTGCAGTAGTCCATTTTTTGAGCTTAGCTTCAGGAGCAGCCTCACTCTCTCAAACCTTGGAGCTTGTTGAGAGTCACAGAGGGGTCTGGATAGTGGATGGGAACAGAAAGGGGTTAGCCCAGAGTAAGGACACCGGGAAGTTGGTGCCTGTGTAGTTTATGTATTTAAATGATGCACGTGCATTTGGGATGGCTGAGGGGAGTACAGAAAACCATGATTTTCTTTTTTTAAATTGCATGACTCTTTCTGGTGCCCATTCATGATTTTTGAATTCTTGGGTGTTGGCAATTCAATGTTTGTCTCCCATCCCTTGATAGAGTTTAGAAAAAACTAAACACTGTTGCTGTAAAATGTTCTGCACTGTTTATAGTAGCTGGAGAATATTCAGGTCATTGTTTTGAACTTCAAAGCACAGATGTACTAAAATTTAATGGTGTGTCTCAATCTCACAAACAGCTCAAAACAATGGGGCATTACCCAATCCTTAACTCTAGGACACATTTAGGTTTTCTAATTTGTGATTATTTTTCTATTTTTTGTTTGTTTTTAGACAAATTATGACTCATTTTTAAGAGTAAAAGAAAATCAATTGTTTTTTACAAAAATAAACCCATTTCCCTTGAATCTGCTGCAAACAAGTGTGGGGAGCTTGGTAGGGCTTCCTGGCTCCCTCAGTAGGTAACTTTCAGTATTGAAGAAATTGTACATTTTAAGTAATCTTGAAAATCCTGTTCTCAAGTTCTTCAGTTGTACTTTGTCACTAAAACAAGCAACCTCGCATGTTAACTTTAGCCTTATAAAAAAGTATCAATGCTAATTCCTCCTTTTGTACTAACACTAGCAAAGGTTTCCATTTTTTGTTCTGTTAATTCGCTTACCACGTCCAATGCTAAAAGGTCAGCTAGATGTGCATCTTACAATATGTAGTCCTGTAAGATAGCTATAGATGTAGGAAAATGTCTGGTTTGAAGTGCTTGAACTTTTCCAAGCCTGAAATATTGTTTTTCAAACCACTAAGGGGCTTACAAAGAAATTAGCTGTGGCATTAAAAAGGTCTGTAGTTTGGACTATTGGCATAACAAAGATGATGAATCCAAAGTTGTCAGCCTTTAGAAGAGCTATAATCAATCTGTCTTTGCTCAGATAGTGTCTCCAAATTAGTATCTGGTTTAAATGATGTGATATGGAATATCCTCATGTGAGTAAGTGTGTGGTTTTGCTTAGCATTTTGATTGTCTACCATACACTATTTTAAAAATGTCTTGTAATGCTAGAAAACGTTTCTCTACCAAGAGACCAAGGGGGTTATTCTGGGTGCCCAATTATAGGCTCAATTTAAAAAAGGCGGGTGGCGGGGGCGCAGGTAAGTGTATTGTTAGAATATAAGGTTCTAAAAAGAGTCCTGTGTTGTATAATTATCGCTGAAACTAACTGTAACTAATAACCAAATAAACACATTAGAAAGTTCAGTTTCACAACAGAACAAGAACAACACAATTTTACCTTCTATCAGTTTAGTTTACATTAATGCACAGTAAATGTTTGAATAATCAGAAAGCATGTGCGTACTACTCTAGTTTATGCCAAGGTCTTGGATTTTTAAGCAGCTTAATACATTGGGTACCTTCAGTCTTCATGTGAGGAAAAGCGCTGCCAGTATACACAGAAGCTATTTGCTTCACAACTGCTCCTAGTATAATGAACCTGAACTAAAAAACATATTTTATCACAGTTGGCCCTACAAATTAAGAGGCCCTGCATTTTACAGTTCACACGTGCATACAGTACCATAGAAAAAGAATGCCCCTAAGACCTAAGGATCAGTGAAGTGGTACTGAATGAGAAATGTATTCAATGTGCTTCAAATCAGTTACTCAATTAAAGGAATGGAATAATCAATCATGCCGTTCTCTTGTGCATTGAATAAAGCAACAAATGAATAATAATCACAGTAGTCAGTCTGTCAGACGCCAGATTAGGAGTTGGTAGTGGTCAGGCTGCGTACCTTTTGTGTAGCTGCTGACCTCTTTAAGTGAATATCTTACTTCCATGTTATGATCTCACTGAGTATACTTTCTTTGCCCTTCATGGTTATCTCAAACAGTGCTGTGATACACCAGAATCTGAGCTTTTTGAGGGGTAGAATAGGAATCTTATTCCTGTTGAAATAAGAAGGAAGGGAATCACTCCTGATGGCAGCTGTCTCGTAGCAGGGAATTGAAGTGTGAATCCGTAGGTGTGGTAACGCAGCTTTTATTTTTATTTTCAGTTGGGAAAATCCCAGCAAATTTTAAACGCTGCTGGCATAAAAACCTTTATTCATTATTCTCCCATGTCACTGTGCTTACTTTGCTGGTAACATTTTAGTGATGACATTTTTTTTTTTTTTAATGTTGTGTATAGTAAGGCAGAGACTGGAATCCTAATACCGATCAAGTTAGTTTACACTAATTTCCCCCTTTCAGGACTATGTGCTTTGTTAATGCTTAGACATTCATTAATTCTAAAATATAATTTTAAAAATAGTGTATGAGAAATATAAGTGGTGTTTTCATGAGGAAGTCTTAAAAATGCACAAGTGGCTTCAGTTGCTCTTTCGTAGACAAATCACTGAGTAAGGTGTTATCTTAAAGTGAATTTGACTTATCTTTCCAGATACAGTTAAAAAACTTCAGGACCAAAAGCATGACATGGAGAGAGAAATAAAGACTCTTCACAGGAGGCTTCGGGTAGGTTAACACCTACAACCCAGTGTGCAACTGAGCACTAAAAGAGGTGTGGGGGACATCATAAGAGTGGTATAAGAGACATTGTCCAGCAATAAAAATATATAGTAATCTGTCTGTCCTTCCCTGCACACTGCTCTAAAAATATACCAGATGTGTTTCAAGGCTACATAATAGTGCTGAGATTTCAATATGTACAGGTAGAAACTGGTTTTACTGGATATTATTGGTGCTGATAGATACCAAAGACAAAACATATGGCAGACTTACTAATGGCGGGGAAGTGAATATTACTGTGTTTAAAAGCAGTGAGAATAATTCTGGGGAGAGAGGCATCAGCTCATGGATGAAGTTAAATGTTTCATCTTGGGATAAATTTACTGAACCATTAAAGAATTAACTCACTTCTTTTTTTAGAGAAAAGGAAATTTTAGGACCTCCCCAGTTCTCCTGCTCCATAACACCAAAGCTAATTAATGATTAAATTATCTTCATATTTAAGATTTGTAACTTTAGTGTGTTATTTTTTGGACTGTAAAATATGAGTACTTTTACCACCCACTTAAATCTTCCACTCTGAGAGTTCAGTGGAACTTTGCATCAGGATAATTCTTTGATTTCGAATGCCTGGTTGCTGCTGTTTACAGTTTTGGTTATTTATAGGAGGAGTCCGCAGAATGGCGTCAGTTCCAAGCTGATCTACAGACTGCAGTGGTCATAGCAAATGATATCAAATCTGAGGCCCAAGAGGAGATAGGAGACCTAAAGCGTAGACTGCATGAGTCTCAGGAGAAAAATGAGAAGCTCACTAAAGATCTGGAAGAAATAAAGTCACGCAAGTATGTTAATGAAAACCGAGCTAGGTATTTTTTTTATTGCTTTTGCACAATTTAAGATGTTATTCTCACAGAGTGAGTCTTTTTGAGGCAAGATCATTTCAGCCTAAGATCTCTGTGCATACTTCTGGGGACAGTTTTGAAAGAAAGGACAAATCTGTAAAAGAGTTTTTTTTCATAGCTGGCTTCTTAATTTTCTGCTATGGAGGACATATACCTGTTTTGGCACTTTTGCATACATGCAAAAAGGAAAGTCATTAGTCTATTTTAGTCACAAATAAGAGTCCATGACTTGGGCTTAGCTTTCCTGAGCAGGGCATGGAAAGCAAGCAAAGAATGTCTCTTCTGTGCCGTTGCAAGTATATTTTGCTTAGCTGCCAGGGCCTTTAGAGGGGGAGCAAAACACAAGCTTATCTTACTGTGGAGAAGGAAGGGTTTGTTGACAACTAGGCTACTCCGATAAAAGATGTTAGATTCTCACTGTGATCTGTTGTAGCTTGAAGTGAGGCAGAAATCCCTAGGAGTTCTACAAGAGATGGTTACTTCTAGATAATCTACGTAGACTGGTAATGTGAACCATTTTCTCTTGGAATATTAGAAGGCATAGAACCTACTTAAAGCTGGGCATTCTCACATCTGATATTTGATTTCTAGTTATGGCCTTGATTTCTTTGAGGCTAGAGTTTTACAAATGACTATGATCAGTCAGTTTCAAAGGAAAGGAGTTTGTCTAGTCAGATACGCAGTGCTTAGTTTCTTTGAAGCAGGGGATAGTCTTTTTGCTGACTTTATACAGTGGCTAGCAAGGTGGTGCTTGTGGTTATTACTGCAATATTTAATTACTGCAGTAATTAATTTTTTTCCAAAAATACCATCAGAAAATAATCTTAGTGTTACCAAATAGCTCATTCATTAAGAAATAGAACAAGAAACCAATCACTAAAAGTCTCACCTATAAAAGTGACTTTCCTATATGTTGAACAGAAGCTGATACAGTATGCTTCTTATCTAAAATTAAATTATGCTTAAGCACTTTGGAAAACGGGCAACTAGGATTTTCTGCGGTTGCTGTCAACTGTCTTCAGTCATAAGCCTTTACCTCATAATCAACTGGTTGTGGAGGAGTGTTTGTAGTAGTGATTTTTCCGTGATCCTAATTACATCAGTCAGACATCTTTCAAAAAAGCGCAAAATTCACAGTTCAATGAATCCATAGAGCATACAGCTCAGACACAGTTCATGTTTTCCCATGTCCTGCCAGTCTACCTGAACTCTGACCAATAGTCCTTTCTAGGAATTGAAAAATAGTTTGGTCTCCATTTCTATTTGGTCCTTTTGATTCAGATTGGAGACTCGATAGTTACATTTATGATGTTTGTGACATGTATACATGTTCCCATTATTAAAACCTAGAAAGTGCCATGTAAATTAACACTGATAAACACTTTGTAAATACAGATATAAATCTTTGAGGAAGAGAACACGTGAACACCAGAGTGGGTGAGAGAAATTATTTTTGCAGTGGAATTTTGCACAGGCTGCATCTGTGAGATGCAGAGAGCAGACTGGAGGAAGATATATTTGAAGATAAAAGATAACCTGGATGGTGGAGGGTAAACAGATGAATCTGAAGTGAAGTGACCAATCTGAATAGGCTGTCAGGTAGTAAATCTCCCGATTACTATTAGCCTAGGACAGTGATTCTGAAACTTTAACAACCCGTGAACCCCTTTCACTAAAATGTCAAATTTTGCAAACCTCTTCCTTAAAATGAATATTTCCAGGGATTTTCTCCTTTACCTGAGTTTAAATGATAAAAGCAGTGATCTTAGAAATATAAAATTTGTTTTTATGGCATGCTTATTACACACTATTTATTATTAATTACTTCAGTATTTTTATTACATTATGAAAACGGCAACACGCTTCTAAGATCTCACTTTTGTACTTGTATCATTTATTATCCTGTTATAAAAAAAGGCTCCTGTGTTTCGTCAAGGAGTATCAGATGTGAAACAGCATGAAGGTATTTAAGAAGCAACTCAGAGCTCCTCCTATACAAGCATTCAGGTCTTGAGCAGTTCAGGCAAATAACACACATTACAACATAGCTTAAACTTGTTCTTCATAATCATTTTTAAAACAAGACTAGCTGCCTTTTTAACTTTAAAAACAGCAAAATCTATACACCTCCCTTTCCATTTCTTATAAGGAGTCTTGAAGTTTAAATCTTCTCAGTCTGATAGAGATGCTTGCTTTGATCTGCTGAGCTTCGGGGCTGCCGGCCTCATGCTGCCCGGGGTCCATAGGGACAGCTCTGTCGGCCATTGGGGAATTTTTTCCCAAGAACCCCCTGTAACATTTTGTGAACCCTCCAGGTGTTCACGAACCCCAGTTTGGGAACCACTGGCTAGGAGATAGTCAGTCATACCAGGAGTTTAAAGAGATTAATGCCTTAAATCAAAATGCTATAGGACCCAGTTTTGATAGGAATTTCTAACCTAATCTTTGCATTTTCAAAAGTGGAAGTTTGCAATTTATGCTTTGCATTGCAGGGATTTGGCATCTCTTAGAAAATCTATTCGTTAAGTTGAATGCAATTAGACTAACTGAGGTGTTTGAATCCCCTTCTTGAAGCTAGAGCTTGACTTGCAGTATCAATTCACTACCCTGGTGGGCAAAATATATTGGAACAATAAATGTACTGGCTGCAGATCAGCTAGAATTGATTTTCCTTGGAATCCATGTTAACAATGAAACAGAGTCACCTACCAAATGTCAACCTGAAAAGAAGCCTTTTATGCAGTAGTGTCACTTTCAGATATTGGAAGCCTATTGCTTGGTTTGTTCTGTTATTGATTCCAGAAGTGCTTTCTAAATCCATGTTACTTTCAGATGGAGGTAAAATAATCTACTGGTAATTGATTTCCTACGAACAAAGAACTCAAAGGCAGCTGAAAATGATTCTTTAAAAACTTGTAAGATTCCAAGAGAAGACACACTGTATAGCTGCTGTTGAAAAATGTAGTTAGCATGGTATTTGATCGGAAACTGAGACAATGAATAACCCCTCAGATCCAAGCAGGAGGGGACTTTCTCCAGACAGAATGATGATCCCTCCATCAGAGTGACAGTGAATGTCATAACCAACATAAATTTAGGTTGAATGGGCCCTTCTATTCTAAAACCTTAGTGTCCTTTGGGTTGCAACTAGAGTTTAGTCTCAATTCAAAGCTGAACTTTAAAAATACATTTTTCCCTCTCCCACCCAACCGATGCCAACACACACACATATCACCCCCCCCACACACTTCCAAAAAATGGTGGAACCTTTTTTACTTATGCAGGCATAAAAACGTTTGTACCCTTCAAAAATAATTATAAAGGTGTTTCTTATTTTGATGATTTCACTGTATTTGTTTTTAATCTATGGCAAATTTGAGGTTTAACTCACTTGAAAACATAAGACCCTAAACTTGAGAACCTTTCAGTTCACTTGGGGTTTCTTTTTGACAGATATTAAAGAAGTTGACTGGTATCTAAGGCTGTTAGTCTAAACCTAAATTACAGTAAATAGCAAAGTAGTGAGTAGAGTTATGAACTCAATTCCTGTGTTTACATTTAAGCCTTTGACATAAAGAGAATATTTTTCTGATGTGTCTAAAATGGCCTAGCTTGTGTTTACAGGCAGGAAGAGGAACGTGGCCGGGTATACAATTACATGAATGCTGTAGAGAGGGATTTGGCAGCTCTGAGACAAGGAATGGGGCTGAGTCGCAGGTCATCCACTTCCTCGGAGCCAACTCCCACCGTAAAAACACTAATCAAATCCTTTGACAGTGCCTCACAAGGTAATTACTTCTATCCAGTGTAGTAGCTGTACAAAGTTAGAAGTTTGTGTATGTTGACATGTACGCTTTTCATTTTCTGGCTGATTCAAAATTTAGCTGCATGACACTACAATAGCAACCTACAGATGCTGTCTGAAACACACCCTCTTACACTAAACTACATTACTGGGGCACATAACTGTTAGATAATTATCCTTTCTCTTTCTCTTCACAACCCAAGGGGTTGAATGTTCTTTGTCCCTCACTGTAACTTACCTAGGCTTTGTGATTCAGCACTCTCAGGCCTGGTCTTCACTGGGGGCGGGATCGACTGCAGATACGCAGCTTCAGCTACATGAATCACGTAGCTAAAGTCTGCGTATCTGCCGGCAATTTACCTACCATCCTCACGGTGATGGCAGTCGGAGGCGCGCTCCCCTGTCGACTCTAGCTTACGCCTCCGGTCAAGCTGGAGTTATGGAGTCGACGGGGGCAGCGCTGGTGATTGATTTCTCGCGTCTTGATGAGATGCGATAAATTGATCGCCATAAGATTGATTCCTCCCCGCTGTAGTGAAGACAAGCCCTCACTCAACAGGAATAGAATTCCAATTGTACACTCAGCTGTGTCCCCAGCTTAAGGGTATATACAGAACTCCCATTAAGACACTGACTTTAATACATACCCCCAAATGAGCATTCTAGAAGCTATATAATGACTAGCACCAAGTTTTTCAAAAAAAGCCTAAGCTCCTAAAATCCATATTTTAATGCATGTCAAAGAAATGTTGACCCGCCTTCTCTCATTTCCTTCAGTGAGAACTATTGGGCAGTCAGCACTTTAGGAAATGGGACCTGTAGATTTAGAGCCTGACTTTAAGGTCCTGTTTCTGAAGAGTTGCTGTACAAATTTAGGGGTTAGCTACATGGTGAAACAATGCATTTTGTGGGCTTGTGATTTCCAAAGCACACTAATGCATTGCACATTAATTAGTCTCTGTAGATCCTGCTGGTGAGTACTAAATTTTCCTAGTGCACCATACCAGTACTTGAAATAGTATTACATTAAATCATACTAGTGAACCTTCAGTATGCACCAGCAGGGTCTACAGAGACCAATTAACATACAACGCATTAGTGTGCTTTAGAAGTCTCATCCCCGTAGAGCACATTATCTCAATGTATAGAAAAGCCCTTAGTCTCATTTACACTGACAGCTTTAAATTGCTCTGGTAGTATAAAGGGGTCGTAATGTGAGTATATATTACATTTTAAATTGCATTTACACGCACTTTAAGGTCCGTTAGTGCTACCAGAGTGATATAAGCAGCTGTAATGTAAATGGCATTCCACTTTTATGCTCTCCACCTGAAGACCTGTCATATGATTCAGTATAATCTATAAATCATATGGAGATTCTGTAGATTGTCATATTTCTACATCTGTGTTCTCCCTGTTAGTGTATGTGTTTGTTGCTTTCAACCTCCTCAGTTCTAATATGAGGGCTGTCAGTGTTTTTGTTGATAATAATTGTGCAAAAAATTCTAGTAAAAGGAGGAAGTAACATGAGTGAATCAGCAGAAAACTTGCTCATCTGTGGTTTTGGATAAGGATCTTATTGCTCAAAGTGTATAAAAATAAAAACTACTGTATCCTCCGGGTAAGAAATTTACATCATTTGCTAGTCATGCAGTTAGGGAATCAGCTGACTGGCTGAGCAAAATGAGATGTACACACAAGTTGATGGCACTTCTATCTGAAATTTGGAAAACATGGAGTGGGGAGATGAAGGGGACTCTCAGTCCCTTGCATCTGGTTAACAGACCCAGTAACTACAACTACCTCTATGATTGTCTATAGATCAAATAACTGCTTGGTGGCAGCTGTTAACAACTTTCAGCATAACAGTACCTCTTATCTTAGTTCTACCCTTCTTCCCAATAGAGTGTGAAAGTGCTGATGCCCTAAATGCTTCTCCAGAACAGAAAGAAAGGAAATTAGAATGGTGGAGTGGGTGGCATGGTGGGTGGAATGGGAGTGTTCAGAGCTCCTACCATGTGGGGAGAGGAAATAGGGTTCCTTGATGGTGGAAAATGGGAGAACCTGATATGGAGGTTAGGAAGAAATAAGGGCGGCACACAGCCCGTGGCGGGGAAATGGGGGTAATGGTATGTGGGGAAGGGTGATATGGGGGATACTCCAACCCTCTGAAATGTGGCAGAGGGATCAGTGAGTGCAGAATGGAGGACCCTAGCATGGGTGAATATGAGTTGGAGCCTCTGGCATGAAGGTGGGGATGGCTGGTTACAGAGAGTCCCTGAAATAATGATGAGTGGGTAGGTGTCACACAGGCAGTTTGTGGGAGAAAGGGAGAAAAGTAAGGAGCCCCTGATATGTGCAAAGTACACTGCCCAGAGATGCAACAAAGAATTAACCCTCTGAATTAGAAAACCAAAGCCAGTTAAGTAGGGCTTTCAGTTAAGTAGGGGTGAGAATTTTTTTTGTGAACAGCTAGATACTGTAAAAGTTTTATAGGGTCTCTTCTGTTGATGTAGTGCAGGCTCATGTTAGGAGGTGACCAACATAGTACTCTGAGCATTTCTGAAAGTTGCTTTCCAAAAAATGAACACTGCACAACATGAGCAAACAAAATACTTGTAAGGTATTGTGTTAAACAGTTGTCTTGACATGTGGCTACATGGCTACTTCTCCATTTGACTGAAAACCATGCTGCATTTGGGATAGTTTCCTTTTTATTTTTCCAATAGTTCCAAGCCCTGCCACAGCCACAATTCCTCGCACTCCTCTCAGTCCAAGCCCCATGAAAACACCCCCAGCAGCTGCAGTGTCTCCTATGCAGGTAAGTGCATGTGATGGTATTTTTGTCAGAGATCATGCAAAAGGCGATGATGGTGTTATGCAGACACTGATTGACTTTGTAGGCAACAGTAGTAGAATATTGCCTCGGGTAAATAGTTTCTGAAATGTAGAGTTGGACAAAGGAACTGATGCAGCCAAAGGGCACTTTTAAAAAAGTATTGCCCTTAAAGCCCGATTCTGTTAGGGTGGAACAATCTCTCCCCCAAATCTTACTGTTGATACAGAGTCAGTCTATCTCTCTTCCCACCCCATTTCCAAGGAGGTTGTCAGGGCCAACTTTGCTTCCCATGGAGACAAATCACTGCCCCTTTAAGCAATAAGTTACTTTCTATGGGGATATATTATAATGAAGGAACATCTTATTGCATGCACTGTTTGGTTATGTCATACCTTTAACCAACTGGAGTACTAAAAAAAATACCAAAGGTTTATTTAAAGCATGTGTAACTTGTAGAGTGTTCGGGGAAGGGGGTCAATCAGTAAGAAACACTGAAAAATAAAATTCTATAATCAGAGAGTAACTATTCCTGTGCTACTGAGAATTGATATTCTTGTAACATGGAAGGCTAACTTCAGTCTTCCTGAACCTGTCAGTTTTCAGTCCTTTGTCTCCTTTGGGCGATAGAGGTCATGCATCTGTGTGGGACTGGTCATCAGCCTTTGAAACAAATTTATCAGTGTTGAGGGCCTCACTAAGGCACCTTTATTAGAGGGATGAAGTCATAAGTTGGCTATTTTAATTGATTATATAGGGATCCAGAGAGTTATGTTCAACATGTTGATGTACCCTACATTCTCTGTCCCCTTTCAAGCCTCCCACCCCTTTGTTCAAGTGCTAGGGGAGTAGTATCACAGGATTGCATAGTTATCAGTATACTGAGCATATTGCTCAATCTTGCTTTCTGTGAACCTGGACACTGCTGTTTTGTTTTCTTAGTATCAGGATGAAGTGTGGACGTGGACGAAAGCCAATAGAGTGAGGCTCAGAACAGATAAGAGTAAAGGTAGCAGTTACTGGCAGGATGAAGCATTTTGAGGAACTGGCAATGCTCATTTCCTTCAGTGACAGTGCATGCTCACTTATCAGTAGTTCTTCTATTAGATTCAGAGTATTGGAGGCCAGAAATGCTACCAATTTATTGTTATATGTGGTGGTGCAATTTTACAATTGTTGAGGTGAGAGAGAGCACCTTTTTGAACCCTGGCTTGTGGCAGTGAAGGAATAATGTTTGAAACCTGTTGTCCAAACATGGCAGCATTTTATAGTGCACATATTGATAAGTCATATCCCTTCACACTGAGACTCAGATTCAAAAGATGAACAGTTAAAGCTTCAAGACAAAAGTGGAGAAATTAGATGTTTTAATCAGAAAATTTGTTGCTTTCTGTGGTTCAGTCAGCAGTGACAGTGTTTGTCAGAAGACAGCTGGATCTGACTAGCTTTGTGTCAGCTGGGTGTTCAGTCAACATTGATCTGCCTTCATATTTTTTCTTTGTTTTTTAAGTGAGCATGCTTAATTTCATATTCTGAAAGGCTAGACCAGAGGTTTGGCAACACAAAAGGCTTTTCACTGTAGCCTGAGGATTATTTGCTTATTTATTCATAAATTAACCGTGAATTTCAGTTCTTTGTAACCAAAATAACATCTTAAACTAGTGGGAAGCTAGCACATGATCTTTGCTACTCTTCATTTGAGGTTCTCTGTCTGCCATAATTCGAATCTTGAATTGCACTTCTGGTGCACAAGCATAATGTTAGAAGTGGGATGTTCTCTGGAGTGGACGTAACTCCCTGAAAAAAGAATGCAGTAGTGTAACAGAGCAACTTTGCCTCTGTTTCTTTTGAAAATAAGTGGTTTTACTGAATATGTGTGACTCTGCAGAGAGACTTTTCTGTGTTGACCTTATTTGTGTTGCATTATATCTACACAGGCATTTATAGTGAAGGAATGATGTAATGAGGCTCAGAGAATTTCCATTGTGTTGCCACATTGATTTCTACTGTCTCCCCCTTTGAGGCACTAAATAATTCAGTTCAGCCTACTTCTTAGAATTTGTCTTCTGTCAAGTTTCCCCTACCAGTGATGTCAACCTTCATATTCTGTTCATTATTCCTTCTCTAGTTACAGTGGAAAAGCAAGATTTGAGTGTGACTGCCTGGGACAGTTTGAAGTTTGTCATCTTGGCCATGAGATCTGAGTTAACCTGGAAGAGTTGTCCACTGCATGAGTACTGAAATCCTTTAGAACAAGTAGTCTTGAGCTAGTACGCTAAAGATATTCGTGTGGCTGCATGGCACAAACAGCAGCTTGGGCTAGCTGTATGAGCACAATCATGCCTGACCCCCTGGTTTATATTTGGGTGCCTAGGCTGAGTCACTGCTCATGCTGCTGTAGCCATGCTGCTATTTTTAGTGCATTTGCTTGAGCAGAGCTAGTACATGTGTGTGCTTTGAAGCTTTGGGAAGCATGCTCTATGTGGCAGGGTAGACATACATACCCTTGCTGACTCACTTTCTTTGTGATAGCACTTATCTGAGCAAGCAGAAACTCTGGGTCAGTGTGACAATCTGTATGCCAGCACAAATCCCATTTATTTCCATCCTGGTATTCTGGTAAAATGGGCAGACTGTCAAAACCAGGTTTTGGAGTGAGACCAATCTGCATTTAAGACCAGATGCAAACATAGGCATAACACCTCCCTTAAACTCCCTTAATGATCCAAGTCAGTATTGTTGTGTGATAAGCCATCACAGCCCAAATATAGCGTGTTGCTGTTTAATATTTTCAATGCAGTATCTTGCTAGGCTCTTTAGGAAAGGAAAGTTTTAAGGTGTCTCTCTTGTTCTTACTTGTATTCTCTCTTCACTCCAGTTCTGGCTGTTAGGAGAGGTATTTCTCCTCTTTTCCTCCTTCTGCTGATCTCCTCACTTCCCTAGACTACTGGTAGGCTGCTGTCTGTAATTTGATCCATTTTATCAGCACTCAAACTATCTTATATGTGTCAGGCACCCCTGGCAAATCTAATGTGTAGTAATAAACATTTGGTGTAATTTAACATTTTTTTAATCTTACTTTATGCACCTATAAGGATTACAAAGCATAGTAATAACTGCAGTATATCTGGGAATTGTCATGTCCTCCACTAAAATTCTGTCAACATGGCGATGGGATAGAGCTGTTGTTTAACAGTGCATACCTATGTTGCAAAGTTCTTGTTTTCTCTCAGGAAAAGAGGCATCTATCTCTACTTGTGTCACTTCAGTAGGAGGATGTGACCAATACTGAGTTTAAATGCCAGTGTTATATTTAATTTTGCTAAGCAAACTGGGTTATGTTTAATCTAGTATTTTAAATTACTTTCGACTCGGCTCCAACATTTAAGTCTTACATGCATTTTCCTGCTCTGTGCTGATGAGTGACGTTGGCAAGTCTAGCCCAGCCTGGTGGGGAGGGATAGCTCAGTGGCTTGGGCATTGGCCTGCTAAATTTTGTGAGTTCAATCCTTGAGGGGGCCATTTAGAGATCTGGGGTAAAAATCTGCTGGATGATTTAGTTGGAGATTGGTCCTGCTTTGAGCAGGGGGTTGGATTTAGATGATCTCCTGAGGTCCCTTCCAACCCTGATATTCTATAATTCTATGATGTTTCACCCCTCCATTTTCACCTCAGCCTAAAGCACATAGGCAGAGTGGTAAAATTTAGTCAAAGTGGAGTATTTCTGTGATTGTGACTGTTCCTCCTTAAACTGTGATACCAAAATTTCCTCAGTTTCTAACTTTTTTCCCCCCACTCTTCTGGTATTTACCACAATGGGAGCTCTAGAGTTTACTTGCTACCTATATTGTAATCACTGCCATCTAACTCGAAGCAGATCTAGTTGACAGCTGGCTGCCCTGTTACGCTGCAGTTTGTACCTGATTTATCTGAACTGGTGTTGGCAATAATGGGGAATTTTTGCAAAAATTCCCATGTGTAGATGAAGTTTCCTCTCAATGTCTGAGGTGAAGCACTCAATGTAAATGTGCAAAAGAAGATATCTCCTTCGATGGGGAATTAAGAACAGTATATTTCCCTCCCAGTAGCTAGAAAACTGATTAAAACAGGGTTAAGAGAAAAAGTGAATGCATAGTTTTTTCTTTTCTTTTTTTTTCTTCCTGAAAGCACTATTTTAAAAAATATTGTATATTTAATTCTCATGAGCCTGGACTAATAGTACTAGGGTCTTAGAATGTAAGCGTTTCATTGCAGGTGCCATGTCTGCCTCTGTCTGCACAGCACCTACCAAAAGGGGATCCAGTCCTGAGTAGGCCCTCTGTAATTAGGCTCTACTGTAATATAAATATATAATAACTTACAGATAAGCAGACAGATATTGGTAGTGTGTGCTGGCTTCCCCACACACTTTTTACAACTAAACTCAGGTACTCAGGATTATGGTTTAGCTTTGTTTACCAGTGTCCACAGGGATTTATACTGCAATCTTTGGAGGTTAATGACTTATGGGGAGAGGCTGAGGGAACTGGAATTGTTTAGTCTGCAGAAGAGAAAAATGAGGGGGAATTTGATAGCTGCTTTCAACTACCTGAAGGGGAGTTCCAAAGAGGATGGATCTAAACTGTTCTCAGTGGTAGCAGATGACAGAACAAGGAGTAATGGTGTCAAGTTGCAGTAGGGGAGGTTTAGGTTGGATATTAGGAAAAACTTTTTCACAAGGAGGGTGGTGAAGACTGGAATGGGTTATCTAGTGAGGTGGTGGAATCTCCTTCCTTAGAAGTTTTTAAGGTCAGGCTTGACTAAGCCCTGGCTGGGATGACTTCGTTGGGATTGGTCCTGCTTTGAGCAGGGGGTTGGACTAGATGACCTCCTGAGGTCCCTTCCAACTCTGATATTCTATGATCCTAACTCAGTCCATCACCATTCTGCCTCTCAAATTGAAAAACCTATGTACATGCAAATTATTTTCCGTTTTTAACAGAATCATGTATGTGTTCATTTCTTTTTATGAATCTATTAGTAACTCCCATTGTTGTAGCTTGGGTGATTTCCAGGAAGCCTAACTTAATCAAATTGTTTTCTGCATGATGGATTTCTGTATTAACCTAAGAAAGTGCCCAACACCATAACATTTAAAATTAGATTTTTGATGTCTGAAACTGTTAACTTAATTATTTATGCTAACAGATAATAAGCAAGAGATCATTACTATCTAGCAGAACTTTTGCCTTCAGCCTGAAAATGGCAATGAGAAAAAAGTAACTGACTTTAAATTTTCTTATTGTTAGTGGGATTGTGCGCTTGCTGTTCCTCTTTTAATACAGTAAATCTTATTGTAATTCTGAGACCTCTTTGCTGTTGTTAATCATATTAGGTCTGGTGCATCTTTATTCCAGGGGTAAATTAATCTGTGTTTATATTTGAAAGTAAATATCAATAATACTTTCCCCCTTCACGGTTAGTGTTTTCCTGGCATTTTTAGTTTTGTTTTTAGCTCTCCACTGTGGTTTAGAATAAGCCTGCACCCTAGCTGGCAAACAGCAGTGTACATTTTGCTGATTCCCATATGCTATCTGGTATATTTATATCAAACTTATTTTTATATAAAGAGCAAGTTTAATTTTACTTTTTATAAAATACCTTCATTTTTTGGGAACAGCTCTGAATGGAGAGTCCAATTTATTTAAGACTGTGGACATATTCCATTATACAGTTCATTCAAATGAGCCTGATTTTAACATGCTCACCCCTTTGCTCACCCCTTTCCTCCTGCCAGTACTTAATGTAGGTTGAAAAGTGACCAATAGGAGCTACAGAATACAGATTGTGAATAATCTCTTATATCAGTATTTTTACCATTATGGCTCACATCTGTGCACCCTTCATTGTCTCTCTGTATTGAAGAGGTGTGTAGCCCTTTTGTCCTTTCACTAACATTTTGTTTTCAGTATTGTGGACTTTAACTATTGACATGTCCAGTTCCTCAGAACTGGCTTGTAGGAGTCAGTTAACATTACACTTGAAGCGCAGTTCTTGTGACAGATCTAGTTCCAACAGTGACTGTTTGTTTTTTTTGTTTTGTTTTTTAAAGTCAGGTTCCGTACTAGTGTCTGATTCTAGATAAAATGAGTGTAGTTTACAAGTAAAGTATGTAACACCATCCCTTATGCTCATCGTAGGCTTCGTCAAGCAAAATTATTTCTTGCACCTCATCATGTGTAATTAAAGTTCTGCAGGGCAGATTATTCTCTTAGTGACACCTATGCTGCATGTCACTGTTTTAGTAGGCTAGTACAGATGGTGCTGGTTGGAGCTTGGTAAATGATTTCCTCCTAAAATTTCTCAGAATATCTGTGGCCTGTCTACACTAGTACAGACGCTGGTGGTATGAATGATTGAAAATTCTAGGGGAAATTGACTAGAGTAGACATGGCTGGATATAATGGTATTGGCTCTGAAGGGCCAACAGAGGTAAAAAGCAGAAAACCAAACTTGTTTTATGACAAGTAGAAATGAGTAACATACCGAAAGTTACCAGCTAAGACAGACCATCAGTTTTCTGACCTATCTCAAAGAATGATTTTTTAAAGTACTGTACGTAGGAGAACATAGGAGTTGGGGAAGTAGTACTGAAACGTGGGTAGGTAGAGGTCTGGAGCTGTGTTCCCTTGCTTCCAGGCTAGGAGTATTGTGGAGGCTCCATGTTTATATAGGCTTTAGCAGGAGCTTCATTCTGGAGGTAGGGGAGGTTTCCACTAATGTGGAGTCTTTGAGGATGGTAGAATTGGAAAGGGAGGTCTTCCTTCATCCTCTGTGCCAATGGTTTTCAAACTTTTTAGGCTGTGTACCCCTTTCCAAATAATACAGTCTAATACGCCCCGTCATATGAAATAGGGTCAAAATATGCCTATGTTTAGATTGCCACGTCTTACTAAGTAAAATGTGGTGTTCACCATTGCAGGATTTTTCTCACATAGCCCCTGACGAGAGCTCACATAACCAAGTTTGAAAACCACTGCTGTATGCTAAAAGTGCTGGAGTGCTCACGGGGTTAGCCCAAAAATACACAATGCAGCAGGTGATTGCCTGATGATCCTTGGTAGAGGAAAGTGTTTAAAAACAACCCTTTAGCGGTGTTGTTTGTTTGTCTTTAAAAGAAAGTGAGAGGTGGGGGATCTTAGAGAAATATGGGACAGGTTTAGATTTAAATCTTAAAACCCTTACTGCTATAATGCGAAGGGTTTTGGTTTCTCATTTTGGCAGGCCAGGAACAATTCTTTAATATTTAGGAGAGGCATATCCCCCAGGATATCAGTGGGAAGCCTTGCTTGAGTTGAGATTGTGTGTTATCTAAGGGTATGGTTACACTTACAGGATTATAGCACTGTTGGTTATAGCGGTCCCCTTATACAGCAATATGTATAGCGCTATTGTGTGTCCACACTGAGACGCGCCAGTGGTATAGCATGGCCACATTTGCGGCACTTCATGCGGCATTAAGAGCAGCGCATTAGGGCAGGTATCCCACAGAGCACCTCTTCCCGATCTGGTGCAATGCCTTGTGGTGGCGGGGCGTCACTTGCGGGGCATTCTGCATCCTGTTCCAACTACCCATAATGCTTCATGGCATATCCCAGCAATCCCTGGGTTTCCGTCCACCTCAGGCGCCATCTTTCAACGGTTTCAGCAAGGCACTCTCCGTCTTCCATTTTCGTGTGCCGCAGTGAATCCACAACTGCTAAGGGACATGCTGACGACTGTCACCAGCACATCTCTGTGTGCAGTGGAGTTAATCCTTGACATGCAGGATGACAGTGATGAGTCTGAAGATGAGATCGAAGTGGTGAACACATTTGACACGAAGCTTCTTGTGTCATTAACGAACATGCTAACGGCCGAGGAACGCCACTTCTGGGCACGGGAAACGAGCACTGAGTGGTGGGATTGCATTGTCATGCAAGTCTGGGACGACAAGCAGTGGCTGCAAAACTTTCGCATGAGAAAAGCCACTTTCATGGGACTGTGTGCTGAACTCGCCCCTGCCCTGCGGCGCAAGGACACCAGATTGAGAGCTGCCCTCCCGGTGGAGAAGCGGGTGGCTGTCGCGATCTGGAAGCTGGCCACGCCAGACAGCTACCGATCGGTGGCCAACCACTTTGAGGTGGGAAAGTCGACTGTTGGAGTTGTGCTGATGCAAGTGTGCAGGACCATTAATCGCATCCTGCTACAAAAAATCGTGACTCTGGGTAACATGCATGACATTGTTGCTGGCTTTGAAGAGATGGGTTTCCCTAACTGTGGAGGGGTGATAGATGGGACCCATATACCTATTCTGGTGTCTGCCCACCTAGCAGACGAGTGCATTAACCGAAAGGGGTACTTCTCCATGGTTCTCCAGGCGCTTGTGGATCACCGTGGGCGTTTTACTGACATTAATGCGGGCTGGTCTGGAAAGGTGCATGACGCACGCATCTTCCGCAACATTGGCCTGTTCATGAAGCTGCAAGCCGGGACTTTTTTCCCAGACCAGCGGATCCCCATGGGGGAAGTCGAAATGCCTATCGTGATTCTTGGCAATCCTGCTTACCCTTTAATGCCCTGGCTCATGAAACCCTACACAGGGAGCCTGGACAGCAACCAGGAAAGGTTCAACTACAGGCTTAGCCGGTGTCGAATGACTGTGGAATGTGCTTTTGGGTGTCTCAAAGCACGCTGGCGCTGTCTTTATGGGAGGCTAGACTTGGCTGAGGGAAGTATCTCCGCGGTTATTTCCGAATGCTGTGCCCTACATAATCTTTGTGAGTGGAAGGGCGAAGGCTTCACTCAGGCATGGTCCTCGGAGGTTCAATGCCTGGAGGCCATATACGCACAGCCAGAGAGCAGGGCTCTTAGAGGGGCCCAGCGCGACGCTGTTAAGATCAGGGATGCCTTGAGGGAGCATTTTGAGGCTGAAAGCCAGTTCTAAAGGGAAGTGCAGAGGGAGGGAGGGATGGAGGGAGAGAGGGAGTGTGCATTCTTTTAATAGGAACAGGCATTTGCTTTTCTGTAGCCACTAATAATCTATGTACACTGAATAAAGAGACCCATTTATTAAGAAGACAATTCATTTATTCAACAGCTACTTCGGTTGCTGAAAGAAAAGATTTTGATGCATGTGAGGGGGAAGCGGGAGGAGGTGCAACTGGGGTGGGATGGGGTCAGTCAGAGATTGGAATATGTCCGGATCTCTGAGTCTCCAGTGCCCTCAGAGTTGCCGTGTCCCCTGAACCCCATTTGCAGAGGGCAGTAAGGCATGTTATTAGGGGTTGACTGCAGTGGATAAGGGTCCTGGGTTTGGGGGTTGTTCGGTGAAGACAGAGGGGTTGGAGGCAGCTGTGGATGGTGATAACCAGATAGCTGATGAAAGTGGCCTGGAGGGTACAGAGGGCCAGAAGGGGAAAGGTTTGGGGGCAAATGATAAAGGAAGCGGAGAGTGTGGCGCTTCTCCTCCTGAATGGTGGTAATCCACTGCATAGTCTCCAGTTGAAGCTGCAGTAATGAGAGCAGCTTATCGGTGCTTTTCCGCCGGTGAATTGCGTTCTCCTGCTGCGCCTTCTCCCTCAACTTGCTCTGATCCTCTCTCCACCTCTGTGCAATTCGATTCTCCATTACAGCCTGTTGCATTACTTGCTGTACTAGATCCTCTTTGCTCTTTCGTGGCCTCTTCCTCAGTCACCTCAGCCTCTGAGCTGTTGATAACGGCGATGGCGCAGGGCTCAAGGCCGATGGTTCTAAAAGAAAAAGATACATGTAACAGTGGCTCCCTTGTAAACAGCAGACATGCCTATGATTCCCCCGCATTCTCCGTTTGCCTGTCCCGCAGAGAGCACACAGACAATAATGGAGCCCCTGCCATGGTGAGTCCTCTCCAGAGGCAGGGGAAATGATTGCTTCCCTGCCGTACTGTGCTGTGGCGAGGGAGGAGGGGGGAGTGCCGGGAAGTGGCGGGAGCCCTACTCTGAACACTGTCCCAACATTCTCTGTAGGTGTTCGTCCTGGAAGATATCTCGCTGCTGCGGGTCACAGAGGAAGAAAGAGAGGGGATTCTAATGAGATGCGGCTTCTGCCCAGGGCCATATGCAGCTTGGCTCTGTGCAGCAATGCCCCCCCGACCCATTGTAGCACAGTGCCAGGGACTAGTGACCGGGATGGGGGCCACTCTTGCTCTCCCGGGAAACCTGCACAGGCACATTGCAAGCGCTCTTATTGAGACCTTTGAAGAGATTACTGATGACGATTACCACGATGTGATAGACTACGTCAGTGCACTGTTCCACATGTAGGCAAGCATCCCTTTCAACCCCAAGCTGCCTGCCTTCCCAATAGAAAAGCAGCTTTACCTCCGCAATCCGCTGCTGAGCTGCCCCCTGCAACCGCTGGACGCTGCGGCTGGCTGCCCTCCTCCTGGCTTGAGAAGAGCTTCTGGCTGCATGCATCCAGGGACTCCTCCGTGCCCTGGGTCGCTGCCACCTCCTCCTCCTCTTCGTCCTCCTCTTCACCCCCTCCTTCACTGGTGGGCTGGGAAGTGTCCGTGGTGGTCGATGAAGTGACCATAGGATCACCATCAAGTATCGCATACAGCTCCTTATAAAATCTGCAAGTCGCCGGGGCTGCCCTGGAGCAGCCGTTTGCCTCGCGGGCTTTGCGATACGCATTCCTAAGCTCCTTTACCTTAACACGGCACTGCAGGGTGTCCCGCTCATGGCCTCTTTCTGCCAACGCCCGTGATATCTGCCCATAGGTATCATAATTCCTGCGGCTAGACCGAAGCTGAGACTGAACAGCCTCTTCCTCCCCAACAGCTGATGAGGTCCAGTACCTCGCTATTGCTCCACGCTGGGGATCACCTATTGTGAGGAGGCATGGCACGTGGAGTCATGATCAATCAGAATGATCACCTGCAAGGATTCCCTGAGAGCACGCCACGCTTGACTGGAGCAAACAGGAAGGGGATTTTCAGATTTCCCTGGAACTTTAAAGGGCGGGTCTGACGTGTGGTCACCTGAGGACAGGACAAAAGAGTTTGCAAGTGATGACCAGAGTGGCTCGAACGGGAATTATGGGATGCGCTGGGCTGGAGGCCAATTAATACGCAGTGAGTGTTCACATTCTCGCTGTAGCGCTACAGCAGCTGCGCTACAGCCCTTATTCCTCGTGCGGAGGTGGATTACCAGGAGCGCTATAACTCCGCAGTTTATAGCACTCTACGTGCCTTGCCAGTGCAGACGGGTAGGAGGTCATAGTGCTCCTGGGGGCTTTATAGCGCTATAAAGTGCCAGTGTAACCATGGCCTAAGTATAGAGTTCCTAGCGAAAATAAAATACATTTATTCCTCTTTGAATTTTATCCTTTTCTTTCAGTTATATCCGTTTCCTTTTCTTTTGTAAAATAGGGAAATTCACTCTGACATGGTGGTTAAATTTCTGAATAAGTGAGAACATTATCTTTTAAAATTAGCTATCAGAAGCAATTTCATGCATGGATCAGAATTAGCTCTCCCAGGGTTCACTTGATTTGTAGTTGACAACTTGTTTAAACAAAGAAATATCTATCTTTAAAGCACTCATTTACAATCCCATAGGTAATCTGATAATGAAGTGATGAAATACAATTCCTCTTGTTGTACTATGGTGTTAGACCCCTGGACATTGACAGTTTTCTCATTTTCTTGCCAGTGCAAAAAGATTGCTATGTATGAGAGCCAAACTAGAGTAAGTAGCTTTGTAATCCTATGTATGCAACCACATGTTGCAAACTCTATACTTAAGGGTTTTTTTAATCATATCTTTGAGTTTATCTTCTCTACATGACTTGGCAGGAAAAGCACCTGAGCCTTTAATCTCCTGAAGATAAGGGGGCTGGCTCATTTAGCCATCTTATCTTATCTTTATGGGCCAGATGGGAAGCTGCCAGGATGTTCATTTTGAACTCTTTAGTGGGCTGATCAGACAGTTAAATGTAAAAGGGATAAGGTAAATACATATGAAGGTATACTATAACTTGCATTAGATATTTTGAAACCAATTTAAATTTTCCAGGAAATAATGTAAATAGTCTTTCCTAATTCCCTCTATAAATTAACTGCTGTCTAGTGACTGTAGAGAGTCATTATCAAACTGTACAGTTCATTCAACTACAGAAAGAATAGTGTGTGCATCCCGTAGGTGTGTTTGACTTCATTGGAAAACACTGCAGATTGACACTCTGTAAACAAGGCAGATTCAGACCTGTAGCAGCAGAATGGCAGCATGCTGTATGCAAAATCCAGAATTCAGAACAATATGGCCTATTGCAGGGGTAGGTAACCTATGGCACGGGCTCCAAAGGCGGCATGTGAGCTGATTTTCAGTGGCACTCACACTGCCCGGGTCCTAGCCACCGGTCCAGGGGGCTCTGCATTTTAATTTAAGTGAAGTTTCTTCAACATTTTTAAAAACTTATTTACTTTAAATACAACAATAGTTTAATTCTATATTATAGACTTATAGAAAGACACCTTCTAAAAAGGTTAAAATGTATTACTGGCATGCGAAACCTTAAATGAGAGTGAATAAATGAAGACTCGGCACACCGTTTCTGAAAGGTTGCCAATCCCTGGCCTATTGGTTCCAAACCGGTAATCCACACATGATTTGCATGCGATCTCACTATCAGATCACACAATGCTGGCTCTCCTCCTTTTCAGAGAGTAGAGATTCATTACAGCTAAAAATATGTAAATGCTTTCAAAGAAAAATATTAGGAAAGTAGTTGCTGTAGTTCCTCAACAGTGGTATCCAGGAGGCTGTGCTTGAATGGAATGTGAGGTCTCCTGACATGGGACATACTATGAAAAAGTTTGGTATGTACTTTGACAATGGAGTCAGCATATCAAAAAAATCAACATTAAAGTGCAGCTCTACTCTGAAAGTGAGTGTAGAAATGGTATTTTGGAGTTCTACTGGTTTTTTGCTGGGGGGGGAGTGTTTCTGTGAATTTCCACAGATGTAACTGGTTGGAATTTAGTAAATTCACTTGAACAAGAAAAAAAATGAGAAAAATTGAGCTGAATTTTTAAAGTAGGCTCTTGTAAAGAACAGTGAGAACTTACTTGTATCATTAAAAAGACAGGACATTAAATTCACACAGGCCAAAAATCTATTAAAATTGTGCCATTTTTACATAGTTACCTTTCAGAGAAGAACTGCAATTCAGAGGTCCTTCCCACGAAAAGTAATTAGATTGATATCATAAAGGTATGATAAATGTTTAACAAAGATATTTACTTTGTTTTTGTAGAGTGTTTCAGATTAAATAGATATTAACAAAACCAAACTGTCATCCTGAATAAAAATCACCCTTTAATTCAGGTTTCAGTTCTTTGGTACCTGTAATGTCAAACCTACTATCTTTTGGTAAATGAGACCTGAGTGTGAATAATGTAAATGCACAGGCAGTAAGACTTTGGGCTTGCCTACACAGAGAAGTTGCACCAGTTTAACTAAAGGTGCAATATTAAACCAGTACAGCTTTGTATGTGGACTCTTTCCACACAGCTGCATTGGCTTAATATTGCAGCTTTAGTTAAACTGGTGCAATGTCTGCGTGTAGACCAGGTCAAGGTTTTGTTTTTTTGTTTTTTGTTTTTTTTTAAAAAAAAAAAAAAAAGCAACATTTGGGCCTTTTTTTATATATCTCTTAGAATTTATGCTCATTTTTGCTTCTCTTTTCATGTTGCCTTATACCAACCTGAATATATTTATGCCACATTCTGACACTAATATAAGTGTACTGTTTTTTGTTAAGCTGACTTTATATAGTAATTAACTTCTCAATCTCAAACTAGAGGTTACTTGCTTTACAGTCCATTTTGATGGTTCCTCTTTATGATATCTTGCTGTTTCAGCGGCATTCTGTAAGTGGACCAATATCAACCTCCAAACCCCTTACACCTTTGTCAGACAAAAGACCAAGCTATGCAGAAATCCCCGTTCAAGGTAAGTATTCTGCTTCATTAGCTTTACTACTTGAAGTGCTACCATTGGCTTGTAATTGGTATCTTTAATATAAAGAGTAAAGTGAGTAGTGGTGCTTTCACATTTTTTTTAATGAGAAAAAATTATAAATACTGAATGTGACTTGTACCCACCAAAACTAGGAATTTGAGAGAGGCTGAAACACAAAACTTTGGTGTATGTCAGTATATATGTATCTTATCCAAAAGTTGCATTTATGATGAGGAGAGAGACTCATTCTCATGAAATATACATTTTTTTCACTTGAATTCAAGAATTGCTATCCCAAGCAAATAATTCCTGGTACTTTTCTGAATGTAGTAGCTGTTTGCACAGTTAATCTTTCTTTAAAAATTGCTGCCAAAACTTATTAAACATATTCCATAGATAATTCCAGCTCAAAAGGTTGAGGGGATCCTGAGCATCCGAATATTATTCTTTACTTCCCTTTATAAAGACCCTTGAAAGTATTCAGTTTTTGTTTGTATGGATTTCAATAGCTACCTGTTTTGTTTCAGAGTGGTTTTAATGAAATATTGTTTGCCTGAAATTATATTAATTATTCAGAACAGATTCATGAATGAAATCCTAATAATCGTATTTCGTTATGACTTTTTATTGTTAATTTGACATTAAAAGAATGAATAGCTTTTTCTACAAATGCAACATGTAATTAACAGCAAATTGATTTGTGTGGTATTAACATTTACTGACACCAGCGAGTTTTATATGTAACTCTTCCAGATCTAACTTGTGACAGCAGGTGGCCTTTTTGTGAGCCACCTCGTTTCTGCCTCCTGAATGTGCAGCAAACAGCTTTTAGAAACTCTTCACTTATGCAGCTTGTGCCTGCTTTTAAGTTGTGATCATTCCTTTCATTTTCAGTCTGATAACTTTAGCTTGTAATATGTCAGAATTCTAATGTTTCACTATCAACAGCCTTGTCACAGCCTAGCCTCGTACCACAGGCAGGCTAGTACATTGCGACTGGTTCCCTCAGCCATTCCCAGCAGGGCATTCTTCACCATAAACACTGGCTTCTTCCCATCAAGTATGTGACTCATAACATAATTTATATTTAAATGAAATTCCCAGGTGTGTATCTTTCCTCATTAATTGTCTCATAGGTTATAGTTAAGGCTAACATTTCGTCATGGTTATTTTTAGTAAAAGTAATGGACATGTCATCCGCAATAAACAAAAATTCACAGAAGCTGTTAACTGTCTTTGACTTTTGCTGCTGCAGCTTCATGGCTTGGAGCTGTGGGGTTCCCCCTCTGCCTGTGGCAGTTCCAAGATGCATGGGGGGACACTCTCTGCCCACGGCAACTGGGAGCTGCAAGGTGACCATATTTCCCAGAGAGAAAACTGGATACTCCCAGCCACTCACCTGAGGCATCTCTTCTCACCCCCACCCCGTACCCTTGTGAGGCTGTCTCCCTTTTCTGTAACCCTGAGGAAGGCCCCCGCAGGGGTCTGTCACTGGAACCTTGCAGGGGGCCCACGGTCACTTGTTGCTGGAACCCTGCCCTCTAGCTGCCACCTCCAGTGTCCCGCAGTTCCTAGGGCTGCAGCAGAGAATGTCAGGGAGGTCTCTGAAAGTCACGATTCCATTACTTCCATGATCTCTATGACATAAACATAGCCTTAGTTATAGTCTCCTGAACTTCTGGTCTCTGTTAGTGGAACACAGAGCTCCAATGTTCCCATGTGCATCTTTGGCAAATTACTAAAAAAAGATTTTAAAAGGTTTTCTCGCCCATGTATGAATTCTGTAGAGTTCATGCTCATGTGGATTTTTGACAGAGCCATCCCATGCCCTGCTATCAGGATATGCATGCCTTTAAAAGTGCCAAATGCCAAAAAGTGAAGTCAAATGCAAAGCCAGACCAACATGGCACTCATGACATGAAGTCATGCTCCTTTGTCCCAGAAGACTATCCAAAGTCTTAAAAAGAGGACATTTATATGTACTTACTGTATTATTGTCCACGGTTTTAAGATTAAAAGTACAGGGTATACTAGCACATGCAAATGAATTACATTTTCTTTGCTATGTTATCAATATTCAAGAAATGGTGCTTTGACAGCGAGACAGAAAACTGAATTAAGTTAACAAGTGTTGATATCTCTATTTCCTAATAGTTCCATGTTCTGGTAACGTTGTTTTGTCTGTCAAACTCTGTTCACAATGTGCCCTTCCTGTAAGAAGGAATTGTTTTTGTATGCTGGGTGTCGCTGTCTGATTTATGCCTGTTAGGGAGCTTTTTTGTAGACATTTTTTCAAGATAATTCCCATATGACTCCAAGACACATATTTCATCTTTAATTATGTACATATATGCCAGACTTCTTTCGGTACTTTTGTTGAATGAATATTGGGTTATTTGCTCAGTAATGTGAGGGTTTTAATTTTAGAATACTTGAATTTTTTTAAGTAAAATTGAAAATCCTTACCAAGTAAATGATTCAACATCTTAAATTGTTGTAACAGAATACATGGGTAGACATAAGCGTTAGAAATGTATACATTCAGTAATCTGAAAGACTTGTTGCCGGCCAGGACCTGTGTTCAGAGTTCTTCGTTTCTCCTGCAAAAGTTAATAACTTAAATATATTAAGTGCTCATAAAGGCAGCTGTGTTCTTTACATTGTTTTATGCCTTTAACATAGTCAACTTGTACCAGAGAGAGACAAAATTCTGAATACTAGGCATGGTAGGTAAGAAATCTGTTTACTTTTTAAATGTATATATTTGTATTTTTTACATCTATGTTGCTCATATGCCAGTATATTCTGTTAATGAATTAGGTTCATTTATATTTTTAAGCACTTCTGTTAATTTTTTCTCAAAAAATTACTGACTCATTGGATTTTATGTATTTATTAACTATATATAGTTGTATAACTCTTTAACCAGGTGTCTTTTGTGTGCTCGTTATTTTAAAGAATTTGTTTTAAAATTTATTTTTAATCTAAAAGTTTGATCAAAATGGGTCTTATGTTTATACAAAATCCCTTTTATTGCTAGATTTATCTTTTTAAGAAATTAATTTTTCATTGACTGCCAATGTGCAGAACTAATTTTTCATCATTTTAGCGTTTAAAGCAGTTTCTTACTATGGAATGAAAAAAGATTGTTACAACAATGATGGATTTGAACTCCATAGATAGGGCCCTACCAAAATCACAGTTCATTTTAGTCAGTTTCATGGTCACAAGATGTTATCTGAAATTATGAAATTTTTTTTTTATTTAAATCTGAAATTTCAGTGTTGTAATTGTAGGGGTCCTGACCCAAAAAAGAGTTGGGGAGGAGGGTATCGCAAGGTTATTGCGGGGGGGAGAGGGGGATTGTGATACTGCTATCCTTACTTCTGCACTGCTGCTTGTGTATGCTGCTTTCAGAGCTGAGCGCCTGACCAGCGGCAACCGCCCTCTGGCTCCTAGCTCTGAAAGCAACCCAGAAATAAGGGTGGCAATACTGTGACTCTCTCCCTCGCCCCTCAATAACCTTACAAACCCTCACGCACAACCCCTCTTTGGGTCAGGACCTCCAGTTTGAGAAATGCTGGTCTCCCCCATAAAATTGATGTAGTATAGGGTAAAAGCACACAAAAGACCAGATTTCGTGGTTCGTGACATGTTTTCATGGCCGTTAATTTGTGTTTACAAGCTTCATTATAGCAAATTATAGCAATAGTTGACTAAGGAGTGTTGTGGAGGGATGGTTAGGATGGCTCCGTGGTGAACTTCATGGTAACAGGCAAACCTTCAGCCTCCTCCTAGGCAGACACATAATCACTTATCTGTCACAGTAAAATAGATGAACCAATTATATAATTCATAAATGATGATCACAGTCTCTGCACTGATCGTATCCCTACAACTGAAATCTGCATTAATGATGCATCTGTTCTTTTTCCTCTAAGAACATTTGTTGAGAACGTCCTCTACGAGCAGACCAGCCTCATTGCCAAGAGTACCTGCCATGGAAAGTGCCAAATCTATTTCAGGTAATAACATGTATCTAGTTGCCTGATAAAAGCAGGAAACCTTTGTTTTCAGTGCTGTAGTTACATGCCCAATCCACTGTTTTTAGAGAGAATTTCTGTCTTCTGACTGATAGATTCTGCAACCACTTAGCAATTGATGTATGCAAGCATCACTTGCTTGTTTGGAATTGTTTATTTTTAAATGTCAAAGTCTAACCTTGTCTTTATACTTGAAAAAAACATAAAATCCCTTGATAAAACATTCTGACCTATTAGATCAAACAGAACTGAGCAGCTTAACTCTGTGGATCAATTTCCGCCTATGGTATATTTTAATAGTTGTGTGTATATTCTAGAACCAAGATTCATGCATGACTTATCTTCAACCATCCAGGAAATGAGTATTATTCTATAACCTTTCTTATCAACATTACACAGAATTTTGACTTGCAAGATCCACAGAAATGTTTGTTACGAGTTTTTTAGCTTTTACCTTTGGATACAGGTTTTTTTAAGTTATAAAAAAAATGGCACTACACTCAGACTTCTGCCTTATCTAGGTAATTTAATAGACAGCAATTTAACATGCCTTTCATTATTCTTTTTCTGTTATAGGTCTTCTTCTATTGCAAAGAATTCCATCCAGCTAATTTATTTTAAATAAGAGACTGCTAGGTTTTGTGGTAGCGTATTATCATACATTAATACACGAGATGGTTACTATAAAGCCTTTAAACATACTCCTTTATATGTCACTCTGCAAAATTTGTGCTAGCCATGTAGGGGAAGTGACTGTGTTTGTAATTAATCATTTTTAAAATATGCTTCCAAAACTGAAAATATTTACACAGGCTACCACTTTCAGTGTCATTTAGTTTATATAGAAAGTTGAGTCCTTGCTAATTTGAAGTAAACAAAAAAACAAACCCTAGATTTAATAAAAACAAACCTAAGTATAATATAAAACCATGTACCTATTTCTAAATTCCAATGCATATTTTAAAACAAACTTTCCCATGCAATATGTGCAGCACATATGTTGCAACATTGAGACCCTGGAAGTGGTTCAGAATACAAACAAAAAGTGGGTCTGAGTGTGTGCTTTTTACCATCCAAGTTGAGAGAGAGAGAGAGGTTGAAAAGCAAGTAAATAGTACAAATGGTGAAAAGTAAATTGTATTTTTAAAGCTTTCAATCTTGTGACATATGTAAGAAAATGTATTTAAAACAAGATTTTCAGATGTCTTTTAACCATACAAAAGAGTAATATTTTGTAATTTTTATTTTAATGCTTTCCTAATTTATTGTGCAAGGTATTTATAAATTAACATAATCCCCGATACCAATACAAATTAAATCTCTCTGGAATTATTTTGAAGCATTTTGTATTTTTCTGTTTTGCACAGATGCAATCAGTAGCTTGTTTGCAGGTTTAGGAAGCAAAGCTCAGCTTCCCCACTTTTATTTAACTAGAAAATACTCTATATAGAGGAAGAACATACTGCTACACAGCCATTCTGAGTTTTGGCATACGTTCAGGATGTGATGTTGGCACCAGCAGGTGAAACGCAAAATGTTTGCAGGGTACTAAATCGCTACTCCTTTTTTTATGTAAACTCAGATTGTCTTGGTCATTTTATAATTAAAATTTTCATCAGACAACTTAATGGCAGCCCATACTGTTCCAGGGTGTTACATGGGTACTTTTGATTGTTAATGAGAATCTCCCTCTGACTACTGATTAGGCTAGCTGTCACAGCTAGTAGGATTTCTTCTTCATGTCATCTGACAACTTGCAAGTGCCTGTTTTATTTTGAACTTTTAATATTTGAACAAATTATATAAAAAAAATCCCAAAATTCTAACATCATAATTACTTTTGCATGGACTGTAAGAAAAATATAATAGTTTGGTTTTATGTAATGTCTCCCCCACTCAAGACATTCCAAGACTGTTAGAGAGATGGCATAAAGGCATCCACTCAGCAAATTGCCCTTGCTTCAGGTAAAATTTAATCATACAAAACTTTGGTAATGTTATCAATTTACCCCTTTCCTAAAACTTTTCACTAAGGGTGAAATGTCAAGAATTAAATGATGTAGGCTTGTGTGTTTCTTACTCTGTGAAGTTATATATTTATTTTTAGAGTTTTTTTGAATTTTCTCCCATTCAGTGTCTAGACGAAGTAGTGAAGAAATTAAACGGGACATTAGTGCACCTGATGGAGCATCTCCAGCCTCTCTCATGGCAATGGGAACCACCTCACCACAACTCTCTCTCTCCTCCTCTCCTACAGCATCTGTCACCCCTACAACACGGAATCGAATAAGGTACAACCCATTATTACACAGTATGTGTTCAAACCAGTATTAATTTTAGAGATGTGAAACACCATATTGTGCAAGTATAGAATTTAGTCCTCGGATTAAACATCGATGTTTGACTGTTAACTTTGCAGTAATGCTCTTCAGTCATCTCTGGAACTTTGCATAGACTCTTTGTAACACCTTAAGGCCTGGTGTCCTGGAAAGACAGGTCCCAGGCCACTTATGGCTTAATGGGTCAATACCAACATCTTAAACTCCACCAGGAAACCAGCAGATGATCAGGTCAGATCACTGAGCTTTGAAGTCATGTATTTGTAGTGAGAAACTACATGTAACAAGTCACTTGTAACATTCTGAACCAGCCTCAGTTTTGCATTAATTTAAGATTTGGCTCCATGTAGAGCATTTGGCAAAGGTATAATTCATCTTACTGATGCTGATATTTTAATATGCTAGAAAGAACAGCAATCTTATTTTATATGGTGGGATATCATGGGGAAAATATTCTTCACTTTTATAGTTTCTTCTATACAAGGACTCAAAACATTTTATAAATATCAAGTCTTACAACACACATGAGCTAAGTACATTTCACAGGTTGGGAAACTGGTCCACAGAGGTTAAATGAGTTTCCCAATATCACATGACAGTAAAACTTCTCATTGACAGGTAAATTAATAAATACATTATAACACTGAGAAATTGTTTGCAGCTCTGGACATTATCCAGAGCAATGATTTCACTGAGATTATTTGAGGTGTACTTCAGCATTCATTCATTGTGTGAAGTTCTTTGCCTATGTACAGTTTGTTAATTTAATTTACAGGTAATTTACAGCTAACACTAAAGAAACAGACAGTTTATTGGCAATATCATGTTTTCATTTTGAGTAAGGGTAAAAATTTCACTAACATTTCTACACAAATCTTAAACTCTGAAGATTTACACCTGAACTGTTTGCAGACAAAAGGCTGCAATGAAAGTATGCAATTATGAATAAGGTATAGATGGAGAATGGCCATCACAATAACACAACTGCTCTGCGTAAGTATAAAGTAGCGTGCTAGGCCCAGTAGGAAGAAAACCCGCTGCTATTAGAGCCATGGAACGGAAGTGTAATGAAAAATAATTGCCCCATGGGAATCTTCTTCAGAATAGAACTGCTGTTGGGTTTTTAATATATTGTGTGTAGCTTGCAACATTTTATTATAGTATGTAAAATAAGGATTTGAAGAAAATAAATCTTTTCAAATCTACACAATGAATGTGGGCACACCCCTGGGCTCCAACTTGGAACCGTAAATCAGTTCTTTGATTTGGAATACAGTTGGCCTATGAGATTCATTTTAAGATTTATATCAATTAACAATCTATTTCTCATTGTCTCCCTACAATTCATTTTCATTTGTTTCCTTCCACACTGTTTTCATAACACTAAGAACTTGACATAAACCATGTGCCTTAGTGGAATTTGGGAACAGGCTGTACAGTTCCCTCATGGCTACCCAGCATGTTTAACGTGAAAGGAGAATTTTGACTTAGGTTTCTTATATGTTGTCACAAATCTTATAGGGTGTTATCTCCATTCTTTTCTTAAATTCTAGTGGCATTACATAATCTTCATTTTAGTGTGAAAACACAAACTCCAAATTAATTAACTTAGGCAAGAATGTGGGTTGCTAAAGCATGTGCTGATCTGGAGATATGAGAAAATTTAATTCCTCAAGGCACCAGTCTAGCAGCATAGAGTCATAGAAATGTAGGTCTGGAACAGACCTCGAGAAGTAAAGAATTGTCCCCTGCTTGCACCGAGGCATGACCAGGTAAATCTAGACAGTCCCTGACAGGTGTTTGTTTAACCTGTTCTTTAAAACCTCAAATGATGGGTTTTCCATTGTCTCCCTTGGAAACCTATTATAGAGTTAACTACCCTGCTAGTTAGATTTTTCCTAATATCTAATCTGAATCTCCTTTGATGCAGATTAAGTCCATTACTTCTTATCCCACCTCCAGTGGATAAGAAGAACAGCTGATCACAGTCCTTTTTATAACAGCCCTCAACATATTTGAAGACTGTTATCGGGTCCCCCCCAGTCTGCTGTTCTCAAGACTAAACATGCTAATTGATTTAACCTTACCTCATAGGTCAGATTTTCTAAACCTTTTACATTTTTGTTGCTCTCCTCTGGACTCCATCAATATGTCCACATCTTTCCTAAAGTGTGGCACCCAGAATTGGACATAGTACTCCAGTTGAGGTCTCATCAGTGCAGAATAGTGAGAAGGTTACCTCCTGTCTCTTATACACGACACTTACAACATTCTAATATACCCAAGAATGATATTGGCCTTTTCTGACCCAGTATGGTCATTCTTATGTTCTTAATACTATGGGAGACCATATCAAAAGCTTCACTAAAGTCAACGTATATCAAATCCACCACTTTCCCCATATCCACAGAACCATTTATCTCATCCTAGAAGGCAAAAGATTGGTCAGGCATGACTTGCCCTTGGTGAATCCACGTTGACTGTTTCTGATCACCTTCTTCTCCTTCAAGTGCTTCAAAATGGATTTCTTGAGGACCTGCTCCCTGATTTAGCCCTTTCAGTTGCATAAGAAATCCTTTATTACTGAAAGACTTACTGTAACTACAGAAATGTTAATTTCAGTAATAACACTATTAATGTAGCTGTTTTTCTTTTCAACGATGTGATTTTTAGTTTAAAAAACCTGATATTTATAATTCAAAATTGTCATGAAAACATACCAGTTTTTGCTCCTGACCTTTATCATAAGGAAAAATGAATATTTCCTTTCCCACAAAAAAACCTCCCTTTCCTTGGGTGAATGGGCAAACTCAATTTTTCAAGGCTTTCAGTATCCTTGTTTGTCTTATTCATAAATACACCAAAAATTATGCATTACTTATGGATACTTATGGGCCTATATCTGTAATTGTGCTTAGTGGGAATTGGACACCATTCCATTACAAATAAAGTAGATAATAAACATAGTCTTATTGGTCTATTTTATATGCAGACAATCTCCTTGAGCATGTCCGTCTTACTGAAAGCTCCAGATCTTGGGACAAACAGTCTGTTTGCAGTAACTGAGAGCTATTAATATTCAAATTTCTTGCTGTTTCAAGGTTACATTCTTAATCAACCATGAGATGCAAAAGAGATACCATCAGTTTATTGTTTTAAAACACAAATTAAAGTTGTTTAAATTAGCTTATTGTTCAGGTGGATGGCAGTGTAGTCTGACACATTAGCTTAATATTACGAACTCTTAGAAAAAGCATTTGTATATAAAGGTCTAGAGAGGAGACTTCAATTTAAAATAAATGAATCCTAAAGTAAGTGGTAACTGACTTACACCAGTGGTAAAAATGCCAAAAAGTATTTATACAGTCATGGAGTGTTTTTGTCTGACAAGTCTACACAGTGATTGCCAGTGGAACAATTTATTTGATCCCATTTAACGGGGGAAATTTTTGCAGGCTTAACTGGATATATTTCTCCTTCAGACAGCATTTTGAGCCTTATTCTTCTCACTGGGATGGATATTCGCTTTGCTAACTGTTATTGCAAAAAGTGGCCTGATATCAAAACTTTACTGTTTTCCTCTACTCTCAGGGAAGAAAGGAAAGACCCTTTATCTGCCCTTGCAAGAGAATATGGAGGTTCCAAAAGAAATGCCTTGCTGAAGTGGTGTCAGAAGAAAACCGAAGGATATCAGGTAACTGCAAAGCTGTTGAATACTTCACACTCTTAACTACAACACATGAAAATCTGCCAAAAGCACAAACCAGACTGCTCCACAGTTCACTGCATAGATCGCAATGAAACTGGCATGTGCTGTACTTTCATACAGGAACACATGCTACAAGTCCTAATCTAACTAGCATGAATAGTTAATTAGTCATTTTTCAGCGCAGTGCAAATGGTTTTTTAGAGAGGCATCTGACTTTCCACTGAGGCACTTCTAAAACAACTATTATACATGTTACATATTTGAAACTCAGATAAAGGAGTAATAATTTAAGGCTGATAAGGATTTGAATATTCAGAGTTCATTCTAGATTTTCATCTGACAAATACAACTAACAAGAGAATTCCCCACATTTCTTCTATGATTACATAATTTATCAAAACAATAGAGGCTTCAGCAAACTGAACCAGGATGTTAAGAGTCTAGCCATGATGTATTTGTTTGGTTAATTGTATTGAAAGTGTTTTGATTCCTAGTACAGGCCTCGGTTTAAAAACTTCATTCTTTCAGTGACTTGAAATTCACGATACAGGAGGAAGCTGAAAGCCACGTAACAGGATGGTTGACCATCCATAGGAAAAGTCGTGTTTCAGTACAATGGAGTGTCTTGTGCTATAAACCCAAGGTGCCCCTCTCCTACTTCCTGTGGCACGTCTGTGATACCAAATTGTGCTATTTCTGAGTGCAAGTTTCTTTATGGAAATGGTCCGTCCTCCTCACTTTTTTTTAAAAGGCAGGATGTTAGATCTTAAAGCCTGTAAGTCTAAATGGAAAAATATCTGACGCTTGTTATCTCTGAATGAAAGATGCATCTGACAGCTTCCTTAATGTCTCAGGACAAAGTACTCAAGACCTTTCCTTCTCTGACTATGCACACAGACAAGGCCATCCTCTTGTTCACATTGAGTAACTGCTTACAGTCAATCTACATGGACCCTTGTAAACGCTAACAGGAGGAGGGAGGGATGACACCTCATGTACTTGCCCTGACAGCTATTATGTGTCTCTGCATGTGCTGCTGCTGCTGCAGAACTATATCATCTCATGTCTCTAAGCTATATAAGCCTCTTTCTGAAGGAGCCAGACTAGTACTATTGGAATATATTAAGTTAGCTATCGCAGAAAAATGTATTTTGTTTAGACATCCACATTTATCATTTCTCTTTAAATTGTTATACTGTATTAAATTTGTTTTTCAAGATCACCCTGAAATTCAATTCTGGTGCACATGTGGGGTGTTGCTGCTATGCTTTTTGTAATGTTATAAATGTATCCTGAATTGTGCTCACTATCAGGAGAGATTATCCAGACATCTCAGCCCCATTATCAATACCTTATAAGTATTAGGGTCTCTCTGGGAAACAAAACCTTAAGGTTTTACACCACCACCCCTGATGGAGTAAAAATTACTACATAGTAACTTAAAGATTAAATAATGGATTGAGAGAATAAAAATAGTCTTTAAAAAAAAAACTCCCAAAGAATAACACTTAATATTCAAAGAATGTAATATTAGTCCTAGTTCTGAGCAAAAATTCCTTTTCCTCTGTTGGACCTGCTTGTTTTTGTCCTTAAAGAAAACCCTGGCCTGATTTCAAATCTTCTACAAAGGGAGTATTCTCAGTATTTACAAGACTTTTTTGTAAAGTTGTCAGTTAGTGGGAGACTTATAACAACAAGCCTGACCCCCCCCAAAAAAAAGTTTGGGGGGGATTTGAAAGGTGGGGTCATAATAAAGCACAGAAATCAGTACAGCCATAAGTCTCTCCAAAAAAGTTAAAAAAAAAATTTTTTTAGGAAGGAGAGGCTCTGGGTATCCTGAAGAAATTTAAAATGAATAGCACATATAAAGAGAGGATGTTCTAGTGAAGCCAAGACAGCAAATGAGGCATTGACTTAGAGTACATGCTTCCACGGGGTCATGAATTGGAAGCACATATTTGTAATTGCTGCTTATTGGGCAGATGATTTCATACCTCTTTTTTTCATACCCATCTTCTGTCTACTTAATTTGAGAACATTTTCTTGATTTGGATATTCTTGTTGTAACTGCCATTGGTCCTTAAAACTCTACACATCAGGAACCAGATTTTTCAAGCTGCAATGTATCTAATTGCTCTGATTGAAAACCCCATACATATTAGAGAAGTTAACCCACCCAATCTCATTCTTTCAATTTATTTTCCTGATTCTCCCAACTAGAATATTAAAAAAATGTATATTAAACATCAGGAATTTCCAGATTTGTCTAGAGACTATGGTAATTTTGTCAAGGGTACAGACCCCAGAGGTTTTAACCCCTAGGTTAAAGAACACTTAATTAATTGTTCAGAAATCTTAAAAATTACTGACTAGCCTAATTAAAGTTGAAACAATTTTCAGTAACACATATATTCAAGGTTAAAAGAATAAAACTTTCAAATATGATCCAATTTAGCTTCTAAATTGTGCTGAAGGCTTTAAATCATGATTTATGATGTGTGACGGAGTCAGACCAGAAGGATATAGGAGAGTGCTGGAAGGCAGGTATATCAGCCTCAGGATGTGCAGGTCCTTGTTCCCTGGATAGCCAAACAAAAGCTACTCCAGGCCAATCAAGACACCTGGGGCCAATTAAGAACCTTCTAGAAAGGAGTAGAAACAGCTAGCCTAATTGGGACACCTGAAGCCAATCAGGGACTGGCTGAATCCAGATAAAAACCTCCCAGTTAGTCAGGTGGGCTGTGGGTGTCAGGAGCTGTGGAAGGAGGTTGTGCTGTTGGTGAGACTGAGTGGTGGACAACATATCATCCAGAAGGAAGGAGGCCCTGAGGTAAGGGTGAAGTGGAGTTTGAAGAAGCGGGGACTGCTGTGGGGAAGTAGCCCAGGGAATTGTATTGTGTTTTGTGGCTAAAAGGTCAGCCATCTTAGCTGATACTATTAGGGTCCCTGGGCTGCGGACAGAGGGCAGGCCTGGGCTCCCCGCTTTCTGCCTCCCCTAATTAATTATTGAGAAAGGGAGGTCACCCTGAGGCCTAGATGAGTTTCTGAGGCCCCTAAATCTGCCAGGAAGCGCAGGACCCATGAGTACAAACTTGGAGCTTTGTCACAGATGAAACAAAAACCCTTCTAGATCTCTTATCATGCTGTATAATTATTATTGCTTTCATCCTAACTGCATTATCTCAATTTATAAGATTTATTATTGCAGTGTCAAAGATCATGCTAGCACAGTATAATTAGACCAGATCATATTTTATCTGAAAACTACTGCTGTGTTTGATTGATGGAAAAATTAGAATGTTAGGCGTAGTCTCTTCTGATTTAATTTCCATTTGTGTTGAATTAGTTATGATGATGATGTAAAAGAGGAACTTTTAGTTCTTTTGTGTTCAATGAAAAGCATTAGCTTAAAAGTAAAAATGATTATTCAGACCCTATACTACATTTTCTAATATGTCTTCTGCCACTGCTAATCTTAGGAGAGGTTTCTTCAGTCCAGCATCATAATTGTGTACAACAATCTGCTTCTCCAACCTCATTCTCACTCCTTTTATACTTTTTCCCCATTGAAACAGCTATAGTTTCTTCTATTAAATAAATATGGGACAGAGCCCTCCAGGTTTGCCTGTAACTAGAGCAGGTATTGAACAAGGTGTGTGTGTAAATTATATAAATAAAATAATTTCAGCTGCTTGTGTTTGGTAGAGAGCATAGATCCAGGCATAATTGTTAGGGGTTTTTTTTTGCTTTGGAAGTATTTTATCTGTGGAGCCCCTGGGAAGATTTGTTCCAGTAGAAGTGGAGAATGGTTGAGTTTCTGTGTATCTATAAACTGATGAACTAGACACTATTAACTAGACAAAAATAGTCAGATCCAGTCTTTATTTTATTTTTTTATTTAAAGTGCCCATACAAATGGCTCTAAGTAGCCTGCCAATTACAAAAACAAAATCCAGTGTAATCAGCTCATTCTTTGTACCAAACAGCAGCACATGCTCAAATACTAAAACCCTCACCGATCAATCTTCACATCTGTTCACCTCTCTCTCTTCAAAGGCCAGATGCAAAAAATAAGCCCTACAGTATACCTTGAAAGTGTTAATAGAAAACAGGCTGGGCTGTTTCATACCAGGTCAGGAGGATGTTCCAGTGTCCTGTGACTCTGATGGCAAATGTCTTACTAATATAGTTCCATTCTCTGAGTACAAATAGTGGAGGAAATTACTTTTTTGCCATTATGAAATTACTTTTGACACTTTTTTAAAAAACATTTTTACTATCACTTAGTAGAAGATGATAGAAACTTGCAGTTTGTTGGGATAAAATCCCTCATTTGCAGAGGTGCCTTTCTAATTGCATCCAAATCATAATGAATTTTCACCGACTAATAGAATGGTGTAAAAAACTTGTACATGAAAACACACAGTTTTGTGCCAGGAAGCGCATCGTGCTCCTGTCTAGCAAGTAATTCCACATAATGGATTTTTAGTTTGTCTTAAATAAAAACAATGTAAAAAGTGGTGCACAGAAACTGTTAAGAGAACCTTTAGTGTTCAAAAGGAAATGTTCACATCAGGAAATGCCAATGTAAGATTTCCCTTCCTGTCTTAACTCTGCCTCTTTGTCAGTACATTGTTAGTTTTTGGTAGGATCACATACTATTTTATCCACGGTACTTCTATTTCATTCATTGTGCAGCTTGAATAGTGTGCAGTAATGATGGAAGGAGTACAATGAACAGAATAAAAATTATAACTGAACAGCTTGTTCCCTAAAGATCTTTTTTTGGTCAAAAGAATTTGAATCAATTTCATTCTGTCCATTTACATTTTTGGAGGTGAAAGCATTTACCTCCAGAAACAGAAAACAAAAAGTGGCAACCACTAGATCCCTGCAAGTGTGCTGCTATAGGGGGTCCTCTTTAAGATGAGATGTAAAAACAAATGAGTTGGCCTTTTGCAGTCACTCTAGAGTCTATATAGCAAGTTCTATTTACATGAAAATTCCAGCGCTGATAAATGCATTTTGTTTAATCATAGTTCTCCCATCTGTTTTAATTAGAAGAGATTTTTTTTTCCATTTGCAATGTGGTGCAGTTTATCCCAGAGCTGGCAGAAGTGATCAATAGAAGTGATTCCAGTGAATGGTTCAGGATGTTTCTTCTCATATGATTAATAAAATACTTAATTGTTACACTTAATTCTTCATAAGTAGGTCTGAGAGTTAAGTCCTTTGAAGGAATGGGGGCATTTTACAGTTCTCAGACCTGTTGTGCCAGGCTTCCTGAAGATTTTGGAGGATCACGTTCCATCTTGCAGTTTATTCACATTTAAAGTTTTCTTCAATTTGAAGGGCTAGAAGTTTAATCATTTTAATGAAAGCCTAGATTCTGGAGCACGGTTCTGGAGTAGATCTCTGACCTCAGAATACATGGAGCCTTGATAGCACACTTGTAAGTCAGTTACATGTCTAAATACTGTAAATGTGGTCTTACTGTCTAATTTGTGCAAATAAGATAACAAAGGATAGCAGCTGAGATAATGCAAGTCCAGAGGTATCTGTAAGGATGTCAGTAATTACAGTATGTCCAGTGAACATAAGTTAATGTTACAGTGAAGGCCTTAACTTCTAGCTTCCTTGACTGTTGTGTTTTTTAAAACATAAATATTAACATAATTTCATGTGGAAACTAAATACAAACTCTGTAATCCAGAAAGAGATTATAAACAATTTTAAGCACAAAAACTACATGGTCAGCACTCCACAGTATCTTGGGCCTGGTATAGGTATGTCCCTGTCACTACTAGCTTCTAAGGTACAGAAAATAATTTAAGAATGTATGAATTCTTCAGTATTACTCTGTCACCAAAGCAGCTCAGATGCAGACAGAAGATAGCAGTTGTTAACATTCCTTTATTTCCATTTTTAGAAAAATAGCAATAGAAAAAGGCATACAACTTTTCTTTCTAATTTCTATGACTTACATGTAAGAAGAGAGAAAAAAAAACATTGTGCTTTCTCATCAAGATTCTGTCTGTCTAGGTCAGATGTTAGGACTCACACAAGTAGAAATAACAACAACGCTACTTGGATGTTACAATGGCATGAGCAAACTGTTTCCTGTTTGAAAGGAATTCCTTTTCATGCTTAACATGGCAACTTGTTAAAAATCTTTCCCAGAATGTTCTTTCACAAGCTGTCCTGTGAATTTAGTGGTCTCAAAGATACTTACAGCAAATTTCATATCTATTCTCAGGAGGCTAATATCTTTAAAACTCATTTTTCAGTTGCTCATTCTTTGGCATTTTAAAAAGTATTCTGATTAGCCATTTATTCCTGGTTCTTTTCTGCTGTAATTGAGAGAGGAGCTGTGTTCTTGTATCTGATTTGTTTCATACCATATGAACTATTCCATCTCATAACTCCTGTTAACTTGGACACAATATAGTGCTCTCAGTAATATGATATGCAGCTCAGCAAAAAAAATAAAATGGATATTCTTTCTGATTGTATATTTAGTTCTTACTGCTACACATAGCAAGTTCCCCATTTAGATAAGCAAACAAATTCTAATTTTTAGGCCCCATGAGTATATTTATTAATATTGCCATATATTACTGTAATATATGTGCACACAAGTGATTTCAACACACATTCTCTTCCAAGAACTTTAAATAACAAACATAAACCTAGTAAAGCACAGTTAGTTCTATATTCAAACAGGGCACCCAGACTACATGTTTAATTTGCCCCAGTACAGGCGCCGACTGTCTTCCCTTCTTTGCCTGAAGAGTTTCAAAAGATGTATTCCCTAATTCTAAAATTTGTTATCTTTCTGTGTGTGTGTGTTTGGCCCCCAGTGTGCTGCTTTGCCACACTAACCTTTGATCTTTTTTTGTGTTAATGCTCTAAATCCGTGACACATGAAATTTGTTTATAGCAATGATAACAAGGAGTCCTTTTGGCATCTTAGAGACTAACAAACTTATTAAGGCATAAAACCCATTTCATCAAATGCATGGAGTGAAAAAAGATGGGAGTTGCCTTACCAAGTGTGGCGGGGGGGGGGCAGTGTTAACGGGGCCAATTCAGTTAAGGTGGAAGAGGCCTATTCCCAAGAGTTGACAAGAAGGAGTGAATATCAACAGTGGGAAAATTTACTTTTTGTAGTGACCCAGCCATTACAGTAATGCTAATTCTGCGTACTGACAAGTGGATAATTGCCTGGAAAAGGATGTTGAGTGTCATGAGTACGTTACAGGTTTGGGCCCTTAATAGGGTTTGGGAATGATTGCCTCAGTATGCTATTTGTCTAATCAGGACACTGTAAAATTCTTCAATGTGTGTTGTGTGGACTGTATTGAAAAAAAAAAAGAGCAACTTTCACTGTGCTGTTCGGATTAAGGCATTCTAGGTTTTGTGGTTTTTGGTGTCTGGTACGAGAAATGCAATATTAACTCCATAATTCTTGGGTTTGTAATATACTTCACTTGGTAATATTCACTGAAGTTGTTAATATGTACCTGCAGGTGTAGCTACACCTTAATGATGTTTTTGGAGTGATAATCTTTTTAGTTTTTTTTAAATGGTTCTAAGATCAGTAAATTTTGTGGTATAGTATAGAATTAGGGGACGCCCAAGGGAGTCTCCTGTTAACTGTAGTTCCAACCTACTATCTTAGGGAGAAAAGAATAATAGAAAATGCTTTAAATAATCTTAATAAAAGCAGAAGCTTTAAGTTGTATCAAATATTCTGTCATTCAAAATACAATCAGTTTCTCTTCCATCACACACTCTTCCTTTTAGCATGGGTGAATCTTTCATTTCCTTATTGGTTTCATCCTCCACTTTGTTCCAGAAAATTAATGGTTTGGATGCCATCCAGAGAATGTAGGATTTGGCAGGTCAGTTTTATTTAAATATTGCTTAATGCTTCCGTAGATGAGTTTAACCTGAGATTGTCTGGGCCCAGTGTAGATGGGTAGGGTAGGGTAGGGTAGTCTAAGCGCAGAGATGGATAACGTCTGGAGATGCTGCTTAGCTTTGTTATTCAATTACATTAATGGCCACTAGACACCTTGTAGAGGTTCTTATGGCGGTTCACTTGCTTTGTAGAACCAAGTAAGGTGAAGTTTTGAAAATCTTTGAGGAAAGTGAAATTTGAGTTCTTGAACCACACAGACTCTTGTTGTAGTTTCTTGACTTCAAAAATGGATCCCCAAAAAAGGTACCATTATTAGCCAAACTTAGAATTTTAAATTGAAACATCCCTAGTCTTAATTCCATAACCAAAGGACAACCTCTTTTGTATGGGTTGCATTATGATTGAGTGTTAAGAGATGAATGAATGTAACACCTGGCTAAAAAAAAAATCTGTTTTCGTATGTGCTTAATTGGCTTGTGCAGAATGAACCTAGAACACTGTGCATTAGAAACATAACGAAGTAGGGAGTGTAAACTAGTTGGGTTTATTTTTAAAACCTGTTTGTATGCAAGGAAAGTCTTTGGAGCACTAAACTAAATTAGAGTTGAATAGGTTAGAATATAAAGTAGGGAAGAATGAAATGGGCAAAATTCTCTGTCAACATAAGGCTTTATTCAAATAAAAATATTCTTACTTTTCACATAACTTTCCTTGGTCCTGGCTAGTTGAGTCATCAAATTATTCAGACTGCCAAAACTCTTTCTGCATTTCCACTTACGATGTTCTAGCCAAAAACTGCTGAAAAAGACTCCATTTGGGAGAGACAAGACCCATAAGCAGTGTAATGAATCTTCAACATGGAAAGAAACACTAGTGGAGTAGTTAATATTGTAATGGAGAAAGGTAAGACAAACAGTGGCTCTGACTTGGAATTCACTTTCTTTTCAGACTGTCAATCAAGCTCACTTCCATGGCAGCTGGAAATGAGGTGATAATTGGGACCGCTCTGTATACTATTAGTAATTTCCAGAGATGTTTGTTTCTGCTCCCACTAATGTCTGCTTTAACGTAGGCATTGGGAGCCAACCACTTCCAACCGAGTGGACATTGGATAACAGTTTGGATTATCATTAACTGCTGACTGTCACCTTTGCAGTATGCCAGTGCAAGACTAGACATGCAAACCAGACAAATTCAGGGATGGTTGTGAGGACTGACAGGCAAAAGAATCACATCAAGGTTTAGCAGTGGGCATTCCTGGTTGGAGTCTGAAATAAAAGGATCTGGTGGTGATAGGTGAAGCTGATCCCGGTAGTGGAGGTGGGAGAAGGAAGGAAGTTTTAGGGATTGCAGCACCCAGGATCCTAGTGCTGTTGGACCTCCAATGGGAACAGATGGAAGAACAGCTCAGGAAGGAATACAGGATTGATCAAGCTGTTGGTCAGTGAGATATGGTGGCTTGCCTCCATTTGTCATTCTGGATGTGTCAGAGGAAGTTGGAAAATAAACCAAAAACTATCAAGTATCTACCTGGTTATTTGGTATTAAACATTGATAAAAGGACAAAAATTACTTCCTAACCTTTCAGGAAATTAGCTTATGCCGTGGAGCATGAGACTGGATTTTCTCTTGTTTTAACGTACCTTGCAAAACTGTACATGTTGGTCATAAAATTATTGAGCTCAGGTGGCATTGCTGGCTAATGTAGTAACAAGGGGTTTCTGAGCCTGTGCAGAGTTAGGTGTATACTATTGGCAAAGCTGTAATTTTTAAAATTATTGATTTCCAGTGCTCTATCACCAGCTGCCACAATGTGGCCAAGGGGAATGGGCTTTTGTCTTTTACTTGTTCCCTTCCATCTCCTAAGTTAGGAGCCAAGTTCAGTTGGGTGTGGGAGTCTAGGTGGTGTCTTGTCTCCCCTTTCCTATTGATACAGCGCTAGGTTCAGAGGACTAGCTGATGTGTAAGCATGTCCTCCTCCTCTTACCCCTCCCCCCCAGTAAAGTTATAGTATCTGTGGATATGTACTGAGGAAATAGGTTACCACATTTCTTATTTGGTGTGTAACTTGCAGCTATGAACTGTGTTGGATCCCCATAGTTTTTAGCTGTGGAACTAGCCAAAAAGAGCCTATCACTGGATAACCTACTTAACATCAATCTTTCATAAATAATGGTATTCTGCTCCTTCTTAGAAGATACACAAGATACTGTATTATTTTTAAGCATACATAGAGCCGGAGGAGAAATGTGAGTGAGACTGGTAGCTGATTGCCTTTGCTACAAATTTTAGAATTAGCACTGTGTTAATGTGATATTTTATTCATGTGAGATAATGAAGTTTAAAAATAGTTCAGCTGCTCATTTAACCAGTAAAATGCATTTATCCTCAGGTGACCACACATTTTGCTTTTCATTCTTGTTGGAACAGCTTCCAGTCTCCTTCTGTGAAAATGTGCTGCAGGGCAATGTTTTGCTTCAGTCAGGCTCCTGCTGCTTTGCCCTGTACTGTTAAACAGGAATTTTGGCTCACAATGGAAATGCTTGAAATTTAATTATGTCTGCCTTCCACAGAAAGACACTGATGACATCAGTTATTTTTAAGACTAATCCTTTTAGTAGAGTTGATTTTTTTCATAAACAATCTGTCTCAAATACTACAGATGATTTCACATAACTACTAAATATTACTTAAACTACAATACAGTAGCTAATTCCTAAAATACCAATAATTGTCCTACAGATGCTCTCCTATCTTTTTTATATAAATGTACTCCAACCTCCCTGACCCACTTTCCCCCTAAAGAACATCCAGCTCTGAAAAGACTTATTTCTCGATTGACAGCTTCCTTGAAACCCATTTCTTTCTGGTTATTGCTTTAACTCTGTATGGTCTGAAACAACATCCAGAGAAGTTCTGGGTTGGATTGATTTCAGTGGGAAAGACTCCTCTTAGTTTAGCCAGTGATGCAAATCTGTGACAGAGGAATTTTTGTTGAAGGTCTTAAATTGACATTCAGTTATTGATTCCCTGAGGAATAGAGTTTAGTGCAAGTTAAATAGAAGAAAGTGGAGCTTTAAAGTAGATTGAATTCATCATAACAAAGATTCTCTAACAATGCTGCTATTAGGTAACGGTATTTGAAAACAAAATTTGCTGTCTTAAAATATGCCAGTTTTGTATTCCTGTTTCCTGAAAATATAATTGGATATGTTTTGAGGCATAGATTTTCGAGCATAGATTTTTCATTCAAATGATAACTTGTCCCTTTTCTGGATGTTCAGTCAGCCCATCAGGCCATGCTGTACCTCCTGTTAATTAGATATAATAAAAATCATCCATAACATACAAAAGCAGCTGGTAAACAGAAGCTGGTCCCCTTAATTGTTTCCTTCCATTGTGACTTTTTCCCCCTTCCATTTGGCTTTTCTGGCTCTGTTAATATTCTTGGAAGATAGATTTGTTTTTTATGTGCTATTTAAGAGAAGCTGAAACTGATAGCAATGGTTTAGAAAGAGGGGAATTGCTCTCTTTTTCTGAACTTTTGGTCTTACTCCTAAATAAAGCTTTTGGAAACAATCACTTTCACATTGACTTATACTTCGAACTTTCACAGTAAAACTGATGAAACATTTCTAAAAGATTCAAAGTTGTGTGTATTAAAGGGAATTCCTCATTTTAAAGTTCACGCATCTGTGTGAAAACTTTTACCTACTGTTGATACAACTGACCTTTAAGTTTATTGTAACTACAATATTAAAGGGTAAAGTAGCTTTCTTCATTTTTTTTTAGTGCTTTGCATGTACTCAGTTTCCCCCTGTCTTTCACATAGCAAGAAGGGACCAAAAAAGGCACGTGAAAGGGGAGGAAAAATATAATTATAAAACCATAAAAATTTCCAGCAGGACTCAGACAGGTGTAGGATCTGAATCTGATTCTACCTTGCATTATTTTAAAATTCACTAGATTTCGAATTGAGTGTTTCATCACATGGGGAGCAAGAGCTAGTATAATATACTTCTCCTTCCCTTGATGAAAAAGCATTTCATAATTAATCCCTGGGTTGGATTCTGGCACATTCAGTGATCTGATTTGTGTTAGCATAAGCAAAGATGTCTCTTTGTTTATCGGAATGAATAAGAGAAAGGTAATGCATTTGACCCTACGTTCATAATTTTTGATTAACAATAGGGTCCCTTCTTTTGCCTCCACCATAGCCCTATAATTCTGTGATGTTTAGCACTAGAGGCTGTACAGTTATTGAAGTAAAATAGTGTGTGCAATACATTGGCATTCGAGCAGCTTGTTACTAGTAGGCTAGAAGCCAATGGTTCCAATTAGAATGGAAAAAAATTGTCCTGATAGGAAGCTACTTTTAATATTGCATTTATAGAAAAGAATAAGCAGAGGGTAAGTAATGTGAACTGTTTAAGACTAATATGAAGGTAAATATTGTGTCATATTCCATTAAGAATTCATTTTGTTATCAAAATAATTTGATATACTACAGCTATTCTAGAAGAGATTAATCTTTCAGAAAAAAATAAGAGCAGCATAGCTTAATCAGGGCTGAGAGACTAGAAAACTTGTGGTATGTTCCCAGCACTTAACAGTTGCAGTCTGTGTTTTAGATGAATTACTTAACTTCTGCCTCAGTTTTTTTGTCTGTAGACTGGGGATAATGCTTGCCCTCACAAATTTTCGGAAGATGCATCTTCTGAGTGCCAATATTAGTTAAAATACTACATGTTACATATTTATCTTTATTAATATTTATATTTAAATCACATTTATGTAGCTTCTTTGGGAAGCTATGGCATCAGAAGGCTTCTTTTGTTTTAAATTTCATTATAGTGATAATCAGCCTGAATTTGAGACAGCATGCATTGCTCTGGGTATATTTATAGTTACCGGAGAGCATAGAGGCAATAAAAATTAAGGCAAAAAAAATCTGTTCATAAATCTTAATTGGGGCTTCATAAATTATTATTGGCTTTTTGCCCAGTGTGCATAAAAATAATGCATTGTCTCTCTCCAAATTAACCTGGTGCTTTTATAAATATATAAAGACCAGCTGTTGTGTGCATTTAGTTGCCCTTGAAAGCAGTAAAAAATATTGATTTTTTATTTGATTTCATTTTTATTCAGTTGATTCATATTCAAAGGAAAATATGGCGTACAACTTGTAGAAAACATTGATAACAGCAGTTGCAACTCAAGTAATAGAAATAGGATCTAGATCCTGCTTCTTCTGATAGTCATATTACACGTCTCAGGAATATTTATTTTCTGATTTATTAGAATGTGCCTATCTGATAACCTTAAAGCATGTTAACAAAAACTAAAACAAAATTTATCCTCATCAAAATTACTTCCTACAATCTCTTTGCATCACAGTCTCTCAAAGCCCCAAGTAAATAAGGGAACTTTGCCAGATAATCTAAAGGTAATCAGACTTGGTTTCTGATGGGCTATTTGAGATAGTATATTCTGAGGGCCTTGCCTTCTTTTCTTCTTTGCTCTTTTAGAACTTATCTGTTTCTAGTTACTTTTTGTATCAGGATTGCTTGGTTGGGATTCAGAATGTCAGGTGATCCAGTTATAATTTAAGATCCTTCAGAGTTGCATTTTGGAGTGTTCTGGAGAGAGAGGGAGAAGCTGCCTTGCACCCATAACTGATGGAGGGTATGTCTTCACTACCGCAGGTAGCTGTCAATCTTTTAGCGATCTATTTCTCGCGTCTTTACAAGACGCGAGAAATCTGTCGCCAGTGCTGCCCCCATCACCTCCGTAACTCCAGCTTGACCAGAGGCATAAGCTGGAGTCAGCGGGGGAGCGCGCTGCCAACTGCTGACGCCTTGAAGACGGCAGGTAAATCAGCTGCAGATACGCAGACTTTTTAGTTACATGATTCACGTAGCTGAAGTTGCGTATCTGCAGTCGATTCTTCCCACCAGCCCGTACAGAACTTAATTTTATCACTGTTCATGACAGTAAGACAACCAGGAGGGAAGCTGGTTGAAGTTTCCCAATGTTTTTTCAAAAGCAGCCTCATGTAAAGTTGCACTGATTTTGAGGTCACAAAGTCACTAAACACAGATTGGAAGAAAGTGCTCATGGCAACTTATGCGATCTTACACTCTAGAAATTCAGTGATTCAGAAGCAGTCCCATATTGTGGGACAAATGCACCTAGTCATAGGGTCAGACATCACCGCTGCTGCCCTCTCAGAATTGTCCCCCTATCAGTATCATTTCAGTTTTGTAGTACTGATCATCATCAACTTGAACTCATTTGAGCCCCAGTCTCTGACAAGCACCTTTCATGTGGATGTAACGGAAAGCAGTGTAATTTGCATACTTGGCATGGCAGCCAGAATTGTAGCATCAGTCTCATCTAGTGGCCTCCCATATTGAACAGGAGAAAGGATGAGAGCACAGCACCCTGCAAAACAGGAGAACCTTTGAGATAGATGAGTCCAATACCACCCTTTGGGATCTCTGAGAGGAAAAAATGAATCACTCCAGCAATATGATCTGCCACAATCAGAGTTCAGTAGTATATGATTGTTGAGAGATCGTTTTAAAAAAAAAATTGTGGACAACTGACCATCTGTTTCTAGAAGACAGTTTTCAGAAGATGAGACAGACATGGGTTTCTTTCCATATTCATGTCTAAACTCAGATTGAGAAGGAGGTCAAAGATGTCAGGAGAGTTTCAGAAAAGAGTTGCCTCTTCACAAACAATACACCTTTTCCCCCAAAAAGACAATCTAAGACAGGGAAATGTATGCTTGGGAAGATTGGGGTGCAGATTTTGGGGGGGACGCTAGTTACGTTGTCAGTATTCATAATTTCAGATACAAAAATGATATATGCATACAACATGCAAAACAAATAAGATAATCATATTCAGCAAATCAGTTCAGCAAAAAAAAGTTTCCAATAACACCACCCGACTTACCTTGCATAAAATACATCATAGTTATATCAGAATCGTATCTTAATATCACTGTGACGACTAATGAGGTGCAGTGTCACAGTGGTATTAACATTTTTTTCAAAATCTGATGTAGCGAGTACCTTCATCATGTAAATTGAATCTTTTTATTTATCTGTTTTCATGAGTCGCTATCTGGTTATTGGGGAGCCAGTTCAATTTGTTCTTCTGGAAAAGGAGAAGCTTTAACAAAGAAAACAATTGTATTTTCTTTGGCTGACACCTTTCTCTGAATAACCTTAGGAAACTTCTCTCAGCTGTGCAACCAAAGACCTGGTCCACACTGGAGAGGTGTGGGGGGATCGATCTAAATTATGCAACTTCAGCTACATGAATAACTTAGTTAAAGTCGACGTACGTAGATCTATTTACTTCACTATGGTAAGTCGACAGCTGATGCTCTTCCATCGACCCCACTTGCGCCTCTCGCCCTGGTGGAGTACCGGAGGACTGGAGAGCGCTCGACAGTCGATTTATAGATGTGATAAATCGACTCCTGTTTGATCACTGCCCGTCAATCCAGTGGATCATGTAGACAAGCCCAAAAGTACAGATCTGTGTTTTGTTGTACACCTTTTGGTGCAAATGGGAACATGGGTATTGTGAGATTCATCTAGTCCAATATCCTATCTCTGGTGGTAACCAGCATGTCAGAGGTAGGTATAGGAACCCCACAGCAGGCAGATCTGGGATAATCTAATCCTCTAACCCACCTCTTTCAGCATCTACATATTAAGTCACATCCTGTCCTCTAATAATTAGTGGTTTAAGATTTGAAGCCATGAGGTTTAATATTTTTTCCAAAACTTTTGTTTCCATTAATTATAATTCTGGATATTGTTATCCAGGTAGTGATGAATGCACTGCTGGCCAGGTTCTGGATCATAAGTTAAGGTTACCCCCAAAGAAGAGGATCTATAGTTACATTTTCTTTGAGCATAATATAAGAACATAAGAAAGGCCGGACTGCGTCAGCCCAAAGGTCCATCTAGCCCAGTATCCTGTCTATTGACAGTGGCCAATGCCAGGTGCCCCGAAGTGAGTGAACCTAACAAGTGATGATTAAGTTATCTCTCTCCTGCCATCCATCACCCCCCTCTGACAAACAGAGGCTGCTACCCATCCTGGCTAATAGCCATTAATGGACTTAACCTCTATGAATTTATCCAGTTCTCTTTTAAACCCTGTTATAGTCCTAGCCTTCACAGCCTCCTCAGGCAAGGAGTTCCACAGGTTGACACTGCACTGTGAAGAACTATAGATCAGTTGTTTTTCCAGAAATCATTTTGAGGGTGCAGTTTCCCAAAGTCGCTATTCCTACTTTCCATTTGTTTAATTGTACTTGATGTGCTGTAGAAATATAGAGGAGATATGAAAAGCTGTATATTTTTAGAGAGACTTTGTCAATGAGCATGTCTCACTGTGTTCTAATCTAAGGTAATGTATCTCAGTGTTATTTTTTAAACTTTCCCTGTTAAGAAATAGTAATGAGGTCAGTTCTTAAACTGGAGAAATAAGATTCAGTTGGTAACCAATGAGACCTCATTTAGAATTCAATCTCTGTATTAGTGAGTTAGTCAGCAGAACTCTTCCTTCTGTAATAATTTAGTTTTATTTAGGGGAAAAAACAAACACAAAACCCCACAATGTAAGTCATAACATTCAGGAGAGAGTCTTCATGTCCTAGGGGAAAAAACAAGAGCAAAGTTAATATATTGACTACTTCTCTGAGTACTATTTTTGAAATAAGCCTGTTGCAAAGGGATATGACTATATAACCATATGTTACCATTATAAACAAAGCATAATTCCTTGTTTATTTGATTTTTTAAATGTCTTTACAGAGAATGAAAATGATCTGTTTGTTGGACTTAATGATATATCTGAACACTTTCCTGAAAGCAGTCCAAAAAGAAATCGCTGCTATTGTATATAAATGTTGATACTTTTTTTGCGGCTTTTAATACTTTACCATACTTTTACTCTGAACCAATAGAATAATTTATTAGCTATAGAGATTAGAATTTTCCTGTTCTGATGCACACCCATATTATAATAATATTTTGTTATGTCATAGAAGATAGAGTTCATTGTCTTTTTGGATTGTCCATTCCCCTTCCAACAAATGAAACAATACTTCAGATAGACTCATCTGTTAAACTGATATTACTCTTGGTCTTAAATGAAAAGGTGAATGGCTTTCTTTTTTAGTCAGAAACACTGCTCGAGAGATGGTTTCCCCCAATAAAGGAATAAAAATTTTTTCTTAGTAGCAATAATGAAGAAAAAAAAAATTCCAACCTCCATGTCAGCCAGATCCTTTAGGTCCCTCTTGGACTCCATGATATAATGTCAGCCTTTGGGGTCCCTGTTCACTGAAGTGAAGTGGTGAGCATATGAGTCATCAGTTTCTGCAAATGTAAGTCTTCATTTAAAAATTGTGGCCTTTACGGCTGCAAAGAAATTTTTTTTCAAAAACTAAATCCAAACTGATGCCTAAATGGACAGATATGTCAACCAAACCCATTTGGCTGGGTATACGTACAAATAGCTGGATTTACTGTAATAACCATTTGAAGTGAACTTTAAAAGCAACTGGGAAAAGACTGCTTATCTGATTACCAGGAAACCTAATAGCAAATTGCTAGATACCTCACGTTCTCTATATTTGAGCACTTTACAAAATAAGATAAGACCAGAGCACTTATTCAAAGCTGGTTTAGTGAATCACAGTAAATGTTGAAGACTGAAGCTGGCTAACTTGTCTTAATTTTTACAACTGGCATAAGTTACAGAATTATTTTTAACAGTCAGAGCTCCAAGTTCAATACTAGGCTCTTGCAGCCAACTAACTATAAACTTGTGCTTATTTAGGGATATTGACTGAATGTTGCCAAACAATATTAAGTGGATACTTTTTCTGCAATTGGTTGCTAAGAGTCTCACTGGTTAGATATAAATTCAAGATTACTCCATTCAGTGGTCTGGTTAAGTGAGGCATCCACAATGGCATTAATGGGGGGAAATGATACCCTGCAGGAAAAGGTCAGGGAGGGGTGAGGAACAGAGGCATATGTTCTTACACATAGCATCTGCATTCTTTAATTCTTTGATTGTATGTAATTTTCATCTCCTCTTTGTATTGTACTTGTTTTTCTTGACAATTACTTCATACACTTCACAAAAGGTGTGATATGACCATTCTATCGCTAAGTCCAGGGTTAAAGAATTTTTAAAGCCATGTAACAGTTTGGACTTAGGAACATGTGTTGGTCCTTTTTTTGTTATAACTTGGTTTGTTGACCACCCTCACCCCCCAAAAAAACATGGTTTTTGGGAAGAGGTTTGAAGGATATTTATGTATGTCTGGTCAGTCTTTTCTATTGTATTGCCTCTGTAGTTATGGGACGAATGCCGTTAGAGACTTTTATCAATTTTAAATGAATTATGGTAGCCAAACATGGTTGTTTTAGAAGGGTGGACAGGACTTGACTTTGCTCTCTGCTGACTTCTTTTGGGGAAAAAATTAACATCAAGTAAACATAACCACCAAGGGATATACAAGGGACTTTCACAGAGAAGTTAGAAGACCTTGACTTTGCAGATGACATCAGCTCGCTATCCTATACTCACTGATACATGCAAGCCAAAAAAAATTGATCTCCAAGTCTGTGCACAATTAGTACAGTTGAAAATCAACAGTTAGAAAACTAAAACCGTGAGAATCAACACACAAGAAGCAACAATAATACTTTCTGGAACTGAAATAGAAGCGGTCTGATATTTCACGTAACTTGGCAGCATTATAAATGCAACAGATGGAACAGATGAAAACATTAAAGCCAGACTAGTGAAAGCCAGGCACCCATTTGTAACAATAAAGCTAATCTGGAAAAACAGAAATCTTGCCTTTGAATATTTAATGCCTTTGTAAACTTGGTCTTACTGGATGGTGCTGAAACTTGGAGACTTATTAAGACCTTGCTGTCTAAACTCCAACTTTTCATAAACAGCTGACTTAAACAAATCTTCAAGAGCAGATGGACAGAAAAAATCACAACCAGAGAACTCTGAAGGAGAATGAAACAAAAACTGATAGCACAGGATAGTATGGAATGAAAATGGAGGTGACTAGTACATACATGGAGGAAAGACAAACAATATAACAGGACAAGCATTAGACTGGAAACCCCAGAGCAAGAAGCAACAAGGTAGAGCAAACTTAACATGGAAATGAACAACAGAAGCAGAATAGAAAGCTATCAAACTGACACTGGAAGATGCCAAGATTGCAGCAGGAGACTGGCAAAGATGAAAGTTAGCAGTGAGGATCCTTATATTCTGGCATAAGAGAGAGAGAATTCATTTTAAAGCTAGGCTACTTAAAAGCATTTTGACAAGGAGAGCCCTCCCTGTAGCTTCATCTGTGTTCTATGCATAGATGTGATGGGAAGGTGAGTTCCAGGGAGTGCATGTAACATGAGGAGCTGAGGGAGTTAGGGGAGCTTGCAGGGTAGCAGGCGGGTGGTCTCATAGAGCAGCTTAGAATAAACAGATGGCAAGGAATTTGTATTAACTTTGACTGTGAGCTGTTTTAAAGTTTGGTGCTGTCTGTTGTATAAAATTTGCTCAGTTCTTTTTTTGCTGAAACTGAAAGGACCTGTTCTTCCCTAGTTCAAGTAGCGTTTAACTAGATTTGATTTGATTTAACTAATTCAGTTGGATTCCAGCTTCCTGGTGGTTTGAGGGGCAAGGAGGGAGAGTTTTTTTTTCCATTTTGTGTCTTGAGGAAGTTGAGACTATGTAAAGAACATATTCCCACAGCACTGAGGGGTTCAAACAAAGCTATTTCCGTTTGGAAGCAAGCTGCTGGATAGCAAAGCAAGGCACAAGCTGCTGCCTGCAGGCATTGTGAGTCCAAGCACGTACACTTACATCACCATAGTTTGAACTTGCATTTTGTGGAGTTTGTATAAAAAGAGCTGACACTGGGTAGGAAATTAAAATTCGTTGGGGAACTGATGGGGGTCAGTGGGGCACAGAGTAGCAGCATTTGTTACATTCCATTTGTAATGCAAAATCTTCATTTGCTTAACAAGAAACTGAGTTGCATGAATTAAGTTGCATTGTCTTTAGTTTTTATCCTGTTCGTTATTGTACATTCTTTTCTGATCAAGATTAAATAAGGAGCGATTAGAATTAGCCTTTTGTGAAGAGATGTGATTGGTATTACTGTTGAGGGGAAAGGTTGATTTATCTGCTGTTTCTTGGATTCTGTGACTGCAGATTGTTCCAGTTTTAATGTCTCATCAAGTATAAAGCAATAGCAGAGCTGTCTAGTCCAGTTAAGGGAGGGGTCTATTAACATAGAAGTTTACATTTCTCCATGTAGGTCTCAAATGATAAGTCAATGGATGCAGTTTCCAACTGGTTCTTAAATAAAAGAATCTAAACTCACTGCCATCCATTTGGGTGGCAGTAACCTCTTTACCATTTATTTTCCTGACAGCAGCCAAGTGTGCAGTGATTTAGAAAGGTCACTCAGAAATCTTGTTCCTAACTTCCCTTGGCAAAGGCCATAGACTCTTTTCAACAACTTTGTATACAAACTCTTGTGGAATAAAGGGAATTGTTTAACTGTTGCACTTAGCTGATTGGGACAGAAGGATATGGGGTGTGTGGGATGACAGAGTGAAGAAATAAGGATTTTACTTTTATGTCTTACTCAAAGAACTGGTTCCTTGCCATATTTCATGTCTGGGTATTCCAGTGGCTCATCTTTGAAGAATTGTATTGGGTTTGTAGTATCAGGAGGGGTCGCCATGTTAGTCTGTATCCACAAAAACAACAAGGAGTCCGGTGGCACCTTAAAGACTAACGGATTTATTTGGACACAAGCTTTCATGGGTAAAAAACCCATTTCTAAAAAACCCATCCGAAGAAGTGGGGTTTTTATCCATGAAATCTTATGCCCAAATAAATCTGTTAGTCTTTAAGATACTACCGGACTCCTTGTTTTTGTTGGGTTTGTATAATGGTTTGTATCAGCTATCTCTAATGAAAATCATCACCTTATTTGGAAAGGAAATATCTGTACTCAATGATTAGTCCTTCTGCATAATTAGTAATACAGTACAATATGAGAATCTAATCTTCCCATGCTTTGAAAACCTATCATAGCAGCTTAGCATATTTTAGAGCTCAAAAACAAGGCCAGAAATACGTATCTATAATTTGTTTCTGCTTGTGTCTTAGCATGTTCTTCACTGAAACATTACTATCTAAAAGGAACACAAAAGCTTTTTCTAGTGTGTATCATGTATTTTTTTGTGGATAGTAAGGCAAATTAAATTCCAGAACTAATCTATCTTTCCTGTGCTAGTCTCTTTCTCAGCCTCAGTAGTGTTGTATTCTGGTCTCTGACCATATCCGCACTGAAGTTGAAGTAGTTTTTGGTTGCATCTTCATTTCTAAAGTGCTTTGGCATTCTTTTGTTAAAAGGTACAGCATAAATATTTATTTTTCTAATCGCTTAGATCAAATTCTAAAGCAGTATTAAATGATGATCTACTCTAATTTTTAGACTTTTTTTTCCCCTTAAAGAATATTGACATCACAAACTTCAGCAGCAGTTGGAATGATGGGTTGGCCTTCTGTGCAGTCCTCCATACTTATCTCCCAGCTCACATTCCGTATCAAGAACTGAACAGCCAGGACAAGGTACAGTATTATAATATCCAGTTTAGCCTATGCTAACTGAAAATATAGCTAATCTTAAATTTTAAAAAAAAGGGTAGATAAAAAAAATTCTTTGCATGGATGGGCATGTAACAGGAGCGAAACAAAATTGGGATTACTTCCTTCCATTAAAATTTTAAAAGGGAGCATAACTATATTACTTAAATTAGCTAAGGGTGGTTATAAAATTAAGGCTTATCAATTATTTGAGGTCATTGGACAAACAAGAACTTTCGCACAAATGTAAGAAGACTTTAATGAGCGAACATAAATTTTAAGGTGAGGAGATAACAAACAGTGAGTGGAAAGGACTTTCTGTTGAAGTGATAGCATTCAGTAGTCTTTAACCAAAATGTTCCCTGTTGTTTAATGTTAAAAGACTGAAAGTCAACAACTTGTATACTTTGGAGTAGTTTATTCCCTTTTTTGGGGTGGTAACACTGCTCTACAGCCAAAATGCTTCTGAAATAAATGTAGTCAAACTTTACTAATTCTGAGTCACTGAGAATGAAAATTATGCTTAAAATTGTTGTTTGGCTCTAGTTTTCAAGATATGCTATTGGGTCAGTATATACGACCCTGGACATGGGAATGGCGGAGGATAAGTGAGTTATAAAGGGAAGGGATCTCAATTTAAACCAGAAATGACTAAAATACATCTTTGACTGGATCTATGAATAAATCTATGACTGAGTTTGGACAGTACTTGCTTTTTAGGCAAAACAATGAATGATGCAATCTGAAGCTGGTATTGCGTCATACATGATATGAATTGCATCATGTTATTCCTAGAAGTCATGAATGATGCAATCATAAAGAAGCTTACATCACTCTGCTGAACAAATTGCCCTATATCAGCTCTAGAAATCGTACAGCGTCATGCTCTCTTATTTGTCAGTGTTTGATTTTGCAAAGGGACACATTTCTGTTTAGCCAAAGTGAGCAGAGATGCCTCGTACTTGTGTGAACAGTGCAGATAACTTCTGCTATGTTTGTGGTGAAGTGACTTTTGCATCACAAAAGCGCAGTATAACCACTATGGTTAAGAAAGCCTATCATCTTTATTTTGGCTGCAAAATTGGAGATCAGGACAAGAGGTGGGCCCCACCCATATGCTGCAACACTTGTGCAACAAATCTTCACCTGCGGTTGAACAGGAAAAGGATATCTATGCCTTTTGCAGTGGCAATGATTTGGAGAGAGCCAACAGATCATACTAGCAATTGTTACTTCTGCATGGTGCCTCCAGTTGGGAAAGGTGTGTCAAAGAAGAAAAAGTGGACTGTGCGTTATCCAAACATTCCATCAGCTATACGCCCAATACCCCACGGAGAAGGACTGCCAGTTCCTGATGCACCAGAATCATTCTCACTTGAGTCAGACGAGGAAGAGGATGAAACTTCTGGTCCTGAACCATCAATGTCACAGGACTCACATTTTCTCCTATCCTCCTCCTCTGAACCCCACCTCATAACACAAGCTGAACTGAATGACCTTGTCAGGGATTTGGAACTACCCAAGAGTAAGGCAGAGCTGTTGGGCTCCAGACTGCAGCAGTGGAATCTCTTGGCAGGTGATGTTAGGGTTTCCATGTTCCGTGACCGTCAAAAGGATCTTGTCCCATTCTTCTTCATGGAAGGTGATCTTGTAACCTGCAACAACATCGATGACGTGATGGTAGCCCTCGACATCGTTCACGATTCAGATAAGTGGAGACTCTTCATTGATTCATCGAAGACGAGTCTTAAAGCTGTTTTGCTGCATAATGGCAATGCTTTGCCATCAATTCCAGTTGGTCATACAGTCCATATGAAGGAAACCTATGACAACATGAAACAACTTTTGAGGTGCATAAACTATGACCAACATCAGTGGCAGCTTTGTGGCGATTTGAAGGTTGTTGCTCTCTTGCTTGGTCTGCAGACTGGACACACAAAGTACTGCTGTTTTCTCTGCGAATGGGATAGTCGTGCAAGAGATTCCCACTACATCAAGAAAGATTGGCCACTCCGACAGTCATTGGAGCCTGGGAGGAAAAGTGTTCAGCATCCACCGCTTGTTGAATCAAGGAAGATTTTACCACCACCCTTACACATCAAGCTGGGTCTGATGAAGAACTTTGTAAAGGCCAGTGACAAAACACCAGCAGCTTTCAAGTACCTCCGTGGAAAATTTCCAAGGTTAAGTGAAGCTAAGATAAAGGAAGGTGTCTTTGTTGGTCCTCAGATTCGTGAACTTCTTCGAGATGGTGCATTTGACCATGCACTGCGTGGCAAGGAAAAGACGGCATGGAAAGCCTTCCAGTCAGTGGCAATACATTTTCTCGGAAACAACAAGGAAGACAACTACAGGTTGTTGGTGGAAAACCTCCTCAAGGCATACAAAAGCCTTGGCTGCAGCATGTCACTAAAGATACATTTTTTGCACTCTCATCTAGATTTTTTTCCACCGAACTGCGGAGCAGTGAGCGACGAGCACGGCAAGCGATTTCACCAGGACATTGCAACAATGGTGAAACGCTATCAGGGCAAATGGAGCCCATCAATGCTTGCAGACTATTGCTGGACAGTGACAAGAGATGCTCCATTTAATGAATACAAGAGACAAGCCAAGAAGCGCCGAGTAGACACTGAATAGGACTAAACTATGTACATAATAGTTTTTTGCCTTTTGTTTCATAATACATTTTATTTATAGAACCCTTTTGCTGATTTTTAAAGTGTTACATAAACAGGACAGGTGAAATATTATCATGTAAAGCAACCATAAACACTTGAAAAGACCTAGGTTTACAATTTATGATTAAAACTCTACTATCTACACAATATACATAGACGTAAAATGTAAAAACTTAAATATCTTAGAAACAGTAGCCAATCAGTTGTTTTAATTGTCATATTTGAATTCAGCACATCAAAATACATAATAAATATCACATTTTATCTCTGAAGCAGATGACTTCTAAAAAAAATTGTAGACCAGTGTTATCATCTGATGCTTTGGGTTTTTTTTATTTTATCTGTGGCAAATTGAAGTCCTCAGTTATTACTGTCTATTCTAGCATTGTTGAAAAATCTTTACTCTAATCCAACAAGTAGGAAATACTTCCTACAGGCATTCATGTATCCCTAGTACAGAACGATGCCTATGACACATTTTTATAAATGTGGCTTAGTTGTAAACCTTAGCTGAGGTCAATATAGGGTTTTATTTTAAATGTTTTCAAGCAGCAAGTCCATTAAATGTTAAGTAGTTTTCCTTCTGTTTTCATATAAATGTTGCATTACATTTACAGAGAAGAAACTTCACTCTGGCCTTTCAGGCAGCTGAAAGTGTTGGCATCAAATCTACTCTGGTAAGTGTTAAGTGGATAATTTCCTGTTTATAAAATGTCTTGCACAATGAATTTCTATGACAGAAAGATTACTGCTTTTGGGCCTGACACAATATAATGAGGACAGGTCATTTGCCCCAGAGCGATTTGAAAAATGGTTGTGTATATTGTATGAAGGCTGCTGCTCCATGCAGACGTTACTGTTCTCCTCAATTTTTTGTTGTATTTCTTGGCTTCTTCCTTGACGGGGCAGGTATCTTATCTTGTGACAAGCTATGGCATATAAAGAAACCATTAATATTCAAAACAATAGAGCCAAGCTAAAGTAGAATACAGGTTAACTGCTCTCAGATATTCTGGCCTGGAAAGTCTGCAGGGCAGACATACCAAGCTTCTTACACAGCCTGGTATGTGTCTATGCTGGTGGTTTAAGGAACTGTGGGTACAACGTACATTCTAGTTTACATTTCAAATGGTTTGAATGTATTAGAATTCTGAAGGTGCAAATCAAACCCATGAAAGTTGGTTTCTTATTCAATAAAGTGTGAAGGTCATGATTCCTGTGGACCAGCAAACGATCCAAAATGTTGTTGGATAGAGAGGCTTTCTTTGTCTTCATAATCAAGCACTGGCAACATTAATAGAAAATATGATACTAGATCTGTAATGAGTTAAGATTGTAACTGTGAAACTGTTTCTCTAACAATAGTTAAGAGGCTTTATAATTCCTACAAGAAGAAATTCCTGAGCAGAGTTGAAAAGACTTACTAATTGTCATTATGAAAATAATTATCAGAAGAGGAAGGCTTTTCTGAAGCCATGAAATTGGAAGAAACCCAAGCCCTTGTAGATGTCTTCAGTAATTTAGTTAGAATTGCCAGTACCAAAAAAAAGGATTTAAATAACTCATTAGGACTTGTGTAACTTGAAGTTTAGCAAAGCTGCCATTGAGTTAGCAATTCACAATGGTATATAGTCAGACATTTAAAAATAACACTTTCCTTGATCCTTATCAAAACCTCTGACCAGCCATTGTATTTGTTCACAATGGAGGTGCAATTGCTGAGTATTTTTAAATACCTCAGAAGTTAGTGATTTTGAAATGTGAAGTTTTTTATCAAATTCAGATGTAAAAATAGACTATTGAGAGCAGTTGTAGAAATGCCAACGTGCAGTTAGCTACAGTAAAATGGCAGTGTGATGTTCCCCTCTGGTGTTGTCTGGACTGGTGATCTGCTAGGCCACTCCAATCCTTCACATGGGCAGCCAATCTTACCTTGCTCTGCTGTGAGAACGCCCACTCCTGGGCTGTTCATGCACAGCCTCTGGCATGTAAGCTGCTCACAGCTACTTGCAAGTGAATGCCAATAGCCATCGCAGTCCCAAACTGCCCAAAGGAAGTGTGTGGCTCCCTTCATGATCTAACAGATTATTTTTTTGCTGTCTAAACTTATGTCCATTGTTCCTGTGAGGCTGGGCTGGGTTTGTCCCATCCATGCCCTGAGGAGGTGTGAACTGCCTCTCTGTTCTCGGAGAGTTTTTGCCTGGGCTTGCTTTAAGCCTTGAGAATATATTTTCAGCCTCTTAACTATATACATGAAATTATAACCTGTAATCTTACTTATTACTGTTACAATCACTATAACATCAGTATAACAGCCATACTTAGTTCATCATGAGCCTTCTGAAGACACCCAACATGACAAACTTTGCATTGGATACCACACAATCATTTTATAAATATGAACATGGGGGTGTAGGCCGTCACCCTGAGGTACAGAGTGTCACGGGCACTTTCCTCTCCCTTAATATTACAGTACATAATGGTACTAGAAAGAAGACTTTGCAAGATACCTGGAACTGACAGACCAAAAACTGTCTTAAAATGTAATCCCTACACATGCAGGCACTTTCATAGACTCAGGTACATCCAAACTGAATTAAATCTTGTAAGAGGAAATCATATATTTCATAGGGAAAGTTTGTTAGCAGTATATGCAGCATACACTGTGTGTTTTGTGTGGCATATGGCCATTGTGTATATAAATGGTAATGAGAGTAACATTGGGGAAATTATTTGTCGTTCCTTGAACAGGGTGTTTTGACTACTCATAGCTCCTTTTGTAAAGTTAACTGTAACACAATAATTGCTGTTTCTGTTTGAACTCTGTTAAAAATGAATATAGGTAAGGTTTAAGAAGGTCACAAAAAATAAAGGTTTTAAAAAAAACATATTTAATTCTTCCCCTTCCTTTGTGTGTAGGTTCCATGGGTAGATTGTGGAGCAAGATACAGCCATCTTACTTGTTTGTAAATCCATTTATACACTTATGGTGCAATATAAATAATTAAAATAGTTTGAGATCAGTGTACAGTTTTCTTAGCTAGGAATTAACTCCTCACATGTTGCCTCTTCTTCAGAGTACATATTTTACTAGATGTGATAATAAATGCTATTTTTTCCTAGTTAAATATCTATCGTGGAAATCACTGTACCAGTGGTGGGCAACCTGATGGGCTGCGTGTGGGCCGCAGGATGGCCACCACTGCACTATACTGTTGAAAAGTGACACTTGACAGTGCCAAGTAAAAGGGTTGGCCGTTAAAGTGCAAGTTTTGTGCTGTGACATTTCAGTTACAAAGCTAGGCCTTGATCCTGCTGATGAAAGTGCATGTACGGATGTGGACGTCTACATGTATGCCATTAACTGCTGGCTCTAGTATTTCAAACCTTGACTGTTTTTATATTAGCAGTATTAAATGAGAAGAAAACTGAGGTATACTCTAATGTTGGACTCATGAACTGCAAGTTACAAAATTAATGTTGCTTTTCAATGGGATGGTAGCCCTTAGCAGATGGCCCAGAAATACCTGTTTCAAACTTTTAAGTCGTGAAGTGCCTTTCACCATCTGAATTTTGTAAATGACATTCTGAGCGAAATGGATATCTTTCCTTAAGCTTTTCTCATAGTGGGAGCTTTACAGCTATGATGAGCACTACATTGACATGAACTTGCAAGGTGATAATTTTTAATTTTGATCTTTTTGTGACAGGACATCAATGAAATGGTGCGAACTGAGCGTCCAGACTGGCAGAATGTCATGCTGTATGTTACAGCAATTTACAAATACTTTGAAACCTGAAACCTTGTTAATTCAAAAGAGTTGCAGAGCGGAATCATCACTAGCTGCCAGACAGAAACGTAACTGAAATGCTAATCCCAGATTCATTGAAATCTGGCAACATTCATGTCCCTCAACCTTCAGTGACACTATCATGGATTGTCTCAAACTGCTTCAGCCAACAAACCTTGGAACACAGCTTAGAAGCAAGAACTTGTTACCAGTGTGCTAGGCATATCCTATGGTACTGAGTTATCCATATTAAGTACGTAGCCTAAGATTGGCCTTCTAGGAACTGCCTTTACCTCCTGACTTCCTGAAGTTTTCGTATTTCCTTGAGAGACTGAGGTGTATAATGCTGTAGCGTATAGAAGGCTGAATGTACAGCTAAAACTATGAAAAGGAAAAGAATGAAACAGCATCATAATGAATTTTGTCTACTAACAGAATCCACAGAGTCTGGGTGAATATTCTACCCATATATACACTACACCCCAATACAGTACAAATCTTAATAGTAACTGAAGTTACTGCCTTAATTATTTTTCTTTCTCCTCTAATGTGCACAATATTCAAGGGAAAGGAGCTTTTATTCTGTCAGGCTTAATTGACTGAAGAGTGCTCAACACCTGGACAAATCTGGCACAGAAGAACTCTTCAGTGTAAAGCTCTGTTTAAGCCTACCTCTGTCACACAGTAACGTGGCTTCCAATTTTATCTAATGGATTATAAGGACTAGCACATACAATTCCTGGTTTGAAGAGTATACTGTACTTGGAGTTATATTTCATATAATTTTCTGTGCTTCCATTATCACTAATGAGATTAATCAAGAATTTAGCCTTGTAGAACTTGTTTCTATCCCCTTCTTCCTTTGCCTGCATAGCACATGTAAAAATGCCAGGCTTTCCTTTACAGCGATAGAAAAATACAATATCTCTGATTTAAGTGGTGGAATTATGCCAGTGGGATATCTTCCTCTGTCGAGAAGATAATTGTCAGTAATGGGATGTCCAGCTTTGCAGTGTTCCATGTACACTTTTCTTTGGATCTTGCAGATACTGGCCTGACTGAAAGAAAGCAAATAATGCTATGAAGAGAACTGCAGTGGAATTAATTTTTATGTAAACCTGTTCCAGTCTGGAATATTGTATCACAAAGACTGATGCTTCTGAGGAAAGAATGAAAAGCTCAGAAAAGAATGAAAAGCTTGATCTGCTCAGATTGTATTTTCCTAAAATGCACCTCAGTTCATGCGGCAAAACTCTCTGGGCAAGAGAGTTCAAACAAGTGCCTTAAATATCCTTGAGTTGATAGACCCTGGAGCTCCAGGGCACTGTGCAAAACATTAGGAACTGAGAAGGATTTCTAGTGACAAACTGATGTATATTGTTAAACATGGTTTTTATAATCCTGTACTTGTCAATCCAAGGGAAGGTCTTCACCCTACCGTTGTGTTCCTGCCTCTTACTTCCCTATATAGCTAGCAACAGTTAAGCCACAGGAAAGAGCCTCTCTTTAATGTTGAGCTGAAGCTTTCATTTAATCACCACCTATAAATACACTTTACCTACCAACAGGCATGTTAGAAACAATGATTGTTATTCCTATTGTGTGCCTGTAACTCTTATGGACAGTTTGAAATTTGAATAAATAGATTTTAACAGTTCAGTGAATGCAACTGTGCCTAGCAACTATTAGTGCTATCAGGAATGAAAAAAACTTGGATTCAAATCAAAACTATATAGCCAGTTCGAATAGCTAGAGCCCTGAAGAATGTAACCAGTTTGAAGAGGGGGCATTTCAGCATGCCTGTGGCATTTAAACAGACCTTGTACCTCTTAGTTTGGCTTTATAATATAGGAGTTAACTCTTAAATTCTGATCAGCATTTGTAGTTGAAAGAATAAAACAAATGTCTTGAGTAATGGGGGGCAGGATGAAGGGTTTATTAAATGTCTGGTAAATAACCATTTAGTCCATAGAGAGGACACTTAGAGAGGTTTCCAGAGAAGCTGTTTCTGTTGACTACTTCCTCTCAAATTGGGAAGCTAATGTTAGGGAAGTAGCTAAAAATTCTCAGGCTGTGAGTAAACAGGCTTGAAGATCCTCGGCAACCAAGAGAAAACGGTTGCAGAAGAGACTTCAAATAAAAAAATCTTCAAAAATTTTGAATAGAAAGAAGTGGGAAATGTACACTGTTACTTTCACAAACTGCTGAAATCTCATTTCTGCAAATCTATGCTACGGGAGGCTGTTCTCTTTTCCTTTTGAATTTAAGTTGTCTATTTACAGGTGCATCATTTTATTTATTACATTAAGATTGGGAAAAAATTTCTAATTAAAAAGATAGCACTCCTCATTCTAAATTCACTAGGAACGTATTTCTTTAACATAGTTTGAGCTGAGGGCTAATTTTAGCTATTTTTTTTGCACAGTGGTATCTGAACTTGACTTGCCTGGAAATCTGTCATTAATTGTAATAATAGTGATCATGTTAAACTTCCCTAAAAAGGGAACTCCAGTTTTTTTCAAATATATCCAATTAGGCAATAATGACAGAAGCATTAAGAATCTGCAGAGATGGAAGTTTTAAAATTATAAACACAGACCTTCATTAGAAATGAAGAAATCTGCAGATTGCTTCTTGGCACGGTCTGTCTGTTTTGGTGGGTTTTATTTGTTTTTTGTTTTTGTCTAAAGTTATACTTGTTGATGGTATACAAGTATTGGAGTTACATCTGGAAAGAGGCATGTGGCTCCATAAAGAAATTTCCTAGAGACACACATGAGCTTTTACAAATAAAATACTATTCTTCTGACACAATTAAAGGATATTCAAGAAAGGGATGCAAGAAATAAAACAAACTGAACCCTGGTACACAGTAACAGAATGTTCAGAAAGGCGGAAACAACAAATCTCTCCTTTTGCTAATTGGAAGGATGACTTATGTAACCTTTCTGGATAGAAATAATACACTTCAGTATGGTTCCAACTCATACTTCACTCTGAAAGGGCCTGTTCTGTTACACATTGTAGAATGCAAGCTTCTTGCTGTTTGACTTGATTTTTTTGTTCTGTTTAATATATCTAAATGTACTCAAAATACCAAACAATGTACAGTAGATTTATTTTTATTGCATTTTAGTATGTGCCTTGCAAATGCCTGTGTTTTAGTAGGTCAGTGTTATTCATGTCCATCTCTGTAAGAGGAGCACATAACCAAAACAGCTTGGACACATTTACCCAGATTTGACTCTGTTGCTGTCTGGATAATGTTAAGTGAAACACTTTCTACCCAATGTAAAAATGTCAGTATCCAGTCAGGTGTGCGTCAGATTTGTTTAGTGTTCATGGTACACCAGCAGCGAACTGAATGAACACTTGAAGCTTTTTCTTTACCTTCAAGTAGTATCAAAGGAGGAATAACTTATTTTTTAATATTCAGACAGATGGTCTCCAGAGTTCTTTGATGTCCAGAGTAACAATAAAAAGGTGATGTGAACGTTCAGAATTGATGAGATGCAACTGCTTGTGTTTTCAGGTATTTAATTTGTTTAACTGAAAACACTTATCCATTAGTTTTGGCCATGTAACTCATAATGACCTTTCACTACAGCAATACCTACTAGAAATTCTAAGTAAAAGCCTCAAATGAAAGCTGCACCCATGGAGAGGCAACCCAGAATGTTGTATTAATAATACATGATTTCCTGGTTAAAGAATAAAATATGATTCTTTGCCTTATAATCGGCAGAAACAATGTTTAATATAAATGTATTGCGTTTATCAGAGAGTGATAGATGTCTCCAGTTTAATAATAAGTTGTTTCTACCTTTCTGTGCTCCTGAATAGTCAGCCAACCTCCTTTGAGAGGTCTCTAACTTGCCAAGGCAATTAAACCAAATTCAGCTGTTACACTGGTGTAAATCCATATGAACTCCACGGACTTCAGTAGTTATTTCTGTTTTACACCTATGAACAGAGCAGAATTTTGCCCACTAAGTCTAATATGGTGATGCATGCACAACTGTGGTTTAAATAGTTCTTATAAAGATGTGCCTTGGGAGTTGTCAAAGTGACAGCAAAATCTCTGTGGCATTTCATATTTGTTCCCTGTCAATGACCTCAATATCAAATCTCATCTGCTCCCACCCCACCACCCATTCTACCTCTGACACTATCAACCAGTCCAGACAATAAAGAACGTGGTAGTGACAGCAATTTTTGATCGTATGGAAGGTAGTACAGAATGTTTTATTGCTGCATCTCTAGTTTCTGTGCAATTCTGACACAGGTATAAAATTTTCTGACCCTAACTCTGCTTTAAATTAACAAACAGGAGCATATGCTTTTTCAAGATTTTGTTTTACCAGCTATGTTCTGCTCATGGTTGCCTTAAGAGCACTATTTGCCTGTCCATTGAGAAGCTGACATCCCTTTCACAGTTTGCTCCAAGAATGTCAAAACCATAGTCCATTTCTGCCCTGGTTCAAGAGAGAGCCCAAGTAGGCTGCCTGTGGAAAAGGGCATTATAGTCATATATCTGCACAAATTGGTTGTCCCAAAGTTTTTATGATCTTCCGGACTTGATGTGACCCATGATTTTTAACTTTGACTCCTATTTTTATTTCATGTCTCTCCAAACCACATTGTTGGCTACTGCTACAGTGCCTTGCTTCTGCTGAATGGCTAATGTGTGAATCCCCATGAAAGTGGACACCAACCTGAATTTTAAAGTAATTGTCATCTCTGGGCTCCGGAGCTGACACCATTCATTGTTTCCTCTTGCCTGTGTACACTGATTGGCCAAATATAAGTCAGATTGTTACAGCTCTTCAATTGACACCTATTGCCCCTTCACATCAAGAAATTTAGTACATAGAGCTTACATCTCACTGTAATGCTTGTCTGGTGCTTTTGCATTAAAATCCTTAACTCTCCAATAAAATGAAAATAGTGTTACACTTTTTTAATTGGGGCCTTTAAATTAGAAGTGTCTATCTAATACTGAGTGTGCTTCTAGAGTAGTTTTTCTGCTTGTTTCTCAGTGAGCGTTCCTGTTCTCAAAGGGTGAGTTGCTTGCTGTAGTAGAAAGGGTTATGAACTGCTGTGTTTAATTTAAAATCTGTTAGGGTTGAGTTTGCTGGATATTTCTAAGAATTTATTCAGCTCTGTCTGCTCTTAATTTTATCCTGTAGTAACTAGGTCAGCGTTGAGTACATTTGATAACTTCCAAAAGGTCAACATGCTAGGGTCTGGGAACATTTGACTAGTTCATTCTGGTGACTAAGTGGTTTAAAAGATCTTTTTTTATATATATAATTTTGTATGAAGGGCTTGGCTATTAAGCAGAATATTGAAGTGGGTCTCTTATTTCTTGTATATTTCAGAAGATCTTCAACTGTCTCAGCTTGACAGGATTATTCTCCTGGTCTGTGTGAATTAATTATATATAATCTTTTTCCTTCCATTAGATATTGTATCTCTACATCTAAACTTGAATAATACTTAGCTATGGAAGCCGGATGCCTTTGCATTTTTCTCCAGTTTAAAGTGGTTTATTTTTCACTTAAAAAGTTCCTGACCCTAACTGATACAGGGCTGTAGTCTGCCATTGAGTTGCACGTAGATTTCCTAGTGACTTCAATTAGAGTTCTGAGTGCAGAACAATAGTCAGATAAGTCGCTTACAGAATATTTTGTCACCCTTATTGTGATTAATTTTATTTCCCATTGTCATCCCCAATTTCCGAGGTTTGCTGTGTGGCCAAAATCACTCAGTCTAGGCTGAAACTTGGTACATAAGCTCTCACTGGGGGAGTATCCTTCTGTTTAATAGTATTTTTTAAGAAATAGTTTGTATTTGTTATAGGAACTAAAGGAAATGTTATGGGTTTAGAGTTGCCTTGCTTTTCTAATGTTTTTGAATTTTAAACTGAGAATTTTGCATATAGTGCTAGAATATGAACTGGATTTTTTGAAGGGAAAAGATGTAAAAATGACTTGCAGTGACTCCACTGTGGATAAGCAACATGTTATGTGGATTTCTCTTTCCAGTGAATAATACGTATAATTTTACTTGTATGCACTTTGTGTGTGTGTTTGGTAGCTAGAATGCCACAACAGAGTTATTGCTGCAAAAGACCCCAGCAGTCTATTATGTACGTAGGTCATGAACCAAGATTTTAAAGGATAGACTATTGGCAACAAGGAACAGTTAGAGTTTGGTCAAAACTCCACTTCACAAAATCCATCTCTCTCTCTTACACTCTCTCTCTCTCACACACACACACTTCTTTCAGGTAAATGTGTATTTACAGTTAAGGCAAATTTCAGGAAATGGGGGACATATGCATAACAACATATCCAAGTAACTTGTATATGTAAAAATTACATCGTTTTTCCATGAGTGTTTCCAAAATATTTTTAACTGTATCTTTAAATATTCAGTTTGTTACAACCTATTCTTCCTAGTTTAATGTAGATTTGCTTTTAAAACCTGCACCTCTTCCATGTTTCATCTGCTAAAGTTTGCTTGAACAAAAAAAGCTGTTTTCCTATCGGTTAATGCAAATGAAAAGTATGAGACTGCTAACTGGGATATGGAGCATTTCCCCTCTAGATTGCCAGTTCAAATCCATCTTAGGCCAGTAGTGACTATCTGGGGTTGTTTGGTCAACATGAAATGAAGCGGTGATCCAGTTAATAGATGGGTAGGTGTCAACATCAGGAAGTTGCAGAATGACACTAATTGACACCCCCAAAGGGATGGATACTGAACTATCTTTTGATCCTTAGACGTGGTACCTTCAGTTCCAATTTGAGATAACTGGCAGAGCATCATGGGAAGCTTGTCCCATCCTCATCCACTCCACCCCATGTTGAGAAAGAATAAGGGAATTGTATTGCCATCTCTTTCAATCTGGCATCACAAGCATTATATTTACTTACAAAGTGGCCCACGACTTTCATAATAACACTACTGCTTGGAATATTATTAGTTAGCATAACTGCTCTAGAGAGAATTGGAATGTTCCATAGCTTTTAAGGATCATGAAAACAGAAAACTGATTTTGAAAAGGCCTTTCCATACATTCTTCCTAAGTTTTATTTATTTCTGTATGCATTTGAAACATGATCACCCTAGCAGTGAGTAGGTTGAGTGAAGGTAGCAGTTCTAGTTCTATGCAGCAAGCACTTTCCCTTCTTACTTAACCACACATTCTGTTGATACAACCGAAAAGGCTTCAAGTAATGTCTGAGCTTTAAGTGCATAGTTGTGTCATAATTTGACGTTACAGTCTGAGTGGGGAAAAAAATAGTATCTTTTCTCAGCTTCCCTTCTAGTTGGATCTGAGACTGGAAGCAGAGGAGGAATCCAAAATGTGTTTCAATTGGACTGCAACTTGGTTCCAGTTTAAAAGGCAAAAATCAGTTATCATTAATTGAGACTTCCAAGGCTGGCAATCTGTTTTAAATTAAAGCCTTTGGAGGAACAGTGTGCTTTTAGTTTTTCAAGTTCCACTAAAGATCTGGGCATTTGCTTTATACAAAACAATGTATTCTGCATTTGTATTTAGTATATATGCCTTTGATTTGCCAGTGTTACTATGTTTTCTTCTTAAGTTTATGAAATAAAGATTTACAGATATTAAAGTGTGTACTGTATTGACTGAGATGGGCCGTACTACAAACTCAGATCCAGTTAGCTTTTAGTACCATTTTGTCATCATTACTGATTTTCAGGAGCAATATTTAGAAGGGGTAGTTTACAGTCGTGTGTGTAACATAAATGTAATAAATGGGGATGGAGGGGTATGTGAATTTCTCAGAATTTTAGCACTAGCAGCACAACTTAAGCATCTGTCCTAATGGGTTTATATACTATAGTGATGGGTATCTTTAGATATTATAAGTGTATACTTGATGTATTGTCTTTATATTGGATTATTTTAGTTTTGAATATTCAATTGATAGAGAATGGAACTGCTATTTTTCCTTGCTATTGCTATTATCCATTCCTACTCTTGCTATAGTACTCACCTCCCTAATAGGGATTAGTGTTGATGTGATTATCTCAAGATATCTTCACAGGAGAAGAATCAGTGCTTTACAGAAACAAGGTGGGTGAGGTAATATCTTCTATTGGACCCATTTCTGTTGCTGAGAGAGAGAAGCTTTTGAACTTACACAGAGCTTCTCTTCAGCTTAATAGCAACTTGGACATGAATTCCTGTCTTATGTCAGAGGTAAGATGTTCGTCCTGGTCCCTATTAGATGTTTATCAGCACAACAAAACCAGCATATGCTGTGGCATAGTTGGAGGAACAGGACAGAAATAGCAGGTTGACTGCACATCAAGATTGAGATATGTTGATAGAGTGGTGTAGGGAAAACTTGCACATCACATGCTGATCCTTTGCCTAGCTCCAACCAGTGTTTCTATTCTTTCTTTAAGCATATTAGATAAATGTTTTAAATATAGTTTTGTTCCAGAACAAAGATCTTTAGGGTTCCTGTCTGAGATGAAGACAAGGCAAGCTTTCATTATTTTTTTTTAAAGTCTGTAAACATTTCAGTAGTTTTATTTTAAAACCATTTTAATTTCAAGTAACTTAAGCAATTGTGATGCTAGATGAAGTATTATTAAAAAAAATCTTACCACTAATGCCGGCTGAAAGATCTGCAGTAGGGGCAAAAAACCAAAAAAATTTCAACAATACTTTTCTGTTATATTTTTTGGGTGGGAAATTATTTTACTGGTGGTGGGAATTAAGTTTTCTAATTAGATTACAATTTTTGTCTAAACCAGTTTAACAGAGCTTTCTACTAAATCCTTATTAAAGGAAGAACTCTCAACTTAATCTTGATCAAAGGCACACATGGTTTAATGTATTACATTGCATATGTCCTGGGTGCTGATCTGACCAGTAGCTCTACAAATAGGGGCTCTTTGCAGGATCAGAGCCTTAGTTTGTTATGAAAACTGACTTTCTTCCATAGGTAGAAAAGGTTATTCCCAGGACTTCTTGCATTTGCATTGTAACTTAGTCTAGCCTCTTGTAGCTCTCTTCCCTGGTACTCTGCTAAATTTCTGTTTCCAACAGTATCTTTATATAGGCCTCGTATATGATTTCTGCCTGGTTTCATCATTCCACTCCCCACATCTTAAACTGATTTTTGTTCTGGCTTTTTTTCTCCAGTCCAAAGTGGAATATGATACAAAATTTTCCCTTGGATTAGACTGTGAAAGGAAGTGGCCATGTCTGGAGGGCTCTTAAACTGTCCATGTAAACTAGGGCTTGCTGTGTGAACCGTGTACTGAAAAGGAGAAATGCACTGATCTATCATCTCAGTGCCCCTGCTTGTTAAAGATCAGAAGAGTGTTTATTTCCAGCTGCATGGCTTTGCTTTCCTCATTTCTTTTCTCTTAAATGAATTCATTCTAAAACTTATCCCACAGATGTCCTTGCTTATAAAAGTCCCGGATTTCCATCCAGACTTCCAAAAATGAAGATAAAGAGCAACGTGATGCCACGAGTCTATTCCAAGTTAATAAGTTTTTTATTTGCTCTTATACTTTCAGTTGCCATCCTTATCACTATGGTTTAATTCAGTTCTGTTTATAGAATTTAATTTCTGCATATGAAATAGATTTTTTTAAATGGTCCTCCATCTTATTTTTCTGAAATCTTATTTCCTTCCATCTTCAGGGTGTCCTATCTTTAGAGGCCTCCTTAATCTCCTTACTAAGTTAAAATTAATCAAACAAACCAGTGGAGTGTGTATTGCCCAGCTAGATTTTTGTACTGAATAGATAATGTGGGGAAATATTTATGCTTCTATACAATGCTGTGGATAGCTCATTATCCAGTTATTTACGCCTCCTTTTTGCAAGTAATTTTAGGCTCTTGATACCAAAAGACTGAAAGTTAAGCCCTCTGAAATGAAAAAATTGAGTCCTGGGAGTCTGGAGGTAGCCTCACAAGGCTGTTGACAAGATCAGATTTTTCAAAAATAAATTAACCTGCAGTGCACTAAAACTTTTTCAAGTACAGTATTAAGTTGCTCTGTATGCACTTATGGCACCTAATCCAATCCCACTGAAGTCTTCCCATTGACTTCAGTGGGCACTGGATCAGGCCAGAGATGAAGCATACATACAACATATTCCCTCAGGTGAATTTTGTTTTTACCATGTTACGGGGCACTCACTTCTTGAATAGCTCCTAGCAGTTGGGTGTGCTACTGCAATCTTTTTCCTACTTCTGGCTCCCCGTATAGGTTGCCAACCTTGCTAAGTAGTTTTTCAGTGGCTCAGCCCTCCAGCCAGGTGTCTCAGTAAAAAAATGAATGAACCCCTTCTGGGGTTACAGAGTTCAACAAATTGTCTACCCTCACCTGGGTATTCACTCTTCTCTGAGCGTTGTAAATTCAGCCCTTAGCTTGGCCTTCCCAAAAGAGGCTTGTCCCCTTTTCAGGGCTTAGGCTCCTTTGCCAGTGGAGGAACCAAGACCCACCCAATGGTTCTGGTTCCAGCCCAGGGATCTTATCCACAGCAGCCATATATGCCCTCCATGAATGAATTGCTGCTGTTTTCCCTGGGTGGCTTACCACCTGCTCCCTTTCCTTTTACCTGTTACTTTAGAGTTACACTTCTCAGGTTCTTGACTTCTCAGGTCCTCTCTGCCCCATAAATCCAGCTAGTCAAGCTCCTTTGGCCATAGAAGAGAACCCCTTCCCACCTCTCTGGACCCAGGCAGGAAATGACCTGCTTGGGCCCTGCAGCTCATTTTAGCTGAACCAGCTGAGGTCTCATTGCCCAGAGAAGCTTTATGGAAATAGCCAGACCTGGAGGACCAACCTTCTTTGCTCCTTTCTGGGATGGATGTAGTTGTAGGACTGCAGGGCCTCCAACAGGGGGCCACAAAAAGCCAGGCACATCCTGCTGTAGGGTCTGGTTCTCAGTCACTGGGGACCCACAGCACCAATTAAGTCAAAGTGTTGGGTGCACAGAGTTTCTGAAAATCAGGCTTTGTTTTTTTATTGGAAATGGTGAAAGCTGTGTCACAGATGCAGGCCAGAAAACAAAATAAAACACATTGGGGGTGGTCTGAAGCAGTGTTGTTGCTGGCAAGAGGTGGTGATAATAAGTTGGAACAAGCTACCCAAACACTAAAACTTTATGAGCTAATAAAATTCCATCATCTCACATCAGCATTCCCAGTATTTGGAAACCACAATCATCCCTAGTGGGATAGGGGGTCAATAGTTAAGGTGGGTGGTTTTGTTTTGTCTTGTGTGTCTAAGAATTTGTGCTGCCAAGCTCCAGTCATAAAGTTGAACTTATCCTGGTTAATAAGTGATACCCTCTCATTGCTCTTGAAAACATGGAAATAGTGTGTATGAAAAAATCCTTTGATCCTTGCTAACATCACCCTGCTGGGGCACTACAACTTCAACAGCTGTGTTATTGTGCAAAAGTGAATTCTGTGTACTGTGAGATCAAAAGTAATTCTTGCTCCCTGACATGCATATGGTAATTTATGCTTAAAACTAGTTTTCTATTAATAGTACCCAAACAGCACCTAAACTTACTGTTGAATGACAGCTTTCCTTTTTACTACATGCCAGAGGGCAGTACGAAAAATTAAGTAACACAGTAAGTGAGAGGAAACCTTAACACTAGGTATGAGATTTTCAGAAATGCCTAAATGGTTTAGGAGCTTTCAAAAATCTTATCCCCAATGCCTAGCCATGATGTATAGGGAAGAATAGATACAGTGAGATGGCTCAGTGTTTGGGAATTCTTGTTTGAGAACATCTGCAACAAATGTCTGATGTCCTCCCAGATCCTGGCTTACACTCTTTCTTTGTGATAGATTATGTAAATACTGTGTAATCTTTTATCCTATACTTAAATGGGTTCTGTGAATGCCTAAGTCTTTAGACTTACACAATTTCCTTCGGGTGGTTTGTCGCTTTAGCCATGTTGTGCAACACAAGAGCCTGTGTTAGCACTCCCCCAAGCATTTAACTTTACTTAAGGACCTGCTGCTTCTTTGATGGTTTTACTTAAGTTTTAAACAGTTGACCCAACATTACTTACAAGTATTTAATGTTCAAATCCTGAATATCAGAAAGAGAAAAGAGCAAAATCCTGCATTTTCTAACTTTTATTCCAGTATATTTTAAAATTAGGCTTTCTCTTGGATTATGGGAAATGAGGGGAAAGGTCCTTTCAATAGAGGATTTAAAGGTCTCCCCAGGCATACTCAACAGGTATGGGACTCATTGGGGAGTACAATGAAGAAGCGGCAATGGACAAAAGAGTGCAGGAAGTTGCAAAAGATTGATTAAAAGCTTTTAAGAAATGTTACCTTCCCTTTGGAAGAATGCGTACATTTCTTGTTATGAGGCCACCTTTCCCCCAGGCTTCCCCAAAACCAAACCAATCCACCTAAAATTTCACATCTCAGCCGAGGGTAGAATTTTTGTGGAGGTTTTCTGCCAAATATCCCCCAAAACTCATTATGTGATGAGGTGGGTTTTTTTTTGATGATCTGTGGTGTTTGTGTTCCAAATATTTTCCTGTCACTTTCCTAGCATATAGTATCCCTGAAACAAAATTCACTGCTCTGGTCATGCTTAACAAAGGAAGTGCCTTTCACTACTTTTTGAGGCAATTCAGGAAGCAATTATTTATATAAACCCCATTTTGATAGCTACATATCAAACACCGATAAATGCCTTTAAGATGTGTGTATTATACACACTTCCAGTGTGTGCATTATACATGCATCCACTTGACGCATTTCCACAAATGTGCATGGCTTGGATGTGATCCCTCATGATGCAGGAAGATCCAGTTTGGGTAGAGAATGAAAAGAAGAATCACATGTTGGAGGAAAAAATCTGATGAAAGGAACAAGAAAACTGGAAAGAAATTTAGCCCATTCTTGCATGGCTTGTAAGTTTTACAGCATCTTCTATCACCAAGCAACTCAAACACCCTGATCCTATCTCTGATTACAGTGAGAAGCTTGTTTTGGTCACGGATGTATATTAGACTCCAGACTGTAATGGAATGCTAAACTCTATTATAGTGTTCAGCTATGAAGGGGACACAGCAGACTGAATAATACTGAACTTCAAAGACAACATGATCTTAGAAATGAAGAACTTGAAGGGCAAGATGGAATGGAATGCTAAACTGTATTCTACTGTTGGCCACTAAGTGGTGCTGTGCCACATACCTTATTTAACCTAACAACCATACCTGGCGGAGCATTAAAGGATCTTTTACTGAAAACCTCTAGTGTGCATCTCTTTGAGATGGTAGCTATATGGCCAATCCATATTTGATACAGATGCCTAATCTTCTAGTATGACTCTTGCAACCTATCTTGTACAAGTTGTATGTGAGACAGACCATGACCATTCAGTCTTTTGCCATTGCTGAGCCTTGCAATTGTGATATGAATACCTCTCCACTAGATGCTGGATGTCAGAGCAAACTTTACCCAGAGCTGAATTAGCTTAGTGGTTTAACTAGGAGGTTCACTTCCTGTGTTGACTAATATCTCTAACCACTAGATACCTCCTGCCTGACAAAAGGTTATGTTAAGGCACAAACATGAGTGTATATCAATACCAAAATTCTCTAGATTCACAGATGCAAGTCTGTTTATCAAAAGCACTATTCTGTTCAAGATGAGCTGAGTCGTCACACTTTTAGTAGGAGTCTATGCTCACTCTCATCTCACTGCAGCTTCAACATTTTGCAAACAGAGCTCAGAAGTGTGTGTGTGTTCACCACCTTGCAGCCGGAGTATCTGGACTAGTGAAACTTTGGCCGTAAGTAGCTGTTTTCTTTCTGATTATAGTATTTTGTACTTCTATTTCCAGTAACTTACCCAAGCAAAATGATGTTGTTGATGCATCATCAACTAAGCAGAGAGTAAATCATAGAGTGTAGTTTGCATGGCACATTTCAAAGGTGAATGTTTCTTTATACAGAGTTCACTGCTGTCTTGGAGGGAAACTTCAAGATTCATGTTACACTAGTTTCCTCCGGACTTTAGTACTTTGGGTCAGTTGTTATGGCTGAAAGGTCTCTGTTATGATTTAAGTAGTGCATAGGTTAACAGGAACACTTTATTCTAGAGTTATTACTCTTAATTTTAGAGGGTAGAGTATCTTGAACTTGAAGGTGTAACTGCTTGTGATCTAAATCCATTAGCTGTGTTCAGTCAGAATATAGCGCCTACCCCAGGAACATGCACAGGCATACACACACCAATTTCCCAACACGTAAAACGATGAGCAAAATTGAAGGAGAATAAACAAACAAAATGTGAATGATAACTCAGTTATTTAAGAATGTTGTATTAGATGCTCAGGAAAACATAATTCTGTGGTTACAGAAGAAGGCTTCTTTGCTATAAAAAGCTATCCTGATTTAAGAAGGCAAGCAAACAATATAAAAGTCACAAATGGAAAATGGGGAAGCTGATAGTGAATACAGATCTGCAGTTAAGAAATGCAGACACTTGATAAAAGAAGCTTATGGTCAATAGGGTTTAAGGACTTCTTTGAATATATTGGGAACAAACAAAGTTCTAGCAATGCGGTAGGTCTAGACAAGGATGATAAAATTAACAATCATAGAAAAAGCAGAAGTATTCAACAAATATTTCTCTGTATTCAGAAAGAAGCAAGATAATCATATCTTGCAGATAATGAAATACTTTCTATTCCAGCAATAGCTAAGAGGATGCTAAGCAGCAACTATTAAATACCTTTGAATCTGTGGGGCTAGATAACTTGTGCCCAAGAGTAATTAAAAGAATTGGTTGATGTGCTTGTTACCCAAAACTGGGCCAGCTAAAAAGCTTAGGGAGGAATAATGACCCACCAGAGTTTGGCAGAAAGCAGCACGTTTATTATACTGATAGCTAAGTTCAAAAGAAGTAGGAGGAAGTCTTACACTCACATACTCATGCTCCCAGGACAGGCACAGCACTGGAGATGTCATGATCCTTTAAGGTAAGTGTCCCACATTGCAGCGATGGATAGTGTGATGAAGGTAAGTCTTCCCGATGCATGATGGAATGCAACGCAGTGAACCACTGGCTGGGAAAAGGGCCTTCATGGGAGGTACAAGCTTGTGAGTGAACTCCTGAGCACATGGCCACTTCTCCTTTTAAGGACCTGCTCCTCATGCCTGCGACTAGAGATGATTTGACTGCATATGGTTGGTAATACTCCACCTCAGGCAGTGTCCATGCATTGGGGGTGTGATCACTGCCTAATTAGAGTCCCAGACAACTTGTCTACCTTGGAGCTATTCTGATCTTCCAGCCATTTAAGCAGCCCATTCATCCCACAAGCATTCCAGGAGGGAGGGCGAGGGGGAGAGCCACTTCACAGGTATTCAAAGAGGGAAAGGAGACAAAAGGGTGGGGGGAACGTATTCAAAACCACATATGTGGCTAGCATCGAATTTCTATTGGACGCCACTGCTCTAGATGATCATAATTGTTCCTTCTAAGCTTAAACTCCATAGAGGTACGAGACTTGACTTTCTTGCTTCTGTGAATGTTCCTCTATGATTTGATTTGATTGTGTTATCATAAAATCCAGAGGCCTTGATGGGGATCAGGGTCGTCTTGTGCTGGGTGCTGTACAAACATAAAATGGAACACTACCAAAGGGAGGCTGGATAAGTCAGCATCGGTCAGTGCGCCCTTGAGCACCAGGTATTTGGAAGTGGAAAGAAGGTAAAGAGGATATCAGCAGAGCCAGCACCAATGACTTTGATACCAACCTCTCAATTAGGATGAAGTTCCCAGTGCCAAAAATGTTGATACCAAAGACCCCTAACCATACTGGCACCCCAGGCAGCAAAGCTGGCACCTGTGCCACATAAAGGTGACATCAAATCACTGTGACAGCTCCAGCATAGCTCCAAACATGAAGGAAAGTCCCAGAAAAAGACGACATAAAACATTACTTCTCTAAGGGCAGAGCCTCCAGGTCCTGGATCAGAACGGGAGAGCCACAGGGAGTGAGAAACCTGATATTTTCTAAAGGTCAGGCCATCTCTTCATAGAGAATGTTGAAATAGATAACACAATGCATCTTGCTATGTTATCAGCTGGCTGGTCTAGCTCTCTCATCCACCATTAGCAGAGTGAGTCTTAGCCCTCAAGTGGCATCCCCTGCCTGCTTCAGGAATGTGTCTAGATCAGAAATCTGCAAAGCTGAGACCCACTGACCTTGGCAAGTATTTCACTTGGGACTAAGCAGCCAAGTCCAGTGCCAAGTTTGGGAGAGTAGTACTACAATTATTCAGCTGAAGCAGATGGAACTCCTCATCCCATCATCCCACAACCCATCCTCCATCCCCTCCTTCAGAATCCTCAGCAACATTGACTTGCAATTGTGAGGGAATTGAGGCCTGGTCTACACCTAGAACAAATTCACCTACTACACCTGACAGTTACTGTCAGGTGAGCAACCATCTTTTCCTGATAATTCTACGGTAAAGAACAAGCAGGAATAGAGAGAGACAACCTTTCAAGCCTTCTTTGTCTATCATAAAGCAGTAAAAACACAGGATCCTAATTTAAAAACAAACCTTTGCAGGTTGCCTTTAAGCCTACCAAGAGACTGTGAGGCTCTTTTCTGTCATCTATTTGGTTACTATTGACACTCTGTTAATGATCTCTGGACAAAATCGATTTTCCCTGCTTTCAGTACCTATATAATCAAATTGCATGTAGGCATGCCTGAGCTAGATGGCTGAATAGAAGAGAGGAGAATATTAAAGCAGGCCAGTGCCTCCTGCATCCTATTTCAGATCTCCTATAATCAGGCTTTAAAGTGCCCTCTGCCTCCACCTTACTTAATAGAACAGTGTTAAGGTTCAGAGAGCTTGTTAAACGTACATGTTGTTCCATCATTTAGAGCTGAGGAAGGGAAGGGCAGGGCAGCAGGAAGAGTTTAAAAAAGCACCAACACCACACCTTGACAGCGGGAGTGATCTGGGTAAGAAGGGACTTGCTTTCCCACAGTGACTGTGAGAAGTTTTACAGTACCAGTTTACAAGGGGCGCAGTGGAACATTGCTGTGGGACTGCATAAAGAAAGTGGAAGGCAGCGTGTTTACTTTTATGGAGAGAGAGTCCTATAAAGGGGAGAGCGTTACCCTTCCCACAAGCTGTTTGGCACACCTAGTCCATTTTAACAGAAAATGAGAGGCCAGCTCCAGAATGGGATAGGCTGGCTCAAAACCCCCAGCAAAGTTAGCTTTAGGCCTTTAGATGGAAGTCAGTCTAGACTCCAACTCACCTTCGGATGTGGGCAGCTTTCCCTAGGTGAGCTCTACTCCCTTGGAGAACGGACTATGTGTAAACTGTATTTAAATAGGATTTCTCGGTCTGCGTCCGTGTTTTTCCATCCTTCTCTCTCTCTCTCCCTGCCTCCCCCCCTTCAGTGAAATTAGTCCTAGCGGCGAGGGTGGGACTGAGCCGCCAGAGCTGGCCCTCCCCAGGAAGTGTGGCTCAGAGAGCCAGCCGCGCCAGTCCTTCCTTCACCTCGGGCGAGCCCCGCGGCGAGGAGAGCTCACCCCGACCTGCCCGGCTCGCGTTCCTGGGTCCGTGATAAACTCCAGGGGGCGCCCTAGAGCCCCCAGCCCGAGCCTCCCAGCCGCGCCACGCCGGGGCTCGGTCCGTGGGTTTGAATTTCATCCCGTCCCCAGCCCGGAGCGGGCGAGCGAGGGGCCGGCCGCGCTCGCCGGCCAGAGCGGGAGAGGCCGGTTCGGGAGCCGCTGCCGGCGCGGGAGCAGCCCCGGCCTTTGAGAAACTTTCTTGGCCGGTCGGTGGCGAGCAGCGAAGCGGGCTGGGCAGGAGCTCGGAGCCCGGCTGGCGAGCCCCGGGAGCGCGTGGGGCGGGCGGAGGACCCCCCACCCCCAGGACAGGTGGGTGCTGAGCTGGGGAGGGGAGGGGGGAAGTGGCGCTGTGCGGAGCGGATCCCCGGGGGGGAGAAGTTCCCCCTTTCGCACCCCCCCCCCCCCGGTCGCTGACTCTCTCCCCGGGACTTTCCCGCGCGTTCAGCGCCCCCCGCCCCCACCCCGGGGATCGATGCTGGCGAGGGGGGGAGCCTGCAGGTGATCTGCGCGTGGGGGCGGGAGAGGCGGGGGGTGGGGTCTGTCTGTCTGAGTGTGTGTCTGTGTCTGTCAGAGTGTGTGTGAGACTGTGTGTCTGTCCCTCAGGATGTGTGTGTATCTGTCAGAGAGAGAGTGTGTGTGTGTATCTGTCACAGAGAGAGTGTGTTTCTGTGTGTGTATCTGTCACAGAGAGAGCGTGTGTCTCTGTGTGTGTATCTGTCAGAGAGAGAGGCTGGATCCAGAATCCTGATGCTATTTGGCCCCAAGCCCTCAAATGCTGCTATTACAATAGAGAACAAGTGCAGCCACCCCTGCCACTGCCCCACCACAACCTGGATCCAGCACCGCACCCCCTCCACTCTCATGCCTAGACAACTATCGAAGCTGATCCTCCTGCTCATCAGATATTCAGGGCTGGCACATCCCAGCAGATGTGCCCCAAAAACCAAATCTAGCCTCTGGATCCTGCCAGATCCACCCAAGTTTTATCCCTTTCCTTCTCAAGTCCATGTCATGAATAGAGCAGCAGAAACAATCCAGACTTGGGTGCTTCCCAATGTGTAAATGCCTCAAAAACTCTGATCTGGCACTTGGATCCAGCTGGATTGGAATTTTTTAGGCCCCAGACTCAAACTGTGCTATATATGTCAGAGGCTGGGCTTTTGTGGTCAAGTAGTAGCAGCAACTTTTTTGATTTAACAATACAGCTTGGGAGCCTGGGGCCAATAATTCAAACTCCAACAGAGTCCAGGTGCTGAAAGTGTCTGTGATGCTGTTGAGTAAGGACATATTGGGGTTTGGGATTTTGTGGTGGAAATGGAGTAGCTGCACTTCTTGCCTATTTAGCTGCTTTAAATTTTGGGGTTGGGATAAAAAGCTCGCTGTGTCCACAAAGACCCTGGTGCCAAACACAATGACTTTTCAGTGGAGCTGATCAGTTTGTAGCAAGGTCTGGTGACCTAGGAGCTGCTGGGTTTTGTTCTTCTTTATTAAGGTCAGTAGAATTTGGGGGATTGGGGCTGAAAATTGGCCAGATCCAATAGGAGCTAGTTATTTATTTTCCCAGTTCTGTTGGGCTGAGATGCAGCCAGATCCTGGTTTCTCCTGAGAAAATAGGAAGGCTAGATTTGTCTTCTGCTTAGACTGTATAAGTTGGGCTTGTGGGCCAAAGCCTGCCAAGATTCAGCTGCCAGATCCAGGATTTTGTGCAATTTAAGGCACTAGAATGGGTTCAAGTTGGGAATGTCTTTCAAGGTAGGAGCAGCTCCCCTTGTTTTCTGTTCATGCCATGGGATTGGGGGTGGGTGCATGGTGGAAGTTGGATAGACTCAGGAGGCTCGACGTGTTGGAGCTGAGGTTTTGCAGCACTCGTGCCAAGGTGCACCAGAATCCAGACTCTTGTGGTGAAGTAGGAGTACCTCGACTTCTCTGTGTGGATGTTGGAATTGGGGCTCTTGGGGCCAAAATTTGGCTAGTTTCAGCAGGATCCTGGTAGATCCAGCTTTGCCAGTATCCCTCAGAGGGATGAAAGTAAGAGTGTGCGTGCTGGCTTCAGAGATGGCATGAGCGTTGAATCTGAATCTCAGCCTGTTCCCTTTGGGGTGTTAGTAATACAGTCAGGCATGCCTTGCCATCAACAGCCTTTGAACATTGCAGGAAAGGCAAACAACTGTCCGCTCTCTCTTTTCTCTCACCTAAACCTCCAACTGCAAGACTTGAACAATTCTTTGTCATCAGAATTCCTAGATGGTCACAACTTTTGATTTCCTCCCCATGATTTCTCTTGAGTTTGGAGTCTAAACTCTTCATCCTCCTTGCTCCCACAGCCTTCTCACAGTCACCCAGTGTTCAAACTCTCAGCTTTTGTACCCCCATTATCCTTAGACTTCTAGCCCTTAACTTTGTTCCCCTCAAACCCAGTACTGTTGCTGACTCCTTGAATGTATGTGCTCTTAGTCAACTGGAAACAGTTGTTTCCCCAGGAGTATCAGATACCAGTAAATGTGTATATAGTATTTAATGCTGGTGAGTCTGTCATTTAACTTTAAAATCAAGGGATGTGACTAAATAAACAACTTAACCAGAAATAAATGAGGTGGTTCATTTTCCCTCAGTGATATTTACAGTAGGCTCTATGCTGTCCAACATTTCAACAATGTCTTTAGTTGCTGAAAGTGGAGAGCTCTGAGCTTTAGTACATGGAAATGTTGTTAGTGAAGCTATCACTAGAAGTAGCCAGTAACTCGGAAAGTGGGAGAAGATCATGACTAGGGTGAAGTCCAAGTTATGGTGGTTCTGAATGGACCATACATAGTGTTTTTTGAATTGTCTGAAGTTATCAGCAACAGGACCACAGCTTCCTTTGTTCAGCCCTCCAGGTCTGGTGTAAGGAAAAGAAGGTGTTTATAATCGGCATCCAAGATGCTGGGTGGCAGTGGGTGTGATTCCAAGGCCCTGAGAAATCAGGAAATGGATGGGATTCCTTCAGCCCATCCTTTCTGTAAGGAGACAGACCCCATCAGTGGCAGCGAAACACACAGGCTGTGGCACATGCAGAGGCTGAACTCATGCAAGGTGCCTTTCAAATATCACACTATAAAGCATCATAGTTTCTCTAATGCTGTTTTTGAACACTGTGCCGTACAAGCACTGGTATAAGCAATGAATGCAATGCTCCTCTGTCTTATTACCACCCTAAAAGCGCCATCATTTTGAAGAGGCTGCTTGACAGAGTCTTTCTGGTGTGACTGTGTGTGACGCAAGGAGAAAACAGAAGGGATTAACTTAAAAAGGTTAGTGAGAGTAATTTGGATAAATAGTATTTAAGGCAACTTTTATTAACTATTTAAATCAAAATTATTGTACCAAGCAGATGGTCATCTATTAGGTAACTCTGTCTCTGAATATACAGTATTTGTTTTCAGGCTTTTAAGTCCCAGCCTTGTGGTAATTGAAGAACTGTGATAACTGACAAATTCAACTTCCTGCATGCAATATAGATACGCAGTTATACAGGGGCACAGTCCTCTCTGTTTTGTCTTTAAAATGGAAAACTACAAGATTAGATTGACACTGCCGCCTATAAAAGGATTCGATAGAATGACAAGCAGGGATGTGGGGAATCCTGATTGGATTAGATTTGTGGAAGAATTCTCTTAAATTGAATCTCAGTTTAAAAAAAAAGAAAAGAAAAGAAACTCAGTACAGGACAAATGTGATTAAATATTCAAAGTATATGAATTATATGAAAATAGGAGAAACTTTCTGATGTGGCAAGTAGCCCAAACTGTAAATTAACTATTGCGGTTTGTAATCCCTAAAATTTATATATAAAACAATGGCTACTTGCGTGCACATGGGTGTACAGAAAATAAAAACGACATGCCAGGCAGCATGAGTTCATGGAAAGCAGGTGAGCAGTCTCTTTCATCCCTTTTAGTGGGATGAGCTTGTAATATACATGTAAATATCAAGCCCCCCATTCCAAGAAAAGATGAAGGGAACATGCCTTCGTGCTTCCTCTTCCTTTTTCGCTGAGGCATTGGGCTACAAGTGACTAGATATGTGTAAATCATCACGGCCAGATAATATCCATATGTTCTCGATCCTTAAAGGACTAGAAGAGAAAGCTGTAGAATTGCTCAATCACTTATAACAAGTTCAACCTATGGACTTGGGAAAAATGAGTGAACAATAAGGGTTGTGATTGATGACTCCATAGGAGATAACCTGATGAGCAACAGACAGCATGAATTCTATAATAAAAACAAATTATAAAGACACCCTGGTAGCATACTCTGATATGATTACAAATTTAGTAGATGAGGGAATTTGGATGTGATATTTAATAAAGGCCTTTTATAGTCATGTGGGAACTGAAAAGTTAAAACAAAGTTGTTTAGAGATATATATTGGGATGAGATTATAAAATGGGCTGCTGAGCCACAAGCAGAATGATCTCGAGACTTTAGAGAAATGGCAAACAGAATGAGTCTGAATCGGGTTGCTATAAAGATGGACTTGGGAACTACCTTCACTGGGCAAAAGACCAAGGGTATGTCTTCACTACCTACCAGATCGTCGGGCAGTGATCGATCTGTTGGGGGATCAATTTGTCGCATCTACTGTAGACAGCACTTCCTGTCTTGCCTCAGTCTACAATAGACGTGATAAATTTATCCCCATGCGCGCTCCCCGTCGACTCCAGAACTCCACCTCCGCAAGAGGCAGAAGCGGAGTTGACAGGGGAGTGGCAGCAGTCGACTCGCCGCTGTGTGGATGGCCAGATAAATTGACCTAAGATATGCCGACTTCAGCTATGCTATTCGCGTAGCTGAAGTTGCGTATCTTAGGTCGACACCCCCCAAGTGTAGCCCAGGCCAAAGGCTCTGATTTAGGAAAGGACTTAAACTAACTTTAAGCATGTGCTTAAGTGCTATGCTGAATATATATGCTTTCCTCATAGAGATGGCCTTATCTGGAAACCTGTTGGTTGGTTAGAAAGCGGTAATAAAGAAAAGGACCTAGGGATGACGGAATGCAAGAAATTAGATGGGAGTTTGAGCTGACACTGTTGCACAAAATATGAACATTCTGCTGCGATGTTCACTAGGAGCGGCAGATATAAAACAACGAAGAAGCCATGCTTCAAATTCTGTGAATAGTGTTGGGATGCTAATATTTATAAAAACAATACATTGACAAATTAGAAAGGTATTCCCAGTCCAAAAGGGAATAGCTCAAATCCTACAAGTACTGGAGGGTGATGTGTGAAGAGTGACTCAATTGATCTTATCCAAAATTATGGTGGGGCATAGTAACAGTTGTAAAACATTGAAAGGTGGTAAGATAAAGGCCAGGGTGAAATACTTAATTTGTGCCAAGGCTTGGCTGTTCCTAGCCCTGGCACCTCTGGGCTTGGACCTCCCTAGCCCCCGCACCTCTGGGTGTGGCACATCAATTATGAAAGCAAAAGAAATTGCTTGAGCCTTGACACCTCTTTCATTACAAACAGGTAATAGAGGGGGAGGGAATTAAAAGGGGCAATTGCCCTGGGGGCCTGGGCTGCAGGGCTCCTAGGCATGCGAGACCGCTCTGGGCCCTGCACTTTGGAGGTCCCCGTGCCAGCGTGGGCAGTCCTGGAAGTGACATATTTGTCACTTCATCCCTGGGCCCTGCCCCCACCCCAAGGATGGCTCTGGCTTCTGGTCCTGGAATTTCTGTTGTCAGGCCTGATTACAAATGAAGCACTGCCAGGGAGGAAGGATTCCAGGTGTTGCAGGTGATGTAACAAACCCTGAAACATGAAGAGAACATTTTGTTTAGGGAACATTTTACTAACAATGAAACTGAGACAATGGAACAGTTTGCTGTGAGCGAGACCCAATCATCAGTGAGGTTCAAACATGGACTGGAGAGTGCAGGTGGAGACCAAGCTCCTGCTAGTGCGAAGGGTCTACGAGAAATTTGGAAATGGGAAATGACCTTGTGACAAGTAGGGAGAACGGTGGGCATAACTCTTGAGGCTAAGCTACTCTGACCTGGAAACCTGGAGCTGTAACCTGAGATGGAGTGGGAGGGGAGTTGACACCTTGGGGCTGGCAAGGGAACAAAAGGCAGGCAGACGTTGGAGTTTTTTGGAAAAGGGGTTAGACGCTGGCTGAGGAAGAGGAGGGAGCCCGGATTTGGGGACTCATCTCCCTGCCCCCCAGAAGGGCCGGGCCAAGGGGGCCTGTTTGTACTGACAACTCTAAGTTGGATTGTGTGCCTGGCATCTCAAATAAACCTTCTGATCTACTGGCTGGCTAAGAATCACTGTGAATCCCAGGAAGTGGGGGGTGTGGGAACGGGACTCCCCCACCCCCCGTGACAGACCTGCTGGGTTGTTTCCTGCTAGGGGCTGAGTGCACTCTACCACACTGGAGTCAGTGGCATGAAAGGTGCTCAGTATCTCCTAGGAAGTACTCTCTGTCCCTTGCAGGATCAGGTTTGTTGTACCTGCCAACTTGTCGCTAGACTCTAAAGCTGACTAAGGGTATGGTTACACTTACAAGATTATAGCGCTATTGGTTATAGCGGTCCCCTTATACAGTAATATGTATAGCGCTATTGTATGTCCACACTCAGACGCGCCAGCGGTATAGCATGGCCACATTTGGGGCACTTAATGCAGCATTAAGAGCAGCGCATTAGGGCAGGTATCCCAGCATTCACCTGGGTGCAACGTGCTTTTTAAACGAGGGGGGTGAGGGGGGACGCATTGTGTGTATGTAGAGGGAGAGAGACAGTGATTCCTCCGATCTTCTGAAAGCCTGTCAGTGAGCCTCCATTCACAGAAGGCTTTGTTTTCACACAGGCTCCCTCCTTAAACATTTGCATTGCTTATCTGCCGAGTTAAGAGAGAAACTCTAAAGAGGTACTTCCGCATTCCTCCAGCCGAGTTCAAAAGAAAGGGAAGAGACGTCAATTGCCTTAAATGGCTCTAGGCATCTCCAGAGATCACTTGTAGCGCAGTGGGTGTCCACATTCTTGCTGTAGCGCTACAGCAGCTGCGCTACAGCCCTTATTCCCCATGCGGAGGTGGATTAACAATAGCGCTATAACTCAGCAGTTATAGCACTCTACGTGCCTTGCCAGTGTGGATGGGGAGGAGGTTATAGCGCTATAAAGTGCCAGTGTAACCAAGCCCTTAGCAGAGTCCTGTGTTCAGTGCCTGCATGTTATTCCAGCCAAGCCTGGCCCTCAGGATCTGTAGGCAGCAAGCTGTTCCGATTGAGAGTGCAATAAGGCAGCAGGAATTGTGCTAAACTGGCCTCGGCTGGGACTCTCCCTTTGCATATCTCACTGGGGCAGTTCCTCACCCATTCAAGTGAATGAGGCGGAAAAGCCGAGCAGGGTGCTGTGTGATTCAGGCTTGTTCTGTTTTTTAATGATTTCCCTTTGCCGTGTTCTCACACTTGGGACAGTAACACAGCGCTTCCTCTGTTGCCTCCCAGTGTGTCCTCCTTCCCTTGGGCGGTGACGTTACCATGCCCTCCTTCCTTTTCTCTCACCCCTTTTTTTCAGTAACTGCTGGCATAACAAAGGGGACAAGTTTTCCAAAGCGAGCTGTCTAGTATCTGGGTAGAACAGGTCTTGCAGTGGTAGCATGGGAGTGTGGCTGGGATTAAATCAGATTGTCCATTCCATTTTGTAATTCATCTCTCACTTGCACATATGCCCAGATGCTGGGTTGTGAGGAAGTTTATTCTTCTCTTGTCATTACCAGAACCACTGACTTTCTGGGAGGAGAATGCTCAGGCCTCTGGGACTTATTTGGGAATCTCTCAACTGTCCTTTGACATTTCCAGAAAACAGTGTGTTAAGTGAGTCCAGATACAAATCAGTCCCTGAAGCTGAAGAGTCATGGGAAGTAGGTTAATAAAACTGATATTGCATGGTAATAAAAGCTTCATTTTCACTCTGTGATCAGTGCACTTGGGCACACTTGAGAGGAATTCTGAAACTTTCAGCAGGAAATGTTCCCCTTAATAAAAGATCGTCAAGAGGTGTGTGATTCTTTAATGTGATCCCTGGGAGGATCACATTAAAGAAGGAGTCTTAAATTACTACAGGAGTTGTAATGTTCATATGTGTCTAGTCCATACAGCAATCTTCATATTCTATAGCGCTCTAGAAACTAATAGTGCCAGTCAGCATCTAAAGGGCACTTTATCAGTCTGACTTTGGCAGTGGCCAATATGGTTATAGTTGTGTGCAGTGGGGGCTTTAGAAAGTAAACGCGTTCATGTCTAATGTGTTAAAGACCTATAGTCTAAATTTTTTTAAATGACCAGTGATATTGGGTTTCTAGTTTAATACACCTTAAAGGGAACTGATTTGCACAACTGCTGAGCATCCCCCTCCTGAAAATCAGGCCACCTTAAGCTGTCAAGCTGGGCACTAGTCATTTTAAAAGCCCAGATTAGTCCTGTCTTTACAGAACCAGATGGGGCTCATTTTGACATATAACAGATGTTTCAGCTGCCTGTCTAGCTGGGGTCCAAGTTAACTGACGAAGGTGGAGAGGGAAGATTGAGGGGGAACTTGGGAAAGGTTCTGTAACTGTACAAAGATGGAACCACTCTGGGGGTGGCTGGGCAGTACCAACTTTTAGTGGATGGCTGCAGTTGCTGGAAGATGAGGTCAAATTGCATCCTTTGAGTCTGTGGGCTTCCTATATGCTGACAATAAGGATCGTGTATTTGAGAAATGGATGGGAATTTCTTTAAATCAAGGGTTGGAGACTTTTTTTAAAAAAGAGTCTTTATTGTAAGCAAGCAAAATATTTAGAGGCGCAAAGGACCATTCTCTGGAAGTCACTATTGGAAGGAATCTGTACTTGCTTGCTGACCTTTTTGCCTTTCCTCTTCCTTTAGACAAACATTTTAGCTCATAAACAATTAACAAGAAATGTGCGCTAATAAAAAAATTTATAAGGTGATTTGTGAAAGGACAAGCTAGATCTCCAACCTGATAGTCTGCCAGGAAAACATGGTGCTTCCAAACTTTTAAAGTCATATATAATTAGCAATACATGCTCTCCCCAAAGTGCTGCATCAGAGTCTACTGGCTGAGCAGATCCAAAGGAGGGATTTAGCAAACCTAGCAGAATGTAATACATAAACAGGCATGATTTTACCAAAGAGCATGGAGACCCAGAGAAAGAAGAGAAGTTTTTGTTAGATCTCTGAATGCATAGGCTGAGCACTGTCACTTTGGAGTTAGTAAAGAACACTTGAGATTTTCTAGTAGTTAGGATTTTGAACACAACTTTTAGAAAAAAAATCAGTTTCAGCTCCTCTAGAAAAGATGGCTTAATGGGCTCAGTGGACTGTGCTAGTGAAAATGTGCTGTCCAGCCAGAAACTAATAAAATTGTGGTGAAAGTAGCAGAAGAATAAATTCCTAGGGGGAGAACAGAAGCATCATTTAAAAACAAAAAATAAACCAAAAAAACCCCTTCTTAATTGCATTGAGTTCATGGGGCAGAAATATTACCAATGCAACAAGGATAACACAGGATGGATGATGCATATTAGAGAAATGTAAGGGGAAAAAAAACACTGGAAGCAAATAACTTCGGGTGCTAGTACAAACAGTGGTGAATGATGTCTACTTCCTGGAAGCCATGTCCAAAGCTAACATTCATGGGTAGGCTTGGGCTTCTAGACTTCAATAGTGTTACATTGACACATTGATCCTGGGGCAGAGTGACACCAGTTTATAAAGAAACTTTTATGGAGATTCTCCCTAAGTTGGAGCAGCCCAGTGTAGTGCTCAGTAGCCTCTTTGGATCAACTGAAAGCCCATCCTCACTACAAGGCCCACGTACAGTGAGTTTGACATGTATTAATTGGGCCAGCGCTAGTAACCACCTAGTCAAACTACAGTCATTGAGATGGGCCTGGTGGAACACACAGAGGAAGCAGGCACGGTGTTCAGCCAGAATGTCTACCTTAAAGATAAAAGTGTGGATGCCGATGAGAGGGACCAAGCTCCGTGTACTCAGTCTAATCTGAAGGGTGCCAGTCCCTGTTTCCCAAATTGAAGGAAGAGCAGGAGAAGTAAAGGAGCATGGTGCAATAAGGGCACATTACTGACCCACCAAAGTAGTGTGCCCATCATGGGTAGCAAGAAGGCACCTCCAGGTGGTCATAGATCTAAAAAGGCTCAGTGAAGAAGTAAGGGGTGGAAAGGTGTATTCTCCCCACTATGGAAGAAATAATCTCAGTTTAACTGGTGCAACAGTATCATCCACACTGGATTCTGACATGTTCCTCTCCATCCTGACTGTGCCAAGCAAAGACCTTTCATAGTCATCTGAAGGATATTGCGCTATTGCCATGCCAGAAGCTTTCTGGAGGAAGATGAGTGAGATTCTGCAAGGCTAACGGGCATTCTTCATGGATGATGCTTTGGGTACAAAACGACATAATGGTGAGATGATCTTGGAGAGCAACTGGACTAAAATTAAACTGAGAAAAAATATGTGTGGGTAGATGAATGGTATTGCAGACCCCACTGTGAATTATATGTACTGTGAACATTCTAAAAAGAGATGAGGGGACACCCACAGAGAGGTCAATTCCATCACCTGAAAATACACTAGAACCGATGTGTTTCAACAATATGGCAAACTTTTTTTAAGAAAATTCCTGCTGTGCTCCAAGAACGTCTTCATGAATTACTTAAAACCCTGTCTTTTCCTTTGCTCTTTAAGTGCTCCTGAATGGAGCCATAACTGTCTGCAACTGGTGTACTGGATGTAATAGGAGAAGAGGAGTCTAACAAACAGAACTGGCACTGACCGCAATCAACAGCTGTGCACCTTCCCACAAGAGACCACCTATTCTTCTGACTAACATTGGAAATAACTTGTTAGTGATAAGGGCACTTTCACAAGGTTCTCTTTCTGTGCTTTCATTAGGATTTTCTTCAACATCTTTCTTACTCTTGTGTGACACTATCTAGCTACTCACTGTTTTTAATGGACACTATATGAATAGTAATATTTTGTCTATTCTTGATCCAAGAGCTCAGTCAGGATCCTTCATGTTACTAACCAGGACAATGCAGAGTCCCTGCTGCCTACTGCAGTTATTGAGACTCAGCTAAAGTGGACACCAAGGAGCCTTTTTCTTTGGGTTTGTTTTTTAATCTAGCCCTTGTGCTGTCAGTTGCCTGCTGTGTCCCTCCTATACCTTTACAGGCACTGATTGGTTTGGTGCCCATTACAGTTGGAGGCGTAGGGTTAGTTTCTTCTTGTTTGTTTTTGTTTAATGTTTACAGTATCTACTTAGAAAATGATGGTCAGGTCTTTTCTGTTCCAACCCCTCGTCCAGTGCAGCAGTAAAGATTAATCCACTCCTAGCTCTTGGAAGGTGGAGCACTAAGCCCAAAACAAGGTTCCAGATTAACCATTCTTGTTGGCTGGTCCATCCAGAGCCAATGCTAGACATAAGCAGACTAAGCAATTGCTTAGGGCCCTGAGCAGCCCAAGAGAGCCCCCTATATTAATTATTAGTATGTGTTATTGGGGGGAATATTTCTGCTGAGGGCCCCCCAGTGGGCTAGCACCAACCCTGGGTCCATCTGCACCATGGTCTTTGCTTTCAGGCTGTTACCTGGAGAGGTAATCCCTCCTGCCTTTCTTAAATTATGATTTTCACTTTAGAAGTAAGTAGAGCAGAGACACCCTGGAGGATTTTCACCTTCCTCTCCAGCATAGGGCATGGGTCACTTGCAGGTTTGAACTAGTGTCAGTGGTGGATTCTCCGTAACTTGAAGTCTTTAAATCACTATTTGAGAACTTCAGCAACTCAACTAGAGGTTCTGGGTCTACTACAGGAGTGGGTGGATGAGGTACTGTGGCCTGTAATGTGAAGGAAGCCAGACTAAATGATCACGATGGTCCTTCTGGCTTTAGATCCTATGAATCTATAAATAGAGGAAGAAGGAACAGTATATGGGTCGGTGGGGTAGGCTTAATTATTATTGTATTAGTTATAGATAGTAAATGAAGTCAGGATGGGCTGGGGTTGGGTGCAGCGCAACCTTCTGAAGAGGGAGGGTCTCTTTGCCCCTGTCAACCAGGTAGAACAGAGGATTCGGGCTGGAGTGCAGGGAGAGGCTGCCATTGCCCTGGGGGAGAGCAGAATTAACTGGTTCAGTCTTAGAAATGGCTGAAACAGTCTTTGTTCCAAATAAAAAGTGAAACAATGGAGGGTCTGATGGAACCCTTAAAGGAACTTGGTTGCTCAGCTGGCGGTTTCTACATTGCTTCTCTGAAGAAGGACTTCATTCATAGAGGAGATAGTAGCCTGAGCATGAGTGCTCCATACTGCCAAGCCTCGGAAAACCCAAATGAGAGTCTAAATCCCAGTCTCCTATTCCCGAGGGTGGAAGAGGTCAGGAATGCTGCCGAGACAGGCCCCGGCAGTGGGAGTTCCACACACCACTTCTTATCAAGCTGAATAACGGATGGCATTGATGGGTTCACAAGGGTGTCTTAGTTACACTTTTCTCAGCCAGAAGGATGATGACTTAAAAGATCTTTGGGATAAAAAGAATGAGGAAAAGTTCCCTCCAGGTCTGTGACAGGGATGTTGACTATCCTCTGTGGGGGTCCAGGTTTATATAAGTGCAAATACTGTGTGTAGCTAGATAGCCCAATCTTTGTTATACTTGTCTAGGACTACATTTTCAAGGGGGCCAAGCACCCATGGCTCCAGCTAAAGGTTATGGGAGCTGCAAGTGCTCAGAGCACCTGAAAATCAGGCTCATAACGTGCTGTGGTACTCTTGCCTGCTTTGTTTTATTTTCATCCTTCATTAATGACGAACAGTCACAAGGGAAACAGTCTACTGTTAATATTTAATTTCCTCTTATTACTGGAAGCAGATGACTAAAAGATCAATTAAAAATGTAACCAATAAAAAGCCGATAAGGAAACCAGAAGAGCCACATCCTGCTGTGATAGAGCAACTCTTCCTCCCGCCTACACACCCTAGTCACCTCTTCCTCCGTTAGCCAGGATGTATATAAGCTGGTTCTCAACCACGCCCTGACCATTTCAGCATGACATGAGGTAGATAGGGAACTTGGGAAACAATTGTAAATAAGGCATCTAAAACCTTGGTATCTAAGTGCAGGAAACAAACTAGCGAGCAGCATTTAAAAGCAATTCACAAGGAACAAAACACAGATTTTTCAGTACATTTGTTGCCTAAAATGTTTCTCAGCTAGAGGTAAAGTGTAGACACTGGTTAATTTGTGTGATAGATGATCCTCTAAATATATGGCATGAGGCAATGTCTCTTTGACATTTAAATAGGTTTAAAAGATATGGAATCTTCCCCTAACGTTAAAGCATCTTCAAAGGGAGCAGAATGTTCCCAAGTGGCTAAAAGTTTCCTTTCTGAGTTCTGAAAGCAGGAAACATATGGCTTATTAACAGCACCAATCTGCTGTCTCAATTTCCAGGTTAGGGTAGTTGGGAATAATGCCCTGTCCTAGGTTTTGCCCTTAGAAAACTAGGCACCTGTGACTGTGTAATTTCCCAGGGATACACTAGGAGGCACTGTGCTGGGGAGGAGGCAGTGCGGGGCCTGCTCAAGACTGTTGTCTGTGGAATGAGTCCCAATTATGGTTGTCTCTCTCCGTAGGGAAACCGCCTCTTCCCTCCTTGTGTTATCTTGATGTGACCCACTTTCCCTAGTGCTGGTTTTCACTGGCCTGGAAACAGCAAGGAGAACCCATTCCAGTCCAGAGACCTACCTGGAGTGGGGAAGGACCAGTCAGAATTCTGAATGACTCCAGGCAAAGAGGTGGGATACATAGTGCTGTAAGGAGGCTGGGGTGTGGGAGGCCCTCAGCCTATCAGCACAGGATTGGGGACTAAACGAGCAATAAGGGGCTGAGAGCGGTTCTTGGCTTCAGTTTTTCTTCCATCTCAGTCCACACAGTGCTAGGGCACAATAGCTCCAGCTTCTGCATGTTAGAAATTCACATGGTTCCCTGATGCATCACACTGCCAGGGAGATTCCCCTTTGCTGAGATTCAATGCAGCATGTACCTTTACCTGGCCATTTCATGCACTGTCTCTAGCTGCTCGGTCGTGCACTCTGGCTACAAAGGGAATGGACCTGAAGATTTTTGGCTCCCGTGGGGGGGGTCACATTCTGGTGGCTGGAGGATCAGAGATTGTCTGAGAAATCCTGCACCCTGTGGGATATTGCTAATGCCCCTGAGATTGGCTGCCACATTAAAAATTTATTTCCAGCTGTTACTCCACAGCTGGAAATAAAATGCTCATCAAATGAGGAGACTGGGCCCTGATAAGAACAAGTCCACTCATCACCAGGATGCTGATGCATAATGCAGGCATGTGTATCCAACAGCAAGAGGTCTAAACTCAGCCTCAAGGGGACAATGGCAGGAAAGGAATTTGTATGAGGAATGTTTGAATCGATGCTATCTGAGGATTCACACCAGATAAAAACCCAGCAACTCAGGAGACCGCAATGGCAGCACCTCAGTCCAAAGTCAATTGGAAGAGCTCAAAACAAAAGCTTGTTCTGCCTCCAGATGTGAACAGCTTCACTGGAACATGCTGTTCAGATTCTTTATTCAATTTTCAAGAGACAGATTCTCATTGGGGCTGAAATCTGAGCTAGAACAGAGTGTTCCAAGTCATGAAAAATGAACAGGGGAGCAGCTTAGGGGGTTTGTGAGTGGCAAGAAAGGTTTATTTAATAATGGGAGAAAGGCAGGAACATAGCCCAGGGTAACAAGGAGGGATTAATCCAATTAACAGAACAAGACATGAGTTTGAGAAGCAATATTAATTGTAGCTGTCCAGCAGGCTGCATGGTACAGGTTATTTTTTCCAATTCCCAAGAAGTTAACAATATTGATCCTTTGAGGACCTAATTGAAATGTTAAATATACCATCCCCAATATCTTCCTAAGTAAAGCAGGCTTGTGATTAATTTAATCTCATCAGTGCTGTCTGCTGGACTGTTGTCATACATGGAATAGATGCTCCTCAGAGAAATCCATACCCACAAAATATACATCTTCTCCTTTATGTCTATATTTTCATTCCAATTTGTTAAGTTCTCACAGTATGAACTGAACAAACTGGGGCCTGATTTACAAACTAATTTTGGAACTAAAGCAAGCTTCAAATACTTCTGCAGTCAAAAAGTCAGGCTGCAGGTGAGATGAAGGTAAATTCTGCCCCACAACATAGAAAATGAAGGAGATTGGGAATGAATGAGGGTATGGCACTCGCACTTCAGAGGCCATTGTACCTAGTCATGATGCTGGAATGTTGTAAATTCAAACACTGTATCTAATGCCAATTGCTACCACAGAAACATTGGTGCTGAAGGAGGTGCGATGCTGGCACATCATGGCTGGAATGTTTGTTCACTTCCAGTCATTTGTCTTCTGAAATGTATCAACTCTACCCAGCTCTCAGGCTTTCCATCCCATGAAAAAGCATAATGTAGCAGAGTATAAGAACCAATTGTCCTCCTTCTGAACATAACACTGAGGTGAACAGAGAAGACTATGATGGAAAAATAAGACTGCAGCGTGTGAATGAAACTAGAGAACTAGGCATGAGCCAAATTCAAAGCCTCCAGAGTTCAGTTGCATCACTGACTGATTTCCTTTTTATAATTTAGTCTCTGGAGGCTTTGAATTTGGTTCCTTGTGTAAGCTGATGAACCCATCTTAATCCTAATTGTACTTTATTTACTTTGACCACTTCAGCAGCTAATCTTTGTCCAACATGGGTATCTTTAATCTGATTAGGAATGAGATAACAAGGTTTTATTTCCCTGATCCTCGTCTTTCCAGATAAGTCCCACATCATTCAGATCCATGCAGGGAGAGATGGAATTTTCTGCAGTTGGGAACATCCTCCTGGAAAAAGAAGCTGTAATTTTAAATTTAATAACTGTCTTTAATTATCTTATATCACAAGAGTTCATCAGCCTACACAAGGAAGTGCTGATTTGGGAAAAGAGAGCCTATTAATCCTATTTCCCTGTCTGTAAAATGGGAATGTTAGTGACCTCGTTTGTAAAGTGCTTTGAGTTCTACTGATGTAAAGCGCTATGTAAGAGATAGATGACAGTTTTATTGTTCTCTGCATCCTGTTTAACTTGATTACTTCAATGGCTAGATTTTTTTCAAGCATGGCTGTTTTTATAGCTGTCATAGCTTGACGTGACAGATCTGTTCTTTTTAAAGTTGGCTTTTTTATGGGTCAAAGGTTTTGGCTGAGATCCTCCATATGCAGTTGTTAAATTTCACGATGTCTTTATTTAACAGTGGGGTGGTACTTAAGCTTGAGTGTCATTAAATTTATGTGTCTAGAGATATGAATGTGAGTTAGGAAGCCCCACATTGTTTGGAAAAAAGGACTACAAAGCTCAAGGTATTAGTCATTCTCAGTGTCTGTGTGTTCTGCACTCTTGGAGAGATGTGCCCTTCCCCACTTCAAAGGTCTCCTTTGTGGGTCTAGCTGTAACTGTTCAATTCAAATGGCTAATATTTTCATCTCATGGCACTTCCAATCGACACACATCAGAGCTCTTTGAGCAATTTTTTTCCTGTCCCAAAAGTTGCCACTTGTTTCCCCGTTTTTCTTCTTTTCTTTTTCACTCTGTCATCTCTGTCTCCTGTCATCTCACTTTTCTGCTCTTTCCCGCTTTTTTGTCTCTTTCTTTCTGTTCATCTGCTGTTAACTCTATTACCCGAGGCTGAATTTCAGGCTAGAATGCATTATGGCAAGTGGGCCCTTCAGTGTGTTTCAGGCAGGATTTGAAATGGATAATTAATGATGTTTGGAGAGGTAAAACAGGGTTATACTTTTAACTTTATCAACATATGATAAAGAGTTTTTGGAGGGACTGGATAGAGAAAGATTATATGTTTTTCTAAAAGATAATAGAGACTGTCCCTCCTCAAGGGACTATTGGTAAAAAGGAAGATCCTTATCTGCCTCTTACCGGCTACATTGCAAGTTCATTTTCCCTATTGACTTTCCCTGCACAGACCCAAAATCTACATATAAAACAAAAGGGGATTTCAGGAGTTGATGAAAAGGTATGTTTTAAGCACTTCTAAACCAAAAAGAATCATTCCCTCTCCTTTCAAACACAGCACTAGCCCACTTCCACCTTAATTGAATTGGCTCATTGCACTGACTGCCCAGTTGGTAAGGCAACTCCCCATCTTTTCATATGCTGTGTATTTATACCTCCCTACTGTATTTTCCACTCCATGCATCTGATGAAGTGAGGTTTAGCCCACAAAAGCTTATGCCCGAATAAATTTGTTAGTCTCTAAGGTGCCACAAGGACTCTTCGTTCTTTTTGTGTTAACACTAAAATAGACATCTAAAGTAATGAAAGGTGCAAAATTTAATTATCTCCCTGAGATCAGATGTGCATCACAAGTTCATTGTATTTTCACTATCTTTACTCTATTTTATTTTGAGAAATTCTCTTTGCGACTTCAGATCAGTCTATCTTTTGTGAAGATGTGAAAACCAGCTGGTGGTGCTGTTCAGAGTCGTCTGTTACAGCTAGGGTGACCAGATGTCCCGATTTTTATAGGGACAGTCCCAATTTTTGGGTCTTTTTCTTATATAGACTCCTATTACCCCCTACTCCGTCCCGATTTTTCACATTTGCTGTCTGCTCACGCTAGCAGCACCAAAACATTCATTTTGGGAGGTTTATTTGTATTTCTGAAACTGAACACAGTGGTGATTTAGCAACTGACACTAAGGCCCCTTTCTTTCCCATCCCTACTTGTGTTCGTTTGCCATAACTGTACCCTTCCCTTAAACAAAGGACAAAACACCCAGGATCTTTTGCAGCAAATGAGGCTTAAAACTCACTGCAGAGGAGCAAAAGCATAGCATCCTGTAGTCACTTGTGTTGAGCTGCAAAGGATCAGAGCCTTAAATTAAGCTCAGCAAGCCTCATTCTTGATTGTGACACTTTGGAGTCTCTGGGTGTAAATATGTGTATGTCTCTGCACAAGAGAAGGTGTGATGGGAGCGGTGGTAAGTGCTGTGCATGTATCTGACTCGGGTGGGTGTGTCCAGGAATACAAGTTAATATATTTGTGTGTATGGCATTAAGAACTTCTCTGGGCATGGGAATGTGTGTCCTTGGGGCCCAGCTTGCTGCTTTTTGCAGGGGTGGGTGGGTGTACCTTTGTGCAGGCGGAATGTGTGTGTACCAATGATTGTGTGTCTGCATAAGTATATATGTATCACTGGTTGTGTGCCCATCACTCTTTTGCAAAGTGATTTGAGACCTATGAATGAAAAACGCTACAGAAGAGCTAGGTATTATATGTTTGCTTATACTGTGAGGGACTGTGTGCATAGGCAAGGGTGTGTCTGTAAAGTATGGGAGTCTGCACTGTGGATGGGTCCTTGGAGTAGTGTACATGTCTGCTCTCCTCTGGGTAGGAAAGTATTGAAGGATGTTACACTCTGAGTTCTTGGGCAGAGGGGTGGTATTTCTTGTGTAATCAGTTGTGTTTTGGAATTTTCCCTACACTCAAAGCTAAAAATGGAGGAAGAAAATGTCCGAATTGCTGCATATGAAAACAATGTAAACATCCTTACGTTAGATGGAGCGGTTTGTGGTGATATTCCTGTACAGGTGCATGTAGCATTTATGTAATGATAAAGTACACTAATATGTTAGCACAGGTAACAAGTCATGTATTGGTGATAGCATGGAGGCAGGTGTATGTGTGTAAAAGTCTCCACCTTTTTCTGATCCAGGCACAAAGCTGTTTAAGGCATAATTAGCTGGGCTCTCATGTTTCATGGCAGACTATCAAGCAGCTGCTGAATTGTCAGCTCAGTTGGTAGCCTCAGAAACAAAACAGCCCTTGTGTTTCGCATCATAGCTGTGCAATGTTGACTTCAACCAGGCAGCTTTTGAGGGGGACAAAATATAAGATTTTTTTGCCTGTGATGTTCATGTAGATCTGTTTTATTTCTAATATCATTTGGATATGCCACTTAAATGAGATTTTGCTTTTCCCATCTCGTCGCTGGAACTGATTACTTATTTTTGTTGTATTTTTTTAAGGAAGCAAGAGGAGAAGTTGGACATTTGCAACAGCTGATAAGAAGATTCCCTGAGTCCTAGAGCATTCAGCAAAAGGAAAAAGGAGAATAAGATGACGTTCCTGAGAGGTGGCAGGAAATAGTGAAGAGAGTTATGATGGTCAACAGAAAACCCAAGATCCTCACCACACATGACTATACCAGGCAGAGCACTTCAAACACACAACATCTGCAGGACTTTCTGATCTGGAGGGTAAAGGGTTTATCTGCATGAGGCTTTTCCTGGGGCCGTATCTGTCGAAGCTCAGTGACCACTAATGTGCTTCTGCATTATTGTGAACACACTGAGAATTTGCGAGGTTTATGCCATCTGCTGAAGCTGGCCAACGCTATACTCTGCCTTTCTGTGCCCTCTGTGGTAGACAGCTAAATCAGCTGAAGGGAAAAGGCAGCAAGGTAAGCCTCCGGCCAACAGCTGGCGGCTGAGTGCCCTTCAGAACCCAGACCGTTTTGAGGTGCCCCGGTGGCTGTTTGCAGCACTGCAGATATGGACACTGAGCTTCTCTGGCACCTTCTTGCATTGGCCTGGTCAGTCTCACCATGCTAGTATATGGGAATGAAAACTTCCTCTCAGATGTAGTTTACATCATCCTGGAACTGGTCATTGCAGTGCTGGCCATCCTGGGGAATGTCCTGGTCTGCTGGGCAGTCTATCTGAACAGCAACCTGCAAAACGTCACCAACTACTTTGTGGTGTCCCTAGCTGCAGCCGACATTGCAGTGGGTGTGCTGGCGATCCCCTTTGCCATCACCATCAGCACTGGCTTCTGTGCCTTCTTCTATGGCTGCCTCTTCATCGCCTGCTTCGTCCTGGTTTTGACTCAGAGTTCCATCTTCAGTCTCCTGGCTATTGCAATTGACAGAATCATTGCTATCCGGATACCCCTCAGGTAAGCCCAGAGTGGGTGGGACCTGGAGGGGGAGGGGGAGCACAGATGGAATGGGCATCTCTAGAGTGTCCTACATGCTGTAATCAAGGGGGAAGAGAGAGTTAAAGGGAACGACGCCACTTTCACTGTAATCTGAAAATGGTTTTTAGACCTCAAAACTTGCCCCTTCCTGTTGGGTTTCCTGGATGTGCATTTCTATTTCTGGCTCTTCCTTGTCCCACATAGTATGTGCCCCTGGCATTACCTGGACCCTGCCTAGGAGCTTACGTTCTGCACTGAGACAGATTCATGACTTAACCATAATGATTTGTGGTCTGAGTTGGAGCACACAGTGCCAGACACATCGCTATGGGAAAGATGAGCACAAAAGAGAGGTCACTCGGTATCACCCCACTGTGGACAGCAGGGGCTGTGTCTGGTAGGTGGAGTTGTGCTGTTACAGTGAGATTCTCTAGGGCAGCATTTCTCAAATGCGACCACTGAGGCCACATGCAGCCACCTGCAGCTCTTCATACAGCCAGAGCCTCCTGGGGTGTAATTGTGGGGGTTGGGGGGCGGGACACAGAGAGAGACACAGACACACACACACGCGCACGCGCACACACCCTCCCAGGAGTGGCTGGTGAGGTAGGTTCTGGCCACAAGGCTTTGAGCTGTGGCTATGGGGCTTCAGGCTCCAGATCCTGCTGCTTCCCCTGGCCAGCTTTCCCCGCCATCTCCCCTGGCCCCAATGCCACCCCCGATCCCTCATCCAGGGCTTAATTTGTCCTGAGGCTGAGTAAGTCTGCTGTGAAAAGTGATACTTGTATGTTGATTAATATCACTTTTCACAGCAGAGTTACTAGCTAGCAATAAATACATTACAATGATTTGGACCCTATCCCCCAGTGTAGACCAGGCCTAAGACACAGAGGAAGCCTGTAAATGAGTGACACGAGCAAGGACAGCCTGGCCCAGAGCAGAGCAGGCTGTAACTGGTGACACCTCTGATCTGTCTCTATGCCTGTGTATCATTCTCTCTCCTTTTCCCTTCTCGCTGGTTCCTCGCCATGTCTCACCCCTGCACCCCTCAGCAGATTATTCTGATGCTCTCATCTGCAGAGGGAAATTGTAACGGCTCTTGCTTCTCATTTGCCACCCAGACACTCCTGTTGTGGTGACTGCAGCCTGATTCTGCTCAGTGTAGGTGGCTGTTCTCCTATCCTCACCACCCCCGGACATAAAAGCATCATGGAGGGATGGAGGAGGAACGTGGCAGTGGGGAGAGACTGAGATCCCTGGGGGCTGGCACATTCAGTAATGCAGCTAATTGACTATTTGATTAATTGAAGTAATTTTCTGCCCGTTTGGTAATTCTTTGACTTATACCCCAAAGCAAATAACGAGATAAAGCCTAATATCCAGGTATTGTGCCTTTCTAGCAATAAGGAAACTTTTAGGGGCCAGTTCGTGGCTGATTCTTGCAGAGATGCACAAAGGATGGGGAAGGACAGGAGCAAGAGACCGTCGTCATCCCTTTGACCATTCTCTGATAGTGCCTCTGTGGGTGTTTGCCAGACCAAAGGGAGTGTGGAGGAGGCAGTCATCTTCCCCCCAGCCACCACTGCAGCACCAGCCTCCAGAGCTGGCTAGACACATCGGGAGCATGCCGTAGCCTCAAACACCTGGGCTACACTGCGGGGGCGGTGTCAACCTAAGATACCCAACTTCAGCTGGTGGTACCAAGGTCGACAGAATTCTTCCATTGATCTAGCAGAGTCTGCACTTGGAGTTAGATCAGCTTAACTGTGTCTCTCACGGGGGTGGCTTTTTGACATCCCTGAGCAATATAGCTGGGCTGATCTAACTTTTTAGTGTAGAGCTGGCCCAGAGGTGGGGAAGGATAGGCCTGCTGCTTGTTCTGCTTAGGAATAAATATGGCTGCACAACTTAGCAACAGGCTTCTGATTTCTTAGAATGATCAGCCAAGTAGGCTGCAGAATGGCTAATTTCATTTGAGCAGCACTCTTCCAAGTGCTGTGTCCCCGGCAAATGCCAGAGAGAGAGACAAACCTCATTGAATGAGTCTGAATTATTCACTCATCTCTATTAATAGTGCATCAGATGAATTTGAGCATATTTACTGAGGAGCAGAAGGCTTGGAAGGATTAAATTTTTATTGGTAAATGTTGATTTCACCATACACAGAAACTGATGAGCAAATATATCTATAATAATCAACATTTACTAATAGGCAAAATGAGAAAAATGTTGCTTGAGAACTTACTAAGTTTGATTTGAGGATATTTACTTGGTATATTTTGACATGCAATCTTGACAATTTGTGTTAGTGGGTTATAAAGCTTTAACTTTTTTAATCTTAATGTCTGCTGTTATTTAATAATTATTGTCTGACACACACACACACCCCCGGTCATTTTCCGCAACTGTGAAACTTTAAAGCAATAAGAATTTTTAAATGCTTAAAAATAAACATTGATAATTTCCATCAAAATCTAATTGTACCAAGCCTATATATAAAGGAAAGATTGTATAATTTCATGTAAATGGTAGAAGACTAACATATGGAGTAGCTAATTCCCCCTACAGCAGAACTTAGTTAATGGAAAGTCTGGATGCTTGTGAAAATCGGGAGAATGCAAAATATGTAGCATAGTGTGCAACCAAAGATGATGGACAACAGCACGCCAGGTCAGGCCACACTGTATTTATTTATTAAACCAGGCAGTATCCAGGATCCAAAGTTACCATGTTCCCCAGAAAGGTGGGATATTTTCCCCCAAATTAAACTGTCCTGAGGCACAGAAGTGGTAAATATTCACTCTTATATAAATGACTAATAGGGTTAGCATCTTGTGATCTATGAGGGCTAGAAACGGAAAGGGCATTCTGTCACTGGGAAAGGGAGAATCCCAGAGCTTGAAAAGGATGCTCAGTACTGCCTTCTGTGCCCTGAAGCTCCTAAAACTTAGGCCTTAAAATCACATCATTATTAATAGGTTTCCAGAATTAGATTTTAATGTTTTATAATTTTGACAGATCAAGATGTTTAAATATTACCCCTTTTTAAAATTTGTATTTAAGTTTTCAGAATTGCAGGAAATTCAGGGAGAGTTAGAAAATAATTATTTAATGGCAGTAAATGTTGAGATTCAAATAGTTACAACTTTATAATTGTTAAAACACAAATTATCAACATCCCATGTCAAAATATACAAAGTAGATATCTATAAATCAAGCTCTAAGTTCTCAGACAGGACTTTTCTTATCCTATTAGGACTACTCGCATGCTTAAAGTTAATCATATGTAAATGTTTGCAAGACTGGGGCCATACGGTTTAAAGTCTCCCAAATGTATCTGCAAAACCCCTTTTAGTGGGGTACGTAACAATTCCACGGTGATGTGATAAATTTGGCCTATGTGCTTTTGAAATCACCACCTCTGAGGGTGAATCACTGGAGATGACCTGCGTGGCTTAGCTGTGGCTTTGCCACTTGTGACAGTGTGGCCATCCAGAACTCTTGTTGATTAATAAAATTGTCCTTTTAAGAATAAAAGGCTTCTGTCCCTTATAACTGTGAAGACATTCTCTGCAATGTGAACTAATGCAGTGTTCTTCGCCTGAAGACTGGTCTGTATGGCCATTTGTACCACCATAACTGTATCCTTTAGCATGTAGATTTGGAAACCAGTGAAGTTGCATTACAGCCCCCTAGTTTGGGTACATTTATAGGATGTAAACTTTACCATTACATTATGGAAATAAGCTACATCAGTATCAGCACCTTTATACCAGTATAACTGTGTTCACACAAGGAGGCTGTTCCAATTTAACTATTTCGGTAACAAATTGCACCCATGAGTAACATCACTGAATCAATAAAAAAAAACCTGCGTGTAGCTTGGTGTAGAAAAGGGCCTGCGTGTTCCCCTTTCTGTTTGTCTTTTACAGTAGCCGTGGTAGAGCTTATCAACTCTGTTTCCCCTGGAACAATCTATGAATCAATAGACACCTAATAGATTTCTGATCTCACACATGAGCAGAACGTGAAACCTGGTTACTGGAAAAAGGAAGTGATATTGACACTGTTCAAAATGTCATTTTTCAACACTTAAGTAGCCCACACATTTGACAGACAGTTGGAGGAAAAGATTTTTTGTTAAAGATTCAACATTCCTGACCTGTCCGAGAGCTGGTGGGGAAAATACGCAGCTGTGGGTATAATTATTTTTTTTTAAAAAGTGTGTATCAAACACTCAGTGATGAATTATACTTAAAAAATCCCACAAATTTTAAACTTTATTTTACAAAAAAAATTTGATAGAAAATGGTACAAAATTTGACAAACTTTCCAAAACATTTTCTGAATGATTAACAGATGATGCAAGGAATCATGGACTAGGCTACAAAGTCTGACAGGCACTAATACAAGTACCTCACTCCAGAAGTGATACTAGGGCATGTATTTGGAAGGAAAAACAACTAGCTGTTGAATGGTTCAGGGGTAGGTCGTTCATGACCCTAGTATGCCAGGTGCACTGAGACCCGCTGTTCACTGGTACAACAAAACTAGGGTGTTATAAATAAAACTGGTTGATATTCTTAGTCCCAGGGTAAAGTTGTTGGCCAAGAACAATAGGCATTTCCCAAGTCCTTTGCTGCTAGCAATGGCTCAGAGGGTACATTGTCCAAGCATATGAGTGTGCATGTGTGGGGACGGGGGTATAAAAGGTATTCCCACAATGAAATGGCAAGTAGGTGAGGTGCACTGGATAAAAGAAGACAGGTTTTGTTCCTGCAGTCAAACAGAAATGTTCTCAAATTACCATTTGTCCAGCACATTGTCCCCATTCTCAGAGGTTTTATTTGTGAGGTAAGGTGGGTGAGGTAATGTCTTGAACCAATTTTTGTTGGTGAAAGAGACAAGGCTTTGAGCTTATATAGAGCTCTTGTCTCTTTTGCCAACAGAAGTTGGTCCAAGAAAAGATTTTATCTCATCCACCTTGTATCTCTAATATCCTGGGACCAATACAGCTACAACAACATTTCAAACAACAATGGAAGAAATCCTTTTATTAGTGATGATCCAGCATCAACCATAATAACATGCTGAACCGCAAATCTTTCTTCCCACTCTGATTTGCTCCTGGATAACCTAGATGTTCAAGTAATTGTGGGCACTTCTTTTCTTAGTATTGCTGAGACCCATGTTCCCATCACTTGAAAATTCTCTGTAAAGTGTTCCTTCTAGCTAGCATTGAATTTGCAACTGTGAGCTCATGTTGGAATGAAAGGTCACATTTTCACCACCACAGATTGAAATTAGTAGGATATAGTGAGCCCTGCTTGAAACCTGAGATGCTGAAAAGTCCTCTTAAATGTCCACTTTAGTTGCCTTATTGCTTATCTTGGAGTTCAGATGTGGAACAGTAGCTCACACTTGATAATTGAACCCTGTGCAAGTAAAGTGGCTGCTGAAATGGCTGATTTTCTGTTTTAAATCCCACGTTTTGGATCCGAGCAGTCAGATGTGCCCTTAGACATCCCTGGATTCACAGCCTTTTTTCAGTCCATAGTTTGTAATGCCCTTCCCTTCCAATGTAACCTGTTTGGGGCAAACATTGTTTTTCACACCCTTGTTTCTGCTGGCGTAGAATTACACAGCCCTGCTTGGAGTTACTGTAGTTTATTTCCTCATTTGTGCACTAACACCATTAGTCACGTGTTAATTAGGGCTGCTCGAGAAGCACCGGAACAGCTCACTGTCACAAGGCTTTTGACAGTCTGGAAGATGTTCTGCCTTGGAATATCACTTGCTACCAGACTCCCCATGAATTGTTCCACTGAAATCAATGGAGATCAAGCCTCGCAGTAACTGTGGATAGGATCAGTCCCTTTGATTATTACCTCTTCAGGACAAGAATCTGACTTTTTACATGCTCTGAGCCTAAGCCCTATTGGATGCTATATTAATGATTATATTTCTATCTATTTAAACCTTTGTATTTGGTTCCCATCTCTAAGGCACTGGCTGCTCTATAGCAATAAATCCATTCTGTGTGTAGTCCTTCAGTCTCTGCAGACTTGAGTTAACCGTCTTACTAGGTTACAGGGGCGGTGAGGTTTGTCACCTTGTCCTGACTCTTTTAGAATTGTGGTGAACTTGTTTGCAGATAATGTGTTTTCATCTCTCTCTGTCTCTATGAGCCTGTTAAACGGAGATGTTTGAGGCACAACTCAAACCTCTTGGAGATCCCTGAATGAGAGGTGCTATAGAAGGACCCAGTTCTTTGCTGATTAATTCTACTGCCAGCCCAGGACTGTAGGGCACTACAGCAAAGAGGATGCTTGTGTTAAAAGCTGTTTCACAAGCCTTTAAAGCCTGTTGCATGGAAATCCCCAGAGGGTAAGAGCACAGGGAGGCAGGAGGTCATTGGGAGCTGCAAATAAATGTATTTTTAGTGTCAGGGAAGGGATCTCTCCAGCCGTGGGATAACAGCTGTACAATTTCAAAATTCCTCCTGACGTAGATGCAGTCAATTCTAGGGTGTTTTTTTTAAGCTTCAAGTGCCATCTGCCAATCTCTTTTTCCTCTTTGTGATTTTAAATATACATTTTGAAGCACAGGTATAACTCCACTCATCTCGGTTAGCTCTGAATTTAAGAGTAACTCCTCTTCTCTCCTTCAGGATAGGCAGTGTTCTTGGCACCTTGCGAGGATTCTTACAACGGTCACCAGTTCCTAGAGAAGCCTTCTCTGTCTTCCAGATCTGGATTGAGTCCTCTTGCCAGCTTCTAGAGAAAAGAGTTGTGGCATGTGTTTGTTTCCCCCTCCAGTCTCTCACTTTTTATGCTTTTGAAATGCAATTAAAGAAGAAATGAATGATCACCCTGCACTCCCATCTCATGCCTGGCTGTATTTTCCAGGGGCTAAGAACACAGTTCTGGTCTCTGGCTGAGACAAGCAGCATCCCTCCTCCCCTTCCCTGCAGGGCTTTAGCTTGCCTTAGGAGAGGCACGTGTGTGGGAAGAACAAACTCATTGAGAAAGAGAGCGAGTTTTTTTTGTTTTTGTTTAGTTTGTTTGTTAAAAGAATCCGACATGGGGAAAGAAATAACGCAACTACGGGAGAACATGGGAGCAGCCTGTAGTCGGATCATGCACGCACAGGGTCAAGTACAGTGTGGGACCAGGCAATGGATAATGTGGGAACCCTGCCATTGCCTTTGTGTGCGAAGTACTACAAGGGGAAAAGAGATTGTACTCAGATGTGAGACACTTCTACAACTTGCATTTTCAAAGCATACAGCTGAGGGCTTACAGCAGCATGCTAGCCCCAGGGACCAGCTAATATTTGAAACAAACAAAGTGAAGTTTTTACTGTGCTTCCGTTTTATCTCTCAAAATAGTTGGGTGGATCTATTGCCGAAAGCACTGGCATGAGAGGTATGGTGACATGTTGACCACAGAGCTCTGCCAGACCACAGTATGTCCTGTTAGTCAGAGTCCTTGATCTTTCTTCAGCTGAGGCAGTCAGCCATGCTGAATTGGGTATTTTGTGAAAGGCACAACTGTCAGCGTTGCTGAAGTGGTGAGGCATGGTTATGGATCCTGCCTCAGTTGATCAGCATTGGGTTGGCAATACTGAATTCCCTGTGACTGCCATCAAAGGAGTGCCGCGCTGCCTGGCACTCTGATACTGAACTAATGGTGCCCTTTCTCTGAGACACTCCTCTAAGCTCAATGACACTGGGCGACTAGCACCATATCCTAGAGCTCTGTGACCCTGTTGGTATCTAGGAAGTGAGCGGGCTAAAGGACCTCCCCCCAGCCTAAGGGAAGGAACCACAGGTCCGGGAAACCAGATAATTCCGGGAACAGCTAAGGAGATAACAGGAATGGGAGTGAGGTCTCAAAGCTAAATGAAGGGAACCAGACAGGGACATCGAGCAGAGAAACCCTGGACAGTGCCCACTGCTCCTTGAAGGTGTCAACAGAGCCAGCCGACGCCACCCAGAGGAACTCTGCCCAGATACGTGAACCGACTGAGGAGCGGAAATAGGCCCGTGATACTGGGCAGTCATACTGTACTCCTGAGACCCTACCTGCACTCAGATGGGGAGCAAGCAACACTATACTACAGGGATGCTGAGTACAGTGGAGTCGCATCATAGGCACATTTAACATGTTGTAATTCAACTAAATGCACTCCGCAAAAAAAAAAAAAATGAAATATGCTGGCTGAGTGGGGCTGGGGCTGGTATCCCAGACTGGGATTGGGTTGAGACTGGCATTGGGTTGAGCAGCTCAGCCCGCTGCCGGCTTGGGATCCCGTTCACTCAGCCAGCAGGAGGCTGAGTGGGGCCGGCGACGGGCTATACCTAACTATACACAATTTTAATCTTACGCAGCGACCTTGGAACCTAACCCTCGCGTAAGATGTGACTCCACTGTAGCTAATTCTGCCTTTGGCAGTACACAGAGATAAAGTTAGAGCAGCAGCTCTGAGTGTTTTAGTTCCCTGCGGGCAAAGGGGCAGAACAGGAGTGTTGCTTCCTCTATGCTTTGACAAGCAGGCTCATAACCATGAGTGAATATTTGTAAGGCAGAGAAGGGAAATGCTGGTTGGCTTTATTTGCTGGGAGCTGACCTTTGCTGCTGGCACCCACCCTTTGCCACCCATGACTGGATAGGAAAGCTTAGAAGGGCTCTTCCTTCAGGTCCAACATCACTCTGGCCCTCGCTAGGTTGAGGGAAATGGGCTTAGCACTGCTGTTCAGTGATGCTTCTGATAAGCCCATTGCAGTGAGCTGGAGTATTCCATGAAAGGCTTCACCTCTCCCAGACATTCCACGGAGATGAGCACTGGGAAGTTACTTGGGCATCAGATGCTTGTACACTGTTGTAATCCTCCTCTCCTCTGCTTTTCAGGTACAATGGTTTGGTGACCAGCTCGCGAGCCAAAGGTATCATTGCCATCTGCTGGGTCTTATCCTTCATCATTGGCCTAACGCCCATGCTGGGCTGGAACAAATGCTCCCAGAGGGAAGCTCAGGACACCAATAACTCCTCCCCGAGCAACTGCAGTAAAAGCATGGTAGCTTGTCTCTTCGAGACAGTGGTCACCATGGAGTACATGGTCTACTACAATTTCTTTGCCTGTGTGTTGGTGCCCCTCCTCCTCATGTTTGGCATCTACTTGAAAATCTTTCTGGCAGCCAGGCGACAGCTCAAACAGATGGAGAACAAGATGGTACATGGGGAACGCTCGCGCTCCACGTTGCAGAAGGAAGTCCATGCGGCCAAGTCTTTGGCCATCATTGTTGGGTTGTTTGCCGTCTGTTGGCTTCCACTCCACATTATAAACTGCTTCACGCTCTTTTGCCCGGATTGTACGCGTCCTCCCCTCTGGCTGATGTACCTGGCCATTATCCTATCTCATGCCAACTCTGTAGTAAACCCATTGATTTATGCCTACCGGATTAGGGAATTCCGACTCACCTTCCATAAAATTCTCAGGCAGCATATTGTAGGCAAGAAGCAGTTCAAGACTGGTACTGCCAGTACTAGGACTTCCACTCATGGTGGGGATGGAGAGAATGCCAGCATAAGGATCAGTGAGTACGCTCTGAACATGTGCGGCAATGGGGAGTTGGGTGCTATCCACAATGATACGGACATGGAGGACTTGAGTAAATGCAAGGCAGGTTTGGAATGGCACCACAATGGGAATTCACTAGACATGGAGATAAATGGGCATCTCCCACATTCCTGCAAAAATGGGGACCTTTCAGATGCATGTAGGAACATGGAGCTTCTTAGTGAAGAGCTAATTGGCATTCGTGTCTCTTACTCTGAACTGGAGAATTCAACCTTGGCAGCAGCTGACACTTCCTGATGATTCTCACAGTGTCCTGCCGCTGGAATGAAATCTGTTTTTTTTTGTTTTTTTCTATTGGCTGCCTCTGCTATGGCAGAAAGGGAGGATGAGGGGAAAAAAGGAGTGAGGCCAGGTCACTATCACATAAGGGGTCTCTACCCAAGACTGATGGGGAGATCCGAAGAACTAGACTGCAGAAAGCTCAAGACGCACCATTGTGAACAAAGGAAGAGGAGGGACACTACAGCTGTCAAAGGCCCAACTCAGAGACACAGAGAGAAGAGAGCAAAGGTCAAATCTGACATCTGAATTTTAGCATTGGGAGACTGCTCCAGCAGGGAGTGTTATGACTTTATGCTGTACTGTGTGTCTGTGGTTGTTCATCAGTTTAGTGTCTTTACCAACAGAAATAAAGGTGTGGCTGAAACATTCACTACTTCATGAGGGGGAAGAGGGACAGGGCTTTTAACACTGTGGCTCTAACAAAAGTAGAGGGTATAGCAGTGCTGACTGGTCAGGAAAGATGCCCACGCTGCCTGGAGAGTGAAGGGATTCACCTGGTTGTAACTTTCAGCATCTTCAACTGTGAGATTTTGTTTTAAAATCGGTTTTTAAAGTTTAATATAGTGGCTCTATCCAAACCTACAGCGTCTCAGTTATATCCTGGCACACTGAGCAAACTGGTAACTATTTCACCCAAAGAACAAAAATGATATATGATGATTTGATAGTTCCATTAGCCAAAGGGAGACTGGCAGGTGTGTCTGTGCTGCGCGTAAGAGCAGGGCAAGGGCAGTCTTTGTGGGAAGGGCTGATCGGGTGGTGATGGCAGGTTTTGTGAATTGCTGGCAGGTGTGTTGGTAGCAATGAGAGATGAAGACAGGCTGGTACTAGGTCCGTGTTTGCAATGTCTTTGACTGGCTCTGTCCTCTGTCTATCTTTGTGTGTCTGCTCCTGTGTATGCAGAATGCCCATTAATTCCACGGTTTTATCTGGAATTCCTCTTTTTGGTGAACTTTAATTTCTCATCTTTCCTGAAAGTAAAAATAACTTAAAATTGAACTTGGTTTTACAGTCTGGAATTCAAATGAGACCAAGTTCATTAAAATCTTTCTTATATATTGTTTCAAACAACTCCTGGAATCTGGTTAACCGTGAAGCACGGTGTTTCTGTACCATGTGGGTGGCCATTACAAAGGAATGCATGTGCATATATGTGCACCAGTAGAAGTGAGGGTATGTGAGTGCGGATTGAGAGAGAAGGAAGCTGGTGGTTTTCAAATTCTCTGAAACACAATCAGTGCAGCCCTCCCTGATCTGTATAGACACAGCATTAGCCTTGCCAGCCTGTCTGATAGACCATGATCTAATCTGTCTCTAATACAAGGTATGTGACAGTGTGGTGTGCTACAAAGGGTTTTTACTTATGTTTGGAATGACCCCTTACTTATAACTGGTGAAGCCACTCATCCTAAAGGGAGCCAATAAAATCCTTATCCAAGCCCAACCAGCTTGTATGTTGCATCTGCCATTTATGGTTACAAACAAACAAAAAACCTATTCCAAAGATCATCTAAAATAGCTATTACTGTAATACTGGTGTGGAAAAAAGTCTATCACAAGGCCTTCTGGGGTTCGAGGCAGGTGCCTTCTGTCCCGTTAGAAAGCTAGGAATCTCCCCTTTCCAGTGATCCGTTCTTTGACCCTGAAGCATGTATATGTCACCACTCAGTCCTATCACTGGTCCAGGTCTGAGTGTTGGCCATCCCAGACCTCAGATCAGGATAAGTTTTGAGGGGAGATATTCTGAAATTTGGGGGCAAGAGAAGGAAACCCAGTGCTGCTGCTGCTGCTTTCCTTATTGACAAGTTATTTAAATGGAATTTCCTTTCTGTTGTGCTCCCTGGGGGACTGGGGCTTGGGGGACGGGTGTTGGTGTATGAATTTGGAGAAGGTTTAGCAGTGAAGCTCCCAGGCCAATACAGGGCTTTCAACAAGTACGTCTGTCAGACAAAAAGTTACTTTTGCCACCAAAGAGCTCAGCAAAAAGACAAGGCAAGTATTAAAACAGGGGTTCTCAAACTGTGGTCTGGGACCCATCAGAGGATTGCAAGGTTATTACATGAGGGGTCACAAGCTGTCAGCCTCCATCCCAAACCCCACTTTGCCTCCAGCATTTATAATGGTGTTAAATATATAAAGACATGTTTTTAATTTATAAGGGGAGGGTCACACTCAGAGGCTTGCTATGTGAAAGGGGTCACTAGTACAAAAGTTTGAGAACCACTGTATTAAAACAATAGACGTCACAGTCCAGTTGAATCAGTTCCTTTTTGGCATGATTCTTCCATGTAGTTTCCTAGCGTCAGAGGAATGTATTATCAGGCTCCATAGCTTGTGTTTGAGATTTTATTACTCGTGATCTTTCCTGGTGGAATATATTCCTCTATGCTATGTGGGGATTGTGCATCTCCAACCTTCTGTAACCTTCCAGCAGTGGAGGAATACATGAAGGGCTCTGATCTTTTCAGAACTCAGGCACTGAAATGCTATTAAGTCTAACACAAGACGACATCCTGCCTTCATATCATAACAATTAGGTCCCTGCAGAAGCAGAGCAGGGAAGGAAGTGTGGGAAAATTCCAGCATTGCTCACGTGCTGGAACACACACAAGTGCAGAAAGTGCGTGCTGTCACGTTCTGGTGCCTGTCATACTGGGATCTGCTCGATGCTGTATTACATCAAACTTTACAAGAACCCACACAGGCTGGCTGCCTTCCACTTCTCCCTGAGCTTCCTCACATCCAAACCTGTAGCTTTTTTATTACAAGGACAAAGTTGATCTATGTGGGTTTAACAAACTTAGGGGGTCCCACTGGAGAACTCTCCAGCCTAACTGGGTTGTCGTATAAGCTCACTTGGTCTTCAGTGGTCTCAGAATTGGCTCCAGTGTTGCTCTTCAGGGCATTCAACCAGCTGTGTCAAATGCTTACATTGTTTACATCCAGAGCTGAAAGGAAATGGGGTCTCTGTAGCACCCCGAAACTGAGTCTGGGATTGATTCACGGGCTGTGGGCAGGACAAGGGGAACTTGCACTAGATTGGCATCCCTTCCCCAGGCAGAGAGCAACTCCACTTGTCAGGATTTAGGGATGGTGCAAGCTCCTTGGGGCAGGGACCTTCTTTTGTTCCAGGTTCATACAGTGCCAACCACAATGGGTTCCTGGTCCATGACTGGGAAATGTAGGTGCTATGATCATCATCATCCAGAAGAAATGACTAGGGGATGACATGAAGCCCATCAGATTACACCTGTCTGACTTTCAGCTGATACGTATTAGAGAGAGACCTTCGGGATCTCTTTCTGGGGAAATGTCAGACAAGCAGATGAGGGCTGCCATGCTCGGGAGCATGGCTGGGCACAAGTGTCCCTATGTTCACTGGACAATGTTCAGCGGGCAATCAATAGCTTTAGGAGCCAGTGCTGCTAGCACATAGTGACGTTGACAGCAAACTCCACAGACACAGTATTGAACTCCCTGTCAAGGTGTTGCCAACCCCAAGCATTGAAAAATCATCAGTCAGGCCCCCCAATACTATGAGATTTAAAAAGCAGGATATTTTGGGTTCTGTTTATTTGTCTTCCTCTCTTTGATCCTTTTTAGGATTCATGTTTTCAGGCTTGTCTCCATATTTATGAATTGGAAGTACCGATTTGAATGTGAGAACGTGACTCCAGGAGCTGGGGCTGTATCAAAGCCATCCTGCATTGTGAGGCTCTTTGATTGTGATTGGCAACACTGGGCATCACCACTGTCATCTGACTGCTGTTTAGGCCGAGAGTCTGAGGAGAGCCAGAGAAGAAGTATATGCTTTTCTCCTGACTCTATCTGTCCTTTTCAACTATCTATCTGTTATACCACTCTTCTCTCAGCTACAAAAATCAGTGGTCAATACGAAGGCCAAAGATGATGTGCTTCTTCTCCCGCCCCCTGCACGTCGTCCTCACTTCCTTTGCAGTGGAGAGTGGTTAGCTGATGAAACACATCTGTTCTGAAGAAGAGAAGGAGCCTAGGTAGGAGGAGTGGGACAGGGAGGTGGCAATTGGAGAAGGAGCAGGAGAAGAATAACTCTTAGGGAAGCCAAGATGCAGGGGGTTGGGCCAATGGGAAGGAGATAGGGGCTAGAGGGAGTTTGTTCCAGTTCAGTGAAACTATTCTTCTAAAAATGTTCCTTTCCCCACAGAACGAGCTATCTAGTGTCTGATTCTTTGTGAGGAAGATTCCATGAATTTCATCATTCCCAGGAGACTAGCAAATTCCATGGTTTATTTGCCTTGTACATTTTTAGGCGAGGTTCTGGCTGGATGCCAGAATTAACTATTGAAAACCATTCGTAGGGCCTTTTGCTGTCTAGCATGCTGTCTGGTTGCATGTGTACAATACGTCACAACTTTATTCTGTATAGCATGGTTCAGATGGTCTGTGTGAATAGTACAACTGCAGAGTTAAATAGCAGAGAGCTATGTATCGACAAGACCAAGATGTTTGAATGACAGGTGACATTTGAAAATTGGTGGAAAGAAACAGGAAGAACTATTTCAGACAATGAGTGTTTCAGTGAATTTGTAATTTGTACTGGTCTGTGAGTGAATGCTTGTGTTTAGGGACAGGTTTGGAAAAAATAGGAAGATTTTGAAGAGCTGGAGGTGGAGGGCAGAAGTGTGCTGGGGGATTCTGGGACATTCAGGGGACAGGAACATTCTGGAAGATTTGGGGAAATGCATTGCAGGTTCCGGGAGGGGGCACAGAGGTGGCATGGCTATCTTGGATAACCCATGCTTCCCGTATTTATACTTGATTTCCCCAAGAAGGTGTAGCTGATTTTTCCCACCTGGTCATTATGTGGCTGAGGCAGAATAGATTTTTGGGGGGCTCCCTCTTCACAGATGCTGCTCATCTTCTTAGAACTTCTAGATGTAGAAAAGGCTTTTCTTCTTGATCTGCATCTGATGAGCCCTTATTTAAAAATAAATGAATAGCCATTCCTGTAGTAGAATATTGTTAGGTTAACCAAATAGCAGCAATGCTACTGAGCAGGGTGTGGCATCACAGCTGTAGAATACTCCATTGTTCTTTAATAAGGAAGCTGCCTAAAGATCAATCCTCTCCATGGTTACCATTGGCAGGGGAATCAGCCCTGGCTCCTCGCTCCAGTGCTGAGTGGAAGAGGTCAAAGGCCTGATTTGGATCTTTCTTTCACCAGCATGAATCAAGAGGAACTAAAATGAAGTTTCACCAGTGGGAAATTGGTGTGAGAAGAGAATATGGACTGTTCCCAAATGCCTAGAAAGCGAGAATCAGGCCTGAATCTGTTTCTTGTACCTCCCAGCCTTACTTTGGAAGCTAGGTTAGTTCAAGCCACAATGTTCCAAAATCAGGACTGGATCCTTTTTATCCCAGAGCAACTGTTGCAGTCACACCTTGCCTCCTTCCCACTCACAGGAAAATTTTCCCTCTTTCCTCTGCTTTTCAGAGCCATCGTCTCCGTCTTGTATTACATCTTCCCACTGTCCCGTGGGGCAAGGGGACCCAAACACCCCAGTGCATACATGGTTTCTCTTGCCCTTTTAATTTAAATGTTTTATAAATGAATGATATCTTGGCTGCTCCCCTTTTCCCTTTACTGATGTCTATCACTTAAGGGGGGAGCAGCATGGCAGAAGAGGGGATGGATTCTGTGCATGTCATTATATTTTAAGTGCATTGACCAATGGTTTAGAATGTGATGAGTCAGACAGCTGGGCACTGAGGAGCCCGCTGCGGCTGCTGCGTGTAATGTCTTCGTTACATTTTTTAAAAATGAGCATTAAAATAACAAAATATCTTTCTAAAGGAGTGTGCGTCCCTTTGTGTCCTGGGGCTGCAGAAGCTGGCCCACCCCCTAGTTTTATTTAATAAAGTATTAATATTGTGAGCATTTCTGCTGGGCTCATCCTGGAAGAACGTTCCCTCTGTCCGCCTCCCATCTCCGGCTCCTTCTCTTAGAGACTCTCCCTGAAAGTATTAACATGCTCCAATGACAGACCCAGACAGAAGCCCTTTGCATCCCTGGTTCACTGGGATCTGTTATCCTGGCATTAATGCGCTGTGTAATAGCTATACATCGGTCTGCCTGAGCAGCGCACTGTGGTTTGGCCAAGGTACAGGGTCTTGTCATGGCATATGGCAGTGGCAAGTTGTTAAATAGCCAGACACCTGAGTGGGAAAAACACCTGGACCATTAGACAACTCTGCCGCCTGTGATTTTAGCACTCACTTCCCATCTGGCCAAGTGCCCCTACTTTATCAATGCACCTCAATGCACTTTAGACCTCCCGCCTGCAGAGCCCTTGCTTTTCCACTGCTGAATCCCCATATGGCTGTGTCAATGCACCTCAGTCCTAATCTGCACCATCCTTGCCTCTCCAGTCCTGCCCTTTTGCTAATGCTAGGAATTCTAGGGAGGAGTGACGCCTGTTCTGTGGGACAGCATTGACAGGCTGCAGAAAGAACTGTGTGGGGCTTAGTGAAAATGAATATGATCTATAACATCAGGGAGCAGGAGGTGATGTAGTGAGCTGGTGTGCCTGTGGTCTCAGGGCAAGCAAGACTTGATCTGCTCAGTCAAGGGTGAAACTGAATTAATGTTTTTCACAAACACCATGCTTTGTTCTGAAGCATCAAAGAGCGAGGGCTTGGCAGAACAATGGGAGTCTGCCAGAGTACAGCAGGAGTACCTGGAGGAACAATGGAAGCCTGCCCAAGTACAGTGGGAGTACCTGGAGGAACAATGGGAGTCTGCTGGAGTACAGCGGGAGTACCTGAAGGAACAATGGCAGTATGTGTCCTGCAGGAACAAAGCTGTGTCCTTGGGAGAACAAAGAGAGCACCCAGTATAAAACACAATTGGCTTACTCAGGAAATCTAACCTTCAAGATGCACAGCTTGGCTCGTTCATCCAAAGCAACATAGGCAAAGGCAGAAAACAAAGGGACTTCACAGTGTTATCATTGCAGTCCCGGGCTGAGATCTACCGTAGTAAGTTTTAATATGTTACATGCCTTGTGAGAGACTGACCTGCCCTTCAAATGGGGAGCCAAGATGATCTTGAGTGTTTTTTCCATCTCCAACCTCTGTATGCCCAAGGTAGTGGTGCTGGTATTAGCCAACAGCCAGCATCCTAAAGTTATCACTAATGCAATTTCCCGACCTGGTTCTTCCCTAGTCTAGGAGCCCATTGGTGGTTCTCTTAGGGACTGAACCAAAAAAAGTCCAGAGTCCCCTCAGCTCTCCCTGATTTCAGACTGAAATCTGTGGCAGTTGAAGGGCATCAGCACGAGAAGTGGGTGAAATTTTTCAGTAATGTCATTTAATCGCTGAAAAACGCTGTTTCAATCGACCTGAAACTATTCATGAATTTGACCTGATTAGTTTTGATTTGGAAAAACCTTTTCCAGGCCAGCAAACCATGTGTGTTTGTCCCCCTTTGGAGGTGCAATAGTTCTCACACTTTTGTACTGGGGACCCCTTTTCACTTAGCTCCCCCCCCTTATAAATTAAAAACACTTTTAAATATATTTAATGCCATTATAAATGCTGGAGGCAAAGTGGGATTTGGGTTGGAAGCTGATAACTTGCAACCCCTCCCCCATGTAATAATCTCACGACCCCCTGAGGTGTCCTGACCCCCAGTTTGAGAACCCCTGCTTTAGCAGAATATTTAGGGCATCTGCCTCGGATGTGGGAGACAGGTTTAAATCCCCACTCTGGAGCAAGGCCTTGAACCCAATCGTCCTTGGTGAGCCTCCTAATCCCAAGGTGACAGGCTGTTCTGAGGTGGGCTGCTCTCTCTCCCGGGTTCAGAGGAGAGATTTGAATCCACATCTCCGATAAATGCTTTAATCACCAGACTATACTGATGCCCAGTGAACAGTTAAGTATTTATACAAAGTGGAGCAGCATCAACAGGAGAGATTGAGAGCAATGCACCCCAGACTAGCCTGTAGCCTTCCACTGGGGAGAGGGGAAGCTCTGAGTTCAAATCCCTGCTCTGGAGTAAGGATTAAACCTGGGTCCATATGTGGGTTGTTGACCTGTATCACAGGCCATGCCACTGTGTCTTCACTGCTACTGTTACGCTAGCAAGAAGAAAGCATCCTCAATTATACCTTAATTTGGGGTTTAGATGTACCTATAATGGGTAGTCAGAGGACCGTATTTTCCCCAATCCCTTCTTTGACTCCCCTGAGGACAATGTGTATGCAATAATGGGCACTTAAAATATTTGAGATTAATGTTCTCACCTCATAAAATGTGGGGGTGGGATTTTCAAAGGAGAGCTTATGGGAGTTAGGCACATACTGCTCCTACTGACCTTCATGCCTAACTCCCTTATGCGTCTTTGAAAATCCCGGTTTAAATACGTAGCTGAGGGGAAAGCCTCTCATGCCTGTATAGGAAGCAAGCTCAGCACTTCGGTGCTTCAGGGAAGTAGCTCTTCCTTTTAAAGCCACAACAGACTAAGTTTGAGATCCACAACAGGAGCAGGATGGGATCAGAGGGCTGCTGTGCACAGTGCCAGCCAAGTTGGCACCTTGATCCTACATGGTAGGAACTGTTCCTGGTAAGATCCTGCAGGGAGACAGGATGTTTCTCTCAGAATTCAAGAGAGCAGCACAAAGATGATTTCCGGTACCTGGCAAGAGAAGGTGTTCTCAGCCAAGTGGATAGGTTGGTATCAGCTAGGATGGTTCTGAGGGACAAGAGGGTAAGCGATAGAGACACTAAAATGGTCTTGCAACTTCAGAAAAGTTGGACATGGGAACTGGAACGCAAAATGTCCCTGTGAGAGCTGAGGATGTCCCAGACGGGTGAGTTTATATCTGGGCTAAGGACTTGCAGCTGCATCCTTTGGAATGGAATTGGCACTCATTGGGCTGCAAATATCTAATATGTCTGTGTTTGGGGTTTTTGATGGCGTCAGGCTCTTATACTTTACGGTAATCTTATCCAAGAAAAATCTCATGAACAGAGAATGGAACAGTAAAGATCAGCTATACAAGGAATGAAAAATGAACCCAGCCCATTTAAGTGTGAGCTGCACTGATGGTGCCTCTTGAACCCCTGTCCTGTTATTGTTAGTGTGGAACGCAGAGGCCTGAGCCAATGAAAATAAGGAAGGCAGCCTGACAAACAGATTTTTATCTTGAGATTCGTCGTGACCTTTCCTAGATTCATAAATAAAACTGACTAAGGAGTTGGCAAGTGCCCTATAACATGCAGTCCTGGTGGCAGGACTTGGCAGAATGTTCTGCTTAGCAATGTATTCTGTTTAACTTTCAATGCCTGTTTCAGAGGCATGTTTAAAGGACTGAGCTGGGGAAGGTGCTCGAGCTGCCTTCTGTTGGACAGAGGCACAGCATTAGGTGTGAGCATGTGTCTGTTGCCACTGATCCTGGATGGAGAAGGTTGCTTCGGCTCTGTGCTGATTCTGCCTTTAAACATGAGCCATAAACAGAAACTAATGATCAAACCCATAGTTTTCCCAGTGGTCTGAAAGCTGATGGGGAGGAAACTGAGTCCAGTCCTCGGAATTCTTGAAAGTCGCAGGTGCTCAGCAGCTCTGAGGATTAACCAATACTCCACCAGTATTGCTTCCTGCCTTCGTTCCTTCCAAACAGCCCTTCCCTTGCTGCACAATGGACACCAGTCATATTAAATTGTTCAGTTCATTTGGAAAACTTGGCTCATAGCAAGCACCATGAATTGTAGCTTTGAGACTCGCTAGCTTTTGGATGAATTCCTGCCACATCCCTTCTTCTGTTAAATATTAGCATAAGTCAGAGTGTGCCTAATTAGTCTGGTCCTAGACATGGTGGCTGAGGTTTTGATACATATGGATCTTTATAAAAAGGTCTGGGAATCATATAACGAAATACTGGAGCAGTTTCTTGATGCTAATTGTGTATTGTCCCTTTTGAGCCATAAGTGAACTTGTGGACTGTTGGGTGTACTTACAGCAGCACTAAATCCAAAGAAGAATTATTCTATGGTGATTGCAGCTAACTCTTAAAGACGTTTATCTCCAATACTGCTGTCCCAGTGAAAATACTTCTGGTTCCATCCACAGAATAAGCAGTTTGTAAAGTCTGTAGATGTTTCTGGCAGAACTGAAAAGTTTGAACCAGCACTGTGAATCAGGAACAAACTTGGTTGATGCTCTGGGTCACTTGGGTGTGCCTGCAAATATGAACCCACACAGAAATATTTGCCATTGGAGATTGATCTTGATTTCCTGAAGTGTGGATTTGCTGTGTCAATGGAAACTGCAACAGAAGACATGGAAGAGAAACCAGTCAATTTCTTAGCTACACACAGAAATGCTCCACACAGCAGCACTGTCTAAGCACCATCTGTCTTATTTTTTGGATGAACACTTCATTCTCAAATGGATTGTCTCAAAGATCCATTTGTAAGAAATAAGTAAAGCAAGCTGCCAGTTGGCCACATAGCATCCTATGGAAATTGTACATGGCCACTGTGGACAGGAGACTTTCATAGAGACTAGAAATGGTCACAGTTAAGTTCCATGCTACACACAGTAAGTCAATGTTGACCAAGCCCCATGCAGACACGCAGATCTGTTTGAATGGCAGAGCCACCACCTACTCCAGGGGTGCCCAACCTACAGCCTGCGAGCCGTATGTGGCCCACCAGAGCATTTCATAAGGCTTCACCATAATATACTAACGGACGATTCATTAGCATTTTGTCATCATGTTTACGTCATTTTAGTCTATACAAGTGTGTAAATAGATTGTCTAAGTACAGTGCTATCTAAATACATATGAAACATATGAACTTAAAATATAAATCAATACAGGTTACTTTAAATCTTATTAAAATGTGTAGACTATGTTTGGCCCACACAAGGTTGTGTTTAGGTTTATGTGGCCCTCTAGTGTAATCAGGTTGGTCACCACTGACATACTCTAACCAACCTGTTGTTACAGAGACTCCTTTTTTAACCATCTGCAACACTGGGTGTGGAGTTAAGTGAGAGATCTGGTGCCTTTTACTGACTCTCCCTTGTGTCGGGAAGGGGAGCAACAACTAATGACACATTCCTGAGCTGACATGAATCGCTATTCTATCGACACTGCAGCAAGAACAGATGATCCTTGGGGAGATACGTGCCGCTGTCACTGTTACACCAGCAGGGCTCCTTAGCCACACAGCTCAGAGAGGGTGCATTTAGGTAGATGCTACAGTGAGGCTGGGGGGCGGATAATATGTTCGGAGAACAAACATTACTGTGGGCAAGTAACCCCCACACACCTCTTTGAGTACAATACTCCAGAACATGTTGGAAAACTTTTGTATTTTGTGATGCTGAAGACCTCATTGTGATGGGTAATCAAACGATGCTGCATTGGCTGTGAACCTATAGACACCGGTATGTTATCAAGCAAGTTCAGATGTTTGGCTACATCCCCATATGTCTATACAGCCCACTCCTCACCCAAATTCAGTCCTAGCACAAATGGCCTCTCCTTTCCAGTGATGCCAATGAGAGTGTAACCCCAGAGCTGAACTGGGATCTTCATGCTCAGCTTTATACCCAGGGGCCTAATGCTAAAGGGGCTGAGCATCTCCTTTAAGGTGCCCTCAGCATCAGAGATGGATTTTGATGGGAGATAAGGGTGCTTCATACCTGCCAAAGGGGTGCTCACGTCTTGCAGCAACACACTCTTGGCTCCTTCATTACTACGGTACTTACCATTTGGGATTGGCACAATACTGTAGGTATTCCCTGCCTTTCTCTAAATCTCTTCTGAAGACATTAACAAAATCTCAACCCCTTCCAGAGACCCTCCTTTACTTCCAACAGGAGACAGTGCTAAAGACTGCATAAAAAATCTCTTCATTCCTCACTAATAACTCAACACCATAAACAAAGCCTAGAGCCAGCTGCTTGTCCTACAGCTGTGTCTTTCTGAATTCATCAGACCCAACATCTTGATTTCCTCCCATAGGAAATATACAATAATATCTCTCATTCGCACTAAAGCCTTTCAAGCAGCAGAACAAACCAATGCAACATATTTGTGTGTAATCAAAACCCAGAGTCTTGTGGTCTTTAGATCTGCCCCCAACTCTGTGGGTAGCAGTTGTCTGAAAGGCAGTTTTCAGCTGGCTGCTGTCTCTTAACACCTGCTCCCCAAGGAGTTTCCTTTCCATACTGATTCCTGCATTTTAAAATATTGTCAAAACTTAATGCTTTCCACAAAATGAGATCCAGACAGCACAGCCTGTTATCAGAGATCCCCGGGATGATTGCACCTCCCAGCATATTAATGCTGCATGGCCTTCTTGGTGACCATCAGACACAACCTCACAGTAAGATTTCACTGTACCAGTCAAGTGTGAAATGCAGTGTCCGCATGCTGATATCACCTTTTTTCATTTTCTCCCATGGTGATTTTTGATTCACCTCTCACTCTTGAAATTGTGTATTCAGCATGGAACCCTTGCAATGACAGATTAACCTTCTCTTCCCTTCAAACCCGGGTCAAGCTGCTCTGACCTTTGGGTCTGCAGGTCTGTAAAACACAGATAGCTCAGAACCAGTGAGGTTAAATGTTGAGGGTCTGGATATCATTTACATTGAGGCCTTTTTATGAATCAGGCCCTGATAGAAATGCTACTCTGCCCCCAATACAGCCATGTTCTGCCTGTCTAAGAAGGGAGATTCCTAGGTATTTAGCAATGCATTTTTTGGTTTTCCATTTGGTCCAGTGCTCCGGGTGCCAGATATCTCAGTGTTAAAATGTGTGTCCCCATTTTTCTCCCTGAATAGACACAGCCGCTGACATCGCCTTCAAGATGAGATGTACCGGAACCTGTTTCTTTTCAAGATCCACAACCTTTGACTTCTCCTTGCTTCTATGCATCCTAAGGTAGGTAGAGGCTGCCTCATGTAGTTCTTTGCTGATTTTTGGTCAGTGCTGCAGTTAGGGATGCAATGACTTACCAGCAGGTCAAACCTGGCCCCTGCACCTCCTGCCTGGATATCTGCACAAGAAAAATAAACACAGGACATAGCATCAACACAATCACATAACAGACAGGCTAGAGCTGGGATATATAGCTCTGTGCTATGAAGGTACCGTGGCAGGGTGCTCTCTGCTATGTCTTTATGTCTTTCAAAAGACTTTATACTAGTGAAAACTGTCCAGTAACTCAGACTCACCCATGAACCCCATTCCCCAGGCTCCGTGGGTTTGTCAGACCCTGGATGTGATGTCAATGTTGTATTTGGCTGAGCATTTATCACTAGCTAGCATTTGCTTGTTCTTCTCTGGTGCTGGGTGAGAAGATGGGCATGCCAGCTGTGTCTCCCAAAATAGATTGCCCCAGCAACCAAACACGGTGTGGGGAGAGGAGTGCCCCATGTTTCATAAGGAGGCTTTTGTTATGAAGATCTAATACTACAGTCCCAGGCTCTGCCAGCTGTGGAGAAGAACAGATGGAGAAGAAATATAAAAATAGATCTAAGCAGGCTTGCTCAGCTACTTTTCCTCACTTGCTCAAAATGGAATCTCAGAGGTTCTATGCTTAACAGAGCAAGGGTGAGGAGCTGGGTGATGTGCAGCTCACTCTTTGGAGCACATTCAGCCCTTGTTGGACTCAGGGACTCCATCTCTATTACGGCCTGTCCACACCACAGCTGACGCATTGGACAATCCTGTTTGCTCACAGCTGCTGTAAGCACATTCCAGCTCAATTTCCCCAGTGCAGCATGGACAGCTGGGGTGTTTTTGCCCCGGAGACTCCATTACAAAACTGTGCTATATCCTACCTGTGTGGCAGTAGGGTTAGACTGCAGCATGGATCTCAGGATGATAACTTCATGCACATCAACTAGGGAAACAGTGTTAGTGCCCTGCTAAACACTGTTAATGCTAGTGTGCTTTCAGCCACAGCCTGGGCACAGTTTTAGACTGTTCAGTTAGAAACGGTGTTCATTATTTGCACATATCTGGCAAAAGCAGTGGGGACGGGTGAAAATGTTCACAAATCCTCAATTTTTTTTTGAATTTTAGCACAAGCTGTTCTTCAAAAACTTAATTCCAGAAAGTGCAGTATTTGTTATTCTCTAGTTTAAAGAGTTTGTCATCTAATCAAGGAACAGAAATAATAGTACGTGAATAAAGATTAGCAAGTGGAGTTAGTGAGCTGAAAATTGTTCCTCCAAACAATCTGGGGAATATTTATAAATAGCTATTGTGTTCTTGGAGCTTAAGATCTGTTCATGAACAGAAACAAGGGCTAAGGCCTACATTTTCAAAAATGACTACGTGTTTCTGGTGCCTGGATTTCGGAGGGCCCAAATGGACCCTGAAAGAGGTCTTATTTTCAGGATATGAGAGCCACTCACCCTCTGGAAATCAGGCCCTTTTGAGGTGTCTCAGGTTGGTCACCCAAAATCATTAATAAATTTTGAAAATCTAGCCCTTAATTCTCAGTAACTAATTCACCCCGCTCATAACAGTGACTTCCGGCCTTTCTCCTTGGGATCCCAGTAAGGTCTCAGACAGTAGAAAAGTGTCAGAAAAGGAAGGGGTTGCTATGAAAACATCTGGGAAAGGAAAGTGATGTAAGAGGAGCCATAGGCCATGTGTAGCTATCCTGCAGAAAAAAATGTCATGGGCTATGCTGGCCTTGTCATGTGGCCACCAAAGACAGACTTATAGTAGCCAAGAACAAGCGTGTTCTTTAAGAGTAATAGGGAAGGGAACTGTCACTGTCTCTTATCTCCCTTCTATCCCCTCTCTGAGGGTATAAACAAGGGTGAAAGCAGAAAGAGATTATGGAGATTGGCAGCAGCAGCAGCATTTGGAAGATGAGATGACACAGTGGCCCAGAAAGCGTTTGTCTAGGTAGAACACTGTCCCCTGCTTCTAGCTTGGCATCCACACTCTATCATCTCCCGTTAACTGAATAAGGATCAGATGGCCATTTCCTAACTGTAGTTTCATAATGCGTTAATTTGATACATTCTGAGCATCTTCCTGTAGCAAATGTTCCTGAAACTAATTGAATGTGAAGTCAGGGGGCTGGAGAGGGGATGGCAGGGAAAGCAGAGAGCTGGGCAGATCTGCGAGAAAGGGGAGAGAACTAAATTTTGGCATAAATTAGTGGACAGGTTTGTGTTGTCCCCTTACACCAGATCCTGACAGTGGCTGCTGTCGCTCTTTTTTCTGTCCTTTTCCTCGTTTTTTTCTATTTTTCTTTCTTTTCTTCTTCTTTCCCCTGTTTACATTATGTTTTGCCGTATATTGTCCTCTTCCCTCTCCTGCTTCCCAGAAAGCTTCATGCTACGGGCGAGGGTGTCTGTGGAAGTTGCCCAAGGCTGGGCTGAGCAGAGGAGCTAGCTGAGTGTTGCTGGAGCCTGCAAACCTGGACATGTGAACTGACTCCACAGCTGCTTTTCTTAAGGATCACAGTAGGAACAGGGTGGGAAGATGCATGGTTTTACCTCCAGACTCAGCAGCATGTTTGCAGCAAGCGTGCGTATGTAGGGCCTACAACTTCCCCTCCTATGCTGTTCCCTCTACTCCCAGTGGAGAGCAGAGAGAGAAGAGACCTGAATGGAGAGAAATGGGGTCACAGAAGGACCTGAATGGAATGCAGGGAGAATGAACAGGGAGCACAGACAGGGAGGATGCCATCTTTGAGTCAGACTAGTCTGGGTACATTTCTACTTGTTTAGTGCTCCTCTTGGTGCTTTGTGCATCCTAATTCATCCCAGCTGAGGTCAAATGTCAAGGTTTGACTTGTTCACCACCATTTGCTTCGTACTACAATGGCACCTTCCGTCCAAAGAGCTCAGCGTGTTTTACAGACAGCAGCAAAGCCTTGCTGATGCCTCCGGGAGAGAGAACTACCCTCTGTTGTGGCAGAGATGGACATAGAACCCGGAGCGCCTGATTCTCACTCTTGTGCTTTAAGCACAGCAATGATAGTTGTGTTCCTGTTAACTCTTTCATATACAAGGTCTCATAGTCCCCAACATCCCACACACGTTCTCCACAGTCACCGGTCTGCTCTCCTGTCCATTCCACTTCCTTGTCACCTTCTCCCCTGCCCTCCATTTTTCTTGCATTCCTCCCAAAACTTATACCCTGAAGATCTTCTCCTCTGATACTTTTTATAGCTTGTCAGTCACTGCTTACAAGTTTCTTTTTTACATGCCCGCTGCCATGCACTCTCCTCTCCATAGAATCATTCCCACTTGCTCCTTCAAGATTGTTTGCCAGTTGTCATCTCTGCTTTCCCTTCCAGCTGCTCACACCACAGCTGCGCTTGTCCCATCAGCACATGACAACATCAATGGAACCTTGTTTGAAAATTTTACCCTGAACAGGAGTGATCAGGAACACGAGACAGGAATCGGACTTGCTCCATGAAGCCTCTAGGTGCTACCACAATATAAATATTTAACAAATTCATTTTCCTTCTTACACACCCAGTTGGGTTTGACCTGTGAAGAATCTATAGGCCACACACACACACAAATGGCCCAAATCATATTTGTATAGCCTAAGACACAGACACGAGTGCACAGAAGATAAAACATGCACAAAACGTAGCCCAACTAGCGTTTGTGTATTTAAAACACCTGAGGCGGCTTTTTTCAGAGGAACATGAATCATGGTCAAAAAGTTGGTCGTGGTGGGGATCTGAGACAGGATACTCCCCCTTTCCCCAGTAGTTTGGGGGAGATCCACTCATCACTCCTGTGTGGGTTACTCTGTTCCTGTGTTTAACGCCTTATTTCCAAGCAGTTTAAAACCACCCTTAGCTCCTTTCTCTGCAGCCTCCAGTACAACACTTGATGCTGGAGACAGAATGCCAGACTAGAGAACCATGCATCTGTTCAGCGAAGACAAATTCCATATCCTTTTGGCAGGGCTCCTTCAGCTAGAAATCTCTTGTAGGATTTCACAAAAGATCAGGAGTGGCGTTAGTGGAACATTCCCTCCGACCTATGCCTGCCACCAGGAACCCTTCACCCCAGACCCTCCTGGGCTCAGCCTGCTTCTTTCTGGGTCCTGATGGAGAACTACTGGCCTGCACAAAGCTGCATTCCCCTGATCCTGACTCTTATTTTAATAGTTATCTTCAGGAATCTTTTCCTTATGTAAACAGAGCCATGAAACAGACTCAACTTGCTGGAGGGCGCTCTCATTTGGACACTTACCAATCATTCCTCCATCAGCAGCAGTGTGTCTGCCACTGCTTTGATGTGCAGTGTCAGGAGCAGTGGAAAAGAGCTGTCTGAACCTGCTCTGGCTTTTCCTGCAGGGGTTTTCAAAAGTTCCAAAGTGATTTAGGAGAACAAATGCCATTGATATAGGCACTTTTGAAAACCCAATGCCCCCACTTTACTCTGAACATTGGACCCTTTAAGATTCCTAGCCAGTTACTGTGGCCTCACTTGTCTGAGTTAAACTGAAAATTTAGGGTATGGTTACACTTACAAGATTATAGCGCTATTGGTTATAGCGGTCCCCTTATACAGTAATATGAATAGCACTATTGTATGTCCACACTGAGATGCTCCAGCGTTATAGCATGGCCACATTTGCGGCACTTAATATGGCATTAAGAGCAGCGCATTAGGGCATGTATCCCACAGTACACCTCTTCCTGATCTGGCGCAATGCCTTGTGGTGGGGGGGCGTCACTTGCGGGGCATTCTGTATCCTGTTTCAACTACCCATAATGCTTTTTGGCATATCCCAGCAATCTCTGTGTTTCCTTCCACCTCCGGCGCCATCTTTCAACGGTTTCAGCAAGGCGTGCTCCGTCTTCCATTGTTGTGTGCCGCAGTGAATCCAGAACTGCTGAGGAACATGCTGACGACTGTCGCCAGCACATCTCTGTGTGCAGTGGAGTTAATCCTTGACATGCAGGATGACAGTGATGAGTCTGAAGACGAGATCGAAGCGGTGAATGCGTTTGACACGAAGCTTCTTGTCTCATTAACGGACATGCTCACGGCCGTTGAATGCCGCTTCTGGGCACGAGAAACGAGCACTGAGTGGTGGGATCGCATCGTCATGCAAGTCTGGGACGACGAGCAGTGGCTGCAAAACTTTCACATGAGAAAAGCCACTTTCATGGGACTGTGTGCTCAACTTGCCCCCGCCCTGCAGCGCAAGGACACCAGATTGAGAGCTGCCCTCCCGGTGGAGAAGCGGGTGGCTATCGCGCTCTGGAAGCTGGCCACCCCAGACAGCTACCGATCGGTGGCCAACCAGTTTGGGGTTGGAAAGTCGACCGTTGGAGTTGTGCTGATGCAAGTGTGCAGGGCCATTAATCGCATCCTGCTATGAAAAATCGTGACTCTGGATAACGTGCATGACATCGTGGCTGGCTTTGAAGAAATGGGTTTCCCTAACTGTGGAGGGGCGATAGATGGGACCCATATACCTATTCTGGCACCCACCCACCTAGCTGACGAGTACGTTAAGCGAAAGGGGTACTTCTCCATGGTTCTCCAGGTGCTTGTGGATCACTGTGGGCGTTTTACTGACATTAACGCTGGCTGGTCTGGAAAGGTGCATGACGCACGCATCTTCCGCAACACCGGCCTGTTCATGAAGCTGCAAGCCGGGACTTTTTTCCCAGACCAGAGGATCCCCGTGGGGGAAGTGGAAATGCCCATAGTGATTCTTGGTGACCCTGCTTACCCTTTAATGCCCTGGCTCATGAAACCCTACACAGGGAGCCTGGACAGCAGTCAGGAAAGGTTCAACTACAGGCTTAGCCGGTGTCGAATGACTGTGGAGTGTGCTTTTGGGCATCTCAAGGCGCGCTGGCACTGTCTTTATGGGAGGCTAGACTTGGCCGAGGGTAGTATCTCTGCGGTTATTTCCGCATGTTGTGCCCTACATAATCTTTGTGAGTGGAAGGGCGAAGGCTTCACTCAGGCATGGTCCTCGGAGGTTCAACGCCTGGAGGCCACATACGCCCAGCCAAAGAGCAGCGTTCTTGGAGGGGACAAGCGCGAGGCTGTTAGGATCAGGGAAGCCTTGAGGGAGCATTTTGAGGCTGAAAGCCAGTTCTAAAGTGAGGTGCAGATGGAGGGAGGGAGCATTCTTTTAATAGGAACAGGCATTTGCTTTTCTGTAGCCTATAATAATGTATGTACACTTAATAAAGAAACCCATTTATTAAGAAGACAATTCATTTATTGAACAGGTACTTCGGTTGCTGAAAGAAAATATTGTGATGCATGTGAGGGGGAAGCTGGAGGAGGTGCAATGGGGGTGGCAAGGGGTCAGTCAGAGATCGGAATATGTCCGGGTCTCTGAGTCTCCAGTGCCCTCACAGTGGCCATGTCCCCCGAACCCCATTTGCGGAGGGCAGTAAGGCATGTTATTAGGGGTTGACTGCAGTGGATAATGGTCTGGGGTTTGGGGGTTGTTCGGTGAAGACAGAGGGGTTGGAGGCAGCTGTGGATGGTGATAACCATTTGGCTGATGATAGTGGCCTGGAGGGTACTGAGGCACAGAAGGGGAAGGGATTTGGGGCAAATGATAATTGGGGTGGTGGGTGCGGTGCTTCTCCTCCTGAAGGGTGACAAGCCGCTGCATAGTCTGCAATTGAAGCTGCAGTAATGAGAGCAGCTTATCGGTGCTTTTCCGGCGATGATCGCATTCTCCTTCCGCGCCTTCTCCCTCAACTTGCTCTCATTCTCCCTCCACCTCTGTGCAGCTCGATTCTCCGTTACAGCCTGTTGCATTACTTGCTGTACAAGATCCTCTTTGCTCCTTCGTGGCCACTTCCTCAGTCGCCTCAGCCTCTCAGCTGTTGATAAGAGTGATGGCGCAGGGCTGAAGGACGACCCTTCTAAAATAAAAAGATACATTTAACAGTGGTTCCCTTGTAAATAGCAGACATGCCTATGATTCCCCCGCATTCCCCGTTTGCCTGTCCCGCAGAGAGCACAGATACAGCAACGGAGCCCTTGCCATGGTGAGTGCACTCCAGAGGCAAGGGAAATGATTTTTTCCCTGCCCCAGAAAAGCTGTGCTGGGGGAGAGGGTGGGGAGTGCCGGTACATTGCAGGAGCCCCAGTCTGAGCAGCAGGCAGGGGGAAGGATTTCTTCCCTGCCCTGAAAAGCTGTGGCGGGGTGGGGGGGGTGGAGTGCAGGGAAGTGGCAGGAGCCCTACTGTGAACACTGTCCCAACATTCTCCGTAGGTGTTTGTCCTGGAAGATATCTCACTGCTTCGAGTCACTGAGGAACAAAGGGAAGGGATTTTAATGAGATGCGGCTTCCGCCCAGGGCCATATGCAGCTTGCCTATGTGTAGCAATGTTCCCCCCACCCATTGTAGCACAGTGGCAAGGACTAGTGACCGTGACCGGGACGGGGACCACGCTGGATCTCCCAGGAAACCTGCGCAGGCGCATTGCAAGCGCTCTTATTGAGACCTTTGAAGAGATTACGGATGATGACTACCGCGAGGTGATAGACTACATCAATGCACTATTCCACATGTAGGCAAGCATCCCTTTCAACCCCAAGCTGCAAGCCTTCCTCATAGAAAAGCAGCTTTACCTCCGCAATCCGCTGCTGAGCTGGCCCCTGCAACCGCTGGACGCTGTGGCTGGCTGCCCGCCGGGGTTGAGAAGAGCTCCTGGCTGCATGCGTCCAGGGACGACTCCGTGCCCTGGGTCGCTGCCGCCTCGTCCTCATTCTCCTCCTCTTCTTCATCCTCCTGGTCTTCGTCCTCCTCCTCACCCCCCCCCTTCACTGGTGGGCTGGGAAGTGTCCATGGTGATCGATGGAGTGACTGTAGGATCACCACCAAGTATCGCGTGCAGCTCCTTATAAAATCTGTAAGTGACCGGGGCTGCCCCGGAGCGGCCGTTTGCCTCACGGGCTTTGCGTTATGCATTCCTAAGCTCCTTTACCTTAACACGGCACTGCAGAGTGTCCCGCTCATGGCCTCTTTCTGCCAAGGCCCGTGATATCTGCCCATAGGTATCAAAATTCCTGCAGCTAGACCGCAGCTGAGACTGAACAGCCTCTTCCTCCCCAACAGCTGATGAGGTCCAGCACCTCGCTATTGCTCCATGCTGGGGATCGCCTATTGCGAGGAGGCATGGCACGTGGAGTCATGATGATCAATCTGAATGATCACCTGCAACGATTCCCTGAGACCACGCCACGCAATCAATCAGATCAATGAGAATGATCACCTGCGAGGATTCCCTGAGAGCACGCCATGCTTGGCTGGAGCAAACAGGAAGGGGATTTTCAAATTTCCCTGGAACTTTAAAGGGCGGGTCTGACATGTGGTCACCTGAGGACAGGACAAAAGAGTTTGCAAGTGATGACCAGAGTGGCTCAAACGGGAATTATGGGACGGGCTGGAGGCCAATTAATGCGCAGTGGGTGTCCACATTCTTGCTGTAGCGCTACAGCAGCTGCGCTACAGCCCTTATTCCCCATGCGGAGGTGGATTAACAATAGCGCTATAACTCAGCGGTTATAGCGCTCTACGTGCCTTGCCAGTGTGGACGGGGAGGAGGTTATAGTGCTCGTGGGGGCTTTATAGCGCTATAAAGTGCCAGTGTAACCAAGCCCTTAGAAGAAGTTCCCTCTAGTTCAACTGGTCAGCCACTCCCAGTGGCACTTACCTTATCCTAAGGGGTGAGCCATTCTCCTTTGCCTTGGGAAGGCCAGTGTGTCCTTTCTCACTGAGGTAGCTGCATGTTTACCTTGCCACCTGCCTCCCTGGGAGAGGTTCTCCCTTCATTCTGGTTTCACTTACAGGCAATCTTTCAAAAGGCAGGACTCTGGGGCATGATCAGTGAAAAGTTTCCAATCTCTCCTATAAGACATTCAAATCTCTCTCACTTAGGCTGAGCCTCTGCAGTCTAAGTAGCCTTCTCTACAGCTTCCTGACACCTGCTGTGACTCTTCTCACTTACCTGCCAGCTCATAAAGGTGCCCTTTTCTTCACCTCAGTACAGTTGCTAACATGTCACAATATGCACAGGTTGTAGTGTGAGCAGAGAGTAATCTGAAAAATAGGGACGGGAGTGGAGGTAATAGGAGGCTATATAAGAAAAAGACCCAAAAATCGGGACTGTCCCTATAAAATTGGGACATCTGGTCACCCTAACAGGTTGCGCTATTTTTACCTGGAGGCTCAACAGACCCGAAGGGCTGTTAATTAAATAGGGTGAATCACCCTAATAGGTCTGGCACTGGTTGGTTTTCAGTGCCTTTCCCCATCTTTTGTCATGGACTGCACAATAAGGTGTCTTAGCAGGACAGCCCAATATATAAACAGAAAACACCAGATTCTAGTCCTGTAAATGGGTCTGAGAAAAATGCCCTGGGTTCTTTCCTGTGGCTGATTGTTGCTCAACTAATAAAGGGAGAGCTTTTTCTGGTTAATCCAAGCTCTGTGTGTAAGAAGGGAAGGGGACACATTAAACACTTGTACTGTGGTCGTACCTCAAAGCCTCAACAGTCTGGGTCCCCATAGTGCCAGGTGTGGCACAAACACACAGTAAAAGAGCTTACAGGATACAGACCAGACATGGTCGCTGAGATAGATGGGTGGGGGTGGGGGAGTATGGGTAACACGTGCTGGGATGTTTTAGCCCAGACTAGCTGTGTACAGTTCATAGCCAGTCAGGAGCAGTAATTCCCTGTATGCATTACAGAAGGTGTGAGCTCTGAGGATGGCTTGTGGGAAGATAAGGTGGTGGCTTTGTGAATTTTGACTGGGAATGGGGAAGCAAGTACAAAGGGGCTTGTGGGTGAAGCAGCCAAAGAAGTGATTTGAAGTTGGCAGAGCAAAGGCAGGAGTTAGCCTTGCGGTAGGATGGGAAGACAGGGGCAGGGCTAAACTGTGGGGGACATTGAAAGTCGGAACAAGAAGTTTGTGTTTGATGCACTGGAAGAAAGGGAGCCAATGAAGGGACTGATGGTGGGGTTATCAAAAGGGCTCATCCTTGGCCTAACTCTGGTCCCACTGACGTCCATAGTAAAACATGCATTGATTTCAATGGGAGCAGAGTTAGGTCAACAGTGAGCATGTTTGAAAATCCCACCTTTAAAGAACTTGTACATCCATCACTGTCCTCTCCCCTGCATTTCTCTGCCAGGAGGATTTCATGGGCTTCTAATGCTTCAGAAGTCCAACACTGAGAGGCTCTGCCATCCTGAGGCTGTATGAGCTGCAGCTTTGTCAAATGGAGAGATCCTGTAGAAAGACTCTGTGGATATATTTACCGTTGGATTTTTAAAAAAAGTGTCCTCCACTCCAAAGGCTGAATATTACATAGTCAATGTGTTTGATGCAATTAGTAAACTGTACACACACACTATAGTCACATACGTGGTGCTGACTGTTGTGATGAATTACACTGCCACGTGGTACACAGCATTTACAGGTACCTCTGACTTCCTCCCCAAGGCACTGACCTCTATTCCATCTCCCCTGGAATTTATTCTAACATTCCAAAACTCTCTGACCAGATTCAAACAGATGCTATTTTAAAATGAATTAAAGGGTTTCTTCTTTCTCTCCCAGCAGTGAATTTCTACCCCCATCTCTACTCCTCTCCCTTATCTAAAACATTACACAGGGCTGAGGTGCAGGATGGACAATTTTCAGTCTTGGTCCACTAATTCAATTTCTGACTTCAGCGCTAGAAATGTGCTTTTTATACCCTTAGCCAGGAATTCGCCCCTTTCAATGATAAGACTTTTTTGCTTCAAGCCTGGGTAAGGCACAACATTTCTAACTCAAAACTAAAGTGTCATGCAAAGAAAACTGTTCTGTGTATTTTTTTGAGATTACTACCATAGAGGGCTTGTTTACACTGGAAAATTCAATTGTGTTAGAAAGCAATCTTGTGGAACTCTGATAACATGTTAAACACACAGCGTAGACTAAGACAACAGGGTTAACCATAACCAACTGACATGATGTTAAATATGACCATTCCTGTCTAAACTGAGGGATAAATCATATTTCACCTTATTTTAGTTGCCAAAGTTTCTTATGATCAACATGATGTAATTTTCTAGTACTGACCAGCCCTTTGTTATGAAAAATATTCTACAGAAGACTAGAAAATGAGGCCCACGTCAAAACATGAAGGGGCTGAATGAACACAGCAAATAGATGGCTAGATTATAGTTGTTATAATTTCCTTCCCAAGGCCTGTATCTGGACATACAGTAATGAAGGGATCCGAACAGTGATGGAGAAGAAAAATAGTACCCTGTGTATAAGAACTGAGGTTGGGCATGAACCAAGTTGCAGAGCACTGCAAGATGCATTCTGGCATCCCCTAATGACAACGACACCAACAATACTGATCGGCTCTGTTAGGAATTGTTGCTTCTGGGCAGCGGCTGCTCGGTGTAAAACAACTTGGCTGTTCCAAAACTGGATTCCCCGACACAGCCAGCTACGGGATCATCTGTAAATGATAATCCATTAGCCTCTCTCTCCACTACTATCCCTGCACTGGGAGATGCCAGTAATAAACTCTTTCCCTTGCTACTGGTTTCTGCTAATTTATTAACTTCCCACGCTCACTCGTTAGATGCACGTTTGTTAACTTTTACCCATCACATCCCACTCTCTGGGGGAACCATGCGATTCCCTGCCTGTCAGGTCATGAAAAATTCCATCTGGAGTGAGTCCAGCAGCAGAGACCAGCAGCTCTGTCCTCTTGGGACATTCCAACCTCTTTGTCCCCTGGCAGAAGCTGTGTGTGTGCACGTGTGTCTTGCTTCTCTACCCCCACCGCCTGGCTCTGAGCATCAGATGGTGCTCTGCCAGTGAAGTGATGTGCTGGGGTGAGGTGGGAGAACAGGGCTTGAGTGGAGAGGAGTTGTTTTTGTCCTTCAGTGACTGTCTAATTATGTCAAAAGGCTCCCCTCTACCCCCGCCTCTGAGCCCAGGCTGGCTTCATGGAATCATCAGGAAGATGATTTATGTTGCTCAGTGGCTGGAGCTGAGCTGATGCTGCTAGTTCTCATTATGCTGGGGCCAGGAGGAGTTTAATTTAATGTCAATGTGTTTGTGTGTGGAGACATGGTCAACTGCCAGTTCCCTAATGTGGAAGGCAGAATAGGAAAGTGTGGCTAGGTGGACAGACCGACTTATGAGTTTAAGTGGCTTTGTCTGAATGATCTCCTCTGCTGACACTAGCTGTATCATTGTTATTTGGTGCAGGGGCAAAGACAATTCCATGAACAAGGAATGATTTGTCAAGCCCAGCTTCAGGGTCAGGGAAACCAGCCAGGAATGTTCTCTCTCACACCACCCAGGGGGACAGTATGGGTTCAGAGGGGAAATAAAGGTGACCATTACTCCAATGTAAAAGTCATTGCCTTGAATCAGGCTGTTTTCCAAGATTCTGTGCAATGGAGGCAGCAGTTCTGGAATTTTGTTTCCAATCCTGATGGGAGGGATAGGGCAAGACCTTGAAGTAATGCAGCATTAGCAAATGGCCATCTGAAAAGATAAAGCAGCAGGAGATGTCTCTTCCGGAGGCTTTGAGCCAACTAGACTTATTCATAAGATTTTATACATATATGAGAAATAACATAAATGTGACCTACTTAGTCAGGGAGCCTGTCATCGAATGACCAGAGTATCGCCTCTTAAGGCATGAGCACAAGACATTGACATTGAGTGAGAAGTCACCTGTGCACCTTAAGATACAAGATCACCCACCTGGTTGTCTACAGGTAGTGGATCTTCCCCAAGGAGAAAGGGAAGGGGTAGCAGTGCCTGTTGGACGCAGGGTTTTCTTTGCCTGTGACCAGGGCTATCTCTCTCCAGTACGACTGATGTCTTAACAGCTCTTGAGGGAGGAAGGACATGTTCAACCTAATGGGATAATGGAATAATATGCAGAGCATTTCAGTGTTGAGACAGGCCAGCTGGTGGCTACAACCACAAATAACCAACGGAAAACAATTTTTTAATGTTTCAGGAAGCAGCACAGTGCATAGGAGAGTGGGGGTGATTTGTATATGAAGAACAAAACCCATTCTATTCAGCCATATCAGGGATGTCAAACTTGTTCTTTGGAGAAGATCAAATTCCATCTTTAATGATAAGCTATAAATTTAGGGCTATATTTCCACAGCGGAATTCCACTGATGGCAATGGGAGGTCTGCACGAAGATCAAAGAGAGAATCTAGTTAACAACTAAACCTTTAGTTACTGTATTATCATCCTTAATCATTTGGTCAGAACCTTACTGGTACCTTAAGTATCATTTGAAAATCTCCTCTTTAAGCCCAGGGCTCTCTCTGGCCTTTGTTTCTCTCTGTGCCCATTCTCCTTTCTGTGCTTCTATTTCCCTTCATCTTTTTGTCTCACCTCTTTTCTTCCCTCTGCAGCTAGTTCCAGTTTCTGCCGCCATAGGCTTCCTTCCAACAATGAAGAAATTAATGCTGGCATTTGAAAGTGTCATTATCACACTCTGGTGAGATTTCTGGGTTGAAGAATTCACTCCTCCCCGAGGATTTGTTTCAAGTTGTCCACTGACTCAGGCAGACAGCACTGCATTGGTTACACTTGGGTCACATTTGGAAGGTTGTCTTTATAACCATGATGGATAGAAACTTTTCTCTATAAATGAAAGCTGAGGTCCTGGAGGCCACATAGATACAACTGGTGTCTGGATGCTGGGCAATACGAGTCTCTCGTGGTTTTATCAGCCCCGGGCCCCACGTATGGTTCCTTCAGATAACAGGCTGGCTCCTGGGTGGTGACTGTAACTGCTTTTAGCTTTCTGCTCTAATTGGTCAGATTCCAATCTAAGCTGCATGGCATACATATTTAATAACTCTAAATTTACACCTCTGTAGTTGAGACCACAATCTGGAACAATGACAAGAAATTAACAACAATGCCAATGATGTAAGATGCCAACGTGTCCCAGCCCAGGAGAACAGAGAGGCCAATCTCACTCTTTTCCTCTATCCATGCTGCTTGTTGGCTATAGGCTCATTCCCCTGGGTCTCATTTCCCCCTGGTTCGCTCATGTTCTTCCAAGGTGGCAGCTAGTTCTTGTGTGCTGGGGCAGAAGCTTGGGGAAAGTGTCACACTTTCACAAATGGAGTTTCCTTTCCTGATCCTCATTTACCTTTCAGTTTAGTACCATGTGCTGCTTTCATTTGAGGAACTGGCTTTGGGTAAAAGGTACGTTGATGGAATTCACTCTGTTGAAGTTATTTCTGGCACTGAGAGAGCTGGAAGGAAGTCAGCATTACACACGTTACTCTTTGGTCTTGGAAGGCCTGAGAACCCTTTAAACTCTTGGCTGAGAATTGGCCTTTTCCCTTTTAGATAAAAGCTTTTTGCTTTCCTGTTAAGTTAATTAAGCTTCTATTTTGTCTTCCTTGTACCATGTTGCCAGCCCCTAGCCTTTTCATCAGGACAGGGGTTCAATAAGCATCATTTACAATGTCAAGCTTAGGTTACTACCGTTTGTTTTCAGAATTTAGTCTGTCAGTTCAGTTCCATGAGTTACTATGGAGCCAGCAGTATTAGCCTTAAGAAGCTGAAGGAAAACATCAGTGGGGTTAGCTAACATCCCACATATGAGAATTGCCAGAAAATTAGGAGTCAGGACTCCTGCAGTTTTGGATGTCAATTCCATGGAGTTTGAGAGACTCGTGAGACTTGAACAGTTGAGAGTGGAGGACTCTGGGGAGGTTTTTTAATCTAGGTAATTGGGAGGAGTCTGCAAAATGTTTCATCTTCCTGCAAGTCTATGCAATCTGTCATGGAGGTCTGCACCTGAGAACCCATTTGTTGCACTGTGACCTTTTACTGGACACCTTACTATATCTCAGAGGGTTGAGTGACACTGCTGTGGCTTGGGGATATAAAGGTTCAAGGGGGACTAGTTACTGCAGTTTGACTCTGTCAATTCCAGATGTAGATAGGAGTAGAAACACATTGTTCTTTGGGAGTTGGACAGGCCCAAGATATTTTGTTACGGATTCCTTTGGTCACAGCTGAAGTGTCTTCTCAACAGTTCTGGTGGTCAGCTGATAAAGACCTACTCTCCATTTCATGCTGTTCAGTGGAAGATCAGAGGCTAATAACATAATCCATTATTTGATTATGGATAAGGCATCTGATGTTGCAACTGCAACTTGATTGGATGCTGCTGCAGCACCATGGTAGCCCAGATGTCATCCAGTGGATACTCAGTTCAGCATGATGATTGAGGAGGCACTGTTGTCATGTTGGAGGCAGTGGATATTAGATGTAGTCCTCCCACCCAAATCCAAATCTTCTATAGCATGTGCAGTATGTGGAATGGAGAGCAGGTGTAGTGCCTTAGAAATGCCTGTAGATTATAGGTAAAGATCCCCCACAGCTCCAGGGTCTCTGCTTGAGCTGACCATTCTTCTTCGTGAAAGTAACACAGAAGCTCCCCAGAATGATTCTCAGGCTACCTCAAAATTCCATGGTTGCCATATACCATGGTCCAAATAGTTGCCATGGGATGTGGGGGCTCTTCAGAATTCAGCAGGTCCTGCAGTTTATTTTGTTAGACTACGACACTGTACACTGACATTTAAATCTGTTATACTGGGATCTAATCGCAGTAATATTAAGTAACAGTGATAGTCGGCATTCTCCTTTGAGCAGTTCCATGCCATATGCCCATTGACAATCTTGCCAGCAGAGGTGTAGACTAGAGATCAAACAAGAGCTTCTCCCTTGAACTGAGCAATGAGAAAATGACAGAAAAACAGCTAGAATTGAGGGCTACCGCTAATCTACTTTGAAGCATCACCGGATTCTGGGCCACATTTAGGAGTTCAGGGTGCCTGCAGCAGATGCCTGACCTCCTTTTGGAGGAAGAAATAACACAGGCAGGGATTCAGGTGGACTGCTGAGCTGGATGAAGAATGGGGGGTGGGGGCGCACAGGAGGAAATCTGCAAACCCCTTTGTCTAATAGTAATGTAGCTAGGTTTGACCCTTCATTTCTAGTTACTAGTCAACAAATATATGCAGCCATATGCTCAGCATTATACCATAGAACTGAAGAGAAGTGAGGACTGTGGAATTAACTCACAATTTATACGGGCTACAGACCATCTTCAGAAAGGTCAGCAGTCTACAAGATAACCCCAGGATTTGAACCTCTTGGTCTTTCTCACTCACCGAGGATGTTGAAAAGAAGCCAGCACACCCATGTCACTGAAAGCAGCTTTCTAAACTCCGCTCAGCTGAATGTGAAATTGCAGTTAATTAAAATGAGTATTTGAGAGCCCTCTGCTGGTGGCCACATTGCTGAAAACATTAGCTTGTAAAATATTTTCCATATGGCTTTAGCCAGCTGAAAACTGTTACTCTCTAAATATTTGGGTTAAGTACAAAAGAACTTTTATCCTGAATGCTAAACAAGGCTGCAGCAGATAAATAATTACTAGCATTCCTCATCTTTGCAGTGCTTTACAAACATGAGCTAATTAATTTTCATAGAACCTCTGTGAACTGCAACATTAGCCCCATTTTATTGATGGGGAAACTGAAACAGAAATTAACTCGTGACCAAACCAAGGTGTCACAGTGAGTCAATGTGAGAAATGCAATTACAGTTTCTGGCTCCAATCGTGTGCTCAGACCGCTATCCTGTGGAACTTCTCACTACAGCTACACAGAAATGTTTTTCTAGATTGAGACAAGCCAATGTTGTGTACAGAAGGACTCCTCAGAAGCTAGATTGGCACAAGTTGGGGCTCACTATCCCCCCATGAAGACTGGGTAGGATTCTCACATCTGGTTAATCTGCAGGGCCTGTGGAGGAGAGGAAGGTAGCTTGAAGTCACTTTTCGCTTCCCAATCCAGGGGCTGACTGGGAGTTGGTTTGGTCCTTGGCATGATTTAGAATAGCCTAAATCTTATGCCAACAGTAACGGTTTCCAAGGGGCTTTAACCACTCCTTTTTTGATCCCCAACATGATTATGTCCTATGATGGTGTCAGTTGAATGGCTATGAGGACAGAGTTGGCATAAATGCATCTTACTTCTGTTCCATTCTATGTATCCGATGAAGTGGGCTATAGCCCACGAAAGCTTATGCTGAGGCCAAGCTTATGCAGGAGGCCAAATCGATGGCATAAAGCCAGCTATGTCAGGTTTCTGATATACAGGCCTTCCCCCAACCCAGGAGTGATTGAATCTCGGGCTGTAGTTTGGTCCATTATAAAGATAAGGGCTATCTGGAAAATTCTGATCTCGGTTTAGATTTTGAAACCACCACCACAAACCCAATTTTGGCCCTGCCCCAGGTTGGGCTCATCTCTAAATCTGACACAAATACTTCTCTCATTTGAATAAAGCAGAATTAGAAAGAGACCCATGTAACAGTACTGTATTAAAAAATCCATGATACAGACAAGATGCCATGTTGTGAAGGGGACAGTCAGTTTAAAACAGAACTAAAGGGAATCTCCCCACACTACAACTACCTCACAAAAGTCCCCTAGATTGGTTTGTGAACCAAAGAAGGGCAGGAAAGAAGCTGGTTAGTGTTAGTTACACTTTGACTAATCTAATATATCTAATCCTTTTCTCCTCCCCATATTATTTTATAGCTGTCATACCTCTGGTTTTTTCCTTTGCTCATTTGCTGCCTGGCCACCTACTTTTTTTAAACATATGGAATTACTTTGATCAGAAATTCTGTGTGAGGGGTTTTTTTCATATCTGCATTAGAAGGAGCGGATCCTGACAGCATATTTGCTATCAAAATCCATTTCAGTGGCACATTCCACATCGTAGCACAGTACTTTTTTTTTTTTCAGGTGAGAAGGGCAATGGCACCATAGAAAGCAGGGGTGAAATTAAGCAGAAGCTTAGGTGACCACTAGTTTCTGCTGCCCGCACATGCAGTGAAATCCCTTTGCTGATATTAATAAAACACAGCATAACCCTTTGGAAAGTAGGAGGGTGTTGCGGGGTCAACGGTGCCAGTTGTTAGCATTCTAGTCTCTTTGGAGAGATCTTTGTGTCTTGTTTCAGGGAATGATGGTGAGAGAAATGGTTAGGAAATGTGATTTAGGAGAAAGCAACAGTCTTGGGAGGAACAGAGCTTTAGAAAGCATTCCCGGGGGAGGGGAGAGGAATGTACATACTAATTATGCAGGAGGACAGGGATTCTACTTTATAAATACAATCCTGTCTGCTGGCTCTGACCTGCCGCCATGGTCACCCTTTGCTTCTGACTTAAGTTACAGTGAAAAGATTTGTTTATTTGAATCAGTTCTTGTTTTTTTCCCCAGCCTCAGCCTGACTTCTGGGTTTGCTTGGCTCTTAATTCCGCTTGGTGCCTCAGGGCTCTGAGTGTCCCTCAGTTACGCTAGGGACACTAACCTGGAGTTTGTGGGGAATAATAGGCATAGCTGGTGACTCCTGGCTATAGGAAGCTTCTGAGAGGAGAATCTTGCAGCAAAGAATTTGGATCATTTTAATTACTCTGGAACCTGGTATCACTGGGCATTTACTTCTAGACTAGTCCTGTCCCAACTATTTAGTAAAATATCAGGTTGATAGAAAGGAAGTGTGGGGACCCTTTAGAATTTGTTTTGAGGGAGTTCTCAGCCATTTTAAATGATCCCCTTGGTCAATTACCTCCCTCTGAGCTGATTACCAGAGCCACCTCCATTTATATCAGAGGGTTCAGTTATTTCACAGAATATACCAATATTAGAATGTCCAGGTACAGTAATCCAGAACATTGGATGCAAACCTCTTTCAGAATTTGGGGGAAGTTCTGAGTGAGCATTCAAAGCTGGATTCAAGCTTCATAACTCTGATCTATTTTTGTAAGGGATTGAGCTGGGATGTTCAGATCTGGATCCAGGCTCTCTCTGCATTTGATATTCCACCATATGGGGGGAACATGATTAGATTACACTGGTCTACAATTTTTTTAGAAGTCATCTGCTTCAGAGATAAAATGTGATATTTATTATGTATTTTGATGTGCTGAATTCAAACATGACAATTAAAACAACTGATTGGCTACTGTTTCTAAGATATTTAAGTTTTTACATTTTACATCTATGTATATTGTGTAGATAGTAGAGTTTTAATCATAAATTGTAAACCTAGGTCTTTTCAAGTGTTTATGGTTGCTTTACATGATAATATTTCACCTGTCTTGTTTATGTAACACTAAAAATCAGCAAAAGGGTTCTATAAATAAAATGTATTATGAAACAAAAGGCAAAAAACTGTTATGTACATAGTTTAGTCCTATTCAGTGTCTACTTGGCGCTTCTTGGCTTGTCTCTTGTATTCATTAAATGGAGCATCTCTTGTCACTGTCCAGCAATAGTCTGCAAGCATTGATGGGCTCCATTTGCCCTGATAGCGTTTCTCCATTGTTGCAATGTCCTGGTGAAATCGCTCGCCGTGCTCGTCGCTCACTGCTCCGCAGTTTGGTGGAAAAAAATCTAGATGAGAGTGCAAAAAATGTATCTTCAGTGACATGTTGCAACCAAGGCTTTTGTATGCCTTGAGGAGGTTTTCCACCAACAACTTGTAGTTGTCTATCTTGTTGTTTCCGAGAAAATGTATTGCCACTGACTGGAAGGCTTTCCATGCCGTCTTTTCCTTGCCACGCAGTGCATGGTCAAATGCATCATCTCAAAGAAGTTCACGAACCTGAGGACCAACAAAGACACTTTTCTTTATCTTAGCTTCACTTAACCTTGGAAATTTTCCACGGAGGTACTTGAAAGCTGCTTGTGTTTTGTCAATGGCCTTGACAAAGTTCTTCATCAGACCCAGCTTGATGTGTAAGGGTGGTAACAAAATCTTCCTTGATTCAACAAGCGGTGGATGCTGAACACTTTTCCTCCCAGGCTCCAATGACTGTCGGAGTGGCCAATCTTTCTTGATGTAGTGGGAATCTCTTGCACGACTATCCCATTCGCAGAGAAAACAGCAGTACTTTGTGTGTCCAGTCTGCAGACCAAGCAAGAGAGCAACAACCTTCAAATCGCCACAAAGCTGCCACTGATGTTGGTCATAGTTTATGCACCTCAAAAGTTGTTTCATGTTGTCATAGGTTTCCTTCACATGGACTGTATGACCAACTGGAATTGATGGCAAAACATTGCCACTATGTAGCAAAACAGCTTTAAGACTCGTCTTTGATGAATCAGTGAAGAGTTTCCACTCATCTGGATCGTGAACGATGTCGAGGGCTGCCATCACACCATCGATGTTGTTGCAGGCTACAAGATCACCTTCCATGAAGAAGAATGGGACAAGATCCTTTTGACGGTCACAGAACATGGAAACCCTAACATCACCTGCCAGGAGATTCCACTGCTGTAGTCTGGAGCCCAACAGCTCTGCCTTACTCTTGGGTAGTTCCAAATCCCTGACAAGGTCATTCAGTTCAGCTTGTGTTATGAGGTGTGGTTCAGAGGAGGATGGGAGAAAATGTGTGTCCTGTGATATTGATGGTTCAGGACCAGAAGTTTCATCCTCTTCCTCTTCCTCGTCTGACTCAAGTGTGAATGATTCTGGTGCATCAGGAACCGGCAGTCCTTCTCCATGGGGTATTGGGCGTATAGCTGATGGAATGTTTGGATAACGCACAGTCCACTTTTTCTTCTTTGACACACCTTTCCCAACTGGAGGCACCATGCAGAAGTAACAATTGCTAGTATGATCTGTTGGCTCTCTCCAAATCATTGCCACTGCAAAAGGCATAGATTTCCTTTTCCTGTTCAACCACTGGCGAAGATTTGTTGCACAAGTGTTGCAGCATATGTGTGGGGCCCACCTCTTGTCCTGATCTCCAATTTTGCAGCCAAAATAAAGGTGATAGGCCTTCTTAACCATAGTGGTTATACTGCGCTTTTGTGATGCAAAAGTCACTTCACCACAAACATAGCAGAAGTTATCTGCACTGTTCACACAAGTACGAGGCATCTCTGCTCACTTTGGCTAAACAGAAATATGTCCCTTTGCAAAATCAAACACTGACAAATAAGAGAGCATGACGCTGTATGATTTCTAGAGCTGATATAGGGCAATTTGTTCAGCAGAGTGATGTAAGCTTCGTTACGATTGCATCATCCATGACTTCTAGGAATAACATGATGCAATTCATATCATGTATGACGCAATACCAGCTTCAGATTGCATCATTCATTGTTTTGCCTAAAAAACAAGTACTGTCCAAACCCAGTCATAGATTTATTCATAGATCCAGTCAAAGATGTATTTTAGTCATTTCTGGTTTAAATTGAGGTCCCTTCCCTTTATAACTCACTTATCCTCCACCACTCCCATGTCAAGGGTCGTATATACTGACCCAATAGCATATCTTGAAAACTAGAGCCAATCAACAATTTTAAGCATCATTTTCGTTCTCAGTGACCCAGAATTAGTAAAGTTTGACTACATTTATTTCAGAAGCGTTTTGGCTGTAGAGCAGTGTTATCTTCCTGCTGAATTTGGTACTTTGGAAATTTATGTTGGCCATTCTATTCCATTATCCATATACAATTCCAGAGAAAGTCCGGTCTCCCTCCATCCCTATTACTACTTCTAGTTTTGTCATTACCCTTAATAGTAATGAACAGGAACACCTACGCTGCCCGTGTTACAGCAGTGCAACATAAGCAGTGTAGACACACTTTATCATCGGGGAGAGCTTTCCTGGCGATTAAAATAACCCACCCTGAATGAGCGGTGGTAGCTTTGTTGCTGGGAGCACAGCTCTAGGCAATAAAGCGCTGTCTATACTGGTGCTTTTCAGCACTTCAACTTTTGTTGCTCATGGGGGTGTTTCTTAGGGCTGGTCCTCACTAAGGTGGGGGATTGACTGTAGATATGCAACTTCAGCTACGTTGTTAACGTAGCTGAAATTGGCGTCTCTACAGCTGACTTACCTCCCGTCCTCACGGTGGCGGCGGTCGGTGGCACGCTCCCCCGTCGACTCCGGCTTACTCCTCACGGCGAGCTGGAGTTCTTGAATCGACCGCGGTGCTGCTGGCGATCGATTTATCACGTCCTGACAAGACGCGATAAATCAATCATGAAAAGACCGATTTTTGCCGCACCAAGTGAGGACAAGCCCTAAGTGCATGCCACTAAATTCTGAGAGTGTCAGTGCAGACACAGCCTATGCCTTTGTTGTATTGATGCAAGGTAGTTAGTCTGGTGCACAGGAAATGTATTGTTTTTTTCAGATCTCTTCCCTGTACAACTATTCTTCAGCTTTATTGCTTTGAAGTCAATTTCCTACACGTAGTACACTTTAAATAAGGCTAAATTACAAACAAACAAGCCACCAAAAGAGAAGTCACTGCGAGTTCATGCTAAGATTAGAAAAGAAACTTGGAGAACAGTTCAGCTATGTGACCTTATTCAGGAGCTGGATACAGAACAGACTTGCTGCTATGTTTTTCTCTACAGTTTGCAATGCACACAGAGAAGAACTTAGTCGATCCAAAAACAAGGCCAGACCCTTCAGTTTGTTCCCAGGGTGGGATCCAGCAATAACAGCTAGAAAATGCTTTCCCAGCTCACAGCCATGCTGGGCATTGACATGAAAATGAGATATGTGTCGATCCCTTAAAAATCCCTGGGTAGTTTCAGCTGGATACAACATTGATTTTCTGTTGTGCAGTGTTGTTGTGCACTGTAAAATTCCTGCCACCTTCCACCCAAGAGGTGGAGGAAGTGATTCTTTATGTATAGCTTTTAAATCAGCTAGTAGAGCACTTTAAGATCTTCAGATAAAACAGGAGTGGGCAAACTACGGCCTGCGGGCCACATCCGGCCTGTGGCACCGTCCTGCCCGGCCCCTGAGCTCCCTTCTGGGGAGGCTCCTCCTGGCTCCTCCTCCGCCTTCCCCTCCTCTTCTGGACCCATGTGGCCGTGCAGGCAGCGCTCTGGGGGGCTGTGTCTGGAGCCAGACACACTGCTCTGAGCAGCATGGTAAGGGGGCTAGGGCCAGGGGGGTTGGAAAAGGGGCAAGGAGTCCTGGGGGCGGTCAGGGGACAGCGAGTGGGGGGGAGAGGAGTTGGATAAGCGTGGGAGTCCTATGGGGCCTGCCAGGGGGCGTGAATAGCAATCGGGGCAGCCAGGGGACAGGGAGCAGGGGACAGTTGGATGGGGCGGAGGTTTGAGCGGTGTCAAGAATTGGGGGGGGGGATGGGGGGTGAGGTCCGGGAGGGCAGTTAGGGGACAAGGAGCAGGGGATAGGGAGGGGGGTCCCAGGGGGTGGTTAGGGGCAGGGAGTCTCTGGAGGGGACAAGGAGCAGGGGGTGTTGGATGAGTCAGGGATTCTGAGGGGGCAGTCAGCGGACAAGGAGCTGGGAGGGGCGTTGGCTAGATGGTGGGGTGCCAGGGGGTAGTTAGGTGTGGGGGGTCCTGGAAGGGGGCAGTCAGGGGACAAGGAGAAGGGGGGCTTAGGGGATGGGGTCGTGGGGAGGTCTCTGGAGGGGGTGGTCAGGAGACAAGAAGCAGGGGGGTGGATGGGTTGGGGGTTTTGAGGGGGGGCAGTCAGGGGGTGGGAAGTGGGAGGGAGTCACAGAGGGGGCAGGGCCAGGCTGTTTGGGGAGGCACAGCCTTCCCCATGTGGCCCTCATACAATTCTGCAACCCTGATGTGGCCCTCAGGCCAAAAAGTTTACTCACCCCTGAGCTAAAAGCTGCTATATAAATATCAGTTATCATCGCATTGCAGAAAAGCACCGGGGAAACAAATATTTCCTCAAAAACCAATTCTCCAGGCTCATGGCCCTGGACATTCAGGCAGAACTACTGTGATGTGTGTAGTAGGAAGGCTTAGACAAAATAGATAATATGCTAACTACCCTCTGTCTAAAGGAGTTAGTCCCTTCCCAAACCATTCCCCTTTTCCATTTACAATGTGTATTTGCCACCTTTTGTGTCCCAGCATAGCATTCTCCCAACTCTTGACTAATCTTGAAAATTCCCCAAAACACTAGAAAATTGTTTAACTAATTTCCTGTGTCCTATTTCCATGCCCCTTCCTCTACTCACAGAACATCAAACAAGTCCCCTTCCCCTGCTACAACCTGCACATAAATCTGTCACCGAGGTCACAGATTGCATGATTTTCTGTGACTTATTCAGCAACTGGTGTGGCTGGCTCTGGGGCTGCCCGAGCAGATCAGGCAGCCCCTGGGCCCAGGGCCGTCCCTACCCATACGTGATGTATGCAGCTGCGTAGTAGGGCACCAGAAAACCTGAGGCTCTTCCCCAGGGCCCCTGCCCCTACTCTGCCCCAGCCCTGTCCCCACTCCCCTGAGTTCTGCAGCTGGGCTGGGCCTTCACTCACCAGCTGTGGGAAGTGCAGCAACCCAACTGCACCACAGGTGAGTGCTGGAGGGTGGTTCCCCTCTGCCCTCCAAGCCAGCCCCACGGAGGCTTGGGGCCAGTCCCCCCGCTTCTCCCCCTCAGAGGCCTGCAGCCCGCCCCATGGAGGGGGGCTGCATAGGACCTCAGAATAGCTAGGGATGACCCTGCCTGGGCCAGCCACACTGGCTGCTGCTGGGGCAGTTTGGGTAGGGATAGGACTCGGGGGGTGGGGGACAGGGGGTTGGGATGCAGGATGGTGCTTACCTTGGGAAGGCAGGGCTCCCTGGAAGTGGCCAGCATGTCCCTACAGCTCCTGGGCAAAGGGGCCAGGGAGCTCTGCATGCTGCCCCTGCCACAGGCGCTGCTTCTGCAGCTCCCATTGGCTGCGGTTCCTGGCCAATAGGAGATGCAGGGCAAGAGCTTGTGGCAGGGGCAGTGCAGGGAGCCCCCTGGCCTTCCCTCACCCTAAGAGCTGGAGGGACACGCAGAACCAGTAGGGAGCCTGCCAGCCCTGCCCCCAACTCCATCCCTTCCTCCAAGCCCCTGTACAATCCTTCCCCTGCTCCACCCCAACTCCACCTCCATTCCACCCCTTCCTTCAAGCCAAGGCCCCGCCTCTTTCCAGCTTCTGCCTCTTCTCCCGAGCAACACTAGGAGCTGGCAGGGTGGAGCGGGGCAGGCTGGGGCTGTGTTGCTTGCTGCTGCCACCACCAGGTGCTAAATCCCCCAGGCCACCCTGGACCCCACATCCCAAAGCGCAGGGCCCCCCAAAACATAGGGTCTTGGGCAGTTGCCCCAGTCAGTCCTATGGATGGGATGGCTCTGGTCACCAGCAAAAATGAAAAACAGGTTTCCTGTCAAATATACAGCTCTTCTCTATCTACCTGTTTACATGTGAAACGAGTATTGTCTTGTTCACAATGGGTCTCCCATCACTCTTCTGAACTAAATGCAAATAAAAGGTTGTGGGGACATCAGAAAGAAGCTAACAGAGAAAAACAGCTTGGGGCAGAGAATCTTATCTGGTGATACAGATCAAAGATCTGCCTGGGTATATCTGGGCAATAACGAAGACACTCAGGCAGCCTTCACTAAGGAAGTAAGAGGACAGCAGTTTTGCTTCATAAAAAAGGGGTCTCAACCAGCCTTGTTGAAAATGCTGAAGAGAACTTTGGGTGAGAGGTTTCTTTAGAGGTTAAACTGTTAGTTAAGTTTAGTCTCAAGAAAGCAAGTTATGATTTTGCTTTATATGTAGACATTTGTTTCCAATATTCTTACTCACTATTACTTGAATCTCTGTTTTGACAATATAGTGAAAACAAGTAAATTTAACTAAGCAAACTAATAGTGCTAAACTTAATCTTACAAGCTTGAGTGTACTGTTCTTTTGTGAACAGCAGGTCTGGTGATTGTGTGAGTGTTCAGTAGATAAGGGGCTTGATGCTCCAGAGAATGCTCTGAGTATTCAGGGGTTGGTGTGTGCCTATCACTACTGGTACAGAGAGGGCAAGACCTGGGAAGTAGTGTTTTGCTGCTAGAGGCTGATGGTTTCAGGGCACTGACCCACAACAGGCACAGACACATGATTCCGTGCTAAGGGCAGGCACTGGTGAGGGGTCCTACAACCCTGGGTACCCCTGGGGAGCATCACAGGAGAGTATATGAAGGGCTCTGCAAAGGCTGGCATTTCCAAATGCTGCTGGGAAATCAGATGACCCCTGGATTCTTTTTGTTTAGGTTAAAAGTTAATTAATATAAGTTACTCTTCCCTTGCAAATATTTAAGAGGTTTAATATTTAACTTACTTAACATTTGCTATTATCAGGGTTTTCAGGTGCTCTATGTTGCCAGGGGTCACGGACTCATAGGTCATGCCCTCTCCTGGCCCCATACAGTCTCGGGGGGAACCCCCTTCAGTGTGACAGCCCTTCTCGGGGGTCCACTCTCTCTCTCTTGGGTTAAGCCCCCTCCACCTCTTGGAACCACACCTCTCTGACCCTTTAGCAGGCCTGTCTCTCGCCGTGGACCCCTTGTAGGAGTCCACTCATGCTGGAACTCCCAGTGGGGCAGGCTGGGGCTGTGTTACTTGCCTCCACTCCCGGAGGGAATAATGCAACCCTTTTCTCTAGACTGGAGTGACTCTCATCCAGCATAAAACAGGAGGGTTTACTGAGCATCTGAACACAGCATAGGAAACTCTCAGGGCCCTCAGGCCTGGCAGCCCTCAGCACAGTACATCTAAGTCTCCACTGCATCCAGGTGGACTCTTTCTCTCCCTCTCCAGCCCAGACACCTCCCTGCTTTCCAGCTGGGCATCCAATATCACCTGCCCCCAAGTCCCGCCTCTGTCCTTTGTCTTCTGTCCAAGTAAATAGGACACCTGGGCCTCCTCTCCTCTCAGCCATCCTTTGCTCCCCACTAGCTGGACCTGGCTGGTCAGGTCGCTGGGGTCCTCTCTCCACAGCCCATTGTCCTTCCACTGTCCAGAACTGGCTATCAGCTGAGCTGGGCCTCCTGGTCATCAGTCGCTGGGGTATCCATTCTCCCGGTCATTGGCTAGGGTCCTAAGTTCCATCGCTGGGCCTCTGTAACAATAAACTCCCTCTCCCATCACCTTGTTAAATCAGTAACACCCAGGAAAACTGTGTCCCACCCCCTCTGCATGCAAACCGTTGAAAAAAACAAGACAATCCCCCACTTCGTCACACCATGTCTTATAGAAGACATGTAAAGAAAAGACTAAGTTATAGTTTTGATCTATTAAGACATTTGTAACAGTCACTGGACTCTGTAACCAGTCTTCTCATGGGAACAAAATGCCTACATATTATTCATTTCACAATAAGACCTAGAAGCAGAAAGCATGGCCAGTAGTTATTGACTATGGTGGGAATAATGAGGTTTAAACAGGATGGCCTCTTGGTATTTACTAATGGAACTATCCTTTATTCATACCCACTGTTCCTTGTCCCAGATTGGTGTTTAAATGGGGGCTGGTACATTGCCTCCTTATTTTGTTTGAGCAGCCCTTTGTGTGGTAGATTGATTCTCTCTGGCTCTGGGATGATTTTCCAGTGATAACTTGGGGCTCAAAGCCAAGTTGAGGACTAAGTTAATCATTACTATTTCTGGCTGCCGTGTGGTGTCTTTTTGCTATTAAAAATAATACACATCACAAGATGCATGGCATTTTGTATAAAGTGTGAGACTCCCTCTTTTCCTTCCCCTGCCCATACTGTGGCTTTGCTTACGGGGCATCTTTAAAGTTTTGATGAGTGTGTTGTGCCTATGTGCAAGTTCTAGGTTAGCCAGGGATCAGAGGCTGAAGGGGCCAGATGGGACCTTTGTGACCACCTCATCTGACCTCCTGTACAACACGGGCTATAGAAGTTCCCCCCAGAGGGCCTAGAACAGATCTTTAGACAAACATCCTGGGCACAGCAGGGGCCGTCGTCCCGTAGTGATTCTAACAGGGACGGGGGGTAAGCAGAGGGACTGCAGGGCTCCAGGGGGTTGGTAGATGTAGTAGTTCAGTGCTGAGTGCTGGTTCCAATCCAGCACAGGGTGCTATCTACTCAGTGACTAATAGGCTAGGCCAGAGGGGCACAGCCCGACCAGCCCTGGGCGGGCGGCCCCAAAGGGGTGCAGGGGCCCGGGAGACGGATGGTGCCCCCACCCCTGTGGCGGTGCTGCCCCCAGGGCACAGTGAGAAGCAGGTTGGTGGGGCCAAGCCGGTAGGGCTCCCCTCCAGGCTCCAGCCAGGGAGCGAACGTCCCCGTGACCCCACCAGGTCTCCAACCGCACAGCAGGGCAACGCGCCAAAAAAAACCCCTCTGAGGGCTGGAGGCGGGGGCGTGTCTCGCGGGCCAAGGGTCTCACTCGGGGGCGTGTCCGCGCTAGCAGCCGAGGGGTAACGGTCACTCAGCCTGCCCCGTCCCGCGCAGTCCGCTGTCGGCCACCGCTGCCTCCCTCGCCCTCGGAGCCGCCATGGCGGGGGGTCTGGATTCGCTGGAGAAATGCCTGGAGCGGCACCTGCCCGCCGAGGAGCTCGGCGAAGTGAAGCGGATCCTCTACGGGAGCCGGAGCAGGTGGATGAGGGACTACAGCTCCCGGCAGCCCCTGCGCCGCGGCCGGCGTTGCTGTGGCACTGGGACCGGGGTGTCCCCCGCTGAACGCGGCGGCGGCGGTGGAGGGGGGGGTGCCGGCATGGTGGGGGTAACCTAGCGTGGGGGGTATGGCCCTTGCTGGAGGCATTTGGGGCCTAGGTTCGCCCGAGGGGGGCCCGCGCAGCCGCGTCCCGGCGGGGCTCCGCTCGCGCTCTTGACGCCGGTCTTTTGCCGTTTCAGGACACTCGCCTTGCCGGCTGCGGCTCTGTCGGCCGCGAGCCAGAGGGCGTTTGAGCTGCAGGGCTGCGGACTTGGAGCGGCGCCCGAGCAGCTGAGGCAGCCCCGTGTTGTTCGAGTGGGGCTGGTTCAGAATCAAATCCCCCTGCCCACAGATGCACCCGTGGTGGAACAGGTACAGTCGCCTGGAGAGGGGGCCCGGGGCCAGCCGGCTCCGGCTCTTCTCTTTAAACTGCCAGGTCCAGTTCCCACCTCTAACCCTGGTTAGGGCCTCTCTTCACTACCGCCCCACATTGGCACAGCTGCATCGATGGATGTAGCCCCTCTCCCATGTCGACCGGAGAGCGCTCTCCCATGGAGGTAATTACTCCACTGCATGAGAGGCGGAAGCTATGTCCACGGGAGACAGGGTTGCCAACTTTAGTTGGCTGTATTCCTAGAGGTTTCATCATATGACTTAATTAAAAGATTATATAGATACATTTTTAATTCCTGGAGCCTTTAGGACAATCCTGGACGGTTGGCAACCCTAAAGCAGAGCATCACTCCTGAGTAATGTAAATTACAACTGTAGTGGTAGTATAAACAGTCTCTTAGAGAGGCTGGTCTTGTGTCTCATTACAACAGTATGTAACTCCTTCATACTTCTTTGTCCAATGATTGCAGAGGTGATAATTGTGCACATCATCCTGAAGGGTCTCTTGTAATGTGTTAACTCCATATTTAACAATCTGATCTACCTTGTATGAGCTGTGATGCTCTGAGCCCAGGTCTATTTACAGACCTATATCAATATAACTCGGTGCTTAGGGGTGTGAAAAATCCACTCTCTTGAGTGATACTGATCTACAGTTCTCTCTCTCTCCCTCGCCATGTAGACAGTACTGTGTTGGCGGGAAAGCTGCTCAAAGAGGTGGGTTAACTATACTGCTCTCTCATCAGCATAGGAACATCTTCACTAAAATGCTACTGTAGCATAGCTGCATTACTGTACGTGCAAACAAGCCCTGAGTACCTTTTCCAGGCCTCTGCATATCTCAAAGCTTGTCTCATTCACCAAGAATAGTTTCAGTAAAATATATTACCTCACCCATCGTGGCTTTCATATGTCACACTATCAGTTCTGAATTTCTTGTGTTGTCTGCCATCGGTTTTGGGGCCTGTGTTACCTAATGTCCTTGGATTTGACTTGTTGGCTGGTAAAGTGCCAAGAAGTTTTGTTACTCAAAGTAGAACGTGCATCTCCATCAGAAAATGACATGTGTATTGTTTACTTATTGACTCACCAAGCTATTTGTAGTTTTCTTGAGCCTAAATATTTAGTTGCTGGCTTTCTAAACTAAAAGCCATTACCTGTCAAATGAACCAGTATAGTCTCAAGTTCAAAGACTTGGAAGTTGATGAGTGCAGAATGCAGAGTTGATGATTTGTATAAATTCTGAGTTCTAAAACTCTTTATAGAGCAGTAACCAGGGCTTTGGAGCGGTGCTCTGGCTCCGCTCCAGCTCCTGGCAAAAACCTGCAGCTCTATTGCTCCGTGCTCCAGCTCTGGGCTCCGCCCCAAACCCTGACAGTAAGTCAAAGGTCTGAGGGGAGTCTTTCAGCAGATGAACACGACATGTCTGTGATAACATTTGCACCTGAAGCTGTGCATCTTGTATGTAAATCTTTACGGTCTTCTTAAAAGCAAAATGAAGGTGAGTTTCACATTTGTGAAATATGCTGGACTATTTAAATAGTCTGGTTTATCCACAGGGCAGAAAGTTCACTCAGACACTGTGTTTTGAAAAGAGAGAGTAGCTCATTCTGCATGTTAGTCAAGTTCTTGCTTTCTCTGTGGGGTCTACCAAAAGAGTGTCAGTTGTTGCCATTTGTTATGTGGATTTCTGTCCACTAGAAACTGGCCTGAGACCACCAAGTCATTTTGCATAATGCTACACAGCTGTTATATCTGTTTGGTCAGTATCAGTCTGGGTTGGATTTGAGATAGAAATATGTATGAATGGCTCCAAACGCTGCCCCTATGCCTCTTTGTAACTAGAGTTCTCCAGTGAGAAGAGTTCCTGTGTAAAGTTTTTTAACTAATTAAAGAAAAATACAAACAGTCCATCACTGGTGCATGCTTGGTTCTTGTAAGAGATGCGCTAGAACATGCCTTGAGGGTAATAACTTGTATGGTACCGATTTACTGTGTGTGTGCCTGTATGCATTTCAAGCCTCAGAGCATGAGCTCCTCTCATTAGACCCAAAACATATACCAAAAGGAGGAGCTTGTCTGCATGTCAGAAGTAGCCAGTCCATGGCCACCGCTGCCCCTGATCATCCGATCTCTCCTTTATCCAAACATAAGCAACTGTCCCACAGATAACCATAGGGTCGATGACCTCCTAACTTCTAGTCAAAGAACTTCTGATCAAAGTTGTCAGATGTATGGGGCTCAAAAGTGAAGCAACATACTATTTCCACAAGCATTTTGTCAGTTCACAACTCTGCAAGCTCCCGGGCTGGTATTTTAGGAGCAGTTCTGGAATTTGCATGTGCTTGCAGGATGCACAGATGCAGATATCAGTTCAATAAACTGGTCTAACCTCTGGTGATATTATGCTTACTCATTCACATTGCTAAGTGTCACATCTCAAAACAGCATCAAAAAGTTTTTGTGTGTGGAGTTCTTTTAAGGTTTATAGGTCCCTAATGCACATGTAGGGACTAAAGGACAGTTTTTCAAATGTATCTAGGTGCCTAAAGATGCAGATATGTGCTTTTGAAAATCCCATTAGGCACCTATTTGAATGTTTAGGCACCTAAATACCTTTTAAAATGTCCTAGCTCTTTAGGGCCTAATTCTGCAATCATTGCTTGTGTTGAGCAGTAACTTACCCTACAAGTTTTGGAGTGTTAGCCATGTTGTTCTTTTTTGCAGATACAGACTAAGTTGTATTCGTGGCACCTTAGAGACTACCACATTTATTTGGGTATAAACTTTCATGGGCTAAAATCCACTTCATCAGATGCCTAGAGTGGAACATACAGTAAGAAGATACACACACACACACACGGAGAACATGAAAAGATGGGGGTTGCCGTACCAACTGTAAGAGGCTAATCAATTAAGGTGAGCTATTATCAGCAGGAGAAAAAAACTTATGTAGTGATAATCAGGATGGTCCATTTCAAACAGTTGACAAGAAGGTGTGAGTAACAGTAGGAGGAAAACTTAGCATGGGGAAATAGATTTCAGTTTGTGTAATGACCCAGCCACTCCAAATCTTTATTCAAGCCTAATTTAATGGTATCCAGTTTGCAAATTAATTCCAGTTCAGCAGTTTCTTATTGGAGTCCTGTTTTTTAAGTTTTTTTTGTTGTTGAAGAATTGCCACTTTTAGGTCTGTTACTAAGTGACGAGAGATTAAAGTGTTCCCCTACTGGTTTTTGAATATTATGATTTCTGACGTCAGATTTGTGTCTATTTATTCTTTAGCATAGAGACTGTCTGGTTTGGCCAATGTACATGGCAGTGGGGCATTACTGGAACATGTTGGTATATATCACATTGGTAGATGTGCAGGTGAACGAGCCCCTGATAGTGTGGCTGATGTGATTAGGTCCTATGATGATGTCACTTGAATATGGCAGAGTTGGCACCAGGCTTTGTTTCAAGGATAGGTTCCTGGGTTAGTGTTTTTGTTGTGTGGTGTGTGGTTGTAAGATCCCCTCCTGAGGAAGACTCACCAGGCTGCAGCAGCCTGCTGTGGGAGCCTGCAGGAAGGGTCAGAATAGGGATAGGAAAGCCAGGAGGGCGGACACTAAGGCCCAGTGGTGCCCCAAATTTTCAGGTGCCCTACGCTGCTGCATATGTTGCATATGCCTAAGGGCGGCCCTGTGTACATCCGTAGTGGCCAGGATGGTGTTTTCTGAAGGATCACTATGGATTGTAGTTTCCTCAGGAAGTTAGTGGTGTCTCGAAGATAGCTGGGAGTGCTGGTAGCATAGGGCCTGAGGAGAGAGTTTACATAGCCAGACAATTCTGCTGTTAGGGTGCCAATGCCTGAGATGATAGGATGTCCAGGATTTCCAGGTTTATGGATCTTGGGTAGCAGATAGAATACCCCTGGTTGGAGTCCTAGGGGTGTGTTTGTGCAGATTTGTTCCTTTGCTTTTTCAGGGAGTTTCTTGAGCAGATGGTATAGTTTCTTTTGGTAATCCTCAATGGGGTCAGAGGATAATGGCCTGTAGAACGTGGCGTTAGAGAGCTGCCTAGGAGCCTCTTGTTCATATTCCAACCTATTCATGATGATGACAGCACCTCCTTTGTCAGCATTTTTGATGTCACAGTTTTTCCTGAGGCTGTAAATGGCATTATGTTCTGCACGGCTGAGGTTATGGGGCAAGTGATGTTGCTTTTCCACAATTTCAACCTGTGCATGTCAACGGAAGCAATCTATGTAGAAGTCCAGTTTGTAGTTTCGATCTTCAGGAAGAGTCTACGCAGAATCCTTCTTTTTGTAGAGTTGGTAGGAAGGTTTCTGTGAGTCAGTATGTTGTTCAGAGGTGTTTTGGAAATACTCCTTGAGTCTGAGACGTCAAAAGTAGGATTCTAGGTCACCACAGAAGTGTATCATATTTGTGGGGCTGAAGGGGCAAAAGGAGAGGGCCCGAGGTAGGACAGATTCTTTTGCAGGGGTAAGAGTATAGGTGGAAAGATTAACAATACTGTTTGAAATGGGCCATCCTGATTATCACTACAAAAGTTTTTTTCTCCTTCTGATAATAGCTCAAGTTATGGGTTATTTTTTTTTAACGTTTACAGTGTAGTCTTATTCATTTATTTTAGCAAACATTTTGCTTAATTTTAATGGATTTTGATAAAGCTGTACTTGTAATCCAGAATATTATTTTAGACTAATTGATTAGTCTCTTAGAATTGGTATGGCAACTCCCATCTTTTCACATTCTCTGTGTGTGTGTATATATATATAAGCTTATGCCCAAATAAATTTGTTAGTTTCTAAGGCAGGGGTCTTCAAACTTTTCCCCTGCGGCCCCTTTCCACCGAGGGAAAAGTCTTGGGGAAGTTTTTACCGAAGCTGGTAGAAATAAGCTTAGGGGGTCTTTCATGTGGGTCCCCACATCTGTACCCAGAGTTCAGAGTGGGGAGGGAACCCTGATACCATATTACAAAACTGAGCTTAACTTGGTGGTATGTCCGCCGAAATGCACCGCAGAAAGTGGAAGCTTCTGCTTTCCGCGGTGGCATTTCGGCGGGACCAAAATAGCCCACCCGGGAGTTCGGTGGTCTCCCAGGCAGGCTCGGCGGCGGCACCAGGGTCTCGCGCACCCCCTGTGTGGGCTCGTGTACCCCAGTTTGAAGACCACTGCTCTAAGGTGCCACAAGTACTCCTCATTCTTTTTACCTACAAATACTCTCACTGAAATTGAAGGGGTGAAGTGCCAAGCAAGGTACTACTTAGTGTGAACAAAGGTGACAGAACCAAAACCTTAATGTTACAAGTGAATTATGAGGTATGAGTTTTTATAGAGTCAAATTTCTTACAACCAGGTGGCTGCACTTCACAGGCGAATAGAGGAGATCGTGGAGGTGGCTGCAATGTGTGGGGTCAATGTGATCTGCTTTCAAGAGGCTTGGAGTGAGTATTTTCTGTGGCCTCCCCAAGTCCAGATTCTTTGCCTTTAAAATGCTTAAATTTCTGAAAAGAACCAATTCCTCTCCATTAAACAGGTGCCCTATATATAAAAAGAGTTTTGCTGCAGCTATGAAACAGAGATTCCAGGATACGATCCACTGATCCTAACCTTTATTTTCTGAAAGAAACTTAAAAGAATCCTTGTTAACAGAGCTGTGCAGTTCCCATGTAGGTCTGCAAAGGCAGGGCCTGCATCTTGGCAATGCTTTTAGTTATGCTTACTGTGTGTTCTTTCACCTGCTCTTTCCCTTTTCTTCCTTGGAAAGTTTTGTTTCGCTTAGGATGATTCTCAGCAGCAGAAAAATAATATTTAAATGAAAATGGAGGATGTGTGGTATTAGGACTGGTATTAGGACAAAACCAAAATTGAAGGACCTCCTGTGTGACTGTTAGGGGAAATATGTCTTAGTCATTAATTTGTAGATTTCTTCCTCAGACACTCCTTCAGGGGATCCTCTGCCCTGTGTGATATAGTGGGTAATCTTCCCCTCTCATTTCACCTATAGTAAGTGTGACGGATTGGATCACAGAAACCTACTTGGTACTGCCACTTGATGTGCTGAGACTACTTCTAAGCCCATTTTCCCAAGCAGCTTGGGATGTCAGTGTCCTGCCTGGTTTGAGCCAGACATGCTAGCCTGCTATGCACACAGACCCAGGTCTGAATTACATCCCCCAAAAACTGTAGGCTTAACTGAAGACAGCTTAAGAAGTGCTTCTGTCTCCAGCATTCAGATGCCCAGTTCCCAATGGGCTCCAAACCCCAAATAAATCCATTTTACCCTTTATAAATGTTATATAGAGTAAACTTATAAATTGTTTGCCCTCTATAACTGATAGAGAGATATGCACAGCTGTTTGCCCCCCGCCCCAGGTATTAATACACACTCTGGGTTAATTAATAAGTAAAAAGTGATTTTATTAAATATAAAAGGTAGGATTTAAGTGGTTCCCAGTAATAGCAGACAGAACAAAGTGAATTACCAAGCAATATAAAAACACCCTGCAAATCTAAGCCTAATACAGTAAGAAAATGATTACAGATGAAATCTCACACTCAGAGATGTCCCAGTAAGTTTCTTTTACAGACTAGCCTCCTAATCTAGGTCCAACAATCACTCACATCCCTGAGGTTCCAGTTTCTTTCAGGTATCCTTTGGGGGTGGAGAGGCTATCTCTTGAGCCTTCTGAAGACAAAATGGAGGGGTCTTCCAGGGGCTTAAAGAGACTTTCTTTTGTGGGTGGAGACCCCTTCCTTTCTCCTATGCAGAATCCAGCTGCAAGATGGAGTTTTGGAGCCACATGGGCAAGTCACATGCCCATGCATGACTCAGAACTTTACACGTGGCAGCCATTGCTCAGATGCTACCTTGAAAGTCCCCAGGTAGACGTCTTATGTGGATTGGCGTCTTCCAAGGTCCATTGTCCATTAAGTGTTTCTTGATTGGGCACTTGCAAATTCCTTTCTTAAGAAACTGACTAAATGCCTTACTAAGGCTACTTAAAATCAAGCAAGTATACAGCCAGTATTCATAACTTCAAATACACAAATGATACATGCATACAAATAGGATGAATATATTTAGTAGCTCATAACCTTTGCAGAGATGTATTCCATGGCATATGTAGCATAAAACATATTCCAGTTATGTCACATTTACATTCATAAGCATATTTCTATAAAGCATTATGGCAGGGGTTGGCAACCTTTCAGAAGTGGTGTGCTGAGTCTTCATTCATTATGGCTTTGCGTGCCAGTCTAGGTTGGGCTAAGGCCAGCTTTGGCCCCCCGGAAGGGGTGGGGCCTTGGGTAGAAGGGTTGGGGCTGAGGGGGTCAGAGCCAGCCTGCCCTGTAGATAAGTGCCCCCTCCTTCTTCCTACCCTGCCCCCCTGCCTGGGTAGCAGTGGCAGACGGAGGCTATTTAAAGGGCCTAGGGTGGTAGAGGCAGCGGGAGCCCTGGGCCCTTTAAAGAGATGGGAACCACCCTGCTACCCTAGGGCTGTGGGGGCTATTTAAAAGGCCTGGGGCTCCCTGCTTCCACCACCCCTTTCTTTAAATAGCTGCCAGAGCCCCGGGGAAGCGGTGGCTATATAAAGGGCCAGGGCGGTAGAAGGAGTGGGAGCTCTGGCTCTTTAAATAGCCCCAGGAGCACTGCCGCTATGCCAGGGCTCTGCGGGTTATTTAAAGAGCCCAGGCCTCCCCTGTTTCTACTGTCCCGGCCCTTTAAATAGCCGCTCAGCCTGCCGCTGCTCTGAGGTTCCCGCCAAAGGCTCATACCAGCCGGGTCTCAGTTTGCTGCCAGCCTGGGTTCCTTTACCTAGGCCAGCAGCGGACGCTGAGTGGGACCGGCAGCAGGACCCTGGCTGGCAAAGGGGCCAGCAGCGGGAACCCCAGAGCGGTGGTGGCTGAGCCCGCCGTGTGCCATCCAAAATCAGCTCACATGCCATGTTTGGCACACATGCCATAGGTTGCCAACCCCTGCATTATGGGGTGCAACGTCACACTAACTTCCTAAACTCCTGGTCTCTAATCATAACCACCCGTCTTCTGGTCAGTCAGGTCTCCCATTTCAAACTGCTAGGGTCTCAGCCTCGCTTCTTAATTGAACAAATATTGTCTGATTACAAGAACATAAGAATGGCCGTACTGGATCAGACCAAAGGTCCATCCAGCCCAGTATCCTGTCCTGGAGTGAGTGAACCTAATGGGTAATGATCAAGTGATCTCTCTCTTGCCATCCATCGCCCCCCTCTAACAAACAGAGGCTAGAGACACTATTCCTTACCCATCCTGGCTAATAGCCATTAATGGACTTAACCTCCATGAATTTATCCAGTTCTCTTTTAAACCCCATTATAGTCCTAGCTTTCACAACCTCCTCAGGCAAGGAGTTCGACAGGTTGACTGTGTGCTGTGTGAAGAACTTCCTTTTATTTGCTTTAAACTTGCTGACCATTAATTTAATTTGGTGGCCCCTAGTTTTTATATTATAGGAACAAGTAAATAACTTTTCCTTATTCAAGGTGCTATCTTTGCTCCAAAGTACTGAGTGACTGTGTGCCACTCCTTGACCTTTCTGGGGTGTGGAGTAAGGGGAAATTAGATCTTGGTCTGCTGCATATAGAGCACTGGAACTATATGCGGCTGGTCTTATTACTGTGTCTCTGAGAGAATGCAGCCTAGATAATCTAAAATTTAAAGACCCCTAAATGACACATTCTCAGGAATCAAACTCCTTTGTGTACGGAGAAGGATATAGCAGTACCCATACTCAGATGTGGTAATTATTTCTCATTTTTCACAAAAGCAGCTTCTGAACACATTTCATTGACCTGTTTTATATAAGTAAAGCAGAACCCACCCTTCACCCAGGCCAGCTCAGTGACCTGAAGCCTTTGTATTGACTTCTCATGTTGGTGTCTTTCTAGCTATGCCTTTTGCATTCTGTACAAGAGAGAAGCTGCCGTGGACTGAATTTGCTGAGTCAGCAGAGGATGGTCTGACAACAAAGTTCTGCCAGAAGGTAAAAAGTTGAATTCATACCATTCTGTAGTGATCACTTTTTGTATATCAGTCTTATACACTGTAAGAATCAAAGAACCAAAAATAATTTTACAGCACATTCAAAGCATGTATTGAGAGAGCTAGTGAAAGTGCAAATGGACAACAACACGTGCAATATGGAAACAGTTTTTTTTAAAAATCTTACTTTACATCTATATAGTGCCTTTTACTCTGCAGGATACATAAGACTTCCTATCCTGACTTTTCCAATATTTTTACAAGAAGAAAATAAGCTTCACAATCAGTCACCTTTAACTTCTAGACAAGAAATTCCTTTTGAATGGAACAGACTATGCATTAACAAAACATTACACAAAGAATATTAACTAATGAGTTATCTATTGTTCTGAAAAGGAAACACTTTCATATGATTCTTCTACATCCTTCCTTTGACATGTAACACAGAATGCAGCTTTCTGTGTACCAGAGATGATCTTTTAATAGCTGGCAGTCATTTGGCCAGGGATTGCTGAGTGAAAGAGTGATTGTGGGATAATTTTCACCTTCTGCCATCTTAAATACGCTGCAGCTCTCTTGTTTTATAAGGGATGTTGTATTTTTCTTTATTAAATGATTCATTGACATGATGAGGTTTGTTGTGGGTCTGAATCTATCCAGTGTGATCTGACCTAGGTCAAGTGTGGGGCACTTCTGAATGTGGAGTTAATGACCTAAGGGCAGATCCTGCAAGAAATATTCAGACATATGGAAAAATAAAATGACATAAAGGGAAAGAAGAGAAAATGTCATTTGACCAAAGATTAAATAACCCACCAGTACTAAAATTTAGTGCAAAATATTCTTGTTAGAACATTAAAAGATACAGTGATGCTATGATTCCTGTGGATAAGGCAGCTCCTATACTTTTTAACTTAAATGTATTTACAAAGTGTGGATCCACTCCATACTGTATAACTATTGTTGATCAAAGCAATTTAAATTCCTGCTTGAAAAAGGATTTGCTCTTGGTGCACAGTGCCACGGTTCTATGCCTAGCATAACTGGGGATCATCAAATTGCGAAATGTCTTTCTGTTATGTTACTAACACTAAAGTTAATGGAAGGAAAAATACAAGAACAAACAATGCTTAAATGATGAGCAGTCAGTAGAATTTGGGACTTAGTTCTAGAGAGTGATTCCTGACATATTTGTGGAAGACTGCCTTGCCTGAATCTGTTTGCTCCCAACTGTTGGAGTTCAGTTTCATGTGCCTCTGTATTGCTGCTGAAGAGAACCTGAATTTTTTCTCCCACAGGTAAAAGCCAAACATGAGATGCCTTGCAAAGAGAATAAAAATGACTAGTAGGTCCAGATTGATTTAATAAATGTCTGCATAGAGTTGTCCACTTTCCATACTATGACTTCACATGCCAGGCATTCGCAGGAAAGCCTTAGCAAATGCATTCACTAATCCTTTGCTCCAGTTCTTTGTAGAAGGCATCAGGAATCAGCACAAGAGTTTATGGAAAGCTTTAGAATCTGAGGCTCAGACGCAAGTTGTTAAGTAGAGCTGGTCAAAAATTTTGAGTAGAAACATTTTTTCCAATGGAAAATGGCTATTTGAATGAAATGAGAATTTTGTTGGAAAATTTGTCACTGGAAAATGAGGGTAAACCAAAAATTGAAAAAAAATTGTTTTGTTTTGTGTTTTTTATTGAAAAACTTATTTATTTTTCAGAAAATAAAAAATATTCTTTTAAAGCATTACCACAATTTTTTTTCGCCTTTTTTGACCCACTCTTGTTAAGTAAATCCACTAAGCAGTGTACCAGAATGAAGGAATGAGAGCAGGATTACACCATCTCCCCCTACTTATTTTTCAGCAGTTCATTATGCCCGTTTTGGGTGCAGGTGGGTCTGGCCTACAGGTTAAAAACGACTGCTACAGCAGAACTCATCTAACTGGAACTTGATGCTTCTGCTAGAAGGATTCAGACTGGAAAGTTTTCACTGAGGTATCCCTCTCTGCACAAGAAAAATGTTATAACGCTAGAGTTCCAGTACATCATTTATTCATCACTACTGCTTAGCTGAGATCCGAATAATGCACAGAATGAAAATCTCTCCTGTATTCTATTTTGAGGGGGTAAAGATTAAAACAGAGTTAATCATAACAGGCTTTTCTGTAATAGAGATTTTCTATTCATTTCTGTAGCTGGCAAAGAAACACAATATGGTTGTGGTGTCTCCAATTCTGGAGAGAGATGATGTACATGGAGGAACTTTGTGGAACACTGCAGTGGTGATTTCAAACTCTGGCTCTGTCCTTGGGAAGAGCAGGAAAAATCACATTCCAAGGATTGGAGATTTCAATGAGGTGAGATGCAGCATTGCTTATAATAAACTATACGGCTGCTAATCTTAAACCTATCCTCACATTAAAGCTTTTGCTTGTCTCTGTATAGTAGAGTGTTGGAAAGTGTAGCTGCATAACTGTCCTGTCCATTTTGTCAAGGTAGAATTGTGTTGCTATGGGGTCGGGAAGGAATTTTCCTCCAGGACAGATTGGCAAAGGCCCTGGAGATTTTTCTACTTCCTCTGCAGCACGGGGCATGGTTCACTTGCTGGAGTATTCTCTGCACCTTCGAGTCTTTAAACCACGGTTTGAGGACTTCAATAGCTCAGACATATGTTGGAGTTTATTATGGGAGTGGGTGGGTGAGATTCTGTGGCCTGCGTTGTGCAGGATGTAAAACTAGATGATCATAATGGTCCCTTCTGACCTTAAAGTCTATGAGTCTGTGCCACTGAGGAATTTCTGGTGCACTCTTAAATCACTAACATGGAATATGATACCAGCAAAATCCCCCACGATGTTATTGTAGCTTTGATTTATTTTATTTTCTTTATTTTGGGGAAATATTATAAAACAATCTGCTCCTCTCTACAGGTTATCGTCCCAATGGGCTTTTCTATACAAAGCATCTTCATAAAAATGTTGAGGAGCTTTATAAAAATTGTGTAATTCATAGCTATGGTGTGTCAGTTGTGGGGCTCTGATGAAGTCACACTCCTAGTGAATTTCTTGTAAGATGACGAGCCTTGTGTTATATGGTTCAGGGATGAACTGTACCTGTGATCTCTTTGTATCTGTCCCTGGATGCTTCTTTCAGGTGACAGGCCTATATCTGCACCACTTCTGCAATTTATTCCACTTTTGACTGGACCACGAGTTTACAGCACCTTTATTTACGAACCATATTACCTCCAGTAGGATCAATTGGGTTTGACCCCAATCCAGAATTCTCTCAGGGAGCTGTGTGATCAGCTGGTAAATGCAATGACAGAGAGCACCTTGTTCAAAACAGAGTATGATTTATTTATCTGTAGGAACATCACAAGCAGAGAGAAAAGGGTTAAAAATAACAAATGCCTAAATGCATATTGTCTTACCTAAACCTAACCTTTCCTTGCTAGTTTAAATAGATTCTGCTTAACCCAGGCATCCCCAAAGCATTGGGCTGCACAAAGCAGTCTGCACCTCTGCAACTACTGCCTCTCACATAGTCAGTCCTCCCCTGCCATCCCATCAGCGTGCTGTGTCCCTCAAGATCCAAGCTGCCTTTTATCCATTTCAAAGTTCCTTTGTTTCAGATTTTCCACCCAGAGATCTCCTGATGTTTCAAGCCAAGCCTCTGGAGCTGACAAAACTGGTGTATGCATTTATCCAGTGCGGGTTGGATGTAGCCTTTATACACTGGATTCATAACTGTCTGAGTACCAGGCAGCTAAACTTCTGTCTTCAACACTTGCTTCAGGTTCCTGAAAGATTTAACCCTAAGCTACCTTTTAGCCAGCACTTCAGTAACCACCAAATCCTCCCCCTTCCCTATACACACACACATAAACATTCATAAATATTAATACACATACCTTCCATGTTTGTCACACCTTATTTAACAGTTAAATCTATACATCATAAATACCATGTTCATACTATATGGGACTTAGAACACTGTCTCAAGGTTCCCAAACTGTGGTTTGTGCAGCACTTGCTGGTTGCATGTTTCTCTTAGATTCCAGCTGTGAAACTTCAATGAAAGGCAGCTAAACTATATACGAGTACTTTCACTTCTCTATGCATGCAATTGCTGCAGTTGCCACAGGGATGTTATGTGATCACCAATATGTTATGTGATCACCATGTGATCATGAGTGCCAGGAGAAGCATCAAAACAATTTGACAAATCCTACTCTATCAGTTTCACTGTAATGGGTAAGTTAAAAAGTGTTGATCCTGCTTGGAAGGGGTTAAGAATATTCTGCTGGTGACTTGTTACCCTGCCTGGATATAAGAGGTGGTCATGGCTCTCTGAAAAGAGAGAGACAGACAGACTTTGGGTGAGGGCTGAGCAGCTCAGATTAGGGGGAAGGAGTATTCCAATCTTTATTAACAGAGAAAACAACAATAAAGTAATAAAATCCAAACCTGAGGAGGGCAGTGAGTTGGACTTCTCAGACTGGGTGGATTATCTTCATAGAGGAGGTTGGGAAACGTGCCAGCTTGCAATCATCTATGGCAAATCAATGAGAACTAAATGTAAAGGGGGAGAAGATTGGTCAATAACTTTTCAGCCCTGTATGGGAGGGTGTATAAATAAACAAAAATCAATCCTCCTTGAGACATCAGTTGGTTGCTGTGGAGATGATTATGACCTCTGGTGAGGAATAAAGAGCAAGAGCTGATAATTCTCCCAAGCAATAACAATCTTGTTTTTCTTTTCCTATCATAGTAGAAAAAACAGAGGATTAAGCAATAAAAATAAATTAAAAAGATACAACATAGATCTGTTTTAAATAGAATTATTTATTAGAACTTTACTGCCATACTAGATCAGACCAATGGTCCAGCTAGCCCAGCATCCTGTTTCTGACAGTGGCCAGTACTAGAGTTTCAAGGGGAAGTTGGGAAAGATTCACCTTGTCTTCCACTCCTGGCTTCTGGCAGTCAAAGGTTTAGGGTTGCTTGGAGCATGAGGTTGCATCCCTGCCCATCTTGGCTAATAGAAATTTATCTAATTCTTTTTTGAACCCTGCTATCTTTTTTGTCTTCACAACATCCCCTGGCACTGAGTTCTACAGGCTGACTGTGCATTGTGCATTTACCTTTGTTTTAAACCTGCTGCCCATTAATTTTATTGGATGACCCTTGGTTTTTGTGTTATATGAAAAGGTAAATAACACTTTTTCTCCACACCATTCATGATTTTACAGACCTCTATCGTGTCTCCTTAGTCATCTCTTTTCTAAGCAGACCAGTCCTAATACTTTTAGTCTCTCCTCATATGGAAACCGTTCCCTCTGTTGCCACTCTTTGTACCTTTGCCAGTTCCACTATACCCTTTTTGAGATTGGGTGACCAGAACTGGACATAGTATTCAAAGTGTGGGCAAACCTTGGATTTATATAGTGGCATTATGATATTTTTCTGTCTTATTATCTATTGCTTTCCTAATAGTTCATAATATTCTTTTAGCCTTTTTGATCACTGCTGTGCATTGAGCTGAAGTTTTCAGAGAACTATCCACGGTGACTCCAAGATCTCTTCCTTGAGTGGTAACAGCTAATTTAGAATCCATCATTATGTATGTGTAGTTGGAATTATTTTTTCCAGTGTGCATTACTTTACACTTATCAGTGTTGAATTTCATCTGCCTTCTCAGAATCACCAAGCCATATACTTGGGACCTGCTATTCGTAGGTGCAAAGAGTTCTGACCTTTGTATTCCATATTTCCAGCAACACACAACTCTATACACACAATCTGTACATACTGAGGTCCCTTCCAACCTTGATATTCTAAGGATGTTTTTATTAATTAAAAATGGAGCTTTAAGTGATACCAAGAAATAGAAACAGAAAATGGTTACAAAGAAAACAATAGTATAACACACTTCTAAGAGATTACAAATAATCTCAGCAGGATCCAACCTTTGTCTAAAGCAGTTTTTTCACTACAGCTGCTTCTCAGAATCACCAAGCCATATAGTTGGGACCTGCTATTCATAGATGCAAAGAGTTCTGACCTTTGTATTCTATATTTCCAGCAACACACAACTCTATACACACCATCTGTACATACATCACACAATGATATCAATGACTGGTGGGCAGAACAGTGGGCCTTCTGTCAGTGGGCATAGCGGGGCTCTTAAGATCACATTTGAGGTGGGATTATGTGATTCTTCCACTTTCGGACCGACCTGGCCACTGTCAGCCCAGCTGCTACCCATGATTATCTCAGCTGGTCTGACCCAGGCTCGGACCATACAGTTCTGTTCCCTTTGAGAGAATGATAGGTAAATGCAGTGATCCAACAGCCTCCTTAAAGCAAAGTTTCATTTATTTAGAACAAGGCTTTTCTCTTAAATGTTTATCTTAAAAACACTAACACACACTGTACGCATATTTGATTTTTCCCCAAAGCATACCATTCCGTGGATCTAGGAAGGCCTGCTTCTTTAGACTCCCTCCACAGAGTCCATCTCTTTCTGTCTCATCCTGTCTCCATAGACAGCTGCTGACAGGTGATGTGTCCCTCCCTGCAGGAATCAAGACACTTTTAAACTGTTAGAGGTCTTTTGATCTGGTATCTCCCAGCTCTGGCAAAACAAGATTTGCAGCTTGCTGGAGACTGCTCCATTGTCTTTCAAGTGTGTGCTTGGGTATTCTTAACTAGATCTATTGTGTGGCTTTCCTGTTTGCTCTTCCCAGAGCTCTGTATTAAGTTAGAGAAATACGGTCATATAGGAAATTCTAGTAACCCACAATAATTGTACAGGTTTAAGAATAGCAGCCGTGTTAGTCTGTCTCCGTAAAGAAAATGAGGAATACCTGGAGCATTAAATGCTGAAATAAACTGGTTAGTCTCTAAGGTGCTACAAGCATTCCTTGTTTTCTTTAATAATTATACAGTAATTTTACCTCACTGACCAGGTCCCAGACAAAATTATTACACATCAGTATTCATAGATTAATACAAGGTAATTCCAGGCCCATCTATGACATTCCCTAGGGTACAATCTGGACTGCTGAACAGCTGTGTCCCCTAAATCTCCAACCTGTGGTGTCTTTTACACTGCCTTGCTGTGAGAGGAACCATTCCTGGTCCTGCTCTCACACAGCCTCTTGCATGGAAAATCACTTCCAGCTGAATTACATGACTACTCTGGTCAGCGACTTACGAATTACATACAGGGCGACATCAGCAATTTCCCAGTCTCAGACCTTCCCCCAGAATTGTGTGTCTTGTGTTGCCTAGCTCTCTCCTTCTGAACAGTACAAACTCATAAAAAGTCTGTCATTTCATCAATGGAAAATGATATACACCAGCCCTATCATCTCAAGTGAAGGTTCTCATACTGCAACCCAGACACACACTGGTTTCGATAAAACAGGTTTATTAGCTACAGAAAGGCCAATTTTAAGTGATTACAAGTAATGAAGCATAAAAGTCAATTGGTTTAAAAAAAAAGTAGAGCTGTCAATTAATCGCAGTTAACTCATGATCCTGTGTTTACAGTTCATTTAAATGGTAGGATGTTCTTTTGATCTCTGAATTATCGGAATACAGCATTGACAGGGACTGTTGATTACATTGTTGACCCTACTCATACATACGTAAATACACAAAAATGATCTCCCCAAATGTCTTTTGAGGGTTATATATTTTGCAGGATGTTTAACCCTTTCTGGCCAGGGGACACACCTTGCTTTCAGTTGCAGCAGGTGTATTTTTTGCTCTTACCATTTTGGCATGGAGGGTAGGGCAGGATGCAGTCCTGCTACAGGAACATGTGAAAAAGCCAGTGGCACAGCACTTATGTCCAGCAGTGAGTAAAGAGAAGTAGAAATGGAACTGGAATTTGATCTCTACAGCTCAAGAGAGCCATTTCTGTTGGATCTGTACATACAATGCAGGTATTTAGTGGTTGAGCGGTGTTGTCTTTTCACATACTGTTGTGCCCCAGAGATCTGGTGAATTTTAAAGGCTGGCACTGGTGGGAGGCAGGGGGAGAAGAACTTGGAGACAATCCCTGAAGACACCTGCTTGTGGTTTGTTTGTTTTTTCCTAGTCTACTTACTATATGGAGGGCAACACAGGGCACCCTGTGTTCCAGACTCAGTTTGGAAGGGTTGCTGTGAATATCTGTTTTGGGCGCCATCACCCCCTGAACTGGCTCATGTACAGTCTAAATGGAGCAGAGATTATCTTTAACCCTTCAGCTACTACTGCAGACGTCAGGTAAAGTACAAACAACTTGTGGGCTGTCCATTGCTTGGGATGTATTGTGGAGTAAAATATCTGCATGTCCCATGTTTCCTGAAAGGAAAACCATACTTGTTTTTTCCTAAATGTTTCTTTTGGACAGCAGCATTTTAAAAAGGTTTTGAATTACACTTAATTTTTTTGGGGGGGGGGTGATATCAGTTTGGAGTGGCTCACAACTGTGAGTGCCTGCAACAAGGAAGACTCTCAAAAGCAGGACAGACACCCCAAACTGGTGGTATAATTAGATTTCACCAACCCAGTAACAAATGTGAACTCCTGGATCACTATATGAGTCTTACCATGGAGTCACAGACAGTCCCCTTAGATTCTCTAGTCTATCTTGCCATCCAGACAAACTGGACTTTCTGATAAAAAGTCACTTGTACCAAAATCATACCACATTGCTCCCAGTCGCAAGAGAACCATCACTTACCCCAGATCAATTGGTATCCTAGATCTTACATGAAAGGCAACGCTGGTAGCCAGTTCTAGAGTAAACTAACTAAAGGCCTATTAGCTAAGAAAAGAAATAAGAGTTATTGAGAGGTTGAAGCAGGTATAATATATGTACAGGTGAGAGACTGTTGGTAATTCCAAATGGTGGTAGTGATGTAATGAACTGCCAGTTTCCCAAATGTCTTTTCAAGGTACCCAGATTGTCTCTTCAGGATTTCCACTTTGCATCTGGTATCCTTCCCTGTAAGAGACCAGACAGTCCAGAGATGAGGATTCTTTCCTGAATCCATTCTTCTAGTGTCTCCTCATAGAAAACAAGCTGACAAGGTCACTACCCACTGGCTCTTCCTTTGAGGACGGAGAGTGAGGAATGCATTCAGTGTCTTTGATCCCCAGTCATCACACAAAATGACCACTTGATCTGAAATTGTACTTTGCTGTTAAAGTTCTTCATTTGCATTCTGTAAGGCCTCTTTCTCTGATAGGTTATTTAGTTACAGAGATATAGACAATGTAAATATTTGCTAGTAAAATGGGATACAGATAAGTTAAAACAGTGCATGTAACATCCCATTACTTTTTATGACGTTTAAACACTAAATATACTCTCATATATTTAGCCGTCACTTTGATCTATATTGCTACACAAGTGAATTGGCCTGGCTTCTAGCTATGTATTTGGAAGCATTCAGTGAGGCCTGGGGCTTTGGCGTGAGCTGGCACATGCTCTGTCAGCATCACAAATGTCTCTATTAGCTAAGGTCCAGTATTCCAGAATATGGTCAATGGATCATCTTGACGCACAGTATGGTATGTGTACTTTTTCATTTATCCAGATGACAGTGGAGTCTGAAAAGAAATCCAATTCTATAGGATGTACACTCCTGTACTAGTAAGCAGTGTTGCCTGACCTGTTGATTGTGTATTAGTTATATTGATTATACTCAGAGGATTGGTAGGTTCTCATCCCAAGATCAGGCCCAGTATTATTAAAATTACTATCCAGTTGGGAGCCCTGACATGCATAGTTGCAACACTCTCACTTAGGAAAACCTTTTATATTTGTAATAGTTTTATTAACACAATTAGTAAAGTCACAAGCACTCCAACCCAGCAAGGTAGATAGAGAGAATACAAAATATGCATCTGAACATCCATATACTCACACAATCCTTTGCTAATTTTGTACCCAAAATGTACTCCTCATGCTCACCATCAGATTCACTATAACCAGTGGTCAACAACCTGGCATCTCCCAAGAGTCACATCTCCCCAGGGTATGCAGGCTGGGATACAACTTTAATAATGTGTTACGCTGAAACCACTATACCAAATGCATATTCAGTAGGGGTTTCATTTGTATTTCTTCACCCTAATAACGTTGGGGTGCCCTTCTCCTATAGTTACTAATCCCTTTACCTCAAATTTATTAGCACATACATCAGTTAATTAGTATGGCACTTTGGTGGTCAGGCTTCTGCTGATGTTCATAATTTAAAATATTCCAAGCTGGTATAAATTAGCATCTTGTGGTTAGCTTGTCAGCAGTTTAATCATTCTTGCAGATTCCAGCGTTCTATCTTGGGATATCTTGTGATCTAAGGATACTCTTGGTTAGCTGCTTATGCTAAGGCTTTTTGAGCCTTATGCCTTAATTAGTTTAACTAAGCTATTGTCTTACAGACCTTGAGGTTTGTGGGTTCATTGCAACACTATCTTAACTTAGACCTATTCCGTATCTATTGGCTATAGATGCTGTGATACTGTTTTATGCTCTGTGGTATAAATGCAAGTATTCAAATTGCATTTTTTTAAGGAATTTATACCATATTATCTTTTCTCTGTTCCCTTAATGTTGCCCTCTTTATAAAGATGCTCCTCTGAGTGGGAAATTCACTAAGTTTTATAGCAAGAATCAAGTTATCAAGGAAGAAGTTATATGGATTAATTATTTTTGAGATAATGTGCACAAATAGAGTTAGTGAATTCCTGGAGTCGTCTTCTCTGCTCTACAGCAGGTTCTTAATTAGCTCTGTTTTGATGTGATGAGTCAAATGAGTTAAACTAAGTAAAAGTCGAGTTCAAACATATATATTTCTGGGGCAGGAACTGTCTCTCACTCTTTGTATATAGAGTATCTAGCATAGTGGAGCCCCAGTTTCAGTAGATATCTAGGTGCTAATGTAGTACCAATAAGAAATAACAACAATGTTACCATTTTTGACCTAAGCACTTGTTTCCATTAGGAGAAATTGATGATGGAGTCAGGTATTTCTTTGTTGCAATCCTGTTTATTTACAAAGAACATACATAAAATCCTGTTTTCCTGAGTGCAATAAGAATCAACCAGCAGGAGGCAGTTATTTACTCACAGTTCCAAGCCTCTTTTCAGACAGCACTCTTCCCCAATGTGTTCTTTCTCAGCTTTTTCTCAGGGTCACACTACAAGTGCTTCTCTGGCTGGTTGGTAGACTTCATTGCTACTTTTCCTGTGTGCTTCTGTTGTGTTTGTGCTGCCTCTCTGCCCCCTCCCCACACCCTGCAATCAAATCAGTATCCCATCCCCGTGTTTGTGTTCAGACCTCCATGAAACCCCTTGGCCCAGTCGTCTAGTCCTGAGGCAGTGGTTTCCATTGCTTTGGCCATCACTAAACAAAGGGGCATTTAGTTTCCCCCTCATTTAGTGTGAATAGAAAGTAACTAGTACAACATGCCTAACAACTTCCTCAAGATGGGGTGATTTCCCAACCCCCAGTATAACAATAATATTAATATATTCAGTAATGCTAAGCCTGTTTCAGAAGATCACGTCTTCCCTAGGTGAGGAGCTGGTTGATAGAACATCTATAGGCAGCCTTGGGGGACTCTAATAACTTAGGCCCCAGTAATACAAGGAATTCCATAGAGATGCAGAGTTCTGCCCATGCAGAGCTCCTGGCAGAACTGAGACCATAGTGTTTCCTATCTGAGGCAACAACCACTTCCTTGGCTGAATAAACTCTGCCTTTGAGTCTGTCAGCCCCAGGATATGGCTGTTATCAAAGAACAGGAAGCCTCGTTGAGTTGTTTTAAGACACTGACATTTTAAATGTAATATTTACATTGAAAGTGAAGGAAGAAAATCTAACAAAAGGAATCAACCTCTCCAAACGAACTGAACCCTCTTTAGGTGCCTGCTTTCCCTTCCTCTGACTTAGTAGGCCTTGTCTGTCCAGAATCATTGCAATACATCTTTGCTTTCATTGTCTTTAAAAACAAAGAGAGGGGAGGGGCCTCTCCCAGTGTAAACTGTTTAAACATAAATGTATGAATTATTCTGGGAACAAAAGCCCTGTTGAACGGAACAGGAGAGAACAGAAAGGTTTTAAATCACGGAGAAGGGATTCATTTTTTAAAAGTTTTGACAGTCCCATATTCTGTGCTCTTTCCTCCCACCCATATTTCTTCTCTACGTCCCCTTCTCTCTCATGTAAATTTGGAATTTTTCTGTATCAGCCAAAGGGATTGAAGCAATGAGGCCAATCTTCTTGCTGGCAGATAGCTTGAAAATTCTGAATACATGAGCTATTTGGAGTAGGGAGATTGCAATAGCCAGAGTAATGTGACTATTGATCAATAAGTGCATAGTGAATACATAAATCACGCACCCACAACCAAGCTCCGTACAGGGAATTGTACATTTGGAGTGGTGTGGAAGGGAACTGTAATTTTGAATCAGTAAGTGTAGAACATCCCTGTCACTCAGACTGCCTAAGGCAATTCTGTTTCCCGATAAAAGCTGATAGCTGCTGATTTAAGTTGTTTAATATTGGAAAATGTCCTTAGAAAAGAGTTTAGTAAATAGTCACTTGTAGTGGGCTTTACAAATATCACCATTAAAATAATGTTTGTGATGTTGGTCCATTTACAGCCCATTAGGAAGAGAGCAAACAGAAATTATACTGCCTTCCTGAGACACTTCATTGTTTTTCTGGATGCTCCAGGCTCTCTTGATTATTGGCTTTCTCCTCTTGGTTGCTTTTTCAGGGTATAATTTTTATTGCAGGAAGAGGACTCTCCAGTCCCATGCAGAAAAGAGTTTCTAGGGAAATGGAAGAAAGCTGCTCTGTAGTAACCTCTTAGCTATAGTCTCTCTTCTCTCAGTATTTCTCCTTCCTTCTATGAAATTGTAATTTGCAGAAGCCTTTCAACAAAGTCCCTTTTTCTTAGAAGTGCTGGCTGGTTGGCTCAGCAGTTGTGTGTGGGGTGGGGCAGAAGACGGGGAGCAATAAACCAAGTCCTTTCAATCAAGCCAATGAGCATCTTGTCTGAGTCTTCTTGAGATTTACTTATGACAGTCATCCACCCACACTCTCTCCTTGGAGCTCAATATTGAGCAGCTACATGCTGTTATGAGGGTGATTTTGCAGAGGAGTGTACACCCAGTGACTCTTGTTTTTCAGTGCTGCAGGTATTGTCAAACCATATCTTCTCGAATGATTTGATCTCTGTGTGTCAATATGCTTAATGAAAGGAAGGCTGCCTACATTTTCAGTGAGACAAGGCAAGCAAAGTAATATCTCTTATGGGCCCTACTGCTGTTGGTGAGAAAGACAAGCTTTCGAGCCACACAGAGCTCTTCTTCAAAAGTTAGTCTAATAAAAGATATTACCTCACCTGCCTTGTCTCTCTAATACCTTGGGATTAACATGGCTAAAATTACACTGAGTTTTCAGTGTCTCCAAAATTGAGTCCCAGTCTGGAAGAGGACTGAAGGTGAAGGAGGAATTCTTTCCCATTTCTCAGTTCTTGGTTTTCTATTCAGTGTGGAGATGGTTTAATGCAGGGGTAGGCAACCTATGGCATGGGTGCCGAAGACAGTACGCAAGCTGATTTTCAGTGACACACTCACTGACTGGGTTCTGGCCACCAGTTCGGGGGGCTCTGCATTTTAATTTAATTTTAAATTAAGCTTCTTAAACATTTAAAAAACCTTATTTACTTTACATACAATAATAGTTTAGTTATATATTACAGACTTCTAGAAAGAGACCTTCTTATGTATTACTGGCACTCTTTGTGATCCAAGATCACTGACAGCAATTGGCTGTAGTTAACTTTGGTTTCCCTGAGTGATTCAAGACTCAAGATTACAGGTATCCACAGCCCATTATATATCCAAATTTAGCTATGAGCCATGCAAATAAACAATAACCACCACCTTTTTTGTTACTATTTTGCAGCGAGTCACTGTGGCCAGTTGAAGCAAGAAATGCAGCTATTGCTAACCACTGCTTTACATGTGCCATAAACCGAGTTGGAACGGTAAATATTTCAACACTTTGCTTTGCAACCTTAGTCTCAGAATCTCTGCATTTGAGCACGTTTTATTCCTAGCTAATGAATTGTATAGTACTAATGGGATTACGTGGTAGCACTAGAACATCTGGAAAACTCCTGTATTCCTCTGTATAGCATGAGACCTCCTCTCTGAGTGTTTGCAATGTGCTCCCACAACACATGTTTCAAGATGTATAGGTCCTACATATGCTTATCACAACCTGTGATGTACCTCCTCCAGTGCACTAAATGCCCCAGTAACAACTATATGGGTGAAGACAGACTGTCATTATGCTCTTGAATAAACTCACAGAAAATGATAAAAGACAAAAATTACCATATCATCCATGGGCAAACATTTTTCACAAAACCATCATTCCACTCCATATCTGACCTATCAGCCCTCATCCTCAAAAGAAACTAGCATAGTTCCTTCAAAAGATGAGCCTAGGAACTTAAATTCATAATTTTGCTGGACACTAAAAATAATGGTCTTAATAAAGACATTGGATTTATGATTTATACAACAATCTGCAACCCATTAACCCCCCTTTTTTGTCCTATGACTGGAGAAGAGTTAATGGGTCACTTCGCCATAAATGGTTCCTTAAAATATGTGTTAGTTACTTATACGTATCTTTCTCAGACCTGAAGAAACACTCTGTGTAGCTCAAAAGCTCTGTTGGTGAAAGTCTCTTTCACCAACAGAAGTTGGTCCAATGAAAGATTATACCTCACCAATGTTGTCTCGCTAATATCCTGAGACCAACATGACTATATCAACACTGCAACATTGAGCTAGTGCATGTTCAAGTTCTTTGTTGTGCACCTTATTGTGTATATTTTTGTAAGGTGCTCTCCATGAATCTGGCTTTGTGTCCACCTAGTTAGACTATGTTCTTCCTTTTTGTTATCTGCAAAGACTACCTCATTTAAATCTCTCTTCTCTTACCCCCATACCAGATCTGTCCTTTCCTTGGACCTTTAACTTGTGGTAGAGAGTCTTGTGTGTCCCAATGACCCTCAGAACTATATCGTCAGGTGTATTGTACTCTTGGTAGGGTCACCCTTGGCGAACAGTTCTGAGGTGAGGTTCCAGATGAAGCACAGTCCATCTTCTCAAAACCCCAACGGTGGAACAGGTGTATTTAAGGACTTGTCAGTTCTCTGTGGCTGTGAAGGTGGACGAGGGCTGCAGCAGGATGGAGACCTTCAGCTGTCTTGGACTCCCCTGCTACCGGGTCGAGGGCTCCTTAATGTTAGGTTAAGTTTTATGAGGTTGCTGCCTGTGTACCAGGTCTCCCACATTAAAAGATTTCACGCTTCAGCCTTTGCCATGACCAGAGCTGTGACAATCTAGTATTACTACTCATATTCCCCAGAGCCCTGTGAATACAAGGTTGTCACCCAAGCAAATGCCTGTCTTCCAGGCTAGTCCATCCTAAAATTCTAGCAATCAGTCGCTACCTTGAATCTAGAAACTAGGCGACACTGAAGATTCCCTTCTGCAGGCAGTGTTTATGGTAAGCCAGACAAGTCTTAATAGATGTATGCCAAACATTCATTAATATGTGTGACAAAGTTCCGAGTCTGTATTGGTGGGTCCTGCGCTTCCTGGCAGATTTAGGGGCCTCAGAAACTCATCTAGGCCCAGAGTGACCTCCCTTTCTCAGTAACTAATTTAGGGAGGCAGAAAACGGGGGAGCCCGGGCCCTCCCTCTACTCCGGACTCCAGCCCAGGGACCCTAATAGTATCAGCTAAGATGGCTGACCTTTTATCCACAAAACACAATACAATTCCCTGGGCTACTTCCCCACAGCAGTCCCCACTTCTTCAAACTCCACTTCACCCTTACCTCAGGGCCTCCTTCCTTCTGTATGATATGTTGTCCACCACTCAGTCTCACCCACAGCATAACTTCCTTCCACAGCTCCTGACACCCACAGCCCACCTGACTAACTGGGAGGTTTTTATCTGGTTTCAGCCAGTCCCTGGTTGGCTTCAGGTGTCCCAATTAGGCTAGCTGTTTCTACTCCTTTCTAGAAGGTTCTTAATTGGCCCCAGGTGTCTTGATTGGCCTGGAGTGGCCTTTGTTTGGCTATCCAGGGAATAGGGACCTGCACATCCTGAGACTAATATACCTGCCTTCCAGCACTCTCCTATATCCTTCTGGTCTGACTCCGTCACATATGTTAGAGTATTAAACAGCAAGTATATTAAACAGTATTGTAGCAAGATTCTCTTGCATGAAATGAGATTATAGTGCCATCTACAGCTTCATTTCAAACTGGCCTTTGTTTCACAGGAATACTATGCGAATGCATTTACATCTGGAGATGGTGGGAAAGGTATGTTCATGGGTTGCTAATAGTTGATTTTGAAGCGTGAAGAGTTATCTTTCCAGCTATCTGCCTGTAGATTCCATAAGAATAGTAGTATCTAAGAGCAGCCTTACTTCCCAGAAATGCCATTGTCAAGAAACTACAGGCAACTAGCAGGAAAGATATCCAAAGTACAGTGGCATATGGTCATTGGATGTGCTTATATAGGGCTGCTATATCCTTCCTAGGGACTCCAGTCTCTATTATCCCTGAAAGCTTGTAAGGCAAAAACGTATTAATTTGTCAGTGTGGTTTATGATGATGCATTAATCTTCATGTTATGACTTTAAATCCATAAAAGTCAGGAGTTCTCTTACCAAGTACCATTGCTATATACACAAGTTAATGTGAAAGATGATTAGCTTCAAATTGTCCAGATCCAGACACACAGGTGAGCTATTGAGTCTCATGTGTTTTTGTGAATGATATACTTAGATACATGCATTTCTCTGGCATGCTGAGCCATATGATACTGAAGATGAGGTGCAGAGCTAAGACATACAGGAGACTCTCTCACTGGACTTCTCCATTTTACTGCTTTATAACACATTGCCTCTTTATAACCATTGGCTATGAGTCTGATGTGGTTATAGCAGACTCCCAAAACCTTCCTTTAGGCTGTCAGATTACTACTGTTATAATGTCTATTCTATACATAGACAAATGTGCAATTCCCAACAGATATGTCTTCACTGCAGAGTTAAGATGAGTGATCAGCACCTGGATTAATCTAGCCATAGCAGGAGGAATGCAATATCCGTGTGACTATGTCCTCACTGATACTGCATTCACGATGTTGCTATGACTTTTGAGGATATATCCCATGGTTCTTTGTGCTGCAGTAAACTGAAACACTCTATGATTCTTTCCCAGTGAATCATGGTAGAACTTGTCTGTCTTGGGCACATGAGAGAAACTGTGGGAAGTCATTCGAGCTGTGTCGGGGCAGGAGTGATTTAGCCTGCATCTTTACTGCAAAGTGGACAAGTTACCAGCCCAAGTGGAAGCAGCACAGGAGCTCTCGCCTAGCCAGCCAGCCAGCATGAGTGTAAAGCACCACCAGACCCAGGGGAGAGGCTTTTGTGTGAATGGAAGGAGGGTGAGGGGAAACACCTGAAGAAGAGCCCAAATTACCTGCAGTGAAGACATACCTTAGAGGGGTTTCACAGGAGCAAACCAAAATATACTTGGCCAGTTTTATTCTGTTCTTTCATTTTATATCATTATAAATGGTGAGAACATGACAGGCAAAAGCAAACACTAATTATAATTCAGAAATAACAGAAGAAAGAAAAGAATAATGCACTGTCATGTTCACTATGGGCTTAAACAAAAGGATAAATGATGAAAGTCAAATAAACTTGTACTCTGTCAGATTACCTGATTACTCAGCAATCCAAAAGAAGTCTGAGATTCTGAACTGCTTTCTCTTGGGGTAGATGTAACCCACCAATATGCAGTTGTAATCTCAGCATTTGTCCTATGAGAACCACCATCTTCTCTGTTTTTTCTGGTCTGAGTTTGTCAACTCATTTGCTACAGATCCCTTGTATGAGTCTGACATTGGAGCTGAATGTTAGCAGCTGCTACATGAAGGTAGCTAGTGACTGCTAACACTCATTTTGATTGCCCCCACTGAGCAGTGCAGAATGATAGAGGTGTCTAATGCTCCTGATCTTGCGACCAACCCTTTGATTCTGTTGAAGATATTTGCATTTTTAATAAGATTTTTCTTCCTGCTATCTCAGTGTTTTATATTTTGGTCTTGTACTGAAGATCTAATGCTGTGAACTCTGTTTAGTTACTTTGAAACACTTTGCGATGTCATCGTTAGCATTTACTTGATTGTAGGCTAGATAGGAGAAAGAAACAAAGCCCTTCTTTAAATACAAATAGTTTTAATAATTAGCAAGCACAGTAGTACGTTATGAATAGCCTATGAAAGTTGCATGGATTCCTGTTTGTCTACGTGAAAGCTCTCCTTTGTGAGAAAGGTAACTAAAGGATAGAGCTACAGTTTTCCTGTGGCTTCACTATCGCTTGTTGAGTTAAATGAGCGCACAGCTGGGTGAAAAAATAGAGGAAGTAATCCTGAGTTTCTCATGGGAAAGAACATGTGAAGTTGCATACTTATTTGCTCATGGCATTCTATGTTTATTATTATTATTATTTATTTTATTATTTATTAAGCCCACCATGACTTGGGATATTTTTATGGCTCGAGTTATGTGACTGCGCCAGATGGCAGTCGGACACCCGGACTGTCTCGCACACAGGATGGGCTTTTGGTGGCTGAGGTGGATCTAAACCTTTGCAGGCAAGTCAGTGACAAATGGAGTTTTAAGGTAAGTCCTTATTTTCTAAAGAAACTGGGCCAGTGTGCTAACTTTTATATGACATTGAATGGGCCTTGCACGTTAGTTTTTGTGGAATTTAGGCTGTTGCTAAAAATGAAACCTCCTAGTCCTTATAATTCTGAAGATCACACTGAGAAGCTAAGTGTGAATTGTTCGCTTCCTGAGCCTGCAAGCAGCCTGAAGCCAGACATGAGAACTGCCTCCATTCACCTCTGAAACCTCTTGCTCTGTTTCACTTTGGAAGTGAATTAAACTGCTTTAGTTTCTGAATGAGAGCATCCACACGGGCATGTACTGTGATTTAACTAATCGAACACACCTTTAGTTAATTTAGATTAACTTGAGGGTATGTCTATACTGCAATCATAGGTACTGACTTCTGCTGGTGCTGGTGGGTGCTTGACCCCGCTCTGCCCCCAGCCCGACCCCGCCTCCACTCCTGCCCCACCCCTGCCTCACCGCCATTCCAACCCCTTCCTCAAAGTCCTTGGCCCAACTCTGCCCCCTCCCTGCCCCTATTCCAGCCTCTTTCCCAAATCCTCGCCCTGGCCCCGCCTCTTCCCCCCCTCCCCTGAGCATGCCACGTTCCCGCTCCTCCTCCCTCCCTCCCTCCCTCCCAGAGTTTGTTATGCTGCGAAATAGCTGTTCTGTGGCAGCAATCAGTGGGAGGTAGGTGGAGAAGCAGGGACGCAGCGTGCTCAGGGGAGGATGTGGAGGTGAGGTGTGGTGGGGAGAGGAGCTTGGTTACCGGTGGGTGCAGAGCATCCACTGATTTTTCCCCGTGGGTGCTCCAGGGCTGGAGCACCCACGGAGTTGATGTCTATGACTGCAGTTAAAAGCTCATAGCTGGCCCATGCCAGCTGACTCCGGCTCGTGGGGCTCAGGCTAAGGGTCTGTTTAATTGTGGTGTAGATGTTTGGTCTCAGGTTGCAGCCCAAGCTCTGGGACCCTTGCAGAGGCCTGAGCCTGAATGTCTGCACAGCAATTTTTCAGCCCTGGAGCTCAAGCCCCATAAGTCCGAGTCAGCTGACCATGGCCAGCGACGGGTTTATTTGTTGTGTAGACATAGCCAGAGAGTCCACACTTAGTCAAGCACTTAGTTTTAGTCTTCAGAACTGCTATAGGCCTGGAATTTCTATCAGTCTTTCCACCTGAACCCAATATGCACTTTGACTCGTGGCAACAAGTAGGATAAACCCTCTAGCTCTAGTGACCTTTGCAATCTGTCATCCTCCTCCTGCGTGAGTTCTTCAGTGATACTATATTCCAGTGTTTAAAATCAGACATGTTAACAAAGAATTTTAGGTCTTTATCTGTACAAAAACACATCCAGCTTTCTTGCGTTTTGCTCTAGAATATGCTTGTGCCATATGGTCTTATGTATGCTGTGACACACTGGACCTAATATCTGTGGAAAGGACTCATGATGGCTGTAGTATCCTGGTACTAAATTTTACATACTCAGTAAAATGAGGGGTCATTTCAGCAGAATGTAAATCTGGATCATCAGAGAATACACAAGGTCCCCTCAACTGTAACAGCACATTTTAGATGTATTCAAATGTGGACATTTTTTTTTGCTGTGTGAAAATGAGTAGTACAACCAGTATGATATCCCTTGTGCTGTTTTTATATTTGGTTGTTTATTTTATGCTGCCCCCATGTCTTCTGTTTCCAGTGTGCTGCGATTTTGTATTGACAGTGAAAAACGGCTTTGCTGGAACTTTTGGAAATTGAGTAGAGGACAACCAGAAAGGAGTAGGAAGCAGTTTAAATTTTTGTCATTTGATGGAGATGCATATCCCCTTTCTGCTTGTCAGCAGCCAGAGATGCCTTGACATTTGGGGCTGATGGGCATGACCATCTTGTTCCCCACCCAGACAACCCTGGACAGCAACCACATAGCCCCATAACCTGTTCCAGGATCTACCACTGCATCCAGCAGCAGTGGATAAGGACATTAACTGTATGTTTCTTCTAAAATTATCAGCAGTGAAATAATTAACCATAGTCCTCATTACATTTCAGAATTCACTCTATTGCTCAGTATGTTTCAGAATTCACTCAATTGCTGAGCAAGTTCACTCCCTTCAGAGCTAATGTTTTAGGCTGCTTGCACACTCAGGAAGACAACCGTATCAAATCACATTTAGAAAACTTTCTTCACAAGTATAATGGCTATAAACGTAGTGGGGTTTTACTCTGAAAAGTGACTGTAAAAAGAGTAGCATGGAATTCATGTTTTATATAAATATCTTTCTCACACACACACTTAATAATAATGTTCTCTCTAGCTCTCAGCCTTGAACACCTCCCAGGATCTGAAAGTCAAGATGGGTTCTTCTCTTACTGTGCATCATCACCAGGTGATCATGCTACCACAATGGGAGCTGTATAAGTTCCTACATAGATACAGGGTCTGCAGCCCAAATGCTACAGTAACACCTGTGCAAACCCATTGAAAGCAGTGGGGTTTCCATGTATTACTGGGAGCACTGTGCGAAGACTTCTCACTTGTGTAGTTCCACTGCCTTCATTGGGTGTACATTGGTGTAACTGGAATTCAGTATATAATTCTGTCAGTGCACAGCAAAGAGACTCCAGCTCTCCCACTCACCTGTATTAGCTCTGCAAAAGTAACACAGATAAGAAAAAAAAAAGCTGTAAGAATTAATTTTTGTCGCTGGTCAACAGATGTGACCCTGAACACACACACAAGGAGTACATATTCTGAGCAAGATGATGCCAATTTTGCATAGTCACTTTGCAGCATAGAACTCCATTTGTAATATTAATGTTATTTTAAATGAGAGCTTAGTTTTTGCAAGAGACTGTTTGTGCCAGGGCATTGGTAATTTTTGAAGATTGATGAAATTAAACCTTACTATTCTTGGTAGTTAATGTTCCTTTTAAAAAAAGTGATGTAAATCAATATTTTCTATTGAAATTCCTTCCACTGATCATCTGTAAGAAGAAGCCGCTAATGGGAAATTACTGAAATAGGCTGCTACTCTGCTTTTCTTTTCCAGATGACTGGTAGATATGAGATGTATGCAGAGGAACTCAAGAAGGCTGTCCAGCTTAACTTTTCACCCAATATTATTAAAGAGTAACTGTGTCAGTGTCCTTTGGTAGGAGACCTCTCACACCAAGATGATAGCCCCTCCTTTACAAAACAGAAGTGATCTATGTATGTTAATCTGAAAAAGTTTCCACCTTCTATTATCTTACAGTTAGTAGTGGAACTGCAACTTGGCAAGTGCGGGTGCAGTGTCTGCTAGTCAAAAGTTGTTATACATTTTTATCAAGCATTTACTGCAAAGTGATGAACAAATGATAGAGGGCTGGGTGAGGAACTCACCTGGTCAGATTCAGCTTAAATTCTGAAATAGGCATTATACTGTATGAGTGTTGGTGAGAAGGTGATGTAGCAGATACAAAACCAATCTGGCCCTGAGGAAATGCTAGTGAGCTTTCCCTACATGCTTCGTTGCAGTGGAATAAAAATGTCAATACTTAATGGTTTCAGAGTAGCAGCCTCTGCTACTCCAAAGCCTGTCACCATGCAAGGCTCTGAATTTAGCTGTATGAAGTAGAAATCATCAACTTCATGAAAAAACTCATACAGATACAGACAGGCATCATTTTCCTTTCCAAATGCAAACAGATGGACATCATACCAAAAGGACTAAAGATAAAAAATCCATTACAATCTACATATCACACAGACTATGCTGCGAGATTGTGCCACACATTCCAAAGAAACTGCAAAACCACTTGATCAACATCATATACAACAAACAGGGAAAGATTAAGAATGAGCTCTCAAAACTGGATACTCATAAAAAAACAAGCTTCCACGCAAACTTCCTCATGGATGGACTTTACAAAAACTAGACAAACCATTTACAACACACGCTTTGCTTCTCTACAAAGGAAAAAGGACACTAAACTATCTAAACTGCTACACGCCACAAGGAGCCACAACAGTAGTCCCTGTAGCCCACTCAGCAATATTGTTAATCTTTCCAGCTATACTCTTAGCCCGGCAGAAGAGTCTGTCCTAACTCGGGGCCTCTCCTTTTGCCCCTCCAGCCCCACGAACATGATACAGTTCTGTGGTGACCTAGAATCCTACTTTCGACATCTCTGACTAAAGGAATATTTCAACACACTTCTGAATAACATACTTACTCACAGAACCCTTCCTACCAGCACTCCAGAAAGAAGGATTCTGCGTTGACTCCTCCTGAAGGTTGAAACGACAGACTGGACTTCTACATAGATTTCTTCCGTCGACATGCACAGGCTGAAATTGTGGAAAAGCAGCATCACTTGCTCCATAACCTCAGCTGAGCAGAACATAATGCCATCCACAGCCTCAAGAACATCTCGTAATCAAAAATGCTGACAAAGGAGGTGCTGTCATCTTCACGAACAGGTTGGAATATGAACAAGAGGCTCCTAGGCAGCTCTCTAACGCCACGTTCTACAGGCCATTATCCTGTGATCCCACTGTGGATTATCAAAAGAAACTACACCATCTGCTCAAGAAACTCCCTGAAAAAGCAAAGGAACAAATCTGCACAAACACACCCCTAGGACTCCAACCAGGGGTATTCTATCTGCTACCCAAGATCCATAAACCTGGAAATCCTGGACATCCTATCATCTCAGGCATTGGCACCCTAACAGCAGAATTGTCTAGCTATGTAAACTCTCTCCTCAGGCCCTATGCTACCAGCACTCCCAGCTATCTTCGAGACACCACTGACTTCCTGAGGAAACTACAATCCATTAGTGATCTTCCAGAAAACACCATCCTGGCCACTATGGACGTAGAAGTTCTCTACACCAACATTCCACACAAAGACAAACACTTAAAGGCTTTATCTGAGACTTTCTGACACATGTAGTGTCCTTTCCTTTGGATGCTGAATCAGTCATATGGTTCAGAAGAGTATCAGGAAAACAAGCATTGACTCTTGGTACTTCCCAAAAGCAAGCACTGGATAAAGAACTGACTATTTCCCCTTACTTCACATGATAACTTTACATTATCACAAGTAGCTAAATGCTCGTGCTGTCACACAGATGTAATTGGTTGTCATGTTTATGAAAAAGCCAAAAATGGCTCTAAACAAAAACTGCCATCAGCTATACTTGTAGCTGTTTCCATTGCTTCACATGGACATAGACATTCTAAGCTTCAGAGTGACATTTGGGGTTAGTGTGCATGCTGGTTGTGTCTATTTGTGTGTGGGTTGTGTTGTGCTGGGAAAGCTGTGTAGGTTTCTCGAGGAGGGCGGCTGCAGTGAGAGGCTGTGTGTGTTTGGGATTCTTGTGCGTGGGTTACGTTATGTTGGGAGATTTATGTTGATTTTTGTAGAAGTGACAGTTGGGCCAGGTAATCCAGCCACTGTGCAGTTTCTCTAGTACAACCAATGCATGGACATTCGCTGTAGAATAAGGTTGGTTGGCTGGGTTACCTCTGATATCACAATGGTCTAGAACTTTGGCATAGAAATGCATGCCTTACTATAGCTGTACTCCACACAGATGTCAAAAAATTAGATGGTGGTAGGCCACAAAACCCAGTGATGATGGAACCTGGTGATATTTTAAATAAATAGAGCTTTCAAGCCATGCTTAGTCCTGCTTCCATTGCTTCACACTGACTCAACAGACATTTAAAGCTTCTAAGCAGAGCCCCAAATTATATTAAGAAAACAAAAGAGTAAGGCAGCTACCTGGGAAGTTTTTTCTGTAGTATAGTAGGCGAGTAGCTTCCAACTTTCAGTCCCACCAGAAGTACAACCATTGCATGATCTATGGGTATAACAAATGATAGTGGAATTCATTCAGTATCACATGTAGGAACAGACCATGTGATGTGAGTGGGGAAAAGGGGGGGGAGGTCACTAGAGAGAGAAAAATATATTTTTAAGCTTTGTTCATAACATGCATTGGATCTGTCTGCTCACTTTTACTTTTCTGTCTTTCCCATGTCATCCCCACATTAAGCACTTAATCCAAGCAGCACAGGAAAGCAGGAAACCTGGAGCTCTGTGGCAAAGCAAAGTGCCTGAAATGTTTGTAAGCAGGACTGGTTCTCTCTCTCTCCACAGGGGTATTTCTGCCTATCTTCTGTTATCTCTCTGTATACCTCCACCTCCAGGTTGAGATTTGGCATATTTATTTTTTATACAATTTAACTGTAGAGTCTAGGATTTAATTGCTTTCCTTCTATTGTTTTGTATTATAAAGCATTTAATGCAGCCCACCTAGAACAAGATAGTGGCCCCAAACAGGACATGACCCACCAGTTGGAAAACATTGGTGCAGGTAAAGCTTCTGTGTATAGATCCCATTAAAAGTATGTAAACACTAACAAAGGAAACTATTGCAAGGATGATGACAGGATGTTGCGGTTTATCAGTTTGACCTTGTAGCAGTTTAGCACATAGACCCACCCCATATCATACCCCCATAATTGAACCAATGCCTTTGGGTACTTATGTACTACTCAGTAGTAGTGCTAGAGGCACAGAGGCTTTTAAGGAACCTCCCAAAGCCCAGCACTGCATTGTGAGATGGAATTAGAAGGAGCAGCTGAATTGGTGCAACAGTTGCAATTCTTGTGGCTTCTTTCAAACAGTGCAGAGAAATTGGTGTAGATTGCACCAGTGCAGAGCTGAAGACCTCAACCAAAGAGTTGCACTCAGCTGGGATACCCACTGGTTGTGTGATGCCTGAGACAACTGTAGCATGTGGATAACAGTGGTACATGGAATGCTTTGAGCTTGGAATGTAACCAGTTTTGTTTGATGTAGTGATATGTCATGAAAAGTGAAAGGAATATGAACCTAAATCCTAATGACAGCACACCCACAGCTGTCTTAAGAGTTTCAAAATGGCAGTTTCAACTAATTGTACCATTTCTAGTTTAATACATACTACTTTTAAAGATCTTCACACATTTTTGCGTAATAAACTGGTTGACAAATACAACTACTACACTATGCTGTAGGGTTCACTTAAAACCTTTATTGAGTGGCTCAATTACAGATAAAATATATTTATGTATAAAATTTCTCTGCATGTAAAATATCCCTTTCTTTGCTGTGGACAATATGAATAAAACAAGATATTACACAGAAACATTCTCAGGGTGAGCTTTTTGATAAGCAAACTTCTAACAGAAAAAAGACAGACATTCTTTATTTTTGCCCAGTTAACTGCTTTCTTAACCTAAAGTTGACTCATGCCTTCTCAATATCTGCTCTACACAAATATGGCCTTCACCTCTTCTCTCTAGGCTCATCTTCCAGGGCAGTCTTCACTTGCTTTAGGAGATCCTATGGCAGTGAGGGGCTCCTGTTTTCTTCTTTGTCAGCTGTAATTTAATCTTTAAATTCCATTTAACTATTTAAAACCCATCCACCCAAATACTTATTAACCCAACAGCAGTAAAAATGATTACACCCATATATATACTTCCATCATTTACATTAGATATTCTCACAATGAGACAAGATTCCATTTTGCCTTTGAGTTGAATACATGCAGTCTAATGTCTGCTCTTAAGTTAGTTCAAGACCAGGATCTGAACACCAGAACCAAATACAGTCCAACTCAAACCAGCTGGAAGGCAACATATCAGTTCTCTTAACCACTCTGTAAGGACAATTTTCATTGGGCTAAACACACCCCTTTCAGAAAATAAATTCCATGGGGCTTAAATTATATTGGAGGAGTTAGGTGATGGGGGAGAAAAAGCACAGATTAAAGAAAGATACTGACTAGTTAGTTTACAGGTATGTTATTAGTAACATAGCTAAAAAATCCTTCACAGTGAAGCATTACACACAAATGGACTTGGACATACAATTCTCTAGGTCAGTGGTCAGCTGGTAGCTTAGCCAGTTTTGTAGACATTATAAGGCAAAGCCACAGGGCCTCTGCAGTGACTGTAATGGAACTGCTGATGCTTCTGTTCTATCAGCCAACAACTTGTATCCTAATTCCCAGTCATCTTCATATGCAGCAGGTGCCTCAGTGCATTCCAGCCACACCTGCTGTAAATGAGTTGTGGTTGAAGACAAGTTTCCATCAACTTGTTTTTCAGATTTTGCAATGGAACAACATTTCTACTCACCTATCACTGTATTTCAGGCACTGAAGAAAGGAGTATTCTAGATTATATTGACCATACCCTGTCAAGTACTTTTTGGGTACTCTCCAGTGTTTGCAAGCCATCTAGGTCAGATAATGTTTCTCCTTACAACTTTTATCCTTTAGCGTCTTGCTAAACACTGACTCCCTATATGCTGTTTTCACCAGAAAGAGTGCCTTTTATTTACGTCTCTGCACCATCAAGGATGATAACTTTAAGATGTGGTGCCTCAGCTGGTTGTCTAGGTACAAAACATACAATGTTATAGTGCTTATATCGATAGCAACTTTTTTTCTTTTGTTTTTAAAATCATTTAGAATTTGGAGGTGAGTTCCAACCAGTTATGATTTTAGAGTAGACCAGATTTTGGGCCCGAAGTATTTGCCAGTGTGTCTTTAAGTAAATTGTACATTATCTGAATTCTCAGTTGAAAAGATTAAGTATAAAACCAAGTTCATTTATATTGTAGTTAAAGTCATAGAGCTAAATTTCAAGAGGTGATGAGACTGGAAGTCAAAATTTGTAGGAAGTGTAAGGACAAAGCTGAATTATATCCTACACTTCAGTGCTTCTCTACCAGGCAGGTAATCCCAGATAATAAGTTAAAGGGGCTGCATGCAATTTAGCTTAAAGCATCAGAATGCAGTGAGGACCCTGATGCTTACTCCAGAACACAGCTGTCGAATGAGAAGAGGTAGAAAGTCTGGACGCCTGCTATAACATCTTTGGACTTCAGCCAAGAGAAGTTTGCTTCTCATTGAGAAGGCAGGGAGAACAGAGTTCTGAGCAGGCGATTGGCAGTACAGTGGAACCCTGCAATACCGTGCCCCGCGATAGCGCGAATCCGTTTATAACGTGGGGCACATGGCTCCCGACAGCGGCAGCACTTTGATGTCACGTGACCCCGCGTTTACTGTGGTTCATATTTTTGGACCCCGACTGTCATGGTATTGCAGGGTTCCACTGTATCTGTTTTTGGGAAATCCCTCAATAAATCTCAGCAACAAATGTTTAACCTCAACTTACAATACAGGCTTCGGGCAAAATCTGTTCTCTCTCCTGAAAGACATTTAAAACAACCCCGTGCACAAAAGGCATAAACCCTCAGTGCCTGGGTAGCTACTTTTAGTGCATTTGCTTAATCAACAGTTTAAAAACTGTACCTAGACTTGATCACTGGATACTGCAGAATGTTGTGTGTGTGGTATAGTGAGTAGAAAGAGATTGCCAAGCCTTGGCACATAGACTTAAAATTTCTTAGGCCCAAATAAAAATGTCACCAGTCAGCCTTTTGGGGCAACACAGAACTTTGGTCAAGCCGTTCCTAGAGACATTTTAACTCATACAAGATAACTTGGTAGGCAAAATGACACTAGGTGCTTACTACTTGGAAGGAGTAGCCTATAGCCCTTAGCAGGAACACTGGTCCTCCCCTGACAATAAGATCCAACTGCAAACTCAACTCCCAGGTACAGGTGGTGAGAGCAGTCAAGCTGGGTTTATATGAGAAGCTTGCTTCCTAAATGGTATTTCATTCCCATTGTGCAGGCAATGCTGATAGGATCTGCCACAGTATATCAACAGCTGACAAGTCATTTTCTTCCTTGAAAAAAAATAATCATGGGCCACGTTAATCATTTATCCTATCTACACCCTTCTAACCATTAAATAACTACATCTACAATGAAGATCAGCTCTGGCAGCTTTGAAGTCAAACCAACATGCATTTCCTCTTTTTCTTTTCTTGCTTCATGTAGCTGAAACTATGCACACATTCTCAAGTGAAGATTAAATTCGTGTACTTGGTGCATTTTATTTCAAGTCTTTAATTCAGAAACAAGCTCACAGCCAACTGTAAGAGTTGGCCTCTGAGGGGACTGCATTTTGAAACGGCTCTCAAATGTGCAATGTTAAATTGAAAATGTGTGGTTGTTATATATTGCAACATCAGATAGTTCATCATCAGGAATAAAAAGATGAAGCCAACACTGCAGTATATTTGTATGAATGTCTCTAAAGCATCCCTTGTTTAAGATCCCACTGCGGTTCAGGAGCTAAATTTGCAGTAGGAGTCCTGAGACAAGCAGCCAGCTGCCATGCAGGTGCTAGGCAGGCTGTGCCAGACATGACAAAATAGCAAGCTTGGATGTCAGCTGTCCGTGTAGATAAACAAGATATCCTCATCTGTGCCATAACTCGTCCTGGCTTCCTCAAAGTTACTGATGCTGGTGCTGCATGTTCCTGTGGGACAGGAGCAGAGTGTTAGTCAAGCTGAGCCAAGGGAAGAATTTGCTCGTGAACTGCTCTTAGCCTGGCTTTGGATAAACTGAGAACTAGACCTCATGGGCTTGATCTTGCAGCCCTTACTCGCTTGAGTAGTCCTACTGATGTCAAGGGGAATGCTTATTTGCATAACAGCTACAGAAGTGCACTCTGTATAATTACACACCATGTTCTTCCTTCAAGATACCAAACGTGCATAGTTTAGCTCTCCTAAACTGTGTCTCTCTTAACACTCATAAGGCTTCTGCAATCAGAGGTATGGAGGCCATAGAAGAACCTGGTAGAATGTATTTCCAATGCTTCATCTGAATCACAGCACAGAAAAGAATGAAATCATTGAATTCTGTAAGAACAATCATGAGCCAATCAGCTGGTGCCGTCTGACTCTGATGCTTGGTATCAGGGAAACTCCAGTTGGTTTTGCATTACGCACAGGTTAGTAATGAGGAGATGGAGAATCCACACAGAATGAAGCAAAGTTCAGCTACTCACGGTCAGCATAGGCAGGGTTGTTGTAGTAGACACTTCCTGAGGCTTTGTTGTAGCCACACAACACAATGAAATGGCCCTGGTAGTCAGGATTCCTGCAGAAGCACTTCTGGCCAATAGGAAGAAAACAGCAATATTTGACGGGACTTGAGCAAAGTTCACACAGTAACAAGACTGCATTCACCAGGACAATGGCTACATGACCTTGGGACAGGTGCTCCTGAATGTCCTGGACAGTCACTGTGCTGCAGAAGAAAATTCAGACATTCACAAAGAAGCCCAGGAGAGAGAGATCTGTATTCACTGCATTGGCCTCTCCCAACCATGTGAGTGTGGATGACGTCAATGATTATTTTACATCTCTTTGTTATTGAGGGCTTTACTGCAGCTGCGGACAGTAGTTATTCCATCCAAGTTTATTATACCCTCACCACCAGTGAAGAGCAGAGCCGTTCTGGCTGAAGTTCTATAGAGCATGCATTACAATGAATGGAATCTCAAGATGTTCCAGATGCCCTGGAGGAGCAGCATTTTGTCAGAAGTATCTGATAACCATTCAACACTAGGGAGATTAGTTTATTTATGGGGCAGTTAGGGATGCTGTAGAATCCCATCCCACCCACCTGGAAGCCCAAATGCAGCTGGTCTCTAAAGCACCAAGTCTTTCTCAGCGGAGGGACTGGATGGCACAAGATGCCCAATCATCTTGATTTCTGCATTCTAAGACACCTTTGTCAGGTAAGAATACAGTTTCCCAGTTATAAAGTTGCATTGTCTGGCTTTCTATTCTTGCCAGAATTGTTCTAATATTTTATTGTGCCCAATTCAGAGCACGACAGTCGCCCATGCCCACCTCGTAATCTCATTTGTTTGAGCTGAAGTTCTTCATTCAGAGACACAGACAGATGGTGTGCTCCACACCAGTCTGCACTCATCCCCTGAATCAGAGCCAAACGTTCAAGCTGTGTGCAATGCCTCACTGAACTGATGTCCTTTTTAATCTCTTCCAGCACTGCTCTTCCCGTTGCCTTCTCAGTCCTAGTGTTGTACAGGCGCATAGACAACCTCCTCCACCCCCTTCCCTGATGTGAGCCAAATGGTAAAGCTTTGTTACTGTGCTAGATATGGCCTGGATTTTTGCTGCCTCCTACCAGATCACAGCACTAGATGGAAAGATGCTGCCATGCAAACTCTGAGTACATGAACAGGACACTAAAGATTCTGGCAAATGCAGGTTTTAAAAGCACAATATGGCCATTGTTTCCAGGCACAAATAGTACCTTCCCTTTCTTCTCTTGCTACTACTCATCCACCCCAGTAAACAATATACAGAGTCAAATGCAGCCCTGGTGGAAGTAGATGAAATTCTTGAGTTCTGTTTATACCCATTTACAGTTACATTAAATATGACCCAGAATCTTTTCTCCTCTTCAGAATTTTGCTGTCAACAATAGGGTTTTAAGCCGTGTGTGTGATTTCTCTCTCTCCCATGTCTGAGTCTCCCTCCAGAGAGGTTCCTTCTCCTATGATGTCATCCTTCATTTGGCAAATATTGTAAATTAAAGGGTTACCAAGGAAGCAAAAGCACACATGCCTGATTTTGGTTTATTTCTCTAAGTACACAGCTCAGAAGTGTTAGCACAGCTCTGGGAACAATGGGTTTTTGTGCCACTGCAATATTCGCTTCAGCACTGATGGCAACTTTATTTAATAAAAGCTATTTAGAAGACATTCCCCACTAGTTTATCTTAATGGAAGACCAAATTTTCAGCCTAAATAAATAGCTAGTTTTGCAGTTTAGCAAATCCAAAATGCTGCTTTTTCCCCTTCAGGGCTCTGCTTTTCTACTCTTCTTCCCAGTCACCATTTTGCTTTCTCCCTCTGTCTCAATGGAAGTGAAAAGACAGCGTGGGAAATAAAGAGGGGGTGGAGCCTGAATTCAGCCTGACTTACACTAGCACAGTCAGAAGTAACTCAATGGAGTCACACAAGTGTGAAAAGAGACTCAGATCCCTAAAGTCTCCAAAGGGAAAAGGAGATGAAATGACAAGCTCACCACTTCTCCACCAGCACCTTGCTGGTTTTGGCTTGGGCAAACAGCTGGTTCACTCTGTTCTCTTCCGTGTCAAAGTGTTTCCTGTAGAATGACTGTGGGGGAAAAATAATTTATGGACAATTCATCAGAATGAAATTCACCCTAGTAAAGTGAATCTTCAATTAAAAAGCGGTTAGAGAGGTACGGGGTGGTTTAGAGGATTGATAATTGGTTAAGGTGTTACTCTCCCTAGAAACAGGATAAGAACCTCTCCTCTAGTTCATCAGTTTAAATTCAGTCCAGGTCAGTAGTTATTGCAGTCTCCAGCTGATGGCTATTCAACTGCCTATGTGAAATGAATCTGGTCGTATCAGCTTAGTACCTAGATTTCAGGGCTCCACATAAAAAAAACCATAACCACTATTGGAACTACTTGGCCCCTTTATTGGCAATATCAACAGAGGCCAAGGACTGAATGGACATGGAGACTGAATTCCCCTCTCACCTCTAGAGGTGGTTCCTCCAGGTCAGGGTTGAGGCACGTTGGCAGGGGAAGTGTAGTGGAAGCTAGCACTGCTGCTGCCCAGGCTGTACCTGTTCTGTAGATAAATAGAGGGCTTCAGTCTCCAAGGCTGTTAAATAGGCTGGAACCTTTTATGAACACTGAATTCATACTATTTTTTAAAACGCGTATCATGGAATCAGTGCTGGAAAGTATCTGGGACCATATCTAACCTGGGTTTGGAATTGTTTCATGGACAGTTTGGCAATAGGCAAACCTTGCTTACAGGAACGGCGGTTAACCACACCAATAACACAACTCTGATGGATCATGATAGAAAGTGCCTGATATTTCCCAGTGAACACAGAAGCTCACCTGATTTTTATAGCCCTTGTCCACTCCAAGTGTCTGTGTGCAGAACCTATGCTTAACACCAAAGTGCCGCATTAGGTAGGCCAAGTCAATGGTCCAGATACTCTTTGTTAACCGGAGTTCCCGGATGGCTTTCTGAAATTCCTCATCATTCAAACGATTCAGGTACCTGGGGTATTAGAGGAAGTGAGGAAGCAAAGACATTAGTAGAAAGTTCATCTAACAGTTCAAAGCCTCTTAATATCACAAAAGGGAAAACCTGAAACAATAGGGTTTGGTTGAGAAACAACCAAAATGCAACCCACAAATGAACCACAAATTCCAAAGCAAGGGAAATGGGGTAGGGAGCATTTCACTGGATTATCACAGGTGACTGTTTCCCTTTTGGAAATTTAGTGCTGTCTTAATTATTTTACAGTGCTAAAGGTGTACAGGACACTGTACAAGAGGTGAGCTGTGCTAAACAAATAATGGGTCTCTATCCTGAAGAGTTTACAATCTAACAGCACAAATTCAACAAAGCAAATGCAGGAAGGGGTATGGCAATTATAGCTGGATTGATTCATGGAATAGGTAGGTTTCAGAAGGAGTTTTTTGAAGGAGGAAAGGAACTTGGTAATTATTTAAGGGAAGGTTGCCTCAGGCACCAACTGTGGTGTGAACGAAAAACATGAGAGGCTTGAGTGAGGGAGAAGGTGATGTGGGAGGGCATAGATTTATTCAGAGACAAAGTTATGGAGAGCTTTGGAAGTGAGAAAAAACAAACAATGCAGAAAAAAAGAAGGAAGCCATTGGAATTCAAGAGGGAAAGACATAAGGTCAGACTGGCAGGGTAAGAAGATCGATCTTGGCAATTGAAGTTTTGGATGAAGTGGAAAGGAAAAGAGGTGAGGGGGACGGAGAGGCTAGAGGCAAAGGTTACAGTAGTCAAGATGGGAAATTACCAGCGCACGGACTAACGTCTTGGCAGAAGGGATGGAGAGAAATGAAAATCTTCTGCTTCATATCTACTAAGTGGACATCTAAATAGGTATTTCACTCTCCTGCACCTAAGCTCGTGTTCTTCTGTGGAAGGAAAGACTAGTTCAGCAGGACAGCTAGGAGGTTAAAAAAAATGGGCAACACAGAGAATAGCTTTGAAACTCATATATTCCTGGAATGGAAAGCATTTACTCCACAGAACAGATGCCCAACAGGAGAGTGGCAAGACACTATCTCTTATAAATACAGAAGAAACCTGCTGATCATTTGAAGACACAGAAAGGAATTCAAGTGAATTCCTGTGATTAGTAACAGTTCCAATAAGAAGCAGAGGGAACATTCTAAGAGAAAACATGCTAATCTGCAGGGATAATGTTCTATTGTGTTAAACATGCTAATCTACAAAGTTCTTAAAGTTAATCAGATATTTTGTATATATCAAGAAACTTGGTTAATTATCCTTCATCTGTGCTGTCTTTTCCTCCTGCTGGAATACTAGTGCTATGCCCAGCAAGGCAGCAGTAATCCTTAGTGGGGCATGAGGAAAAATATGATCTGATGAAGTTGAGGTTAGTCACAGCTGCTCCACCCAACTTTTCTCCTTTGACATTCAATCCTGGTCTTAGGAGGGTCCCACAGTGGGGATAAAATTCCCAATTCCCCATACTCAAAACCCACCCCTCTGAACCAAAATCAGTTACTTACTGCAGTGCCATCCTGGAGCAGGCTAGCCCACAGTCCCAATGGTACAACTGCTGAATAACTGGCACTTGCAATTGGACATAGTCAGCTGTAGCAAAGACAACGCATCATTAGAAAAGCATGATAGGCGAGTTAGCCTAGATGTGTGTATCATTCCACACGTTGGTATTAGCAGTCCTCTTGCTACCACATTTAGTGCTGTACTGGGACACTTGAGAAACGCTTTTATTTTGTCCCATAGCAGATTATGATTCTCAGCATAAATTAATATTTTTTTAAATGGTTCTTTTCCATATTGTAAAAGTAAGTGAACCATCAAGCGTCTGTTTTAACCTGACACTCCCTGTTTGCTACAGGTCTGGCCAATTCTGCAGCAAATTCATCCTCTTCTTCCTCCCTAACTTTTTTCTGATCAGATCTAATTATTCCTGGTCTTGGCCTCTGTATGATCATGAAGCGGTAATCACACCCTAAGAGAGACCAGGAGGTCAACAGACTGTCATTGTTTATTGTGGTGTGTCCACAACTGAGTCTCTGGGTTTAAACAGATTTTGTGACTGCAGCAACCTTGTGTGCAGTCTGACCATCAAAGATGTGCCAATACTAGTCAAGAGCATTCATCCAGCAAAAACACACACCATGCCACAAGGAAGTGCTAATTGAGCCTGTGATCAACAGGAACAATCAGAGGACTTGTGTCCTCAAGAACACTACACTGAGCTACACCAAAACTGTGAGAAGTTGTGTTAACACAATATCAACTGTGTCTTTGCAGTCAGCGTAAAATTCTAAATCCTGAGGGGACAGCACTACCCTCCTCCTTAACATGAATCTTAGGCAGGTTGGTACAATCAATATCCCTGATCTGATAGACCTGGAAGTGCAAGGAAGACCCAAATCCTCGCACTGAACCCCATTCAACATGAAGAGTTTCAGCACAAGGTATTGGTTATAGAAAACACTGCAGAACAGTGCAAAGGGAAGCATCATAGACATCATCTTAGCGGTTTGATTCTAGCCCCTCGCCCAGTCATGCAATTACATTCACCGGCAGCAGCTGAATTCGAAAATCCGAATCATGTGTCTCTGCACAATCAGAGCCTTAATATACCTGGGGTAACATCTCTTATAGGGATTGGTAATTTTTTCTGGTATTTCCTCAGGCCTTTAAAATATTGCTTTAGCTCTAAATCTTCACCTGCTGTATTAGTGATCACAGTGTGCACAATAGCAGGTATGTAGAGAACTATTGCCAGCTAGGGCTGTAGACCAGTCCGGGCCTGTGAATCCCTCAAACTTCTCATGAGAGAGTCAAGGTAGGCATCTTTTATTGGACCAGCTTCTACGGGTGGAAGGTACAAGCTTTCATGCTATGCCGAAATCTTTCCTCAGGTCTGGAAGGAAGCAGAGACGCCAAGCCGAATATAAATTTGGTACAGACCTTAAAGCATGTTGGAAGCAGTCGCTTGACATGAAGTGGCCAGCTGGGGGTTAGATTGTTATGCATAAAGGGTCTGAAGTGGGCAATAAAGGGTAGCAACAGGCAGCATGTTTTCATGCCACCCAGGCAATGGAAGGTACCCACAGCAGGGGAGTTGTGACAAACAACCTGGCAACCAGCGTTCTGCTGTGGAATGGACGGAGGCTCAGACTAGAGGCAGCTCAGATCCCTGAGAGGGGTCCCAGGCGACTCAGATCCCTCCCGTCAAGGGTGCCACGAAGGGGGTCGAAGGCGGCTCCGATACCCCCAGGCAGGACGCAGCAGGGTTGCGGGGAAAGCGCAAGGCGGCTCCGATCCCCCCGGGCAGGGCTCAGCGAAGCGGGGGGGGGGAGGGGGGGGGGCCCCGGACCCCCCCCGCGCAGGGGTCCGAGACATCGGGGCGGGCTGGCGGGGGTGGTCTGGGGGCGTCGCTCGGAAGCGGCTCGTTTGCTGGGCCCCAAAACCCGTCGCCGCCGCGCCCGGGGACTCACTGACCTGAGGGCGGCTCCGAGTCCGCGGCTTCCCTGGGGCTTTTCATGACGGCGGAGGGGGGGTCAGGCCGCTCAGTGGGCGGCCGCCGGGCCCGGGCCGGGCTGCAGAGGTTGGCGGGGCCGGGCCCCTCTCATGTCTCGGAGCGGCGCTGCCCCTGCCGGCGCTGCTGCCTGACTGAGGCGGGGCGGGGCCAGCTGCAGATCCGGGCCCAGCGGGGACCGGGGGAACGGTGGAGATGGGGGAGCTGACCGCCCTCAGGTTGGCATCGTCATGGCCGCCCCGGGCCTATTACCGCCTCCCCGCGACAGCTGTCAGCAGTGCGCTTCCCCCTCCGCGGGGCGGGTGGCCGCGACGCAGTCCCCCAAGAACAGGCGTTATGGGGGTATATATGCACCCCCTGGCAGGCGTTATGGGGGTATATATGCACCCCCTGGCAGGCGTTATGGGGTATATATGCACCCCGGGCAGGCGTTATGGGGGTATATATGCACCCCCGGGTAGATGCACTAGTGTTAAGCGGGATGGGGCCCGGAACCGTGTGTGTTAAAACTCGCAGCGGCAGAGCCATGCGACTTTGTCGTTTCCCACCCCGCCGCTGTGGGCCGGAGAAGCAACCGGAACCCTTCTTCCGGGCTGGTGTATCCCCGCGGGACGCCCTCTCCGGAATCCCGTTCCGCTCACGAACCATAGAGTTGAAAGGAGAGACGCACTCGGGAAGCGCGCTGTCTGCGCAGCGGGGCTTTTCCGCATCCGGTGCGCGGTGCATGGTGGGATATCGGCAGAGGCCATTAGAGCGCTAAAGCTGAGCCCACGTTGACCAGAGCTGTGCCTCGCGGAGCGTGAGTGGCGGGCGGGCGGGTGAACTCAGGGCGCCCTGGGGTGCGGGGGGGGAAGGTGTCGGGGTCTCTTCTCAGCGGGCTCCCCTCCTCCCGGTGACCCCTCGGCGCCCCTCCCCGGCACACTGTCCGTGCCTGTGTTCGGCACCGGTAAGGTGCCCTGGGTCCTATGCGCGTTGTAGCTCGTCTGGGGTTAGTTGCTATGGACGCGGAGTTGTTTTTATATCGCGCCGTGTGTGTGTCGGGGTCTGTCCGTGGCGCTTTGCTGAGGCGGGATGCTTGGCTCTTTCCGGCCCAGGAGATTGGCGGGGTCGAGCTGAGCACAGTGGCGGGAGGTTTTGTATGTCAGACTAACCCGTCCCCTTTAAGGTGTCACCTTGGATTTTTAATCAGACAAAAAAGGGTTAAAGTTTAGAACTGCCTTCAACTGAGTATAGAAAAATCCCACTTCGCCCTCCCCTCTCGACACCCACCCACTCCCGCACACGAATTTCCCACCACCTTTCTTCCTCTTTAATGACAACAGCCCTAGTTCCAATGGGGAAGGAATGAGATGAGAGGACACCAAAAGAGTGAAGTATAGCTGCCAGCTGAGTCCTTCATCTATTAAATTAGGTAGGAGTAGGTTTTTATCATCGTTCAAAACATACCCTCTAGATGTTCGGGGGGTTTTTTTTACTCACATAAATAGTTTCCGTGAAGTCTGTGAATATATAACTAAAGATTTGCAGTCTCAGGCCATAATGTACATCAGTGGCCTTGACATATCCTTTTAATAGGCTTTTTGGCCATTTCCAATTCGAAAGAGGTAATATCTCTTGTACCAACTTCTGTTAGTAAAGGAGGCACAGGTTTGAGCTGCGCAGAGCTCTTCTTCCTTTAATAAAGACATTACTTTAGCCGCTTTTTCCTCTCTAATGTCCTGGGACCATCACGGCTGTAATAACTCTTTCCTGTTTGGTAAGGCAATTCTTCTAGTGGTGTCCAAGTATCTTCTCAACCTCAGCCATTTCTGAAAGGATGTAGCTCTTTATCATAAATGTCACTTTAAGTCACACTGCTTCTGTGTCACTTCAACAGAAAATTTGTGTACTAAACTGTGCTCCCAAAGCTTGAGAAAATCCTCTACATGGTACCGATACCTCCAAGCTTGTAAGACTTTACACTGACGTCTATATCTTGGGGAATATCCAACGTTGTATGTTTTTAATATGCTCACAAATCCAGCAGTGTAATATGGAATGCTCTTTATATAGTTCCTACCTCTTTGTAAATATCACTTCCATGAAGAAATGAGATTCTGTGAATACACTGAGAGTCAGCATCCTTAACTGAAAGGAACGTAGTATTTTCTTTCACTAGTAGCAAGCTAATGTTTTGACACTGCTGATTCCTCTGCTTTGGTATTCTTAGTCTGGTTTCATTTTGCTGTATCGGCCATTGCAAAGTTAGTTAACTCTTTACTACTTAACTCGTCTAAAATTATTAGAAAAGAACCTTTCACTCTTGACTAACCATCAAATTCCTCAGTAATTCTTCTGAAAATGTAGAAAATTTGATAAGTTTTTCTTCTCTATCCTCCATGACTCTCTGAGTTCCCCATTTCTTTCACTGCTACCAGGATTTTGAGACCAATGTGGTCTTTAAAATAAAACTGTTTGGCATTTACATAGGAGTTCAACGTGCATAGATGCCTTAATCCTGATCATCTGTTCTGGGAGTAGCCATGGTGACAGAAGTCCTTTTTATTACATTGATACTTTTTAAGGGTACTGAATTTGTGGAAAAATAAAACAAAACATGAGTAAGTAGTTCTATATTCTCTGGACTAGAAAAGTTTGTTAAAGGCTTTTAAGAGAAAATCTGTATTATGTAGGCAAAGCTTATGGGCAAAGAAACTTACCATGCTATTGTTCTCTCTTTTGGTCCTAGGTTTGGAGCTGTACTGCTGCAAAGATGTCCATCGGAGTGCCAATTAAAGTGCTGCATGAGGCAGAGGGCCACATTGTGACATGTGAGACCAATACAGGGGAAGTCTACCGTGGCAAACTCATTGAGGCCGAAGACAACATGAACTGCCAGGTATGTCTGGGAAAAGTGGGTGTAAATGGTGTGTTTTTGGAAAGGTCTATCTTTGGCTGATTGTCAACTTTATTTAAATATTGACATTTCTAATCAGAGATATAGAAAGATAAGCTATCCTGATTAGTAGATTTACCAAAATGACAGTCTCATTTCTCACATTCTAGAGAGAGGTCAGCTTAAACTTTTTGGTTTATAGGCAAGAGCACGTGTTCCTATCAGAAATTCTTTTGCATTTTTCAGAACTCTGTTCTGTGACTAGTTTGAGGTAATGGCATTTCTGCTAAAACCATTTATTATTCAACTGCTAGCTTCAGCTCTTTCAACTCATTAGCTCAGGATATGTTTTCGCCAAATCAGTGTTTTGAAAATCTTTTTCTTAAAAAAAAAAAAAAAAAAAAAAAATAAAATTTAAGCACACACAAAGCTGGATACTTCAATAAGGTGTACTTATAATTGAATTTTAAAACTAGGATTTCACATTCAAATCGCAAATCATTCTCATCTCATGAGCAATTTCTTTTGTTAGAATAAACTAATATATGTGATACTATAGAAGGGAAGATATTTCCCCTTGTCAGTAAGTTCCTGTTTTATCCCTAATATAAACAAAGCTTATTTGGGGTTAATGTGAACAACTTTAGGAATTTCTACTAGAAATAGAACTCTGGGAATGATCAAAATAGCCTACGAAATCCCCAGGATTAGTAAAATTCAAATAGCTTAAACTGTATTGTCTCCCATAAGCAAATGCAATTGGCAAAGGGTGCCAGAGTTAACAGATCTTCTAAGTACTGATTGAATACTCCTTGGTATTGTTCTTTGTCTGCCAGGCTCCATGGCTTATTCACGTCTCTCCTCCTTCCCCCCCATCCCCTCCCGGCTCAACTGTGTTACACACACATACCAGTCTAATTTAAATTGGCTGTGTGCTTGTATGCTGATCTGATCTTGAATGTCGAATCTGATTTTTGCTGGCTAGATTACTCTAACAAACAATATGCACACAAGTAAAAGACAAAACTTGTGTAAGGCTATGATGTGTTTAAAAGATTCTTAGTGGTCTTGCTCTGCTGTTTCACTGTATTCTCTTAATTAGGATTCCATTTACATTAGTCAACTTACTGCTGCTTCTGAAAAATACCAGTCAATGTTGGCACAAAACAGATGAAAACTTCTCTCAGAAATCAGTTTCAAAACAGTCTTGAGAGAGCTATTCTGTTGAACACACATGCTCATGTTATTATTTGACCAGACAGCTTTCTGTATTAGAAAGAATACTTCTTTGAATCAGAATGAGTAGCCAAAACAAACTGGAACGCTTCACTATTTAAGAGGCCGTTACAAAAATTGATCAGTACCTGTGTCTTCCAGATGTCCAACATCACAGTGACATACAGAGATGGGCGAGTGGCACAACTGGAGCAGGTGTACATTAGGGGTAGCAAGATACGGTTCCTCATTTTACCAGATATGTTGAAAAATGCTCCTATGTTAAAGAGCATGAAGAATAAAAACCAAGGTTCTGGGGCTGGACGAGGCAAAGCAGCTATTCTCAAAGCCCAAGGTGAGTACCTTCTGTGTTTTGGTCATTAAGTTTCCTGTGACTTTGTTAGGAAACTGAAGCAGGTGTCCTCATCAAGAGTTTGGTTTATTACACCACTTAAATATGCACATCACAAGAAGTAAGAGGAGTTTATTTGGCAGGTATCCAGAAGGGAGAGTTAAATAATTGCAAAGTTTGCACTTTCTTTTCCTTTTTTTACCTTGATTTTTATTGTCAAACTCAAATTTCGAGTGCTTCAGAAAATTTAAAAATAGTAATGTTAGTTCAAAAATAACTAGACACTTACCAGCCTGGTAAAATCTCAACTTAACCCTCGCACATAAATATTAAGATCTTAGTGCTCTCCGTGTGTGTGTGTGCAAATTCTGAAGGAGCTATTTGCATCACTTGGATCTTGTATGCAGTGGTCTTTTTCTGGGCATTGAGTTAGTCAAATCTACTTCAGTTATCATTGAATAATTAATTTAAATATAAAAATGATGCTTAAATACACAAAGATTTGAACTTGAAGTCTGACTTTTCTGGCTTTTCTTTATCTTTGACCAGGCTTAAATTATGCAGATTGGTGCATGGTTATTAAGATCAAATATTTTGGGTCTGTTTATGCTTAATAGATTACTTAGAAAAGGTTTTTGCTTATAGGGATTAAGATGTTTGTAGAGCATTTTGAAATCTGTTCAAGCATGATATGTAATGATGATGGTAAAATGTTATTTAAAAATGTCTCTGGCATGGCACTGATTTCTTAATACAGATCTCCTGGGCGGCATGTTTGTGCTGATAAACGGAATGAATGAAAAGTTTCATTTTGTTTTACTGTCTATCCAATATTAGTTGCATCTGTTTCATGACTAGAAGCATGTAAACATTAGCTTCTGCTCCCCATCACAGAGCACTCTGGGATTTAGAGCAGTACATCACCTTCTGAACTGTACAGGGTAACCTAGTTTCCACACTGCTACCCCAGCACAAGAGGATAGATACTATAGTGATTGGCATCACAAAAATACCTTTGATGAAACGCATATAGATTCTTATAAATGTGCAGTTATGTCAGATCCACATGATCCCTTATTTTTTTTCTTCAGTGGCTGCAAGAGGAAGAGGTCGTGGAATGGGTCGTGGTAACATTTTCCAGAAGCGAAGATAATTTTGGACTTGACTTACTCCATTTTTTTTTTTTTTTAAAGGATTTAATTTACTACTTGTGCAGCAATTAGGGTTCTGTTTAAATAAAATCTGTTTGACAAAATAGAGAGTTGTGTGCTGTTGTATGTTGACAGGTCTTGCCTGGGACACAGCAGATGAGGTGGTGGCTTTTTGTAGTGGGAAAAGTATTGCATATTGATAATGGAGCAGATTATTTCTAAATCCAGCTTGAAATAGAGAGACTGGTACCTGGATTTGCGTTCTTAGTATTTTTTGGTTAAATCTTGAATTTCAAGAATGTCTTTGTGTCCCTCACTTTTCTCACTAAATCCGGATGCTATCCACTCTAGGGCAAGAAAGGAGTCTACCTTAGCCCCTCTGCGCCACAGGGCTGGCAACCCAGAGGCTGGATTGAAAGCCCTGATGGGCTGCGTCCAGTCCATGATCTGTAGTTTGCCCTTCCTGATCTGAATGCATATTTTTAGGTAAGAGAGGATGCAGTCTCAACTGGCAGACTGCTTGTCTCTCATGTGGAGTGTTTCAGGATTTGCTGTGGCCATAAGTCTTTCTGTGACCCAATACAGGATCTTGGTAAGGATGACTGATTCGTTGCTGACAGTTCTGTAAGCACCATCTCTTGACTTTTACTCTAAATCAGCCTTCTTCAAAGTTTTTCTTCGGCGGCCCCTTTGCGCTGTCCCACCTCCACTTGTGGCCTCAGGGGTATGTCTGCCAAAATGCAGCTGAATAGAAAGCTTCTGCTTTCTGTGGGACAAAAATAGACCACTGGAGAGTTTGGTGGTCTCCTGGGCGGGATCGGCGGTAGCGCCGGGGTCTCATGCACCCCTGGGGGTGGTTTTGCGCACCCCCGGGGGCGTGTGCACCACACTTTGAAGACCACTGCTCTAAATCACCAAGTGACCTGTTGAAGAAGCTGTTGTCTCATTTTGCAGTGCTGTTAGCAGTAAGAGGGAGAGAAGGAAAGGCATGCAAGAGATCATGGGGAGGACAAGAGAATTTGGGGACTGGCTACCTTATTGCGTCGTCTTATGTTTGATTAAACAGCTGGATGGCTGAGGCTTTGCTGCCAAAAATATTACACTATATTCAGAGAGAGCCAAACTAAAAATAGATCCTTGCATCTTGCATATTACAATGAGAAAATTCAGCTCAGATTCTGGATCTGCTCTTTCTTGAAAGGTGCAGATAGCGTAAGTATAGTTTCTGACTTGGCAACTATGAAACATTTGTCAGTCAGCATCGTTTTTTAATTCCCTCACACCAATTCACTTTACTGAAATATTGATTGATCTGGAAAGTTTAAAATGAAAAACTGTCATTGGTTAGTTTCACAGCTGCTACCACCTGATCTGTAGTCATAGGAGGTTAAAATAATCATTTTGATTTGCTGTCAACATAATTTTTAGTGGTTTGCCATGTTGAAAACTCATTCAGTTCTAAACTCAGAAGTATAGGTGAAGAATCTCCTTAATTTGCAGTCCTATTTTGCATCTTGCTGACCTATTTCCAGTAATCTTGTGATAACATTGGCAATCACTATGCAATTTTTTGTGTACCCTTCCCATTAGCAGGGGACTATGACTTTGTTTTACAGCTGCTTTTTTGTAACTGGAAGCATGTCATTCCGGCTGTCTGTGGGAAGCCTGCTGGAAAAAACAGCATCTTTTAGGAACAGGCCTGCTAGCAGAGGGGACTGAGGCACAGAGAAGTAGGAACAGGAGGTTTTTATCTGCAATCCTGCAAGGAGCAGTATCCAAGCACAGACTCTAGCCCCATAGACTCATAGCTCTCTCCAGAAAAACTCCTAGCCCCCTGAATCTCTATCCCCACAGACCGTACCCCTCAACCCCACTGAACCTCATTGGGCCCCCTAACCCCAGAGGGCATCACTACACTGCAGCGTGCCTCCCAGCTGGGGTAGACAGACTTCACTAGCTCATCTGGAGCTAGTACACTAAAAATAGTGGATGTCATGGCTTTGGCCAAGACTCAGACTAGCCACCCAGGGGTCAGATGCACTTGAGAACCTGAGCTGATGCCCAAGATGCAATATCCACACCACGCTTTTTTAGCATGCTAGCTCGAGCTGGTCTACCCAGGGTCAGAGGTTCAATTAACTGTGCAGTATAGACATATCCAGAGAGCCCCAACCCCACTGAATCTCGTTGCACACCAGATGTCCCCAATCTCACTGAGTCCCCCAGAGCCCAATATCCCAAACTCACAGGATGGATTTGGTTTTATTCATTTGCCTCATTTAAAAAGCAAAACAGTAAATAGGTTCATGAGTTAAAAATGGAATGCTTTTATTATGGAATTTGTCTCTAAAAACTGCTAATTGTCTAGATAAAGTGCTTGAAAAAAAATGTCCATGGGGACTGACAGACTCCTCCCCCACCCCTTTTTCAGACACTTTAAGCTTTGCGGAAACCTAATATGTTCTGTGTACCTTCTTGAAAAGGTCCTTCAGAAAAAACTTGATTCTCCACATGCTGTCTGGAGAGTCTGTTGCTTTCCAGAGCACAATGCTTTGCCACAATGGCAGGAAGATTATTTAAATTATTAAATACTTTCTCTGACTATCCATGAATATGTATTGTGAATACCTGGTCCATAGTTCGTACCTATTAACTCACTGCATCTGAGACATGCACTTTAAGATTTGGACCATTCCTGCTGCAGCATGTTCTCTCGGAATAACAATTCTAGCAGGATGTGTCCTCCTCTGGGTTCCTGGTTACAGATGTAGAAACTGGAGAGAATTTTCTTGGTATAGGGTGGTAAACCACACTGTAAAGATTAAAGCTGTTAAAGGATTCAGTAGTATGGTTTGGTTTGTCCACACATGCATGACCATAATGTTATATAGTTTTGTGAATTGGGGTGTGTGTGTAAATACCATTCTTCTACATCCAAACCCAGTGGTGGTAATAATCCCTAGCTCTTAGTGTGGTCCGCGGTATTTCACAATCCTTAGTATATTTATGTAGTTTGGTTGTACAGACAGGCTCTCGTTGTTGCTTGGCATAGGCATCAAATTTTGTACATTGTCTATAATGGGCCAAATTGATCCCTGCTGTAACTGTACATCCATGGAGTTACACCACAGCTGAATTTGGCCCATTGCTTCCAAGTTAGTCCAGTAGTGATTCTGTAAGTGTGCTCTCTTTGGGGTGACCAGATATCCCTATTTTATAGGAACAGCCCCAATTTTGGGAGCTTTTCTTATATAGGCACCTATCACACCCCACTTCATCCAGATTTTTCGTGCTTGCTCTCTAGTCACCCTATCTTTGTATGAGAGAACTTGATACGAAATCTAACTTTATTTGTGATCTACAGAATATCTTTTTTTAAAAAAAAACCTTAGTAGTTATTGCATTTATGAAGAAATACTGAAGCAAATCCAGGCAAACTCTTAACACCACATAGAAGCAAAACAAATCATGATTTTCATTAGTTGTTGACATTGAGATGTTGATCTCAATGTGATCTAGAAATGTACACTGAGCTATAATCCCTGTGTTTATTTTTTCCTTCACTTTGGATATTGAAAAAACATTTAAACCATTTTGTAAAAATACTTTGTAATTTTTATGGATTGTAACTAGGCTGCTTTTAGTTTAGGACTTTGTCTGCTTTAGATCAAAGATAAATTAGATTCAGATCCTGTTGGTTTTTAATGTCGCAGAGAGAGGATGTTACTCAATGGAATTACAGTAGATTTAATGCTTATTTCTGAACGAAAAGATAGGACAAAAAATATTTAATGTAGCCAAAACTAGTGGGGGGAGAAAAATACAGCCATATGAACTTGTTCTATTAACTGGCACATTCTACAAGGAATAGTCTTTTAAATAAGATGCAGGACTAACCTGATCTGCTGTCTACACTTTTACACCCACACTTGGGAGATGTAAATGAATTCAAGGAGGAAGGCTAATTTAGCACTAATTTAGTCTTCATTAATTTGACTATAAATGGATAAAGTGGCTATTTTTATAACACTTTAGACATTGTTTGGTTTTAACGCTTTTTCTACATCTGAAATGATAGATTGTTAATGTATACATGAGGATATACAGCAATTATCTATTTCTGCCTGCTTCTGTTGAGACCCTGGGTGGATTTTTACCTGGTCTCCAGACATGAAAGTTTATGCGTTAACTTGCACAATCGTTTGTAACTGAAACCCCACTTAACATGTATCACTAAGATGGTTCCTGGTCAATGTTGTCATGGCTACAAGTTTACTTGTGTGTTTGAAGTTGTTTTCAAGATTGAATCCTGAAATCAGAGCAACCCATTTGTGGTTCTTGAATCTAAATGCTTTGGACACTACTCCTTAAAACGCTTTTATTGGAATCCCTTCTCCAGCCTACGCTCAGTTTTCAGCAAACGTTTTTAAAACAGTTTAGCTGTGTTCATGTGGCCTTACTCCACGTTGTTACCCAAAACAGTTTTCAAGAACAAATCTTGCATGACATTTCAGGATGTGATCGTTCTGTGATGCGGACGAGGCATGCCTCCAGCATAACATTAAAATAAAAACATCGAGGAGTCCAATGGCACCTTAGACGAACAGATTTATTTGGGCATAAGCTTTCATGGGTTAAAAAAAAACCCGCTTCTTCAGATGCATGGAGAGAATTACAGATACAAGCATAAATATACTGGCACATGAAGAGAAGGCCAACGAACAATTTGCAAATTTAACGCCATTAATTTGGGCTTGAATATGGACTAGGTGGGGCTGGCTCACTACAAAAGCAATTTTCACTCTCTTTGTATTGACACCTCCATATCAATTATTGGGAGTGGACCACGTCCAGCCTGACTGAATTGGCCTTGTCAGCCCTGGTTCTCCACTTGTAAGGTAACTCCCTTCGCTTTATGTGCTAGCATATTTATGCCTGTATCTGTAATTTTCACTCCATGCATCGGAAGAAGTATTTTTTACCCACGGAAGCTTATACCCAAACAAATCTGCTAGTTTAAGGTGCCACCGGACTCTTTGTTGGGTTTGAGGATACAGACTAACACGGCTGCATATAATTTACTCTCTGAAAGCAATATTTGCTTAAAAAGGCATTTAAAGGAATTTGCCAACTACCTCAAACACTTTCACATCACAAACTGGGGTGGTGTCAAGTAGAAACCCTACAGTCCAAGCAAAGAATCTTAATTTGCATACAATCCTAATGCCCTCCAAATGTTGCCACCAATTGGTTGGAGCACACTCCCTTTTGATTTTTGAAAGTTCTGCTTGTAGCTCTGTAGGGTAAAACTGCACCAGTGTGTTCACTGGGGGTGGCCTTCCTGCTCAGAGGTGGACGATGCAGCTCTTTTACCTTTTTTTAAAAGCAGTTTAGTAATCAGCCTCAGCGATAATGGTTGGAGGAGAGGCCATCTGCTGTCTTCATGACTTCCCTTGGCAACAAAGTCCTGAGTTTCACAGAGACGATCCTCACAGGAAGATTGTAAATTTAAAAAAATGCAATTTAATTCAGGGTCATGTTTTGTATGGTAGGGCAGCCATGCTGCATATTTAACAGCATGCTAACTCTGGGGTTTAATAAAGGGACGGCTCCTATGCCTTGGATAGTGAAGTTTATTCATAGGTAAAAGCTAGATGGTGGTTGAGCCAGCCCAGAAGACACCTCACTAATACACACCTTAGATGTATTCAGCCTGGGTGGCTACATCTGAGAATGAAGCTGATTTGTAAGTCTTTTTTTGTATTACTGTAGCGCCTAGAGGCTCTAGTCCTAGACCAGGACCCCATTGTGCCAGGTACTGTGCAAACAGAATGAAAAGATGGCACCTGCCCCAACGGGCTTATGATCTCCCTGGGACAGACGTTATCACTGAGCAGGCTCATTCTGTCCTTTCGTTTTAGTCTCTTAGCCGCCTCTGGCTCTCGGTCTGTGAGCCCTTCAGACTGGTGTCTGGGAGGCTGAACCAATCAGAGCCCTGGCGATGTGGAGCTGGAAGATCGTGGTGTGATGTGTGCAATGGATGAAAAAAGGCAGCAGGAGCCTCGGTAGCCTGTCACACCTAACCTGCGTGGCAGGTACTCCTCTTGACTTCTGAAACTGCCTTCCTCTTTCCAATGCTGCATCAGCAGGTTGCCTTGTAACGAAGTAATTTCATACAGGCTACAATGCCGAGCTAGTGCCTGAACTGAGAGTCAGTAGGAACTCGTCGTCTTTTAACTGAAAGAATCCCAGCTATCCTGATGCAGCTAAGGAAGGATGTGCCGTGGAGGAGGTGACAACTGGTTGTATCACAGCGGAACGTGTGTTGCTTCATTTGGTCCCAGATGAGACAAGATGGCTAATATCAAGTAGTTTCAAGGTAAATGTTCCTCTTCACATATACAACCCTTTTAAGAAATCTTGGTCCAGCCTCTGTTTCCTTCTGATTTACAGGAGAAGCTAATGCTATTATCAACTTAGTACTAGTCAATCTAGCCAAGACGTCATTTTACAATGACTCTCAAAGGCCCAATCAAAATCTTGCTCCCCTTCCTTTCTGGTGAATTTAGTCCTTTTGAATGGTGCCAGAGTGACAGTCGTAGAAAAGGAAAGTCAGGTGGAGGGCAGGCACTTACTGACTGTTGGAGAGGAGGCACTTACTGACTGTTGGAGAGGAGGCACTTACTGACTGTTGTGGGGTTTTTTTAAAGAAGGCTTAGCATGTTCGGTGCTGAGTGTTTCTGCAAATCTGGCCCTTGGAATGAAAGATGGAGCTAGAGGTGAAGGGGCCGCTCACCTTGCGTTTTGTTCTTAAATGTTCGTCTGAGTTTGAAGCCTCTTACAGAAAGGAGAGGGAAAAGCAAGGACAGCTTTGTGACAACAGATAAGCTTACTTGGACTCCCAGTCTTTATGACTTACAGCAGCTCCTTTAGACAGAAATATTTGGGACTCTGATAGATCTCCCCAATGGTCTGGCCTGACCTGCTCAAAATGGTACCTCTCAGGATTGGCTTTTAACAAGTTTCTAGAAGGGGTTTAAGTTGTCTGAAGAAAGTTTTGTGCTGTGATTCTAGGAAGAGCTCAAGTTGTGGGCAGATCATGGGCCTCTAAGTTGATGATTTGCAAGAGGTTGTTGGGGAACAGCAACAACGTAAAAGGCCAAAAGGAAAATCCTATGAAGGTATTAAAGAATGAGGACAGACTGGGACCTTCCTGAGCCCTCAGCCAAGCCTAAGAGTATGTTTCATTAATCAGCAGAGATGTTAGTCACTGACAGGAAAACAGAGAGTTAATTAGGCACTGAAGTCTTTCAAAGATAAAGGTGTAATGATGTACATGCTACGGTGCATCTTGTTAATGGTAATGCAATTCATCATGTCTTCATTCTGACAAACAATTGGCCAGCCATTAGCTGGCTCTGTGGCCAAAAAAGCCAAACAAGCAAGGAATCCTGCAGTGTGTGTGTGTGTGTGTGTGTGTGTGTGTGTGTCCTAATCTCATCTACATTTAAAAAAGAAAAACAAGGAATGGATTTTTCTGAGCTCAAATCCATAAACATAATAGAGTCTCCATCCAGAAAATAAGGTTGAATTTCAGCAATTCCATCTCACCGTCAGCGGACCCCAAGAACCTCTGTGTGTGATTCAGGAGCCTTTACACCTCTGCCAGGGTAGTGAGTGAGTGCAGGTCTTTTCCCTTGAGACTTCACCCAGTAATTCAGTTTCACCTGTTCTTTTCCTCCTGGTCTTGCATCCAGACCTCCTCTTCACTGATCACACAGCAGTTTAAATATACATAATTACAGCAAAACCTCTTTAGAAAAACAGCCTGGCTGGCATGTGTGGAAAGGGTTTGAACTAGAGCTGGTTGGAAAATGCTGAAACTTTTTTTTATGGGACAAATGGTGACCGGCTCTACAACTTTAACTGAAAACCTCGACCAGATCTAGTTTGCATGCTAACCTAGTGCTTTTGAAAAGCATGCTGGGAAGCGGGGGATGAGCATACATCTCTAACAGATGTCGTCTTATAAGTGTGTGACATTGTAGGTAAAGTTGTGGAGTAGGGCAGCTTTAACCAAATATGGTTTGATGTATTTTTTTATTACTTTAGAAGTTTACTTTGGTTTCTGCTTGAGCAGACTGTGCCGTGTTCTAAGACACTAACCCAGGATAAGCTCTTTGGATTGCCAGAATAAATGTGTTCTCGGGTCAAACCATTTTTAAGTAATAATTTAAATACAGTTTGGAACTTTTTCCCCAAACTGTGAATGTGGCAGCCTGTACTGTTTACTAAAAGCCATGCTAAAAAGTGAGGTCATCAACAATGGGTTATAGCAGGATTGAGATCTGTTTAAACGTTGTAGCCCACTCTCCCCTTAAAGCAGGAGTGGCCAATCTGTGGCTCTGGAGCCACATGCTGCTCCTCTGAAGTTAATATGCGGCTCCTTGTATAGGCACCGACTCCAGGGCTGGAGCTACAGTCAACTTTCCAGTGTGCCGGGGGATGCCCACTGCTCAACCTCTGACTCTGCTATAGGCCCTGCTCCCACTCCACCCCTTCCCACTCCTCCCCTGAGCCTACTATGCCCTCGCTCCTCCCCCTCTCCCCCCCTCTTCCCAGAGCCTCCTGCATGCCATGAAACAGCTGATCAGGTGGAGCGGGGAAGGAGGGGGAGGCACTGACTGGCGGGGCTGCCAGTGGTTGGGAGGTGCGAGAAATGGGGTGAGGAAGGGACTACTGACATATTACTGAAATAAACTGGTTAGTCTCAAAGGTGCTACAAGTATTCCTCGTTTTCTTTACGGATACAGACTAACATGGCTGCTATTCTTAAACCTGACATATTACTGTGGCTCTTTGGCAATGTACATTGGTAAATTCAGGCTTAGGTTGGCCACCCCTGCCTTAGAGAAATACAAGCATGCTTGGGGTCCCATTCTTCCCTTCTGTGTGCTCCTACCACCTCAGCTGGACGCACAAAAAGAGAAAATATTTTCCCATAAAGACTTAGCAAAGCAGCAATGCAAACCTTAGGTGTAGTTCTCGTCCTTTTAAATAAGGATTAAGCTTGCTCCTCCAAAGCCCTGTAAGTCCATTAGAAACTCGAGCGTGCTGACCATGTGGCTTTCCAGAAGAGCGCTAGAGTGAGTGTACACTGGATGTTCCAAAGCACAACCTGTCTCTGCCGCTACTGTTCATTTGACCTCCAGATACTGTGTTACCTGACTCCTAGCCAGGCTCTGTTCCCCCAGCATGTTCGCTCTGGCATTTAATGCATGTTTTTCTGGTTCAGTCACTTAAGTGATTAGATTCACATGAGATTTTTACGCTGTAGACAGGGGGATCGCTGAGCAGTATTCTAGCCTTCCTGCTTTCCTTGCTTTCATCTCAGGCTTTTGTATTTCTTTTCATGTTTACAGTTGTTAGTGGCTTTTCATCAGTGCTGGCTGATAGAAGTTTTCCTGTTCCATAAGCTCTGAGTAACTTCCCCACATAATTCCTGATGCCAGGACTACCGCCATATTACTGGTGTGAAGTTTCAACATGGCTGATACCAAAACAATGAGTCCATGTGGATTACACTGACATATCAATCTGTGGGCCATAGCAGGCAGCTGCAACTGGATAGGAGCTGATGTGGGGAGGAAGCTTGAGCAAAAACTCATCCAGGCTTCTAGAATCAAATGGGGGCTCTGCTCTGGGGCACAAATGATGGAGGTTTCAAACAACGAAGAGCAAAAGGTCGTATGCTGGGGGATTTTCAATGCAACTTTTGCAAAAAAAAATTGGTATTTCTTCCTCACTGACCCAGATGTGGGCCGGCTGCAAGTCAACCGCAAAGCAGCACCACGGAGGCTGATTGCTCGGAAGGGAATTTTCACTCTCTTCTGGATATTTACAGCCTTGTGCTCTCAGAATGGTGTGTGTCTCGTTCCTTTCCCACTCGCGTCCATACACATGCCAGTGTAATACACGGCCCTCCTCTCAAAGTGCCCCCCCACCTGAAAGTCATAGTCTCTGTATGATCCCACATCGTGTACTCAATCCTGCTCCACAAATTTACTTCTCTGCACTGTGTGGTCCTCACTGGTTACAATGAGAAGCCTTTTGCTATGTCTGGGAGGAGGCAGCAGGGCATGGGTGGCAAGTGACTACATCTGTTTTGTTAGTCTAATTATACACCCCAGTGTAAAAGACTTCCTGGACGGTGACAGACCTTGGCTTACATACAGACGTGGCTGGCTGTGGGACAATAGGCAGCAGTCTTTAAACTCCTCCCCACTCCTGTAATATCCTTGATAGCCTAGGGATGTGACTCTTGAACCTCCTGTGCTCTCTTTAGGAGCCCATCCTGGTCCCTACCCTTGCTGTGCAAAGCTCCATATCATGGGATCGATCACAACATGCTAGTAGATGGCACAGCCAAAATATCAGAGGGTCTTGCCTACTCTGCCAGCCGAAGCTGTGTTTTAACTGTCTCAGGGCTCTTGTCATCTGGGCCTGCTACACAATAGCGTTTTGTAGAGTAGATGGGCCTCAGGGTTAACGAATCAACTGGATTTAACTGGACTTGGTTTTCTTTATTCAAAAGAAAACCCAATCCCAGTCTTTTCCTGATGGCTAGAATTCACAGAAAAGAGCAATAGAGGGTCTCTGATGTGGAAGCTGAGGAGGGTATGTTGTGCATGACATTCAGGGTTTTTTGTCTACCTGCTTTTTACATTCCAAGAAGAGAAGTCTTTATTTTTGTGTATTCATTGGCTGTTCCTGCTGCAGACAGATTAGCCCTGGCTCATGGCCAAATCCTTGCACAAGCTGGCATTGTGCAGCCTTTCTCTTGCTCAGCAGAAATGTTATCAACTAGGATTCCAGGAAGAGTGGAGGTTTCCAGCATCAGTAATTAGATGGAGAATTTTGCAACTCTGGCTGATAAAGGGGTTCTGTAAGTTGCGTGTGTGTGTAAGAGAATCACAGGGAAGCCCTCTGCTGCTGCTGTTGGATTATGTGCACCGAGTATTTAATTACAGTTTTTTCACTTTATATTGCCTTGGGGCTTAAAACACACTGTCTGCAGTAATGATTTCCCCTGGTTTTGGCTCAGTAGCCAGACTTGAGTGTAGCTGCACCAATGTAAACCTCCAGTGTCAACAGGATAAACCACTATAAGCTGTGATTGGCATGGGTCCTAGTGGTTTTGTCTGTCTTTACCAGTGCCTGCTGTAGCAATGAGTTAAGCTGGGGCAGATCAAGCCTTTATTTATTCTTTGTATTTTAGTTGCCCGCACAATGTGCAAACCGAAAAAGTCCCTACTCGGAAGTTTTGCAATCTTCATTAAAGATTTATTTGATTCCACTTAACCCCAGTGAAAGTGAGGGTCAAAGAGGCTGTATGGTGGCGTGGCAAAGGGCACATTATGAGAGAGTCTGTTTCCTGAGGAGATCCAGGCACTCACTTTTAATACTGATTTGCTTCCAGATTGATGGTGTAGGCCAATTAGATGGTGCTATAATGTCTAACCGATTATTTTGAATCATACTCCTATGGCCCCTATTATGCTATCAGAGCATCTCACCACCTTTAACAGATTTTCTCTCAAAGCCCCCGTGAGGCAGAGAAATACTATGATCCTCCTCTTAGGAATAGAGAACTGAGGCACAGAAATGAGATGACTTGCCCAAGGTGTCACAGGAAGACAGTGGCAGAGCAGGGAATTGAAGCTAGTGCCCTAACCACTGGAGCATCACAATAACACGACTTATTGCCCAAACACTGACTTCCAAAACATGGCAACTTACAGCATTGAACATTAATTCCTATCGTCGTGGTTGGAATGAAGGCCCCCTTCTAGAGTAGGCTACTTGTCAGAGGGCTGTTAGAGCTGACCTCTTTCAGGAGATCCAGGCCACCTTGCTGGATGTCTAAAGCTCAGTTTTATAAAGGGGTCTGTTGCTTCTCTTGTGGTTTTACTAACCTCATCTTGCCACTTGGTCTGATTAGTCAAGTTCCCCTGAAATAGCCATTAATCTTCCTTGTTGGGCAGTTTTGTTACTGTACATCAGATCTCCTCTTCCTTTGATTTATTGTCTTGCCTCTTTGTGCTTTTACCTCCCTTTTAGTTTTGAAAATTGTTGGCAAGTGAGAAAAGGAAAGAGTAAATTCTGTGAAAGAGATTTCAGGAGTAGCTGGAGATTATCTAGGTGCTGGCTACTATTCTGCTCGTGAAGGATTTCTGACTCTTACCTGAACAAGGCCGGAAAGGGTGTAAATAGAAGGACAGTCTTGTGGGACAGATGCAAGACTGGAGATCAGGGTTCTATCCCTGCCTCTGTCACAGACTTCCTGTGTGACTTGGGTAAGTCACTTCACTGTGCTTCATTCCCCCTCTACCTCCTGCCCTGTTGTGAGGATAAACACATCAAAGATTGCAAGCTGGTCAAATACCATGGTGATGAGCACTATAAACATTACTCTAACCAGATGAAATTGAAGACTGATCAGAGAATTAGCTGATTTATAATCTTTCATTCAAGAAGTCTGATGATTCCTAGGCATAAACTACTCTCATGACCTACCAGGCATCGTAGCAGAAGTAGGCAATGGGGGCCACTTCTTGCACCGATACTGTTCTGATTTGAAATGTGTTGAATGCTTTAAAGCATTCAAAAAAGAAGAGATTCCCACTGGGCACTGACCGCTTCCTAGAGATTTAGATGTCTGCTGAGTTTCTTGGGGTCTTGTCCTTTGCTTCTGGGGATGTAGATAAGGGTGGAGTGCCCTTCCAGTGGTCATGGTGATCAGTAGATGTTGGAATATCTGAGCTCAATCCAACTTGGATCAAGGCTACCTTACTAGCAATTTAGACCTACTGGCCCTCAAAACATTTGCGCTGCTTAGATGATAATGCAGAGATAGTTGGAGGCTTTCCCAGACCTTTCGAGGTTTGCTCATTGTGAAATTAACCCAGCATTTCAGAATCCAACCTAGCCAACAGGCCAACCAGCTGCTGGTTCTTTTCCTTACACATCATTACAAGGGATGGGTGTGGGAACGGTGTTTGTTCATTTTGGTTTGGTTTGCCATAACTTGCTTTCCAGCTGCATTACAAGTAAACAGGCCCCTTCTTCAGGGAGTCTCATGTGTTCTTAGAAGAGCTGTGCAGTTAACTAAGTTCTCTCTGCCAGGCCCAGCCATCAGCCCGTGGTCAGGTACTGTCTAAAGGATACTGTATAAAAGAGTCTGAACAACAGTTAATTAACGCTCCTACAATGTCCCTGTGACATAACCAGGTACAATTAGCCCCATTTTACAGAGAAGTCAGCTGAGACAGAAGGGACCTCAGAGGAAGTCGGGAATGGGTCTGATTTGTCCTGGCTTGGCTGGAACAGAGCTCCTACTGCAGCTATAGATCACTTAGTGTTGTTATGGCCTAAGGCTCCTGAGCTCTGGTTCAAGCCTCAGTTGCAGAAACGTGAAGGGGGAGTATGGCAAACACAACAGCCTCCTCGCTGCTCTTATTTTCTCCATGCACCTGGCTCTCCACCCTGACACATCATGCTTATGCCTCATTCGAGGAGCTGTACTGACTAGCCATGAAAATGTGAAGTTGATTAAAGGCCAGGTGCTGCTAGTGCCAATATTCTAACTAGCCAGGAGCCCCGGTGCTGCAACACAATGATGCGCATGTAGCGCCCTGTCCACGCATGCTCTGGCCTCTGAGTAAAGCACAGTAGCAATGGGCAGGTGCAACTTGGCCTGAAATGATTTGCAGCAGCTGCATGTTCCAAGTCTAAAGTCCCTTTCGTCTTTAGAAAGCTGGACTTCAGTCGCTGCCATGCGGGTTCCAAACTTCCACAGCACCCTCCTTTTTGAAGTCGAACACTTGGAGCCAGGTCCTCCCCTGGCGTTCTGGCTTCCATGGAGCAGAGACTCTTCCCCGAAAGCAGCAGCTGCTCTGCAGTTGATATCCTAGCCAGCAGTTCTCTGAAAGGACAGAGGTGTTTCCATTGCAAGGCCAGGTGACTGGGAGGGGACTGGTGGTCTCAGAGTGTGTGTGTTTTTAATGTAACACAGCGAGGGCTACAATTGAGTCTCTGAGCAGCTGAAATTAAATGACTTCTTCAGTGTCTGGCTCATGTGAAAGGGAGCTTGGTTAGGCTGTTTCCCATCATGCTTTTTAATAGTTGATTCACGAAGCATGAGAGTGAGAGATCAAAATGCCGGCAGTTCCAGCGGGTAGAGAAGAATGGTTGGAGAGAGCTGGGTATAAACCAAGTACGTTCCTTCCCCTTCCCTCCTAGCTGAGCACTCCTGAAACTTTGGCTAATTTAGTTAGGTCTTTGGTTTGGAGGTGGGGGCAGAGAAAATATCACCTGTAAAACTAGAGATCGTCCTGCTTACAACTGAATCCAGCAGCTACTCTAGCGTAGAAAGATGAGCTAGTGGTTAGGGCACTAACCTAGGACTTGGGAGACCTGCATTTAAGTCTCTGCTTGGTCCCATGCTTCCCGTGGGACTTTAGGCAAGTCATTTAACCCCTGTGTGGCACACTGAAAAATGGGGCTAATAGCACTGCCCTGTCCCCCAGGGGTGTTTTGAGGCAACATACGTTAACAATCACAGTGTATTCCAGTGCTCCCATAGCAAGGGTCAGATAAGTGTCTCGGGCTATATATATATTCCAGTTTATGCCGGCATAATTGATGTCACTCAGAATGAGTGTGTGTGAATAAACCACCCCTCTGAACGATTTCAGTTACGCCAGCCTCAGTGCTCACAAGCACAGCGCTGTGGGTGGGAGCTTCTGCCACTTGCAGAGGTGGATTTGCTATGGCAATGGAAGAGCTCTTGCCTGTCGCCATAGAGATTCTTCATCACACATGCTGCATCGGTGCAGCTGCAGCGCTGTACACGTAGACATGGCCTAAGGCAGGTAGAACTCAGTCCAGTCCTGTTTAGGACGTAGCGGTGTCACTCAGAGCTGAGTTTTGTTTATTTGCATCTTACTAGAGAGTGGGTGTGGTGGAGGGAGGAGTTTGGGAAGAGGCAATAGATGTATGGGGAGGTAGGGCCTTTTCTAGGTATCTCTTAGGAGGCATTGCTTTATTTTTCTTAAGCTTCTAATTAGTGAATGGACCACATTTGCCATGGTTCTACTCCAGTGCAGTCACTGGAAGTCTAAATTTGATCCGAAACACACAAGGCACCCAGAAACCTCCAAGTGTGGATGTTGGTGGGAATGACAATCCTCGTCGGATTGTGATCCGTGCCTCTCACGCCGTTTCCATTCTGGAACTGAATAATATACAGGCAAGCAGGCCATTGGTGCCGTTATCCCATGTCACTAGCGGGCAGAGCGAGAAGATCTCCGTATGCCCTGTTCAGGGTGCCCATTGAAGTAGGGGATTCTAGAAGTTTTATCCTCCCTTCCGATTTAAAACAGACAAGTTTTAATGACAGAAAAGCAATGGAATGTCAGTTTATAAAACTGCTGATTACAGCTGTTTGCTGCGTTTCTCTATGCCCTGAAAGCCAAGGATTTCCAGGAGTCACGACTTGCTGCTCACCACTGCTGTACAGGATCCTTCCCACTACGGATGAGCAAGAAATGCTTCCCAGCCAGCACTTGAACAGGGGGACTATCCTGCAAGTCACGGTAAGAACATACTAACCTTGCTTTCTTGTGGAGTCTGCCATCCTGCATTTCTACCCCTTCCTCCACTCTGGGGCTATGTTTCACATTTATCTGCAGGAGTGGCTACCAAACATCCCTCTAAGCAGGCCCAGAGAGCATCATCTAACCGGTTAATATGTGATTACCAGGAAGAGTGCTGTGAGATTCCCATACTGGTACCCTAGTGAGGACACGACCAGTTCAGACACAAGAAGCTCTGCTAGCTCAGATTAACACAGGTCCATTATTTGGATAAACTAGCCTGAGTGCCTGTCTTTTCTCTCTTTGGGAAACTGCTTGTTTTCTTGTATGAGAATAATGGCTCCCTGCGTTATCAGAATGTCTGCTGCGTTCAGTGAGATACCACGGGACCAGGCTCCACATCCTGCCCGCTCTCCGGACCACGGCAGTGCAGGGGCAGGTGGGGTGCATGTCGGTGGTGTCTCGTTATGCACTCCGCCTTGTCATGAGTTCTAGGTTTGGTTCATCGTGACTTATTTCCCATTTGGTGTGGAACAGAGTGCTCAGTTTTGCCGGGGAGGATTCCTGGAGAGAAAAAGCGGTGACAGAAGTCATCTGTCGCTCTCTGGAGACCCCTTTCAAAGGATCTTTCCATGGATGGAAGTCCTGTTTTTTATGGGGGGTGTGTGAAATAACTGGTAAATCCAGAAACTCAGTAAATGCAGCTGGCCTGATGGCATTGGGCTGAACTGGTAATGATACCAAGGGACTACAAGATCATTAGTGATGCAAAAAACATCACAGATCATTGAGATCTTCTTACCTCTTTCTCTACTGACCTTTTGCTGAGACTCCCATTTGGTATAATGTGCATACAGTGATGGCTTCAGACCTAAGCTTAAACTCATTTTGCATAGGCATGGGACATTGCATCTGCCCTGGGCTAGATTCTGCATACAAGAGCCAACGTCTGAATCAGAACAAAGAATTAGTATGATGGAGGGCCTGAAACGCATGCAGGAGATCAGAGATTAGGCTTATAAGTCATGCTCTGGAGGCTTTCAAATAAGCAGCTTGGCGAAGAGGGTTTATATCTCTTTGGCAGTACATCAGCAGTCTGGCCCAAAGTCTGCGTTCCCCTGTTCCCTTTGCGATCCCACAGCTCCCTTTCTTCATGAATTGCATTTGTTTGGCAAGATCATTCAACCCCACCCCCAATCTTCTGGGTAAAAGGAGAGGCACAGAACTAGCATAGAAACATACAAGGTGACAGGTTCCAAGGGCAGAAAGGGAGTAATGCAGGTAAAGTCTAATGTCCATCAGTTCAATATGAGTAAAGTCCTTCATGCAAACCTGAAGCTGATAGGAATTGTAGCCGTTGGCGTTTCATCTGAGTAAGGGACCTTGGGATTTTGCCCTCTGTGCCTGGTGAAATGTGTAAGGTGGATGGTTGAAATAAGGCTTTACTCTACATCAGGGGTCTCCAAACCACAGCCCCGGGGCCGGATCCAGCCCGCGGTGTCGATTTGTCTGGCCCCCCAGGTCCCAGCTGAGCAGGCATGTGTGGAGGGGTGAGTGTCCCCACACGGCCAGAGGAGCAAAAGGCAGGGGGCCGCAGCAGCAGCCGGAGGAGCAAAGGGGTGGGGACGTGATAGCGGCCTGCAAAGCCCCTTCAAAAATCTAATATGGCCCTCATCTCAAGAAGTTTGGAGACCCCTGGTCTACACTGAACGTATCTTAAGTCATTTAGGATGAGGGGTTTTGTTGAATTTCCATTCTCTTGGTTTTGGCCTGTGGAAGAATGTGTCTGCCACAGGCCAAATACAATAAAATGGGAGAGCGGAAACCTAGCAGAGGTGCAGAGCAGAGAAGAGAAGCACATAGAACTGTTGGAATGGTGTAAACGGGAACCATGGAGAGAATTTATGCCTGCATGTTCCACCCTAAATAGTCTAAGGGTGAAAGGGAAACGTCGGGTAAATAGCAGGAAAAAGCTTAGACAGTCCAATGTATGTAGGCTGTGGCTTAGGCTTCCAGGGGAACTGGTGAAAGTCTATTGCATGGCTTGCAAGTGCTGGAGGCCCTCACTGCTGTCTGGACTGGACAAAGCGCTGCCAAATGTACTGGTGGGGGAGAGTTCTGCCCTGGCAGAAGGATGGACAGGACGTTTTCTGTCTCTCTTCCATCCCTAACTCATTATGTGTGACTCTCTGCCTCCCTCCTCAGTTACTATATATAATGGCAGGCTGTCCTGTCACATTTCTCCTCCCCGCTGCGTGTTTCCCAATAGACAGAGGGGTCAGTTAGTTGACGGAAGAATTCTGTCAACCTAGCTTCCGCCTTTTGCAGAGGTGGATTAACTACAATGTCATAAAAACCTCTTCCATGGATGTAGGACTCAGCTTTGCTGCTGTAGCAGGGGTAGTGTAGACACACCCTCGATTCCTTTGCAGTTTGATGTCGGTGGTAGCTAAGGTGGGAATGGAGGGCAGGTTCTGGGAGCTGCCTGGACTGCACCATCTTGAAGAACCACAGGGTAGGTAACTATCCTTTACTTCAGCCAAGTTGCTGGCTCGCTGGGACTTTATAAAACCTGTGGAAAATCCTATACTAATTCTAAACTGTGCTCAGCCCTAGTTTGCAGTCAGTTGGATCCATTTAAAACACGTCATTCTATTTCACAACTGGCTACAGTTTGCCCCGTGGTAATATTTTTTGCATTGTGGCTATTACACAGAAGTGTGCGCCAGCATTGTACGGTGAGGTGCATTAGAGGATTTTACGCATCTTCTCCTGGCACTTTAAGTGGCCACTTCTTGGGGAGAGGAACTGGAGTAAGTGGATAATTGATGGGTTCCAGAATGCTGATTCTACGCAGGCAGCCAAACAAGCTGGTATCTACAGCCCTGATAGACTCCTCTGAGCCTGCTTTAAGGACATAGGCACAAAATCTAAGGGCTATTCAGACACTGGTCACACTTCTGGCAATAGGCATCCAAGTGTAGGGACTTAATGCCCATGACTACTTTTGAGGTTTATGGGAAAATTGGTTGACATGCAAATGGTGTTGAGTTAAAGTAACTGGTGTACACAAGCTGAAAGGCCATTCAAGGCCTATGAAAGATGAGCTTGTAAATTAGTTCTTGGATGTTAACAGAGGCCGTGTTGTCTAGTGGCTCAGACATTTAGCATCTTGCACAGTGGGGCCCTAGTCCTGATCAGGGCATCTGGGTTCTCCCATAGCATGAACCAAAGTGCTGCACTGTGCTAAGAGAATTGCACTGGTGCTATTTATGTAAGCAGGGCCTCTCCTGGGCTGCCTGGGCATTGCACCAGGACCAGTGGGCTATATATTGCAGCCAGTGCACCACAAGCTAGAGGCACAAATAATCCAGACACACACACACAGCGCTAGTTCTTGACTGTTGTGTCCAAGAGAACCGTTTATTGTGGTCACATATAGCATGGCAATGTGGAAAACACTGGGAATCTTGCATCACTGGGTTTTTTCCTGGATGGCGTTAGCAATGGTGACTGGACTGTTCCAATCATAGCTATGATATCAGGAAACCCTGGCTACAGATGGTCAGACGCATGGCGTGTCTAACAAGGAGCAACCCAAAGCTCTGATGCAGTTTGGACTGTGCCAGCTGCTTTGCCACATCTCATCCCCTAGCCCCACCATAATGGACTTTTCGGGGAGTTTCTCTTCTGCCCCTTCCCCGTCCTCCCCACCACTCTGCTGCCTTTGGGGTTTGATCTGTTTGTTTTGTACAAAAGCACAGTTTGTGAAACGATCACGTGACTCCACAAGGAATGGCTATTCCCTCCCCTTGTCTCCGCCTCCCCCATCAACACCCCTGCCACACTCCCACCGATGCGCACACCCACACCCTGCCCCTAAATATCCTGACACTGCAATTCCATGTCACGCGTCCTTCCTGGCCTGCATGCTCTGTTGGGCCTCTGGCTGCAAATCCCTTTGTTTGGATATTAATACAAATCACACAATGGGGAAAAAAAAATATCGAGCCAGACTCAAGAGGAAGACGCGCTCTGCTGGGCTCTGACTCCGGTCTCTGATGCATTCAACAAAGCCCGACAGAACCTCGACCCTTGGGGCAGCTCCCACCTCACAACTCCAGGTCTCAGGCCCCAGCGATGACAGGACAAGGAAGAAAGGAAATAACCTAGGAGGAGACATTGCTTTTTGTTTAGGCTTTTCCTCCCACACCGCTCCCCTCAATAGTCTCTGGGGAATATGCTGACTCCTACAGCTCAGTTCCCATCTTCCAAGGAGATCCTGCTCCGAGGCCAGGTTCGCTGTGAGTATCAGCTTCCTGTCTGGAATGGGGGGTGATAGGTCTGGCAATGGGGATGGGGGACGCAGGCTTTCACCGAGAACACGGCAAGTCTGGGATGTCAGTGAAGGCAAGAGAAGCGCCCAAGGAAGCCGGTGAAGCTGGCCTTCTGCGTTGTGTTTGTACTCCAAGCTCTCCTTGCCACGGCGTCAGTCCGACCGCTTAGGCCTGCCGCCGAATCACCTTTCGCAGCACTTCTGGGGGAAGTCACAGGGGGCGTCCTTGTCTTCAGCCAGGCCCCCCTCCTCCTCCTGGCGGCTGGCCTCGTGTCCGCCGGGCAGCTCGGCGTCGCAGTCGAGGGACTCGTAGATGGTGGGCAGTGTGGTCTGCTGGCTGAGACGCTTGCGCAGGCCCACCAGCAAAGGCTGTGGCATGGAGGAGATGTCCACGTTGTTGCCGAGGTCTATCCAGGCCAGGCACGGGAACTTGTTCGTGTCCTTCATGGTGTCTGTCAGCTCCTTCATGGTGGCTCTGGTCAGCCGGTTGCCGTTGAGGGAGAGGTGAGTGAGTTTGGGCAGCGACCAGAAGAAGGGCAGGAGCAGGCGCACCATGTCGTCGGTCAGCTCGGTAAAGCTGAGGTCCACCACGGTGAGGTTGTCCCCGTTATTCTGTAGGTAATAGGCCATACGGTGGACATCCCGCATGCTCAGGGGAATCCCTGATAAATCCATGGAGTCCTGGCTCAGCTTCTTCTGCAGGCTGGTCTTCAGGCTAGGGAGAGGGAGCTCATTAGAAATATGGACATAGGGAGGGGAGGGAATTTGGAAACTGAACCCAGGTAACATTTCCTTGGACAGAACTTCTCTCATTAGATGGCTTCCTCTCACACATTTCCTCTTGGCCAGCCCTAGCCCTAGGCTTGCTGGGCCACTGCACCGAGCTCCGTGGGAATGATGGGGTGGGTTTGGCTGGGGAAGGGATGTCCAATAATCAGGTTCTAAAGTGACTTTAATGATCTTCAACTCTTTGCATCTCGGATTCTTCTTTACCAAAGCACATTAGACATAACCCTGGTGAGAACCCTTAACCAATGGACAGGTCTGTACTGCTCTGCGTCTGTGCATTTGCTGGGTCCCTAATCCAGTGCCGAGGGCTCCCAAACCTCAGGGCTGCTCCTGGAGTCAGCTGCTGTGGAGCAATTTCCTCATTGCAGGGCCCCGATGGATCTAACATAGAGCACGCGAGTAGCCCCGCTGAAGTCAATGGGACTATTCACGGGCTTCCTAGGCATCTTGCTGAATAGGGGCCTCAGAATAAACAAACCATGTCTAGGGCAGCCCCTCTGCAAGCCTGTTCTCAAGGAAGTGGCCAGGGCCTGTGCCCACCTTGTTGCAAAGCTGTTCAGAGGAAGCAATGGGGAGGCAGAGAAATGCAACCCGCAGGAGGCAGGACAGCCCCAGTGTTCTTGGAGTGAGCAGTAATCCTTAGGCTGTCACTCTACCTATAGAGCCTGCTCCATATTCCACTGCTGCTACTGTTATCCCATGTGCTTCAGTCTATAACAATCCCCCAATGAGCAGATGTATGTACATGTGTATTAATGGTGACATAACACCTAATGGGCACATGGGATTCTGGGATGTTCTCTGACACATCACAGAAATGTGAGCTGGAAGAGGCCTGCCAGCGTGCCCCCTCTGTCTCCCTGCCCGTGAAGAATTAGTCCCTGCTCGCCACTTACTCGTGTTTGTCTGGTCTAGCTTTAAATGACTGTGCACTTCCCTGGGAAACTCTCCCACATTGAGAAGCCCAGCATGGAAAGCTGTGATCTGAAATGTCAAACTGCTGTGCTGACTCAGTAATAACAATAATTAGCTCACATTCATGTGGCGCCACTCAGCCTGAAAGCTCCCCAAGTGCCTTACACGCGCTACTGTAAGGCCTTACATGCTGTGCGACTCCCTTGGTTGTGAAGAGGGTCTGTCTGAGGGCTGACTGTGTGTATACTCCCATAGATTACACCCCCACCCCAGAGGCCCAATACTCCATGGCCTGATGATGACTTGTGGAATCGTTTGCACTTGTGCAAAGGGGGTGTCAAACCTACCCCGTCACAGCTCTCTGCTTGCTTACCCCTGTGGGGGCATGGAACACCCACTTCATACAGGATCAATGACTAGGAGGTACCAGGCCGTGAAGCATCAGTAGCACAAACTGCATGGCCCCTTTATGGAAATGCAGCTGCCACTGAACTAGGGGTGGGAATTTAGATGGGCAGTGCATAATCCTCCGCATCAGGGTTTGGCTCGGTCCCTGGGTTAATCCCTCTATGCTCCTGAAAAGTGCCAGGTGAGATTTCATATCGCACACCCACACACACCCGTGCACACCCACACATGCATGCACCCCTGGTTTTACAGCTCTCCTGTAAGAATCACATCTGTTCAGTCTGTCACTGAAAATGCTGTGCAATATTGGCAGAGGTAGGAACATGCTCTTCCCACGCAGAGGATTTGCTCTGGCCTGGGGCTGCTGTGTAAAATCTCAAACACAGAGGAGGATGAGGCATTTATTGATGTTCTTTAAGTCCTTCAGGGCATTTGGCTGGGCAGCAGATTTAACTCTGTGCGGATTTGCCTGAACTGATCATCAGAGGCAGGCTAGGGTCAGGCAGGCTGAGCTGTCTGGGAGGGATGCACCAGGCCCAAACAGGATGGAATTCTCTCCTGGATGTGCTGGATTAGCGGGTCGCAGGGAGAGAGTACAGTTCCCAAGCTCAATGGGTTGGATGGGGAGGGGCACCAAGTACACTGGGCTGGACAGAAGTGATCATGTGATTGATGGGGCTTGATTCTCTGGTGTAAATGAGGAGTGGCTTTATTAACGTCAGGGGTGTAAAATGGGAGGTCAGTGAGGGCAGAAGAAGGAGAGGTATAATTAAGAACTAGATATTATGTGAGGAGCTCAGGATGGGCCAGGCTTCCCCTTCCCCCTTGCACAGAGTTGTGCAGCCTATATCCATTACAACCCGGGTGGCTCCCTTGGTGCAAACTGCAGCAGTAAGTCATGATCCCACTTCGCCTGGAGCAGGTACCTTCTGTCTCACCCCCGCACCAAGCCAAGACCCAGAGGAGGCCTTAGCAAGCAGACAAATTCCCTTCCCAGGATTGATTCTCCAGCCAGGGCTGCTGGTGGCTGAATTCACTCAGCCATCCTCCCTCCGTCCCAGCTCACATCTCTTCCCCGGCTGAGTGAGTCGCAATCTCTCCTGTGTCTTTCCCGCTGGCGCTGAGTTCCCTGCTTCAGCCCTCTGGCCTCCCTCTGGATTTCAGAGGCTTCTAAGGTGTATCCACTCCCTCTCCCTCTCCTTTTCTGGGTTCGAGTCCCCTTGTTTGCTGTCAACAAGCCTGTTTCAATTAATACTGCGGAAGCCGCGGCAAGAGGCATGTGCTTGAGCTGCTGCTGACACAGCTCTGGCCAGACCCAGCTGTTTAAACAGGTACTTGGCTCCGTGCCAGGCATGGAGCTCTCCCTCCCAAGGTCCTTCCAAGACCTGGAACGCCTTGACTGTGAGGAGCACAGAGTGACCTGCTCACAGGTGTCTCTTCCCCACCTGCCTGAAGGAATCCTACCCCGGCCCCCAAGACAATGGAAAAAAGCTGGTTTATACCAGTCGGTTCTGGGCTTGGCTCCAGTTTTGCTCACACACCCTCCCTGGCTGTCATTTTAGGAGAGTAAAATCCTGACACTTCTGCACCGAGGGTGCTTCAGAGCCCAGCCATAACACTGCATCCCCCTTAGGCTTTGCATCGTAATGCCCAGACCGATCCCAGAATGCGCCTATCCTTGTGCAGCAGAAGAGAAAAATACCAGGTTATTCCCAGAGAAATGGGTCCTCTATTATCTTCTAATGGCTTAGTAACAATGGCCTGAAAATTGCAACCCCTGAAAGCTTTTTGTGAGACAGAACAGGTGCATAATCACTACGCTCACCATTCCCCCAGCACAGCGCTTTGGCAATGGTACGCTAGGCCTCCGCTGGCATTGTCTGACCGAGCGCCAGTGAAGTCAATATGCCCATTCACACCAGTGGAGGATCTGCCCCATTAATACACAGATGGAGCACGCCCTTGTGATCTCTGCAGCAGGCTGGGTGTGAAAGAATTCACCCTTCCCCAGCTGGGGAATGGATCCCTGGGGGGCAAAGACTGCTGGAACTGTGCACCCATTGGCCACCCCGCTCCCCCAGCAATCCCTCCCCTGGGCCTGGGTTACACAATCCTGGCACGGCCGCCCAAAATTTTGCCGAGAAAAGTCACTCTCCTGAGCAAGGAACACAGGCGAGAATGATCAGCTCCCCCCGGACAGGAGAAATCAAAATGCCGTCTGCCCTCAGTGGCAGAGAGTGGACCTGGCCGGGTGATGGTGACATGCCTGCCAGTCTGACAAGCACTAGCCAAGCCACTGTGCCATTATATATGTCTTCTCCATTGGGAGTGGCCTGGTTTTCCCCATGACCCCATTCAGAACACTGGCAAAGCCTATCCCACGATCCTGGACCCTTCTCCCTGTGGTCTCTCTCTCTGACTCCTTCCTCCCACTCCCTGGGAAGACCCAAATCTGCTCCCACTGAAATCAGGGGTGCTTCTATCATGGCTTCACGGGGAGCAGGACCTTCCTATTGTTCCATTAATGGCGGCTGCTGGTCAAAAGCCACCTCCCACCCCACACCCTCTGCATTGGGCACTGGTGAGACCGCTGCTGGAATACTGTGTCCAGCTGTGGTGCCCAGGAGGCTGATAAACTGGAGAGGGTTCAGAGAAGAGTCAGGAGAATGATTATCACTACAAGGCAGGTTTTCTAATCATTTAGCACAGTGGTGTCCAATACGTTCACCACTAGCCACCTGTGGAGAATTGGCTACTGAATTGTGGCTAATGCATGAGCAACCTTTTTTTCTGCAGTAAATTTTATAAAATCCAAGTACAAATCAAGAAAAGATATGCAAAGTGTCACACTGCGGTAAGTTTGGGTTAGTAGAACCTCAGTATATTTTTGTAATATCTACTTATTTTTGCTATTAATAAAAAATGAATTAGAAATGTTGTTTGTAGTATTTTTTTAATCCTTTTTTAAAATGTGGCGAATAAGAACAATTCAAAACCACAAGTGTGGCTAGCATCCAATTTCTATTGGACACCGCTGATTTAGAGTCAAGGAGCTCAATTAATTTAGCTTAACAAACAGCAGGTTTGAAATCCTGCCTAGGATTTCTTGTGGCTCCCTAACCGATGCAGGGGCTGCATTGCTGAGTGACATGCACCACGCCCTCCCTCCTCAGCTTCCTCGCCTGGACAGAGACTCTGGTCTAACCATACACCCCGCCAAATCCGTAAGCTGCTTGGGCTTCCCTTTGTCCTGCTGAGCCAGTCCCAGGTCACGGCACAGCCCCTGCCAGCTGTGATTCCAGCTGCCCGAGGCACCCGCTGCACGACTGCCCTGCCCGTCTCTCTGGCTAATTACCAGCCTGCTCCCTTTTTGCCTGTTATGTTTTTGTCCCCTGCATCCACAGCATAAAAATTTCACAATATTTCCTTGTGCTACTGCCTCCCGTCATCACCGCCCCGGCCACCCCTGGTAACAGGAGCCGCTGGCGCTGGCTGATTAGCTGAGAATTGTGGGTCTCCCCACAGAGCCCAACCAAAGCCCCCTGTGAACTATTCCTGATTGCAGGCCTGGTTCAGGGAAAGGATTGGGTCCTTTCCAGTTGCCTCGTTAGCATAATCTGCCTCCCTGGGTTCCCAGGCGCTGCCCCACGGGCAGTTCTGTAGCTGCATAGGCCAGGCACCAAAAGGAAATGAAAATGAGCAGAACTAACCCAAATGCAGCCCCGCGGGCTGGCGTCCACTCCTCTTCCGTGCTTGGGCACTGGCTTCCCCAGCTCGCTATCCAAGCCCAAGAAAAGGCAGCGTTTGGCCCTCACTATCCCCCTGGGGCCCGTTTCCAGCCCAACGCCCAGCCTGATTCCAACAAGTGATTACCTTCCAGCTGCTCTACCTAGCCCTGGGGAGAGCCATGCAATCTGGCCGCAGGATGGGGAGCCCAATGGTGGACGTCTGCCCTACCTTCCCTCCCTGCATCGCTCCTTTGGTACCGCCTGGGGTTTGGCAGTAGCCAATGACCCAGCCCTAAATCTTTCCCTCTTGGCCCTCCCTGCCTTTCTCGGCCCTCGCCGACTGAGAGAGGCGTGATCTGTGAGCTAGGATCATTCCTCCTCCTCCTCCTGGCTCTGCCACCGACTCGCTCCGTGACCTAGGGCAATTCACTTCCCCTCATTGTCCGAGTCTCCCCAGGGGGATAATGACACCTCCCGCACAAGGACACTGCATGGATCCTTGATCACATAAGAGCTTTGAAGATGGAATTCCTGGACTGATTTCCATTCCCTCGTCCGCTTGCCACCCCACTCCCCACCCCTTAGCAACTGACCCTCCGGCTACTCCCCCTCTCTTTTTGCCCTCATGGCAATTTCTGAGACTTGGCTTTGTCTGTTGATCCCTGTCAGGAGCACAATGAACATTGTCTGCCACTAGCCACAGCGCCTCTCAACCCGCCCTGTAACTGCTTTCTTCCCTGGTGCATTTTGTGTGAGATTCCACTGATCCCGGGTATCAGTGGTCACAGGAGGGATTCCCTGAGCCTTGTGTCCTAGTTACAGGGGGCAGCTGGACTTGGGGACTCTTCTGTGCTTTATGGTGGAGGGACAACACCTGCCCTCACCCTGCTCTGCAGCTGCAAATGCGACCTCTTCCCATCAGCCCCTCCCCACCTTGCTTTGGGCTGGCTGATGTCCAGGCCCATGGGAGACAGTGTCTGAAGGAATAAGCCCAGGGCTGGGCATCAGGAAGGCCTGTATTCCCATCCTGACTGCCACCGAATGGCTGGGTGGCTTTGGAAAACGGACTCCAATTCTCTGCCTCGGTTTCCCCATACTGATCATTCTTTTCCCTGCTGCAGAGGGAATGTAGTGAGGATGTTTTAGTTAATATTCTCATAGCACTGTGTAAGTGTTACAAATTATTCTGATCTGCCAGAACTGTCATCCAGGGCACTGCGTGATGCTCTTGGGAAAAAAACACAGATCCGAAGCCCCTCTGAGGCGTTTTCTTGCCTCCCGCCTCCAGAATCTCTCTCTCTCTCTCCCTCTCTTGCTTTCTAAAGCGCCTCTAATACTGCAGCATCTGGGCGCTGCGGAATGATTACAGCGAATCAGTGAGATGTATCCAGAAGGGACAGTCAATTCTCCATCTGACGCTGGTTTAGCAGAAGTGGTTCAGCATGAAGATTCCTCTAGTGGATGCTCCAGGTACAATAACCAAGAGGAAGGAGCCAGGCTGCATTTTCAAATCCCGATGCACTGCACAGTTGTGCACATGCAAAGGCAAATAACCATATCTGCACTCACAGAACCAGAAAGTGTACGTGCAAATACCCTGGTGTCCACAACTGCCCATTCTGCAAGTGCAAATTCTTACTGGCATGCACACTCCCTGCCTCGTCACTTGCTTATTTTATGAATTAACTTTTGCTTTCATTAATGTGAAGGACTGACATAGCCAGAACCATCCAGAGCTGGGAATCAAGCAGGTAGACGCTACGTAAACTTCCCTTGCAACAGCTCTGCCACTTTCAGTGTCTCTCTTACAGACTCTGCCCATGCACATCAGGCTGCAGTTCCTGTAAAGTGCTCCCAGTGCAGCTCACTCCTGAGCTGTAGCACCTCGGCTATTGGAGCCGCGTGGGGGGTAGCACTGGAATATCCATGCAGGGGGCTGTTCCAGCCCCACGCCTCTCCTAACCCAGACTGAATGGTGCTTCTAAATGAATGAAGCTTTGAAACCTCTGAAAACAATCATGAATAACGTGAGAAAAGTCCACATCTGTCACACTGCTTTCTCGGTGGCGCTCTTATCACCCATAAAGTCAACATCCCCTGATACAAACCTCGGAGAGAAAAATAATTTCTTGATCTATTGCTCTTCTTACCATAACTTTCAATTTAACACCAACGAAGCTGGAGTTACACAATGCCCTAGAATATATTCCTCTCACTCAGTGCCAGTGATAACACAGACTGTAAAAACAAGTTGCTGTGGAGGGATGTGTACTGGGTTATAGCACGTCCCATTCTTTGGAGGTTGGTCTGAACTGGTTTGGTCAGGCTGGGCTTTTCCCTGGTGGTGGAATCTTGTGCTGCAGAATCTAAGCTTTCCGTTCAAAACAGCAACAGCTTTCCAAAGGCTCTAACGCTCACAGTGGCGAAGAGAAACCTGCAAAACGTGACTCAGATGTAAAATGAGGCAGTGATGTCTGGAGGTCGGGGAGAAGCATGAACAAGACCAGAGGTCTGGGAGATGTATGAATGACCCTGCTACATTGCTAGGATTTTGCGCTCTGAAGCCTAATGATGGCAATTCAAATGTGAACCGTGGTAACAATTTCACTGCGGATTAAGACATGGAAGAAAGCAGAGGGACACTCATGTTACAAAGATCTCCACCAGCTGTTGTGAGCTGGAACTCAAACTGATGTCATGTGGGGGGTGGAGCCTGCAAGAATATCACCACTCTTTGCCCCCAGGTGTGATCCCTGACACTCTTCATGTACTAAAAGTATAATAATAATAGGAACACTTATTGGGCCTGGTTCTGACCTCACATATGCCAGCTTTACCCCAGTGCCATGCCACTGATGGCAGTGGAATTACTCCTGATTTACACCTGCCTGAGTGAAAGCAGTATTAAGGCTGTTACCTTGCAGTGAAGCAAACCCAGCTAAACATGAGATGGGCAGGATCACGTCATGGCTACTCTCTCAGCTGGGTGAAACGGCACAGGCCCACATGCTGCTAACCATTCCCTGAGTCAGGCAGGCAGTGGCAGGTGGGGGCCTTCACCCAGCCATTTCCATAACTGCTTCACCAAGCACATAATCCAGAGGTAATACATGGCATGATGAATGGGCTGGGCATCCCGCATGCTGTCCTAGAGATATCAGCTGCTGCTGAGAAGCCTTTGGACTGCAATGAGTTCTCCCCTTCTGTGTTTCTCTAGCTAGTATGCCGCTGGTTTGGGTAACGCAACAGGTAAAACCCTGATCCTGAGTGATGCTCTGTGCGCTGACCGCTCCCACTGACTCAGGATCAGCTTGTGCATTACAAGGACCCTCTGTTAGCTGACCTCTAGTCTAGATGACAAAGCATTGCCATTGCATTTAATTATCCTTGGTTTAACTCAAATGATCTGCACCTACTACTTTAGCACCTACTACTCCGACACTCCTTTCATGAGGAATGATAGCACTTTACTAACAAGGTGTGTTAGCATAAGTATTTCACCGGGTTTTACCACACCATGCTTTATTGCCTGGGTAACGTCTCACTGTTCCTGTGAGGCGGAAGTCTGATCCATACAAAGGAGGATTAAATACTCTCAGCCTTGCTGTACTGAAATGTGTCTAAACAGATATTTCCCTGTTACCTATGGATGTCCTGGGTAGTTCAGGGTGTTATTCACTGGGTGACTTGGAGATCCATTGATCCAGTGTTTGAGGACAGGACTGGACCAGGTTCCATTCTGACCCATTGGTTTTTTCCAGAAGATGAAAGGCTGGTGCATGGACCCCCTGGAATGTGGCAACCTCCATTTCATTTCCCTTCATAACTACATAATTAATACCTGGTAGATGCTCCCAGTTCTCTCCAGGGCAGGGGTGGTTAATTATCTTCTGGGCCCATCAGATCTGCTGCCAGCAAGCGGAAATCAGAAGAGAACAGGGGTGTTCTGCATCTGCTCCATGACAACCAGCAACCAAACAGGGCAGGAGATGGGGAAGGCAAGAGGAGAGCTCATCTCTGAATGTGGCTTCCCTGCCCTGATCTTTCCCAGCTGCTCTGGGATCTGCCCTCAAACCTGATTCAATAGAAGCTGATGGGTCCCCCATTTCGTTCAGTGCAGCCATAGGGTCGGAAGGGCTTATGGCAGGAATACACTGCAGAGGGGCAGATTCTGCACAGCCTTGCATGCTGCACTGAGGGAGCAAAATGCCTCCAGCAGCATGAGGGAGAGAGGGAATGGAGCATTAGGTAGAGTTTTATATACACTCAGCACAGCTGGCAAAGACCAGGCAGTGGGGAACCAGGCCCAAGGTCTGAAAGGGAAGTGGGTATTTCCAAGTCTCCTGCTCCTGGTAGCGTCTGTTTTGCTGCAGGAAGCCTCAGACCCCAGCTCTAGGGGAGCCTGCTGGCACAGTCGGTAAACTGGTTTCTCTCCAGCTTCAATGCCAGTTTAAACCTCTGAAGTAAAAGTTCCCTGTTTGAGAGTCAGTCAGTTAGTTCATGCCTCCAGGAACAGGATGGCTTGGCCCAGGGGCTGGCGAGCCTGGAGCTGTCTGCCCTGATTACAGGGTGAGTCCCACCTGAGAGGAATCAGGTGAGCGCAGTAAACAAGGAGCAGGAAGTCATAGTGAAGTGGGGGAGTTTAGGAAGTGGTGGCAGAGTTTGGCAGGTGTGAGGGAAGCTCGTTAGGCAGGGAGGCCTGTGAGAAGGAAGAAAAACTTTGGGCAGCGTGGATTTGTGAAAGGACTTTGGCCTGGGGTTCTTTTTACAGTTTATTTGCTATTAATAAGCTTGGTCTCCAAAGAGGGGTATCTCTTGACCAAGGAAAAAACTGGAGGTTTATTTGAAAAAAATGGGTTTATTTGGAAACTGAAGCAGGCTGTCTCTCATGTGGCCTGAAGCCATGGGGGGAGGCATAAGAGGCAACCACCTGGTTACAGCTGGTGTAGCCAGCAGGATCCTCCAGGGCCCCTCCCACCAAGGAGAGAAACTGAGTATGTGGAACAAGTTATGTGGACAAAGTCATTTGTTGGCAGACCAGCATCAATGAATGCAGGCAGCTCCTCAGCAGGAGGCCCAGCGAGGCACGCAGCAGAAGGTACAGGAGATGGGGTTTGGGGCCCAGATGCCTGGGAGGGCAGGGACCTGGAGTAAGGGTCCACTCACCTGTTTTAGAGGTGGAAAAACAGGGCACCTGAAGAGGGCCTGCCCCTCAAATATTGAGATGTGGGGGGAGGGTGAAGCCCTGCAGCCTGAGAGGGCAAGTCAAAGAGGAGCAGTCTGTGTGTTTGCAGAAGTGTGGTGGCCCTGGCTGCTGGAGGTGAGGGAAACCAGTGGGGTGGTGCTGGCCACAGCAAGCCTGACTGTGACTGCACAGAGGAAGGAAACAAAGCCCCACCTGGCTGTTGGGGAAATGTGACCCCAATGTGTGGTGGCCACAGCATGCAGAGTTGTGTTCGTGTTCAGGAGAGGAGGCCAAGGCGGACATTGCAGCCAGGGCAGCACCTCTTACAATGAACTGCAAGTCCAATAGCAAGAATTTTTAAGGGGCCTGTAAACTCAGGGGTCATAGGCCATGGCTGGAGACTTTTAAATATAGTACCTATGTTTAGGGAGGAGGAGGAAGGGAAGTGATCTAGGAAACTACAGTTTGACTTCAATTGTATGCAAGGTCTTGGAACAAACTCTGAAAGAGCAAGTAGTCAAGGACATAGAGTAACTGGGATAAAATACAACATTGTTTTACCAAAGGTAGATTGTGCCAAACTCAGTTCTCTTCTCAAAGAAAGATCAGCTTGTTTTCTAGACAAAGGAAATGAAGTGGATCTAATTTACCTGTAAGGCATTTTATAGAGTTCCACACAGGATATTATTAGTTAAATTAGAAGATGGGGGATTAATATGAGACTTGACAGGTGGGTAAGGAACAGGTTAAAGGGGAGACTACAGTGGGTCATCCTACACATCCCTTCATCATACACAATCTAGCTGTCATCTCGTTGCTGGGTCCTGTGTGTTACTGACCACAGAAGTGCTGCAGCTGGAAGTGGAGACTGTGGAAAACATCAAAGCCCATAGCTGTGTTTGGGCTTGGATCCTCCGGGTGACCATGCCTCTTGGGAGATTTTAGAGCCCTTTTTACAACGGCTGTTCTTCTGATCTCATAGCAGGGTTGTATGTAACTGCAGACTTGCACATAATCCACTGCCCCTGCTCTGTTCTTCCTGTGCTGCGATGCTGTATCAGAGCGGATGGTGCATTTCCCAGTTATGATCCTTGTAGAATTAAGTGCCAATGTTGGAGTCTAATGAGGAAACAGCTCCATTGTGTCTGAAAACTGGGGTCCAGGGGAAGTTTCACACTGATACGTAGAACCAGGCCAGACACACCAGGTTTCAGATTCCTCTCCAAAGTTCTCTTTTTTTGCATTGGCGTCAGGCCAGTCTGCGCCTCCAACTCTACCTGACCCATAACAGCCCCTCTTGGCACCTTCACTGATCTTTGGGTCGCTTCAGGGCAATGGCAGTGGCCTGCTACTCAGAGGTGTTTTGGGAAGACAGCTAGCCTCCTCCCTCCCCCTCTACCTCTTCAGGTGGCTCCCAATTCCAAGGCCATGCATACATCTTCTTTAGCCCTTCAGTGCAGACACTCATAACAGGGGTTTTTCCATTTGCCTAGGGAATCCACCTCCCTGAGAGGCAGTAGCTAGGCTGAGGGAAGAATTCTTCCATTAACCTAGCCCTGTCTACACTGGGGGTTAGCTTACCCCTCAGACAGACTGCTGTACTGATTGTAAACTTTTAGTGTACACCAGCCCCCCATTTGCTGGGAACTCAATGTTAGACTAAAAACCACAATCCCACCAAAATAGTGGGGGTTTCCATGCTTAACTCTGGTTCTTCACATGAAACTAAAACAGGTAACTGACCGCTGCCATTTAGTGCTCTGTTATGGGATATATTTTTAGTTCACCATTATTTGTGTCAATGTTTCTGAGTTTGGAAAATCAAAAATCTTTCCCAAATGGAGGTCAGCTTAGCCCTGTCTTTTGACTAATGCTGAAATCGCTTCGCACCATGTGAATGTGGCTGAAGCCACCCCAGTCTCCTTTTTATTTATTTCTGTCTTTTCCTCAGCAGCCTGAATGATTGATGTCAGGGCTTCAGGCACAGCTCTGGCAACAGGGTGAGCAGTGAAGTGGTGGGTTCTTTGGAGACAAATGTCAGGTTAGGAAAGCTCCCAGGAGCCTCGGGATGTGTTACTAGGATAGGGAGCCTTTTACCGTGAAGCTGTTGGTTTAAATACTGCCTGGGACAGCTGTAGCTAGAAGTTGTTGCTGTCTGATGGCTTTCTGGTGACCCATGTGAATGAGTTTGGTGTTAGTCCCCTTCCCCATGTATGAGTGTCCACAGCATGTCAGCGATGTATTCCCTGGCATCCAGGCTTGGATACCAGTGGGAGCAGACACCTGTAGAAATACTGAGATAGATCACAAAAGTATTCTATCAGAAATGGCATTAACTGGCTACCCTGTCTCAGCCGGGCACTAGAAGGTGGCCTTGGAAAGTCATGTGCCCTCCCTCCCCTGAAGCACTCCCAACAGGGTGCCATCGGTACTTCATGGCAGACTGTGTAAATCAGGAGTAACTTCACTGAAATGAATGGAGTTGCAGAGGGGTAAAGCTGCTGTAACCAAGATCAGAAACAGGTGCAGGAGGTGGAAGCTTGTGGCTGGCTATCCCTGAGCCGCAGGGCAGCGGAGGACGTCAATCCCCAGGGCTGCCCGTCTCGCACCTTCCACCAACATTGAATTCACGCCAAGTTACAGTGCCAGAGTCCTCACCCCTCATCCTTCGGGAAGCATTGTCTGCCAGGCAGGAACTCAAGAGTTAGTGGATGGAATTCACACTGCGAACTTCAAGGCCTTGGGAGCCATAAAGAAATAACAAACAAAGCCTGCAAGGCCGTCCTAAATTGGCCATGAACCATTTGGCTGTGATACCTTTAAGAAGTCAAAATCAAATGAAGCATTTGGTTGCCACTCAAATATTTTGCATGTGGTTTTTCTCTGGGCTCATGAGGGTGTAGGGAGGGCTGGGCTAGCACACACCATGGCAGTGAACAGAGGCCTCTCCCAGCTGGCTGAGGTGCCCAAGCAGATCCCCTCCTAACTCCCGCTTCCCTTTCCCAGCCGAGTTGCTCACCATGCTTGGGACTTCCGGCGGGGCATGCCGTGCCTGTGCCGCGTGGAGTGAGGGCTCAGGTGGTAAATCAGCTGCCTGCAGATCCTGTCCGCAGACTTCCAGGGGTCGTATTCCTGGAAACAAAGGGACAGCTCAGCTTCCTGCCGTGTGACTGGCACAGCCCAGGAGAACGGGGAACCTCGAGAGAGCCTCCCAGAGGGGAATGAGAGACACAGGGAGGTGAGGGAGAGACAGGAACAAGAGACGGAGCAGTGGACTGGGGCAATAGGAGGTGAGGTAATGCGCAGGGAAAAGGGAGTGGGGAAACAGAAGAGCGAAAGGAGGAATGAAAAAGAGGGAAGCAAAGGGAAGGGGAAAGAGCACTAGTGACAGGAACTCCAGAGCTGGGAGTTGGGCATAGGAAAGGAAACACCCCTGCCCCACCCTCAAATCTGGAGGGGAGGCTTGTAGATCGTCCCCTCAGGTCAAGTTTGAGACCACATGGGAGAAAAACCCAGTGTAAACTCTCCCTGCAGTGCCTCAGGGGTGCCTATGGTTCCCGAAGCATGTGGCCTGGGGGAGCAGGGCTGGGAGTCACCCTCTGGTCAAGGGGCCTCCTGCCCAGAAGGGGCAATCTGTTTTTAATGCTCCGATAGGTAGTTCCTGCTCTGGCTTTGGCTGTGGAGTGGGGGTGGGTATTTATATTTTAACCACTGGGTGCGCGCTGGGATTGGGATGGTTGTTGGATTTTGCCCTCTTCAGACTGGAACGGAAACGTGGCAACCTAACTATAGCTCTATACATGAAGCTTTCTCGTCCCTTCCCATCCATGGAAAATACCTGCACCCTACACCACCGCCCAGGTTTGAAGATCTGGAACTGAACAGCTCTAGAATCCAGCCAGTCCTCATTCCCAGGTGATCCTGCGTCACTGGCTTGTCCCACCCTCCCGTTCACCACTGCATGTGAAAACATGCACCATTATAGAGCTGGTGTAGTATGGAGTGGAAGCAGGGCTACCGCCCTGGTCTATGAACCATGGGAACCCCCAAGAGGAATTCTGAGTCCAGCAATGTCCCTTTGCAGCCCCCTCTAGTGCCCTGAGTATGACTGTCTGCACTGGGAATGCAAAGCAGAGGTTTGCAGGATATTTGTATTAGCTGTCCAGACCAGAGCTGGGTGAGAGAGAAGTGATGGGGAAAGCAGTAGAAGATTTCCCCCTCCACCCATCTGTCTGTCTCTGCACAGAGACATCTGTCTGACAGGGCAATTTCCTGCAATATCTTAGGAAGATCTTACTGTATTGCTCTTATGTATCACTGTGGGCCTGGATTGTAAATAAACCTGAGGGAGGCAGGGGGGTGGGCGGATGTGACAGATGAGAGACATGGGCTTTCAAAAGACCATACTACAAATCTGGACTTCTTGGACAATAAGTGGAAAGAGGATTTCTGGGGAATTCCTAGGGTGAGGTGAATGCGAATTTCCCAATTCCAATTATACAAAACTCAGCCTTTCAAAGCAGTGCCCTGGGGAGAGGGTCCCTGTCTGATTACCTATTACACAAGGCTAAGATCAACTTGGCTGATCTGTGGAGTGTGTGGTCTGGTTCTGGATCTAGAACAGATTAACCTGTAACCAGTTATGGGATTTGAAGGACTAAAACCTAACAGAGCCACAGGTTGATTTAAGGTGATTTCTGCTAAGCTTTTTAGCATGTGTGCATGTTCTTTTATTGTTGCAATGCTTTCACCTTAAGAATAAAGGTGCTTGCTTGGAAGATGCTGTATGGTAACTTATAACAGCAGGCAATACCTGGGTCATAGCCCTCAGAGAAAAGCAAAGTGCAGGCACTGGCCTATTTAGACAGTCTGGCTTGCTGGGGATGTTGCCGTGTAATCCTCGGAGCTTTGAAGCCTTAAAACCCTGACAGGGATGGACTGAGACTTGGGTCTTCACCCAAGACAGGTGACCGCTACGAGCTGGAAGTCTAGCCTGGAAGGACCACAGAGAGGGAATATAGGTGCAGTTGCCCTGAACTGTGACAGCGTCATGGGAACATTGTGGGATTTGCCCAGTGCTCAGCAGCCGGTATGGCGAGCGTGTGTGTGAACTGCTGGCTGGTGGAGATTACACATTGCATAAGGCATGGAATTGATTAAATGAATTGATCTCTAGCCAGAGAATGGCAGAGGAGTGTGTACACATAGGGTGTTGGGAGCAGCCTTCATCCCTTTGCTGCCCTCTTCATTAGAAATCATTGTAACGATCTAGGTTCAGGCCAATGTAGAACAGTCCACTTGAATATGGGCAGGAAGCATCATCCTGCCTTTATACAGAGAAATTCCAGGATGACTGCCATCGTTTTACACAGCCAAGCTAAAATGACCCGGATAGACTATTTCCCAAGCCCTAAATCAGATTATTATTGTGGTTTATAGTGGGTCCTTCAATTACTGCAAGCTCAACAACCAGTGCTCATGTCCCGTTCCCTACCGTGCCCCCTGCTGAGAGAAGCTGGGACTGGAGTATCTATGGGCTCCCTCATTCCTGCAGTGACTTCTGCTCTGGGCCACTGGAAAGAGTCATGGTGAGGTCCCCACAGTCAGTGGTCTGAGGTCATTCCCTGCAGTGATTCCCATTGATAAAAGATGGCACCAAAATAACTGAATTTGCTTGCCCACGTTCTTTGCACACGGGGCAGGATGAATGAAGATGGGCAGAGCTAAACGTGATGTGAGCGCCAGGCGGAGACAGTGTCCTCAGGTGAGGATTGCCAACTGTCTCCGTCATGTCTGAAAAACCTCCATGGTTGCCTGGCTCCCCAGCCCCTAGCTGTGTGACTGCAATACAGTGTGTGTAATTCGGAACCGTATGGGAAAAGCTGTCAATTACGCTAATGTCATGCTTTATGGCAAGTGCGTGGAGTATCCCACTTCTGGGCACCATAACTCTGCTAGGATGTAGCTGAAGTATCCCAGCTCCCTTGGGACATGGGGAATGTGTAATGCCAGCATGTGGCTTTACAGCTATTGCTTATAGTGCCATTTACAGCTGGTAGGGGTGGACGGTGCACACCTGCTTTGCCACGGCCCTCCGCACAGAATCCCTCTCAGACTGGCAGGAGCCCTGCGGTTTAGGATGCTTGTATCTCTGCACCCCGCTGCTGTGCAGGCTCGGATAGGGACCGACGCCGTCACATACCATGTTACGTGTCTTCCAAGTTCCTTAGGCCTTTGTGTTTGCCTGCTTTCATTTTATAGCCTAGTGCAGTCTGCTGCAGCCGTTGCTACAGCTTAGACCCTGCCTCCTGTTCCTGAGGTGTCCTTGTAACTAGAAACCTGATCTGATTTTAACCGAGAGATTGGAAATTGTGCCCAGCCTTCCTATTACTTGCCCAATGTCTATAAGCCAGAGTTTTGTGCTGCCGGGTCCCCAGATGGGAAACGGAAAGAAACAAGGCAGGTGGCTGAGCTGCTATTTACCCCTTTACATGCCTGGGGGTCTGATCCTGCGGGGTACTGAGCCCCATCTACTCAGCTTAACTCCCATTGACTTCAAGGGCAACAGAGGTGCTCAGCATCTTCGGGGGGGTGTATCATAGTGGAGGGGTGTGTGTATGTATATGTGTGTGTGTGTGTACACACACGCACGCACGCACGTGCGCAGAAGAATCACTATCACCACCTCCCCTGGAAGGTCCTGTGCTTCGTGAGGCGAAGGGGCAGTCAGCATGAAGTAATTTAGAACTATAAACCCAGAGGTCACTGGAATGATTGTCACGAAGCACTTTCATTGCAACTCCCCCATTTTAGATGCTTATAACTTTTGGAAAGAAATTATCCCCTGGGTGGACATTTTTCATGCTGCTTCTCAGCCCGTGGGGCATGTTTAAAGTTTTCCCAACTGTCATTTGGCTGCATGTACGCTCAGGAACACTTAACCCCCGCAGGTGCAGAGCCCCAGAGAGATTCAGGAGATTGCAGGACTGTTGCTGGCGCTCCACACATCTGCCTCTCACCACCCACCGTGCAATACATTGTTCAGTCTGATGTGCAGTCATTTGACTTTCCTCCCCCGTCCCTCCTTTCTTAAATAAGGAACTCGAGAGTATCCTGCTGACACTCATGCAGTGGCAGGATAGGCATGCAAATCGGGGCTTGATCCTCCACTCCATTATACCAGTTTTACATTGGCGTAGCTTGTGTGTGTGGTCAGACCATGTGAATGAATGCATGCCAAAGGCATGAATGATGAAGACTGGCTTGCAACCATGGGTGGATTTCCTAGGTGCCCCTGCATTTTTCGACCTGTTTGTGCGCACACATCCATGCACGCTGTAGATGAGTTTACTATTGCTGTAGGAGGGGAATTTCCTGACTTCTCTGCACTTAACACACAAACTCTAATGATGTTGTTTTGTTTTTTTTAATGACTTCTAGATAAATAATCCCATAGGTCACTCCAAGAGAGGAGGCTGGCTGGTTCTAGAGAACTACAGATCCCAAGCCAAGCCAACAGAGAATGGAGTGGCATTGATCAGTTCAATAAGCTCATTCCTGGGTCAATCTTTTCTCCCAAAGGGACCATTGTATTCACGAGCATCACCTTTTTGGGGCACTGGAGATCTCTAGCGAGGTTCATCAGCAAGTCGTGGGAAATAGGGTCCACCAAGTTGAGGAAAGTAGCATTCTTGTAGAGCACTTCACTGAGGCACGTACCTTCCAATCCCAAATCCTAGGAGAGAATACAGGCAGTTAAATGCCGTTCCTCAGGGCCCCTTACAGTTGTTACATTTAAAAAAACATGGAAGCCATAAAATAACCATGCTAGAGTCCACGAAAAACAGACTCAGTAATGCAGGAGGCTGCCTAACACTAGTGGAGCAGAAATGTATTGGATAGAGGCACTCACTTCAAGGGCCCCCACCACAACAGTATCTGGATGAATGGCTGGATAAGACTGAACGGAGACAGCGCTGGGTTGGTCTAGACTGGAGATTGTCTCTCTGTCTAGCATATGAGGGGTAGGAAAAGTTTCACTCCATTAGCCGAGGCGAGGTGAGCCACTCCATTCCCTGTGGGAGCCCACAGGCGAGCTCACCACTACCCCAGCGCTGCTCTGTCCCAGGAGAGTCCCTGTGAAAATGGTGCCGGAGCCCCAGGGTTGAAGGAGCTGACATAGCTAGTGCAGCTGCAGCCTTTCCTTGGGAACATGGTCCCTAGGGCTCCCCTGCGGACTCAGGTATCCTGTGACTTATGCTAACTGGATTGAATGGACACAGCCATCAGAGCCCGGGAGACTGTTTGCAAATGACAAGTCTCCTGGGTGGTGGAGGTGCCAGGATGAACCATGTGACGATCCACAGGCCTGAACTTTGGGAGGCTTTTCTGTGCTAGAAGAGAAGGTGCGAGTCCCCACAGGAACCGAGGGAAACTCTGAACTGGCAGAGGCAAATAGAGATGCCCTGGGGCACCAGGAAGCATGAGAAACTGAGGAGAAGAAAGGAAACCTGGCAAGGAAACAGGGGCACTGAGCAGAACATGGTCTGAGGAGGGTTAAGGCAGGAGTGGCAAGAAGCTGACCGGGAAAGGGGAGGAATGAGAGAAGTCCCACGGGGGAGGGACTATGCTGGGACTTGGTTCAATTGGCATGGAGAATTCAATCTGTGCATTGCTGCCAGGAGATATGAGCAAGCAAATGCCCATACACCCTTGTGACTCTGCTGTGTCCGTGCTTAACAGAGCACGGCGTGAAAGATGCATCCGCAGCACTGAAGGAAGGAACGGTGTGTGTGCAAGTCCCCCAGGGGGACAGAGCCAGGAGAGAACTGGTGCATCTTGACCCTAGACATCAGCAAGAGAAAAAGCAACACCGCACCCCTCCCTCACCAAGCAGAGAACAGGCTACAGAAGAGTCACTGGCTCCAAAGCCAGTGGAGAGAGAGGAGAGATTCTCTGGGATGATTTAGTTTGGGGTTGGTCCTGCTTTGAGCAGGGGGTTGGACTAGATACCTCGTGAGGTCCCTCCCAACCCTGATATTCTAAGAGATCTCATGCGCTAGAGATGCAGTTGAGTGCATGTTAGCTCATCTGTGCATCAGTGATCCCTGCAGGGTAGGATATCCCCATGCAAACTGAGCAATAGGGTTTATGGATCAACAACATAAGGATAAGCTGCCACACGGGACTATTGATATGGACAGCTAGGCATGGGCTAGGCACACACCATGGCATCATGCCACACCTGGCTTGACCATAACACTTGGGGGAAGCTGGCCCAGGCCCTGTCGTCCTTTTCTCACCCTCCTAAATACAGTGTGAAGTACAAAGATGAAGAAAGCTCTGGGAAGGGGGGCAAGGCTGGAAACTCTGCAGCTGTAATTAAACTCTTGGGTTCAGCAGTGCCCCTTGGAATGTCCCAGTTCAAGAGGAATCTGCATTCCTGTTCTACAACCCATAGGCAGGGGGCTGTAACTAGTCACTCTGAGAACTGCTGATCTAGATTATCAAACCATAAATCGGGACCCCAAAGGGGGTGGTGACCTCATTTTAATGGGGTCACCAGGGCTGGCTTAGACCTGGTGGGACTCGGGGCTGAAGTCTTAGCCCCACTGCCCAGAGCCAAAGCTCAAGCCTGAGGGATTCAGCCCCGGGTAGCGGGGCTCAGGGCACAGGCCCCCTGGCTGGGGCCGAAGCCCTTGGGCTTCGGCTTTGACCCCGACTCCGCGCAGGGCAGTGGGGCTCGGGCTCTGGATTCCCAACCTGGGGCAATGGAAATCGGGTGACTCAGACACCAGTCCCTCCTCCTGGGGTCGTGTAGTCACTTTTGTTGTCAAAGGGGGTTGCAGTGCAGTGAAGTTTAAGAACCCCTGGTCTAGACGGGTTAGTTGATCCTCTTCCCGATGCCCCGAATATGTTGTTTTATAGAGTTTGGTTTGTGACTAACCAACAATATAGATCTATGGTTTTGACCCATTTAGATTTTTGTGTTCTATTAACTTAATTATAGTGGGCCCGATCCTTGGCTGGTGTCAATCAGTGTAGCTCACCTGGGCCTGATCCTTGGCTGGTAGAGCTTGGTGCTGCTCCGGACTTCAGTGGAGCCAGGCACATTGACACCCACCGAGGATCTGGTCCTGGTTTTGAAAATGGCAGCTTGTGGCGGCTAATGGAGCCGTCCCAGTGCTGGCCCCCAAAGCCCTGCTTGGATGTTGTCCTGGTAATGGAACGGAGCCAGTCAGAGCACTGCCCACCCCCCTTTGCATGTACTGGCCCTGAAAGTATAAAAGTACAAAACCGCCAGGTAAAAATCCGGGCTGGAGCATGGCGGTCAGAGGTCTGCACGGGAGGCAGGAAGTGGTGGGCACGCAGCAGCAGGAGAAATAATTCCCCATGGGGCTCTGGGGAGGAGGGGGGAAGGCATCTTCTCCCTCTGCTCTGGCTAATCTCTGCTGCTCCATGCCTGTGGTCACAGCCACCCCCTTGCCCTGTCCCTTTGAGATGACCAGCTCCAGCTGGGATCCTTGAGCCTCCCCATCTCCTTGCAGCCCAGCACAGGGACCGTTTTTGTAGTTCCAATGTAGGGTCTGAAATGAAGTTGAACCCCTTAATAGTGGACAAGTGAACCTCACTCCCTCCAAACAGCTGCCAGACCCCGCCCCCCACAGCCTGTGCCCATCGCTCTGTGGCTTTGCTTGTTGTTATTAATGTTAGCCCCTCTGTATAACAGGGGACCTCCCGTGACAGACTGAAGGTGAGGGTTGTAATGTACAAGGTGAGGAAGGTGGAAGCTTCCATGTTCCATGCGCGTTCAGGGCAGGGAGGAACGGTTAAAAGGGCAAAGCACAAGCTGAACAGTTAACGACCAGCTCGGGAGACTCTCTTCAGTTATTTGCTGGCCAGGCAATGCTATTGACCAAGTTAGAACGGCAATAATGCTATTTCTGTCCCATGGCCCTGTTGACAGTTAGCCACAGAATGGCACAAAAACAATGTCACTAAATGAAATGACAAAGCACATAGGGCAGTAGGTAGTTGTTAGGAAAGTGTTGGCTAGATTCTCTCCAGCTGACTCAGCTATGACAACTACTATGTCCAATTTCTAGGTGCCCACACAGCAGGGGTGGGGTGTAACCTACCATAAAGGATATAGGCTTGTTATCGCCCTAGCACACAAACAACTGGAAATCCTGAGATGGGAACAGGGGAGTTAAAGGGAAATGTTAGTTAGTAACAGGCTCTTCTCAGCTGAATTGCAGAAGTGGGAAGGATGGGGGCACATGGCTTAGCATAGGGTTGCTAACACTGTGTTTCAAAAATAAGGGACTGTATCCTTAGGACCCCTGCCCAACCTCTCCTCCTAGTATTATTATTTATGTATTAATACTAAGCAGTGCTCACCTATGTTTGCCAGGGTATTTCCAGCAACTCCTGGTCTCGTTGTACAGAGATGAAGAAATAATGGACTGTGGGCAGCCCTGTAGCTGGACCCAAAAGAAACTGTCAGGCCATGTACAAAGGAAGGTTTCAAAATGATCTTCCATTCCAGATGGCCCAGTGACTCAGTATTAAAATCCCAGCTACCATCTAATGGCGCCCCTGGAGACTTTGACACCTGAGAGGGGTTTAAACCTTTGTCTGTCTGAGTAAAAGATTCTGAGCCCCATAGGAAATGACACTCTGGAATTCCAGCCTCTGGCAAAGCCCACAGAGTCCCTTCTTGTCACATCACTGTTTTTTAGAAGCAGTGCTTTTTAGTCCCTCCCCGTCCCCTCTCCTCACCCCCACTAGAAGCTTCTTGTAATAATGTCTCTCCTGTCCTCTCAGACCTCTGTCTGCGTGAACCACCCCTTCCCCCACAAGCTTCTGTAGAACATGTACTCAAAATTATTTAAAGTAAAGGAACGGAAATATTGTATTTATGCCAACAAGAAGACTAATGTATTGAGTCTGTATGTTAAGGGGGTAGGAGGTAGTATAAATTCTACCACAAAGAGACACACAGAAATTGAGAAGCTACAATGTTAGGTCCCAATTCTGCAAATTCTTGCTCATGAAAATGCTATTTATTCAGCTGAGTAATCCCACGAATAAGGTTACTCATGTGAGCAAATTCTGTGGAATCGGGACCTTTTCACTGATTAAGACATACTCTTTACTCATTGAATCTATTAACTCGCAGCAACAGGATAATTGTGATTTATATTGTAGTGCATAGAGGCCCTATGCACATTAGTCTAGTGCTGCACAAATGAGAGGTGGCTCCTGCCCTAAGAGTTTACACTTGAAGTAAGTTTACTGGCTGGGATGATTTTAGTTGGGGTTGGTCCTGCTTTGAGCAGGGGGTTGGACTAGATACCTCCTGAGGTCCCTCCCAACCCTGATATCCTATTATACTAATAGTCTTATTTGAAATGTGCAACATGAGGCTTAGACCATTATCTGACCAGGGATGACACCTCCTAGAGTAAGAAATTGTATGTAAGGACTTTCAGTCCTCAGAAGCTGCCCACCCATTGGGGTCAAGGAGAGTGTCCCTCTCTGGTATAGAATACAAACTTAAGTGCGGGAGGCATCCCTTGTGCGTGTGTTGATTCCGTCTGTGACAGGACACCAGAGTGCATGAAGCTGTTTCAGTACAGTAATAGTTGTGTCCTTATCAATTTGGCACAATATTGTCTTTATATTCCTTTTTATTTCCTGAATGGAGACAGACAAGAACAAGTTTGCCTGTGATCCACTGACCCGCTTACCTCTCCTTCCCGGACTAGGTTATCCTCAAACATACATTCAGTATCCAAGGCAGGGGTAGTCAATAAGAGGACAACAGGCCAAATCTGGACCACCAGACGGTTTTGAATAGACCCTGAAATCATTACTTATTATTATTATTATTATTTATTATTATTTTGGGGGTTTTATTTTCTCTGGAGTCTGGACCTTGACAAAAAAACAGGCTACCCCTGATCAAAGGCCTGCACCCCGGCTCCTCAGTAGCCCATTTTGATATAATGAACAGGCAGGATTGATTTATGGAAGGGGGCTGACTATCGCTTGTTAGTCTCTGGAACAAAATGGCCTTGATTAGTAGGTAGCTTTCCAAGGTCCCTGCCTGGAGGAGTTTGGGTCATGGATTTTTGGCTCTAAAATTCCTAATTGCACAGATTCAGCTGTCGGGTGACCAGATGTCCCAATTTTATAGGGACAGTCTTGATTTTTGGGGTCTTTTTCTTATACAGGCTCCTATTGCCCCCCCTCCATCCCAGTTTTTCACATTTGCTGTCTGGTCACCCTAGTCAGTTGTGTTCCCAGTGGTTACAACCAGACACTCCCACTCACCCTCTTTCTAAGGGATTTGGTTAAACTCGCCTCTTCCCGCACAATGAGCTGTAGTAAGATGCTAGTGACAAAGATGCATGTCTCGATGTCTGGCTTTCAGGGCTCCGGTGCCTCTAGCCATCCTTCGCGCCGCTGCTGGTGTACGGAACAAAGAGGCTGCGTCCCTCCTCTCCCCAGGTCCACACCCAATGTGGGACTGCTGAGCCAGCATCTGCATGCCCTGGTAAAGCAGCACAAAATGCCCAGCGCCTCACATCCCCCCCCTTCCACCGAGCAATCGCTGGAGGACTGATCACCCCAGAAAAGGGGCAAATCCGACCCTGCCTTGTAGCTTCACATTTGGGGTGGAACACAGCCAAGGGGAAAGCAGAAAGGACTCTGCTCCAAATCGGGGGCTTCCCTCCGTGAATAAGGGCCAAGCCAGGCTCCATTCACGGAGGCAGCTCTTGAACACACTGCAAAAGGAACCATGTGAAAATTCATTTCAAAATGAGGAAAAATCAGAATCCCTCTCCACTTCTCATCCCAAATTCCCCTCTCACGGACAGGACCAGCGTTTCTTGTCTTGCTCAGTTACGCCCAGTTCATAACAGCCCTTCCCAAGATTAACCCCTTCCCTGCTTTGTCACGTTGGGGTGGAAATGCTTTGTTGTTTTTTAGCATCCCTTTCTTTGTGTTTTTGCATGCACCTGCCTGCACTGACACGTTGCTTTTTAGCACGTTTTTTTCCCCTCCAAGCACTTCTTAAATGGCGTTAATTGCTTTCAAAATCGGTCTATTAGTTGCATGCATTTTCCACTGCTTTATTTACTCCTTGTTTTTGCTTGCACTTTCTGCATTACTCCCTTGCTAGTTTGCACTACTTTATGTTTGTGTGCTTTTTTTAATTGGTGTATAGCTTTTCAGCATTGTTGCATGCATTTTTCGCACTGCTTTCTTGCTTGCTAGCGTTGTTTTATGTTTGCACACCTTGTCTGCACTGCTTTGTTCAGCATTTTGCATGCACTTTTTAACACTTTAGTCTTTGCACTTCTCGACACTGCTTGCGGATATTTTTTTTAAATCACTGTTTCGATTTATTTTCCATGCACTTTTTTTTTCCATTGCACTATGAAGTCATTTACCTTTCTGAGCAATCTGAGAACGTGGACCGCGTGTTCTTTCTTGTGCTCCCGGATGGTCGCCTGGATCTCTCGGATCCATCCCACCCTCTTCACGTAGGGCGCCGGGTTGTTTTTCCTCAGCACCCCGGACAGCTTCTCGGAGTTCAGGATCAGGGAAGCGAATTGAAAGTCCCCTCGGTGACTCTCCACCCTCCTGTGCGGCTCCTTCCTAGCTAACCTGGGGCACAAGTCTTCTCCAGAGGCGCTCTCCTCCTCCAGGCTGTTCTGTCTGCTCAGCCTGGACCCCATGATGGATCCCCTTGCAGCGGGGGGGGGGGAGATGGCCCTGCGCGGGGCTTACCGAGGGGAACCAAACGCTTGAAACTACCAGCTTGTCAATGTCCCTGCCTCGGGTTCGCTTTGAACCAGGGGGATCTCAAGGACTCACAGCAGCAGAACCCACATCTGCGGTGCATTCATCCCAGCTAGCAGAAAACGGGGTGGGAGGGGGGAGGGGAGCAGGCACATGATCCCCCCCCCCCATCAGCCCTTCCCCTATATAAATAAATAAGTGTTTCCCGAGTAATGCTGCTCCCCCCCTCCGAAAGGGGTGGGGCGGGGCGAGGGGGCTGGTGCTGCGGGTTGCCGAAGGAGGCGCTTAGCCCTCGGGTTGTGGTTTGTGCGTCTCTGGCTTTCTGCAGCCAATAGAGGCTGGGCGTGAGCGTGTGTGTGAGTCCGAGATCCCTCTGGAAAAGCGGTGTGTGCCCCCCCCGTCCTCCCCCTCCTCACCCCCCCCTCCGCCGCCCCCGCCCCTTGCCAAGCGCCGCTGGGTCCTGGCCGATTTCCGCAAGACGCGTGTGAATTTGCCGGGAGAGACGCGGATCCCACGCGTGTGCGGGGAGCGTGTGTGTTCCTGGCCGCGCGCCCCGTGGGTGGGTAGCGCCGACACGGGCGGTGCGTGGCAATTAGACGCTGCTGCAGCCGCGGCAGCATCCATTTGGTCTGGCTTCGTGTCCCTGCAAGCGTGGTACCGGTCCCGTGATCTAGACCCTTCCGAGCCGCTGCTGCCACCGGGTTGCCCGGAAGGGACCTCCCAAGAAGGGCGGATGGGCCCTGGCTGCCTTTGGCTCTAGCATCATTGTCCCTTTCTTAACACACAGTATAAGGCCCCCACCTGAAACCCGAGCCCAGACCGTATCCGCGCCGGGGAGGGGGACGCTGTTTTGCTCACCGGGTGTTGGTTTTGTTCTTTGATCTTTCTCCGCAACTTCCGGAGGAATTCATTTGCCACTTACCAGACTGATGAGCCCAACCTCTCGGTTACAAACACACTATGGGATCCCAATCGAATAGTCCTTTTCCGCTTCTTGTATCTGTCTGGACCTGAATAAGATGATCAACGTGTCAGCAGTGGGAATGTGATAAAATACGTCCTGGGTGAGGTCAGGTGGGCCAGTCCCTACAGCTGTGGACAGTATTTTCCATCAGTTCTGCTGTTAGAACCAGTGACAGGATTTTTATAAATGCAGGCGAGGGGCGAGGATTGTCCTAGTAACGGTTTGTAATGGAGGTGAAGATTCTGCCATGTTTCCTTGCCTGCTGTGGGCAGAGATTTTTTTTTCTTCCTTAGCCATATCGTGCCACAGATGTACACTCATGCACATCCACTCCTCGTCCCAAGCATTGTCCATCAAGTGTACTAAGTTTCTTCTCAGACAAAATCCACTTTTGCCAGAGCGGGTGAGGAAAGGCTGCTCGACCCCCACTAGCAATAGCTGTGGCTAGCAAATTTCTGATCCCAACCCTAAGAGCCTCCGTCTGACCTTCCAGCATAAGAGTTTTAGAACTTCTCCTTGGCCTGACTTCAGCAGGTGTACATGAGAATGGAGAAGACTGTGGATGGACTCGGGTCTGCAGTGTCTGGGCTCGCTGCACAGATGCAATGAATGTACATAACTATATTTACAAGGCTGGGGATTCAGTTTTATGGGTGTGCAGGTGTTGTGTGAGGTCAGTCTCATGCAACTTCTTGCTCCTGTTTAAGTACATAAAAGGTTGTTACAAGGAGGAGGGAGGAAAATTAATCTGTGAGGATAGGACAAGAAGCAATGGGCTTAAAAGGCAACAAGGGTGGCTTAGGTTGGACAATAGGAGAAACTTCCTGTCAGGGTGGGTGAGCACTGGATTAAATTGTCTAGGGGTGTTGTGCAATGTGTCATTGGCAAACACAGCTCCTTATTCCCAGCCAGGGGAAGGGTTATGATTCTGGGTCAGCCATTCCCAGCTCCTAGTGCCAGCTGCACTGCAGTTGGCAGCATGGTCCAGTACGTAGGGGTTAGGGCTGGGACCCAGCCCCTGGAATTCCAGGCCTGCCTTTGTCACCGTGTAGTCTGCAGCGTGGAACATGGCACTTACCATCTCGGGGGCTTGGTTTCCCCACCAATAAAATGTGGCTGACAATACTTAGGCTTGTTAATGACTTCAGGGTGTTTTGAAAATGCTAAATGCTGGAATTTTGGTACCATTTCATCCCAATACGTCCTGTGATCCGCCAGTTCCAGGGTGAATATGGGCCCACGGGCTGTGACGAGGGGGCTTTCCTCCTTCCGCTGGATGGTTGCATAGAGGATGTGTTGCGTTATCTGTCCTCCCCCGTTCAGCTGATGCTGTGAGCCTTAGCATTCCCTGCAGAGATGCCAGTGCTAGCTTATTGCAAACAGAAATCACTCCACTGTCTGATCCCTTGGTTCAGAGTGTGACTGCAGTTCCACTTGCCCCTTGCTTGAGGAAATCCGTCTCTCACGCACATTGTGATTTGTATGCTGGGCAGGCCAGACTCGGATGACAATGCTCTTGGACGATGAAGGTTACAATTTTGACTGTTGTTGCTGGGTTGGAAACGTCATTGATCAATTCCCTGTTTAAGAAGGGAAAGGGGGTTACAGGATCTGGAGAGGCTGCTATCCCAGACTGCCTGGTGCTTTCAGAGCATCATCTTTTGTTTGCTGACAGGTGTGGCCAGCTCCCTTGGGGCGCTCCTGGGGCCTGACATACTCTTTGGCAGGCTTCTCCAAGCTACCCTGAGCTCACTGCTCCCTCCTTGTCTGAACAGAACTATGATCCCAGTAGATTGGTGCTTGCAGCTCTCTGCTGCTTGCATAGAACTCCACATCGCTAGCAGGCCAATCTCCAACCACTCCTTGTCCCCCTCCCATTTAACGTCTTCGTCTTCATGCTCTCGCCGATGGGTATATTGGGAAGTAGGGGAGAAGCCTGCCCAGTGCTAGTTTAGACGGACACTTCAGATTCGAAGTCTGCTAAAGTTGGGAGTGGGGGGGGATTGCTGTCTGGCCACAGAATGTCCGGGAGGGACCAGTTCTGGGGGAAAGGAAGTGGAATTTCCTGCCTCTCATCCCCTGACACTGCAAAGCTACACAGAGTTTGGGGCAGCACGGGGGGAGGGGGATTCTCCCCATGGCACACAGCATTTGTGGGGGCATGCTGGTTCAGAGGTGTGGAAAGAACCTTCCTGTCTCTCATTGCAGCTCAGAAGTTTAGAGGAGGGGGATCCCCCTGTGCAGTTTGGGGTTGGGGGTAGGATTGGGGCATCCCCTGTAACAGCACAGACTCAGGGGCTATCATCCTGGGGAACTCCTGGCTTGAAAGCAAGGTCTGCGCTGGCAGTAGCAACAGCTCCGTGTGGGCACAGCTTTCACCTGATGGAGTGTTTGTAGCAATACCCCATGCCATATTCAGTAGTTCTCAAGATTTCTTCCTTCCCTCACGGTGTCAGCCCACAATGTCCCTTAAATATCGTGGAGCTCCCGGGTTGAGGCCGGTATCTGTTCAGTGCCCTATAGGGAAAGCGCAGAAAGGACAGAACTCTGCTGACTGATCACCAATGAAATTCTGCTGGTCACTTGCCGATTAATCCAACTCCAGCAAAACTCCCCAAAAAATAGACAGGCCGGCCTGTGCATACCCTAGATGGAGAGTCTTGGCCATTTGTGATCTCCAGGTCACAGATAAAGCATGAGACATTACTGCGAACACAGGGGAAATGACAGACCCTGGCATGACCTCGCCTTCCCTTTCCTGCATTCAGAATGACCAAATGACAGAGATGCTGGTTTTTAACCAGCAGTGAATGGTGGGTCTCTACAAGCCATCCCCTAGAGTAACATTTATCCATCAGTGATGCCCTTTCCCCCAGCACCTGCTTGGAATGAGTCCGCTCTCCTGTTGCGTGGACAGCTAACTCTGATCACAGCCTTGTGGAGAGCACTTACGCCATGCTAGAGAATGGAGAAGTCCCAAAACAGCCTTTCAGCTACATTGTTGGCAGCAATACCAAGCAGAACAGTGGTGGCAGGAACAATTTATATTAGGGTAACCACCGCAAGGGGCATCAGCATTGGTACCCCACTGTGCAGGGGCCTGCACAAGACACGGGAGATAATAGTCCCGCTCCGCTTGGACTAGGGAGGCCTCAGCTGGAACAACACAACCAGTTCTGGCTGCCTCACGCCAGCAAAGAAGTGGACAAATTGGACAAAGTCCAGAGGAGAGCAACACAAATGATACAAGCCTTGGAAAGCCTCCCCTCTGAGGAGACACAAAAACAACAACTGGGCTGGTTAATCTTGAGAAGAACAGTTTAGACAAATGCCTGGCAGGGATGGTCTAAGTGCATTGGGTCCTGCCTCTGCACAAGGTGTGGGGGGATCACCTGCTCTAGGGCTTGGGAATGGCACAAGAACAGGACTCTGCTTCTGCAGCCTGCAGGCAGTCAGCAGTGAGGGGAGAACGTGCTCCATCCTCTCTTGCTCCTCCGCTCAGTCTCGTGTTAGATGATTTATAAATGAACTAAGGAATTCCCTGGCACAAAGCTTTGTAAAGCAGAGTGGAGGATGCAGACACACAGCGAGGGGCAGCACTACAGAAGAATGTACGTCGATTCAGAAGATCTTTCAGTTCTGCAAATGAGGAGTAACAACGCTAATCACGAAGAGTGTGACTGACTGGGCAGTCAGACAGCCATGGTGGGAGGGTGTGATGTAGCATCCACCTTCTTCTTAGCTGATCAAATCAGTGAAGAGATTCAACTCGAGGGAGGTGACGCAGGGGAGGGGCACCCTACCTGGAGATCTCCCAAGGTCTCTGGGTGTAGTGGGAACAGAGAGCGAGGCAGTTGTGTGGGCCGCACACCAGGAGGGCATTACCTGTCTCCCGAGGTGCACCTGAGAAAAGCCCCGTACCTGAGGAGCAGCCTTCCCTTGCCAAATGCATCAGTTCCTGGCAAATGTTTGGTGGTTCATGGGCTGGTCCCTCCACGGGCAGAGGGGGCTCATCCAGGCCCGCTCAGCCTCCGCCATCCTAACCCTTAGGATACAGATGTGGGGGATCCTTACCCTCTCCTTCCCGCTCGCCTACAGGGGACAGGCGGCTTGCGGGGCCTGCAGTGAGCCTTGGGGGACTACCCTCCTGGGTGCCTTGGCATGCTTTCAGGGTATGTCTACACTGCAGTTAGACACCCCTGGTCGCTGACTTGGGCTGAGGCCATCGGGCAGTTTAATTGCAGTACAGACGTTTGGGAACCTTCCCATGTTGCAGGGACCTACTTCCTGGGCACCAGCCCAAGTGCCTGCAGGTTTATGACTGCAGTGTAGACATACCCTCAAAGGCCAATCAGGGTCTGTCCCCTCTGCCTCACCAGGCAAGCCTTAGGAAGCATGATAGTCCCCATTCAGCAGTAGCTGAAATATCAGCTACCACCCCGCTTAACCAGCACTGACAGCTCTGTTGACCACACATGATGCTGGCCAAGCCTCTCTGGTTGTAACCCTTCCCATTGTACCCCCTCAATGCACCTCTGGCCCGCTACCCACTTTTCAGCTACACTCCTCTGTCCCCATTCCTCCTTGCTCCGCCCCCCTGCCCTGCTCTCCACATGCTGCTGGTACCCTGCCTGCATCCCTCCTCTGCTGCCCGCCCCGGCAGCCCTGCCAGGAAAACACATTATGGGATACACTCCCTGATTCCTCTTTGCATGTTTGGTCAAATGAGAGGAGACCGGCAAAGCAATAAAATGCAATTCAAACCGAGTGAAACAAATGGCAGGAAATGGGGTGGGGTAGGGAAGAGATTCTCCGCCTTCCAGCGCTCAGGGGTCAGTCTGAGGTCACTTGCACCTTGCTGATGTTCTCTGAACCCCAGGACTTCGCTGTGCATCTTTCAGGCAGCCTGGGCCCAATCCTCAGCTGTGACCAAAAAGCACTTGGCAGAGCTAGTGAGCGCGGGCGAGAAAGTGCCCTTTGCACTCTCTGACTCTGGGGTTACCGCTGCCCTAGCCCAGCTCCCAGTGCAGGTTGGAGCAGCCTGGAAGTTTGCATGCTCCCAGGGGAAGAGGAAATGAAATCCTGTGGGGTGTGCATTGTGGCCCCGGTCCCTTGCTTGGAGGGACCCTGCTCGGTTTCACATTTCCTGGCTGTTGTGCACTCAGTTCCTCAACCCCTCCTGTGCAGGAACCTGGGACTTTGTGTTCGATTTCCCTGGGCGTTTTCAAAATTGTCTTTAAAAACCCAGCCCTACCCTGGCTTAGGATTTCTGCAGCATTTCAGCCTTCGATGGAGGAGTTACGGTGCCGGAAGAGTCTCAAGCCACCCGAGGCACATACAGTGACTTAACTCAGAGGGTTAAGGGGGCTCATGCTGCCATTAAGCTGTGTTTGGAGTTTAAAGCTGCTCCAGTGCCTCAGATGCATTAAGCCCATAAAGCAGCTTAGTAGCAAGACTGAGGCACCTTAAGCAATTGGTCACTAAGGGCTAGTTAGGCCAGGGCTGAGCACGTGCCCCTTAAGGGTTTGAGTTGGCTCAGTGCTAGAGGCTGGCTGAAGGGCTGAGCTGGCTTTGTAAGTACAGTGCAGGTCCGTTTACATGCGAATCCGCTTAACGCGTGGTAGCGCCATGCCTCCCAGTGCTACCTATTTAACATGAGAGACTCGTTAACACACGGTACAGGAACTTGTTATGTAGCAATACAGATTTGCTCACTAACTCACTGACATAGCAATCAACAGGGAGTGCGGAGCGGAAACGTGTTGTAGGCCTACTGGTGTTTCCTCTTCCTTTTGATCACCGATATTGGTTAATGATACGCTAGAGAGAGAGAGATTTGCTCAGGAAAGGCTGAAAGGAATGCTGCTAAGTGGGCCAATTCTTCAAGCCCAAGCGTGAAATTTGGATATTTAACGGGGGATAAATTATTCCAAGCCAGCAAGGGGTTTATAAGTCGTTTTAAAAAGCATCATGGCATAGCACAGGTATCGATTTCTGGAGAAAGCTGATCAGCCGATGAATCGGCCGCGAACGTGTTTCTTGCTGAGTTAAAATCCTGCAGTATTTGGGACACTGCGAATACATATGTAATCCTAGATAATTATACATTTACCGTATATATCGATATCTTAAGATATGTCAGCATGGCCCTCTTAACCCGCAGCGCGTTTACATGCAGTTATGACAGCTTGACTCCCGACATCTGCACGTAAACAGGTCTGTACTGTAGTTCATTCAACTCCTCCACCATTCCAAGCAGCCTTAGCTCCTTAACCCACTGACCAAAGGACTAGAAAACTTCTAAGGCCTGATCCTGCTTCCCACTGGGCAAAACTCCTGCGAATTCCACTGGGAGCTGGCCCTGGTCTCCAGGGTGAAATTTGCACTGGGTAGATTATCAGCACAAGGCCCATATACTACTGAGCTGTGGACCTACGGCAGGACAGGAGATGACTGTCCCCATAGGACAGAAACTGGCTGTGAATTGTAATTCTATATTATGCTATTGGTGCTTCACAAACAGAGGAGAGGGCAGGGTGGCCAATTTTGGTTGGACGTATTCCTGGAGGTCTCACACTTGACAATCTTTAATTAAAGATTAATCTTTCGTTCTTGGAGACTCCAGGACAATCCTGGAGGGTTGGCAACCCAAGATAGAGAGAGAACTCAGTGCCATCCATTCACCACAGGCACATCTAAAAGTCTGCAACCCAAGTAGGGACTTCAGAGGAGGATGAATACTGTTTCTCTGTTGTGTGGGCCCTTTCGTTGCCATATCAACCTGCTTGCAGTTCACTGCAGGCTTGGGAACATGACCAAACTGGCTTTGTTCCTTTCCAAATCAATCTGCTTTTCTCTCAATCTCAAGAGATCCTCTCTTTGAAGAAACTTCTGTCAGGGACAAAAAATAGTAAAGCGTTCCCGTGAACAAGGCTCAGCTGTGCAGACTGGAACATCAGTGGCTGCCTTTCTGCTGCAGATACCTTGGGAGACTCAGCAGGCAGTTTCGGCGGCCCATGTCGCCCCTGGGCTTCAATGAACTGCAGTTATTCAAGGTGACCTGCTAAGTAGTAAAAAAAGTGGGGTGCATGGAAGCCCTTTTGTTGCACCTTTAAGGTGCATAACAATGGCCTCAACTTTTCTTCTCCTGCTTGTTTTTCACATTAGAAAGTTAAGTTGTGCCGAGGCTCTAGGATGTTAGTGGAATGGAGACAGCGCCAGAGCTGAGAGAGAGAATTCAGTAGGGAAGGGATTTTTTGAGTCAGGTTGTTTAATACCCTCTGTCTTCTGGTAACACTTATTAACTTCAATGACTAGTTAACATTTCGGGTAAGGGTTGTCTTCACCGATCCTTCCGCTAAGCTGTGAGCATTCACAATACACGTCCTCAGAGGAGTGCAGTAGGCCCTCCAGCCGCGCCAAGGAAGAGCTGAACTGACACATCTGATTCGTGTTGCCAAGGGAAAAAATAAGCAGGACAAAGATACTTCGTGTCTTTAGCCATCAGAAAGGAACAATAAAGGGTTCCCCTGGAAGGCAATTTTATGGTGATTCCTAGCTCCCATTAGGCAGAGGGAAGAAGCAGTGGGATGGTTGTTTCTGGTTTGGAACAAGCAGAGGCTGGCAGAGGACAATAAAGGAGAGAGAGAAATGGATTGACTCCTTTGCAGAGTGCAGACCCCTTGAGGGGCTGAGACATGTGGCAATTTCCTGCTATCCTGGACAAACCTTACTGAAGTCAGTTTAAATATTGGAAGGCTTCATTTCTTAACAATGCAAATGTTTGTGTGTTCCTGTGGGATTGTATGGAATGGCTCTCGGGGGAGACCTGACTAATGTGAACCATGGGAAGTGCCATGAGCCTCAAAGGGGTATTTCAGATGATGGGCCAAGACAAGTATGAACTGTTAAAGTTAAGTAGCTTTCCCAGGAAATTGCTAGGCAGAGAGGTATGCAAATGGACTCACTCCAATTACGCAAGACCGCAGTGTATTGCAGTGTCACCCTGAGGTGAGAACCTTTGTCTGCCTATCTCCTCTTAGGTGAGGACAGATCAAAAAGGCTCACACTGGACAAGAGTGATTCCTTGATTCCCGAGGGTACTTGTTGTGAGCCATGATGGTTCTCCATTTGTAACCAAGGGAAAATGCCTTGGTGGGGTTTGAAGGACTGTTCCCCTGCCAGTGCCCGTGGTGGAGTTGGGATGATCGCCGGCAGCCTATTAGCGAGGCTCTCTTATTGTTGTGATCGGTTTTCTTTGTAATGCTTTTACTTTAAGAATAAATGTGCTGGCTTAGAACGAGCTGGGTGGTATCTGAACCGTTGGCTAATGACACTGGTTTAGCCTCTGGCGAGAAAGCCAGGAGCCAGATGCTGGCCATGTAGGCAGTCTGCCCTGCTAGGGGCATTCACCCTGCAGGCGGGGGCTCTGCAGCCTGGAAATACACCTGAAAGAATGGGAGAGAGACGCATCTCTCCCCCGAAAACAGCTGATGGCTCAGGAGCTAGAAGCCCAAGCCTGAGTGCCCTGGGTGGACCCTAGAGAGGAATGCAGGTGCAGTTACCCTGAACTGTGACAGGCTAATACACCCCCGGCCCAGACCCACCTTTCAGCACATATATAACCAGATTATGGCTCTCTAGTGGGGGTACAGTGCAGGGGGGAGAGTGCCCAGGAACCCCATGTGGCAGACAACCATTGCTTGTCTGCTGGCACTGGGGAATCTAAGGGGAGCCTGGTTAGTTCTGCCAGCAGGACGTGCTGGGTAGGAGCTGCCAGGGTCCTGGCCCACCCCGCTCCTTGGCAGCACTGATCACACCTGCTGGACAAAGGCAAGGTTAGGTTCTTGGCAGCACCGATCACACCTGCTGGACAAAGGCAAGGTTAGGTTCTTGGCTTTTGGCTGTGACCACTGGACCAGGCCTCAAATGTAATAGCTTATTTTTAAAAAAGCTCAATCTCAAGTTCCTTTATACAAAGAAAAGTTCTGAAGTATACACTCGTGGGCCAAAGCCTGCACAGCTGGCTTCAGGCAGTGTTTGCAATTAGCTCTGGTTGGGAAGGAATGGTTTTCCATCAGCAAAGCCTGACTCATCAAAACTGAATGTTCTGCAGGAATGGGATAATTCTGAAAAAATTCCGAGGAAACCAGCCAGGCTAGCTTGGAAACTTGCCTGTTTGCCGCTAGCTCCCCTGCCTGGCTCCTTCGCCTCCAGCCTGGCGGGCTGACTGGGAGACCCAGCTCCCGCACTTCCAGGCTCACAGCTCCTCAGCAGGGTGCCTCAGATTCAGGGCAGTCCAACTGGTGGGTTGCCTTGGACTCAAGGGTACCAGGCTACAGGGCAGCCTGCTAAGCAAGGCCAGGCTCCTCAGCTCCTTGCCAGTTTGCTTGGTGGGCTGCTGCAGGCCCAAGAGGCCCAGGAACCCCTGGATTTCTGGGGTGGTCCATTGGTTAGTTCCCCACCTGGTCAGCTCCACAGGCTGCTCTCCTCGGGGGTGGGCAGGTTGACTGGGTTCCTGGCTGTAAACTGGGCAGCCAGGCCAGCCATTCCGATAACATTCAGAGAGGGTTGTTGTTTTTTTTTATTGTTCTGCAACAAAAGTCTTGGAGTTTTCCAGTGTTGCCAACCCCAAACCTTAGAGTCATGAGTCAGGCCCTCAGAAAACATGACATTGACTTAAAACGCTGAGATTTTTAAGAATAACAACTTTTGACCTCCATTTATGGTCTGCTGGTGTCCTACCCTTCCGAGGTCACATTTTCAAGCCTTTCTCTGCAGTCGCAAGGAAATTGACTTGACTTGAAGTGAAAGTTGAGATTCTCCCAAAACCTCCTGTCCCCTGGAGCTGAGACTTGAAGAAAAGCACCAAATATTGCAAGAGTGACAGTCGAATTGCAAGAGTTGGCAGCACAGCTGCGAAGCACTGTAATAGTTTTGTAAGCATTTGTTACTCGATGCCCCAAACGCAAAGGTCAAAGGGACACAAGAATGATGATAAGAATTATATATAATTATAATAATTATCATTATTATTTTTAAATGTCACTCACTTTATTCCAACCCCTCTGGCCTGGCCCCAGGTGGATCGGTATTGCATGGCGGCTGTGGCGTGACAGCATGAGGCATACTGGGGTGTGACAGTGGGGGCTCCCAGCCAATCTCATTTCAGGAGACTGGAACTGAAATCCTAGCTTATCTGCAAAGGAGTCAATCCATTTCTCTCTCTCCTTTATTGTGGGCCTTTATGGGCCTGCTTCTCTGTTGCCCTGCACTTTTGAGTTATTTATCTTAGAACAAAGGGGGTGACTTTGATCCAAGAAGTTGAGTAATATCACCACTGGCACTACACCAGAAGCAGGGGAATGGAGCCTAGCAATGCAGAACACCTGATGTAACCTGTCTCCTTTGGGATCTTTGGTACGTACCTTTACACGCTAATTAGCTCATTTAAAAAAAAATCACATCACCTTTAAATTTCCTACAACTCATGGCACATGCCATCTAGTGTCCAGGCAAGGAATTGCAACTTATTTAAGCCTGTCTAGTTCACCTTCAGGAGGACAGAAGGAAGTTGCTCTCCTTTCTCTTCAGGGAAGCACATCAGACAAACTGCCAGTGAGGTGATGTGTTGAAAACACCTGTGAAATCCCACACAGACTCTGTGGAAAAATCAGACCTAGTTCCAGGTCGGCTTGTGTGTGTCCAGGTGTGTTTGGAGGGGGGGGTGGTAAGGGGAAGCAGGTGGGAATGTTCTGAGGATTCAGGTAGCATTCCTACAGCACACATAGCTGGAGTGGCCAGGATACTGATTTTGTAAGTAGGAAGGGGAAGATCTGTTGCTGTCCCGGATCTTGCCCTTGCTTTTCAGATGTTAAATTACCTTAGGATGGTCTGAGCATGCCAGGTGCAGGTGCCCATGATAATAAATTAAATGCCCTACCTCAGTTTGATGGGGAATTGTTCTGTCCGGTTAGCTGTCATTTCTATTGTAATCTAAGCTAGAAGCAGCTGCCTTAGACTGGAAAACACTTCTATTTTTTTAAACACGAGTACAGGTTGCCCAGCACAGTCTCTGTTACACCATTTCCTATACAGGCAGCACAGACGGAGTTATACTGTTATTTTTCAGCACTGAACTCCAGCGGTGGCTGGTTGATTTGCCACTTTTGATCCTTAACTCTCTTCTCGGTGCCCTTTATCCTTTCCAAAGAAATACCTTTCCAGATGCAATTTCATTTATCAGCTGTGGATAAGAGGGAATGAATTAAGAGCTATCAGGATCCGGATGACACACACAGTGCCTCCTGCGTCAGCTTCTTACTGCATGTCTTCACACATTGACAGAGAGAGATTTTTGTGCTGGGTGAAAAGAGCTCCTAAACCAACCCCAGCGGTGTGCATTGGTCAGCTGTTTTCCACCAGGTATTCCCATGCACGTATCATCCGCCATCATATTGCCCCGTTTTCCAGTTTTTTCAAGCTCTTTGTGAGCTCTTTGCAAACTTCCCCTGATAACCTAAATTTGTATCCTCAGCCCTTTCATTAACTCCCTCTTCCAGTCACTAATGGATCTATTGAGGAGTACAGCTCCCATAGGGCAACCCGCTCCTAAGTACTCCCCATGCTGAGTTCGGGTCATTTCTTCCTATATCCTTTAACTTCCTATCTTTGAACCAGTTTTTAGTCAGGACAGGTCTGTATATCACAGTCTGTGGTTACCAAGGGTCCTTGATAGCCCTTTCTGGGGCCCTTTATTAAAATCCTTATCAGAGAGGTTCTATAGATCAGGCCCATCAGTTCTACACATTTTATCCAGTTTTGCTAATAAATGATAGCCACCAATGTACCCTGCTGGCTTTGCCCTGTCACACTGCACTGATCAGACAAGGGTTATAATTCTCTAATGATTTTCTCATTTAGTTTTCTCAGGCCTTGGTTACGCTAGCACTTTATAGCGCTATAAAGCCCCCAGGAGCGCTATAACCTACTACCCATCCACAATGGCAAGGCATGTAGAGCGCTATAACCGCAGAGTTATAGCGCTCCTGGTAATCCATCTCCGCACGGAGAATAAGGGCTGTAGCGCTCCCGCTGTAGCGCTATGGCGAGAATGTGGACACCCACTGCACTACAAGTGATCTCTTGAGATGCCTGGAGCCATTTAAGGCAATTGACATCTCTTCCCTTTCTTTTGAACTCGGCTGGAGAAATGCGAAAGTACCTCTTTAGAGTTTCTCTCTTAACTCGGCAGATAAGCAATGCAAATGTTTAAGGAGGGAGCCTGTGTGAAAACAAAGCCCTCTGTGAACGGACACATGCTGACAGGCTCGCTGACAGGCTCTCAGAAGGATGGAAAAACCATTGGCTCTCTCCCTCCACATACACACAACACGTCCTCCCTCACCCCTTTCTTTTGAAAAGCACGTTGCACCCAGCTGAATGCTGGGATACAAGCCCTAATGCGCTGCTCTTAATGCTGCCTGAAGTGCCGCAAATGTGGCCATGCTATACCGCTGACGCGTCTCAGCGTGGACACGCAATAGCGCTATACATATTGCTGTATAAGGGGACCGCTATAACCAAAAGCGCTAAAATTCTATAACTGTAACCATGGCCTCAGTGCTTAGGCAGGGCTCACTGGTCTAGAATTCCTGGAGCTCCCTTAAGCTTTTTAAAAAGTTACAACATTGATCAACTTCTGGTCCTCTGGGGTAGTGGCTGGTTTTCCTCGTCACTCAGCAACTTCATTTGCTGGTACCTTCAGCGTTTTCATTGGCGTGCTGTTTGGTCTTGGTGACTGATGGTAGTTTAAGAGGCTGATCCCGCAAACGGAGGCCTTGCTTCAGGAAAGTGTTCAGGACTTGCTTAAGTCCTCTTGAGTTGTGGAGGTGCCATTGACTTCAGTGGGACTTCAACACATGGTTAAAGTTATGCGTGTGCTTAAGTGCTTTCCTGAGCAGGGATGGATTCAAGCCTATGTTTAAGTGCTTTTCTGACTCAGGGCCCCAGGCTGCTGCATGTGGAAGGTGGTAGGCTACTCTTGGTAGCAAGTGCTGTGCCCACTAGGGGTTCATCATAGGATTGGGCCCTCATTTCTCAGTTTGTTCCATCAGGTCTTTATTGATCTCTCTGCCTATGGTCTGCCCCACCCCTCCAGCTTGGCAAGAGTAATCTGGGGTAGGTGTTTCTTTGTGGTGAAGATTGATGCAGAGAACTAAATTAGTTCACCTGTGATCTCTGAGACCTCTTTGGCTGTTCCCTTTGCATCCCCAAGGTGCAATCACAGTGCTGGTTCTCCAGCAAGGTTCGACCTCTGACATGCCTGTAGAATTCCTCTGTTACCATCTTGAGATCTTGGGCTATTTGTTACCCGTGTCCCCTCTCAGGCCTTGCAACATCTGCTGCAGGTAGTTCTGTGCTACACAAGGTACAAGGCAGTGTGGGACTGCAGCAACAGCAGAGGTTTCTCCCACAGTATCCACCAGCACCTTGCTGTCTCTCAGATGACACTTTTCATCCATAGAGCTCAAAGGTCTTTAACAACGGAATTCAGTATCACTAGCCCGTTTTACACATAGGAAAACTGAGGCACGGGGCAGTGAAGTGACTTGCTGAAGATCACCTGGCAGGCCAATGGGAGAGCCAATAATATCACCCACCACTCCCGAGTCCCTGTCCAGTGTTCCATCCACTAGGTTACGTTTTTTTCTCCTTAATTTGCCCTAATCCTGATATGGAAGATCAGTGACTTTGCTAAGTTTGCCTGGCTGTAAATGAGGGTTGAACTGGGTGTGGAGGGACCACTTCTAGTGCTGAGAAGGCGCTTTCTGTGCATACTGTATCCTCCTCCTCCTCACCACTGCTGGGGCTGTCTCCACTAGGAAAGTGGCTGGTTGTGGTTGGATTTAGGTAATGCAGCTGCTAAACCCAAATCAGCTTGACAGCTTTCCCAGTAGATGCAGGTGTGACACCCTAGCACCTCAATATGCGCCACTGTCATGTAATTAGGATCTGTTTTGCACAAAGTGTGCCTTGTGAGGTGTCATTCTAAAAGTCTTGATCTGTTAGACAGTAATATCTCGTTGTACAGTGTGTGCTATCGTCCCATGTGAAGCTATGAAGTTTGGCTATGTATGTTTGATTAAAACATGTTGTGAGGTTGAGAACACCCACAGGCAGCCTTTCAGGTACAACAGTAAAAAGACCAAACAACGTTAATGGCTTATTGAGGAAATACACACACTCACAAGGATTCCCTCGGGGACTGTGTACAATAGAAATCACTCAGAGACAGCACTACACAATGGGAACTGTTTGGCCCAGGTCACAGCAAAAGAGCTTTCCAGCAAGTGGGAAGAAGATATAAAAGGGGGGAAATGACATCATGATGGGACCTCACTCTCCCTACAGCAACACACCTGAAAACACCTGAGGAATAAAGACTGAACAGGGGGAAGTGATGATCCCAGGCTAAATGGATTGCTAGCCTGTGTATGAAAACCTGGGAAACCCAAGGTAGTTTATGCCTTAAGAATCTGCCAGCCTGTTTATCACTCAGGGTGAGAATTTGCTAACTGATTTCCTACCTATCCAGTATGTTAAGCTCAGTTTGCTGTTTTGTTTATTTACTAGGTCATCTGGTTTGCTCTGTTTGTTATCTCTTATAATCACTTAAAATCTATTCTTTTGTAGTTAATAAACTTGCTTTTGCTTTGTTTAAAACCAGTGTGTGTGTGGAAATCATAACTTGGGGCAGGACACTGTTGTCTGTTTCCTCTGCACAGTGAGGCAGGACACTGCTGTCTATTTCCTCTGTACCATTATCTATGCAGCACAAAACGGTATAATTTGGGGTTTACGCTGCAGAGAGGAGGTGCGTGTCTTAGGAACTGGAAAGGGGCCTAACTGTGCCTTCCTGTGCAGGGGCTGGTTAAAGAACCTTTCAGCATGTAACTGGAGCTGGGTGTGTCCCTACCTGTATGAGTGCTGAAGGCTGGCAGAGTGCAGTGTAAAGGGAGCCTAGACTGGTGGGTCAGGGTAGGGGGCTCAGTGGTACCTCTGTTCCAGATGGCATCCTGGTGGGAACCTGTCGGAGCTGGGAAGCACCTCATAGCTTGACTCAGCTGGTTGAGTTCTAGCCAGGGCTCCTGCCTAGAATGAACAGAGTCGCAGCTGTCACACATAATTAACTGTTGAGAAATTACCAGGTGACTTTAACAAGCTGAGAGTAACTTTAATTTGCCCTGACATAACAGCCTTTCTATCCAAAAAACTAAAATAAAGAGCAGGATATGCTTCAGGATATGCTAAGGAGCCCCATTCTACATGTGCCATAGACACCAGGCACTTGGGGGCGTGATGCTGGCAGCCCAGATGCCCGTGTCTCAACTGAACATTAACAAATACATAAGAGGAACCAGCCTGGCCCACCTGGGTGGTGGTGGTAGTGTTAAAACAAGTCTTAGATTTTAGACTTTATGAAATGCTTGGAAGTTGCTGCCTGCATTAATCTCACTCATATCATCCGTACCCTATTATAAGGTGATAGCTGAGCATTTGCATTGTAATCCTCTGTAACTGTTGTGACGGAGTCAGACCAGAAGGATATAGGAGAGTGCTGGAAGGCAGGTATATTAGTCTCAGGATGTGCAGGTCCTTGTTCCCTGGATAGCCAAACAAAGGCTACTCCAGGCCAATCAAGACACCTGGGGCCAATTAAGAACCTTCTAGAAAGGAGTAGAAACAGCTAGCCTAATTGGGACACCTGAAGGCAATCAGGGACTGGCTGAAACCAGATAAAAACCTCCCAGTTAGTCAGGTGGGTGTGGGTGTCAGTCTCACCAACAGCATAACTTCCTTCCACAGCTCCTGAGTGTAGGACAACATATCATACTGAAGGAAGGAGGCCCTGAGGTAAGGGTGAAGTGGAGTTTGAAGAAGCAGGGACTGCTGTGGGGAAGTAGCCCAGGGAATTGTATTGTGTTTTGTGCTTAAAAGGTCAGCCATCTTAGCTGATACTATTAGGGTCCCTGGGCTGGAGTCCGGAGTAGAGGGCGGGCCCGGGCTCCCCCCTTTTTCCATCTTCCATACTGGCCTGTGATGAAGGCAACTCACTAGGTGGTGACTCTTGCCAATTATACTGAGAAAGGGAGGTCACTCTGGGGCCTAGATGAGTTTCTGAGGCCCCTAAATCTGCCAGGAAGCGCAGAACCCACAAGTACAGACTTGGAGCTTTGTCACACTGTGTAAATCACCAGAGAGGTGTGAGACATTAACTAGGTGAAAAGCTGGTCTCCAACAGAGCGTGTTATGTTTTGCTCATCCAGGAAGGCCATGGACCCCCGGAAAGACTAGTGTGGAATGTTAGAGGACAAAAGACTTTTGTTGTTTACTCTCCCCTCCCCCCATGAAGGCGAGTCATGCAAGTGAATTCTTTCTGTAGCTGAGGTTTGCAGCCTAAAGCAAAAGGGGGCGTGTGTATGGAAAAAGCCTGATAAAGGAGGAACTTTTTTGTTATGCTGCTTGGATTCTGGGGGGGCAAGGATTGCTAGGCATAAGCAAAAGATCCGCAGTGTTTAGCCTAGGTTAGCCATAAAGTACATATAGAGCTTGCTTATTATAGAAGTCTCTCTTTCTTTTTGAAACTTAAGATGGGGACTCATACATATGTATACCTGCTTTACCCTTGTACGTAACTCTCTTTTGTTTCCTTTCCTATATAATAAATCTTTAGATAGTTGTTTATAGGATTGGCCTCAAGCCTTGTCTTTGGTACGAGATCTACAGTGCAGTTGACCTGCGATAACTGACTGGTCCTTTGGGACTGTGAGTACCCTAAATATTGCTGTGACCATTGGTGTAAGGGACCATCTATCACACAGGCACACTAACCTGGGAGGAGTACAGAAGGAGACTGTCTATGACTCCACGTTAAAGCTGTTATAGACCCTGAGGAGTTTACAACTTGATAACTGGTTGGTGATATCTAAGTATAGACTCCACAGCCAGTTTGGGGTTTGTTCCCTCTTTCCAAACAGTCTGCCTGAGGTTGGTACCCACAATCTTGAGCCACCGCAGGACAGCGTGACACAAGCGTCTCTACACAGGCGTTCCCTGGGCGGTACTCCTCTGGAGCGTTTTGGGAATCTGCCTGAGTGAACACAGAGTGAGTGCCCTTTAGGTGCACTTGTATCAGAACTCCACCAAAGGGCCCGATCCTGGGATGAAAACCCAACAAATTCGGGGGTGGGAGGTCTGTGGATAGGGGTGTGTCCCAGTCTCCTCTCTGACCTCACAGGAAGCCATGTAGAGGGGAGGAATGGTGAGGTCCATGGGGCTCCAGATCTAGGAGTCCAAGGGGACAGGCCAGCAATGGGAAGGGGAGATGAGAACTGTAAATCCACACAACACCTGAGTGCTTCTCCATCCACACAAAGGGTGGGTTTGGTTTAGTTTTGTTTGCACAGGGACAAACCAGGCCAGGGGACCCCTCCACAGCTGCCCAAAGGGCTCCAGTACATTCCGATGCACACACGTGTATACTGTTTCTATCAGCCTGTGCATACCTGTGAGGGCCCCAGACTGACAACGGCGGCAGCAGCAGGCCTGGCTCAAGGCAGGTGAAAAGCAGCAGTAGTTCCTCTTTGGCGCTCAACCCAGCGCTGAGGCCTGCAGGCTGGTGAATTCAGTGGCTCTGCAGCACCGGCCTGGTGCGGGCGTACCGGGCCACTGACATCCGCTTGCTTAAAGGCAGTAGCCTGGGGCTGTAGCAACTTCTTTTGTGCTCAGCTGGAGGTGCTGGCAAAACAAACCGCAAAGCCCAGAAAAGAATGTTGTGGTGCACGGGATTGACAGTGATGGGCCTTTATTCAATCCAGCGCTGGCGAAGAGCTCCTCCATTGGTGAGCAGCACACTCCCTTCAGACCCACTGCACCCCACTCGGCGTGGGGCCCCGCACCATTCCAGCCCAGCTGTCCGTCTGTCCGTCTGCCTGTCTGTGGCGCTGTATACACATGTGAAATAATAACCAAGGCAGACCGATCAACTCCGGTTGCAAGCCCTTTGGGACAGAGACTGCCTCTACTTGCTCTGTAAAGTCCCCTGGCTCCTGGGCTGCTCCCCACAATGGTTAAATACATCCTCCTACAGGAGATGGGAGACTAGCCAGGCAGATCCCTGCAGAGTCTCTCTTCTTCTGGTTTGAGTGTTGTTCATGTGCCAAGCTGGCAGGAGCACTCAGCCCTGCTTCAGTTCGAAAGGTACTGAGCTGCCCCCTTGGGCGGGAGAGCCCGGCCCTTATTTCCATGTGTATATTAGCATTTGTCCATGCTACGCGCTCTAGTAATGTTCTACCCCAAGGAGCTGGCCTGCTGCACACGCCTGCCTGGTCCATCCAATGAGAACAGCATTTAAACATTTTGGCCCACTATCCCCACATTCTAAGGGGGGGTGGGGCCTCTCCTGCTGCTTTAGAACGGGAAAGTGCCAATGGGAAGAGGAGCAGTTTTAACCCTTTCCCATCTGTATCTATAAACTTCACAGTCACTCTCCCATTTTCAACCCAAAGCATCCATTTGTGTCAGCATAGGTGGAAGGCCCACTGAAGTCAAGGGGAATTAAGCATGTGCTGCAAGTTAAACGTGTGCTTAAATGCTTTGGCCTTGGTAATGAGTCTGCCCCTAGGCCCTGGTGCAGCCCATCTCTTGTCCTGTTTGAGGACATTGAGTTTGCTGCCAATCTTTGTTTGCTATGTTCTCATCCTGCTGCTTATTCCCTTTCTAAGGTCATCATCTTTTGATTCTTAAAAATACTTTCCATAGACACTAACTGTGATAGATTAATCTAGAATAAACCAACTGAACTAGAACTACTATCCTCAGGGCAGAGTTAGTAGCAGGAGTGAATGGCCTTTTCAGAAATATAAGATCCTATTTAATGCCAATAGCGCTCATCAGAAAGAATAAAGGGGCAGGAAGTAGAGGCTAAACGAGTCCAGCTCCCAGCATCTGTGTCCATTCAGGTCTTGACTCTGCTATTGGGACTGACCATAATGGGATTGATTGATTCTTGGACAGAAAAGAAAGTGGATTTGTGCAGCTACCAAAAGTAGACTTTGGTTACCCATGGAAATAACCCTTATTACTCTGGGTTCAGCGCCTGCTCACCTTAGTAGACTTTAACAGGAATCAGTCACCAAACAGCTCCTTAGAGTGATTCATCGGAAAGTTTGACATTAAGTAGCAGTACTTTGAACTTCTTTTCAACTCCTTTGCTGCAATGCACTGTGGCCTCGTTCTGCATGAAGCGTCGGAGCTGTCTTCATGTTTTATTCATTTCTTGTTTATAGTGGAGGAGAAACCAAGCCATAAGAACCAGCAGAAACAGCCCAGACTACTCCATGTATTGCGCAGTCAAATCACAGCCAGCAATTTCAGTTGCCAATTCCAACTTCGTCTGGGTTTAATGTATGTATTCGCTAAGTGCCAGAGAGAGGTGTTGTCTATTGACTGGAGACAGAAGCTTATGAGCTCCAATTTCCTCTCTGACACCGATTTTGCTTTGTGACCTTAAGCAAGACATTTTAATCTTTTGGGGTCTCTGTTTTCTTGTTTTTACCATGGGGAAAAGGATCCTGATCTCATGCAGTGCTGGGAGGATTCATCGACTCTGTCTGTAAAGCACTTTCAAGATGAAAAGTGCTACCGAAGTGGGAAGCTTTGCTATGATTATCAAAGGGATGGGGAAAGATGGGCATGTGGTATTTTGGGACCCACTTCCAATTGTTTAAACCGCTTTAAAAAATAACCAGCCCTAGCCTGCCTCTGCCCCAGGCAGTTACACTTTTTGTGCACTTCTTGCCCATGCTGGCCCAGGGGCTGTGCACTGTAACAGCTGCATTCCCTCATAGAGGGAGCTATCGTTCAGTGGTAGGGGAAATGATTCTTTACATATAGGGCTAAAACATCTCACCCGCTATGCAGCACGGCAGAGATTATACCAATGTACTGACTGGCTCGACTGCCAGGAGGAACAGAGTCCTAAGAGACACCATCTGCCTCTGCCCTTGTGTGTGATTAGGACTCTCACTGTTGTGTGAGAGAGGGACCAGCCACAGCCAGCAAAGCTGGGAACCCCACTCTATGCAGAGCCCTCCCCAGGCAGTTCTAGTTCTGGCGTTCAGCACAAACTCCTGGCCGGTGCATGTCCTTCCCGTAGGCAGGATACTGCAGAGCTGGGAACGAAGGAGCCTGTTAAGGGTTGTGTAACCCATTGGTTAGGCCAGGTGTGTTACAGGGCTCTGTGCCCCACCCCCCAAAGCATCTGAGTCTGGCACTGTACAGCGCAGTTCATGGCAGCTGCACCTGTACTCCCCCTGTGTGGCCCACAAACGGTTCCCAGCTCCTGGCCAGCACCTCTCTTGGGTGTGTATGTGTCTCCCTCCTGAGCCGGGTTTTAAGGCTGCACAGCTCCCTGGCTTACACAGTGATGTGCCCAGGAAGCCAGACTGCCTAAACAGGCCAGTGCTTTGCTCACTTTCTCCGAGATCTATGACCGGTGTATTGCCTGCAGTTACAAGTTACCACACAGCTCCTGCTAAGCAAGCACCTTATTCCTAAGGTGAAAGTGTTACAGAGAAAATGTTGTTGTTGTTTTTTTAAAAAGACCCTATATGCATGCTAAAAGCTCACCAGCATCTACCCAGCAATCTAGGGTTCACACGAGTCCCATATTACAAGGGACATCCCTTGTTTAAATAGAAAATTGCCTGTCCTGTACTTCATCCCTGTACAACAAGAGGGGAAGTTGCTGAGTGTTGCAGAAAAGCATCAAGAAATGCTCCTGATGAATGTGAGTGCTGATTATTATTATTATTAATAATAATAATTATTATTATTTTTAAAAACCCATCAAGAAATACCCCTGATGAATGTGAGTGCTGATCATCATTATTAATGATAATAATTAATAGCTGGGGGTGGGGTGGGGCAAGGATGCTAAGAAGACAGTCCCTTATTTTTTAAATGAAATGCTGGCAACCCTACTGCATTCTTATGCGGCCCTGGTAGGTCAAGTCCTTCCAACCCATCCCCAAGGCTAGGGCTCCCCTTGGGGCAGAAAGGTCTGTGTGTTTGCTGGAGCACAAAGGAGGCCTTGAGTCAGTTTAAATTCAAGCTATTTATTCTAAAGTCCTGTATTTGTTGGTTTCTGGATAATCTAGTTTGAACTAGTACATGCATGCCTCCTCAGGTGGTGGTACCTCTCTCTGAGGCCATCACCACCCACTGTTTTTAGTTCTTGGAGGAGCTGTGATAATACACCCCCATTTCTACCCCCAAGTAGAAATGGCTCCCCCATGGAGTTGCAATATCTGTCACATCTCCCCCCTAGAGAGATTACATATTATCCCACCCCTCAATAATACATAAACTTGATGAAGTGGGTTTTAGCCCACAAAAGCTTATGCCCAAATAAATTTGTTAGTCTCTAAGGTGCCACACATACTCCTTATTCTTTTTGTTACTACAGTAAGGCCCTTCAGGAAATTGCTATATCCCTCACGTCTCCCCCCTTAAAAAGTGAGTGTTACTATGGTGCTTGACTGGCATCTTTGGGCAACCCATTAACTTACTTCCTGGACAGCATTTAAGCTATTACCTTTCATCACTTCATATTTCAACACTGAATATAATAAATATTCTGCTGGAAAGGCAGCATGCATGTATGAGAGCTATGGCAATAGCCCGGACAAACCTTATTGAATTAAGGTTAAGTAGCATAGGAGGCCATTGTATTAAAACTGCAAATGTTTATGTATTATGGTGGCATTGCATGGAACATCTCTAGAGAGGAGACCTGCCTAATGTAAACTGTGAGATGTGTTATGCATTTCAAAGGACTATTGTAAACACTGTGAACTTTTAAAGGTAACTGGATTTTCCAGGATTCGTCTAGGCGAAGGTGTATGCAAATGTAACTCCTCTGGTTATGCAAATACCTAGCCTTTTGAAGCTATGCCCTGAGGAGAAACCCAGTGTCTATGAATTACCTATTCACAGATCAAAGACCCAAGTTGTTTAAAGGAAGAACTAAATTTTCACGGGGGTGCTTGTTCATAACCGCCTTGTCACAGAACGTGTAACAACAGAAAAGCACCTTGGGGGGCTTTGAAGGACAGTTCACTTGCCAGAGCCCTTTGTGAAGGTGAAGTGATCCCTGGTAACTTCATTTACATGCATGGAGGTGCTTTTTCATTTTTTTTAACAGTCACCTTAAGAATAAATATGCTTGCTTAAAAGGAGCTGTGTGGGCTTTTCTAAACATGAGTGTTGACGCTCTGTATAGTCTCTGAGGAAGGCAGGCAGAGCAGGCCTGTTTAGGCAGTCTGACTTGCTGTGGAATTCACAATGTAGGTAGGGAACTGTACAGCCTGGAAATACCCAGGTCAGGAGCGGGGTGGAGAGAGAGAGAGAGAGAGAGAAATGCGGGTCTCCACGCAGGAGTGGTCACCTCACTCTCCTGGGCAGAGACCTGCATCTCACTCCCTCCAACCTTGCAGCTCCCTGAGTTACACTGTGAAATCTCCAGCAAGCCAGGCTGCCTAAAAGGCCTGTGTTTGTATATTGACATCAGTTATAAATGATCACACAGATCTTTCTAAGCAAGCCCTTTTATTGTTAAGGTAAAAGCATTACAGAGAAAACGTTTTTTTTAAAAAAATAGAAGACCCTACAGGCATACTAAAAAGCTTATGAGAGCTCACCATGAACCTCAGGTAGCTGTCAGTCCTTCAGACCCCCACAGCTATGTTGTCCTTGTTACTAGTTCTTTCAAGTCTTTAGAGCAAGATCCAGAAGGAAGGCTGGGCGGGTCAGCCATTTTGTTACACAGCTTGCATCTTAGATCTTGGCCTTTTCTAACATGTAATCAGGAAAAAATAAACTTCTCATCAGCGCATAGTTTCAAAAGGCTAGTTTTTTTCATAACTGGACTTGAGGAGTTTGTTAAATTTCCTCCATCCCCAGGATTTGTAGGAAATCTCCTTTACACTTATTGTCCCAAAAGTCCATACTTGTCTGGCACATTTTCAGTATAGTCCTTTAAACTCCCAGATCTCACATCTGTCACATCTTCCTTCCCTCCCCCCATCTCTCCAGGAGAGAGTACCTACAGTCTCAGCCCACAATAATCCATAAACTTTCAAGGTTCCAACAGGAAATTGCCATATCTGTCACAAATGTGTTACAGGGTCCATGCTGTGTCCTATACACAAAAGGTCTGAGTTTGTTACAGCCCCACTCGGGGAAGCTTGGCTCTTTAGTCCATGCTTTTAGCTCTGGAGGACCTCAGTTCTTCAGGGTATGTTGGATGTCGTCATCTAAGCAGGACACCAGTTCTCAGCAACAACTCTATTGGTCCTGAAAACTTCTGAACAATATTTTGTGCCTGTGGCTGGTGTTCTTTCTGCAGTGGAAGGGGGGCTACAGTGGGTCAATGGGTTGAAGTATGATTGAACACCCTTTGTCCCACTCCACCACCAGCCTGAACACTCCTGCTCACCAGAGGGAGGAATATCTACTGTTTTCAATGAGGTTAAAGCCAGGAGACAAAGTTCTGCCCCCTCCTCCACGCATGGTTGGGCGAGATGGTCTGGTTTATAGTATGTAAAGTGCTCAAAGATGCAAGTGGATGCAAGATGCTGCAGGAAGCCATTCGCATAATTACAATACAGCACCTTAAAAAATGTGTAGTGTCCTAAATGTAAACAGTAAATTATCTCATAAACATAACACGTCCCACACCTCTAGCCCCTTTCATCCCAGGATCTCAGTGGGGTTTGCAAAAGCTTCACACCCTTCCTGGGAGCTAGGAAGGCATTTTACAATAGGGCAACTGAGGCAGCAAGAGAAAGTGCCTCACCCAGTGTCAGAGTAAATCAGGGGTAGCACCAGGAACTCAGGTCTTCTGAGTCATAGGCTTATACAATGGCCAGCAGGCCACCCTCCCACTTAAGGACATTTAGGTCAGATGTATGGATGATGTTGTTTCTGTCATATGTATAACACCAGGCCATAAACACCACCCCCGCCCCAAGAGTTTTTAATGAATGGGTACAGGGCAGCCTGGTGCCATGTAGGTAAAAACAGAGGGGTACCCGCCAATGTAGCTGGATGCCTTTTTCTACACGAAGTCTCTGGTTAATGGTAGTAATGAGAGATGTCCACAGCAATCTTCATTCCAAAGCTGGGTGCACAGAGGGTGTGGTCAGCATTCATTACCCTCACTGGTTAATAAGGGCCTTGTCAGCTGTAGAGGTTCTTGGTGTGAAGCATCAACATCCCATGGCCAGCTGGGTCAAGCTGCTCAAAGGGACCCTGGGGAGATACAGCTAGACTCAGGTCAGTTGAACTGCGTTTCATTTGGAGGGATGAAATAAAACATGGTGACTGCTCTTGTGTTAGTCACATGCTGCCGTGTGGGGACAAGGTTAACTTTTGGAAGCCCAGGTAGATTAATAGATACCAGACCAGGCAGAAGAGCAGTATGGTTTCAAAGTACCATTGGGTCTCTGAGACTGATGGGGGAAGGGCAATGGCAGTGGTTTTCTCTGACTATGGAGTAAGACTCTAATCTAGAGATGGAATTTTATGCAGTGACTATTCCATAGTCAAGGTTGCAAATGGGTTTCCATTTTTGCCCCCAACGCATTCCTCTGCCACTAAAATCCACAAATAAAAGGAATATCAGTCTCGACTGTGGAAATTAGGTCTGGGACTGAGGTTGATGTTGTCTAACAAATATGAAGAGATTTGAACAAGGATTTCCAGAATTATTACAATCCTCTGAAATTAGAGGTGTTCAGCTCCATCCAGTCTTCTAACCTCCTTGGAGCAGAAGGAAGAAGAGAAATAAAACTTTACTGGCTTCACTTAATTGTGTCCAAGACTAGTGATTAGTTATTTAGATTTTAATTTTGAAAGTGGTTAAGATTTTAAATACTAACATCAGATAGGCCTGTGGGTGCCAATGCACTGAAAACAGGGTGCAGAGTGACCTCTGGAGATCTACGCTTGCATTTAAAAAAGACAGACTCTAGCTCTATTCATATTCAATGATTGTATTTTAGTATCCTGCTATTGTAATGTCTAGAGGCCCCCGCAGAGATCAGGGCCCCATTGTGCTAGGTGCTGTACAAAGACATACTAGGAGCTGGTGGGCCAGATCCTCAGGTGGTGTAGAGCAGCACAGCTCTGTGGAAATCAATGGAGTGACACTGATGTGCATCAGCTGAGGATCTGGCCTGGAATGTCTGCGATCTGAACCGACACGGCAGCGGAAGGGTGGGAGAAAGGGGTGCAGCAAGAACCAATTTACTCTCCGTCTTAACTGCACCTGGCCCAGATTTCTTTCCTGGGAGCATCACTCATTAGGTTGGTTGTTTCTGAAGAAGAAAAAGCATGAGGAGCAACAGAACCCAGAGGGGCTGGAACAATTTCTATAGTGGGGTGCTGAGAGCCATTGGATCAAACTGTAAACCCTGGATATAATGGAAACCAGTTCAAGCCAGGAGGGTGCAGTAGCACCCCTGGTTCCAGCACTTGCGTCGGAACCCGCTAAAGTCCATGCGGTACGTGTGGCACTAGCCTTCCAAATCTAAGACAAAGCCTCCAGTAAGGGACAGAACAAAGCCCGAGAGAAGGAAATGAAACTGAATTGTTTATAATCGGGGGGTGGGGCGGTTCCTTGGGGGAACCACCCCACTGTCCATGGGCAGCAACCCACCTCGGGATGAGACGGGCTGGGCACGTCTCTATCTGGAGCAGTGCTGAGCACGGTCCAAGGCAACACATGGACTCCCCTCAGGAGTCACATACACTGACCCTCGCAGCCCAGGGAACTCTGAGCAAGCCGGGGCTTGCGCTCTGCTGTGGCTGCCCTAGGTCATCAGTCTGGCCCCAAGACTTCAGTTCCCATGGCCGAATGTCCCCATGGCCGGTGGGAGAGCTGGACTGTGCTGAGCAGTGAGCAATGGTACTCTGTGCTCCACTCAGTGACCGCTGCCCCGCAGTGGGGTGGGGTGGGGCAATGTCAGCATGTTGGCCAGAGCATTGCTTAAAAAACAGGGCGTCCAGTCCTGGGACAATACAATGCCAAGGAACCACCCCAGTTCAAGCGAGACTTTTTCCCTTTCTCTGTGCTATTTGCTACTTTCCCTGCCGTGGGGAGATACAGCCTGCAAAAAGTCCAGCTGCTCCGTTCTCAGCTTTCTCCAGTAAATCAGCCAAGGTGGGAAAAGAAGCCCAAAAAACGGGCAGGGAAGCAATTTTCCAACACCAGCCCTGGTGTTCGGAGAGCTGCAAGTTCCTTATCTCAGACTCTGGATTCACTGCTCTGGTTCTGACCACTTCAATTTATAAAGTTTAACAGCCACTAACCTCTGCCTGGAAGTTCTTATTTCTGAAATCCATTTGCAACCGGGGACGAAATGAGTGAACAAAAGAGCCATCCTTGGTGTCACTGGCAGAAGGCGAACAGCTCCCAGAACGTCCCAGCTTTCCCCAGGGTAAGCAACCACATGGGTTTATTTCCCCCTCTGGACTCTTGCTTTTGATTGGGTTGTGCCCAGGTCTTGTTCCTTGCCTTTAAACAAACCTCTTCTCTGGCTGGTTTCATAATGTTTTGTTACAGTAGCTTTGCTTTCTAAACAGCGGAGTCCTGTCTACCTGTGGATCAGGATTTGAAGAGAGTGTGGTTAGAGCTAGGGACTGGGCCTCATATGTCCTGTGGTCATTTCTCGGCTTTGCTACTGACTGGTTGGCTGAGCTAGAGTGAGCCATTCAACTGCTGTGTGACTGTTTATCCATCCATCCGCGTTGTTAATAATAGTAATTCCTGCCTAGATTGTGATGGAGTAGTGAGGCTTAATTAATTAATATGTGTAGATGAAAGGCCCTGTAGCCATGCCATGTTTTTGTGTCACAAGCTTGAGTCACACACTTTTATTTGGGTTCTGTAGAGAGTGTGGGGTATACAGGAGGCTGGAGAAAGAAATGCTATCTGGGCAACATGCCTGAGGTGAAGACCTGCCAAAATCACAGGAGATAATTTACTGGGCTGAGTGGGGTGGGGTGCGGGAAGAATTCCCTGGTGTCCTGAAGCAGAGATTGATTCTTAGTCTGCTAAAGCCCCATCGCTAGCACGGAGTCCCCTCTAGCCCAGTAAGTTTCCTGTGGCCTAAATTCCAGGTGGCTGATACCTGCCAATCGCTAATTATTTGGGGCTTGAGGCGCCACTGGGAGGTGAGGGGGGGAGGCGCTATACCAGAGAGCCAGGAGACTGGGCAGCTTGGAGCTATTGGGTAGCCCTTCCTCCCTCCCTCCCTCCCTCTTCTTTTCCCCTCGCTCTGTGTTCTCATGTGACCACCTCACCCTCTGCTCATTCCCAAGCCTTGGCCCAGGAACCAGCTGTGGGAGGATGGGGCGTCAAGGCCTGGGTAGGAACGGGCACTAAAGATGGTAGCAAGAGAAAAGGGAAGCAGGACTGGGCAGGGGCAGTGGGTAGGAGACCCTCAGCAGGGAAGAGGGGCCATCAGGAGGAGGAGGGGGACCTTCCAGGGCCTGTTAGGAGGAGAGAGGAGGCCTAGGAAGATGTAAGAAGCCTTCTTCTATTCAGGTGAGGGGTAGGGGAGGGAGAGAAAAACCGTGTGTGTGTGTGTGTGTGTGTGTGGCAGGGGAGAGGGGGCGGAATGACAAAAGCAAAGGGCATAGTCCGAGGCAGTAGCACTAATCTGACTGGGGGAGTGAGAGGAAACGGCCCAGTGAGGCTGAAGAGAGCTGCCCGCTGGAGCAGAGCTGGCCAAACCTGATTCTTGGATCAAAAATCAAAACTCTTAAGGGCAGATGCAGACATGAATGGCTGAGCAAAGGCTGCCAGGGACAGGCCTGCAGAGGGGCACTTGGCTGACAGAGCATCCAGGAAGCAACGTATCTCCTGTGGATCCAGAAAAGTCTCTCACTGAGCCCACCCCAACATGTACCCCCATGCACACACATGCCCTTGGAAAGGTTGAGGGGCCGGCCCCATCTCACCCCTACGGTATCTCAGCCACGTCCCACTCGGCAGATTCCATTCTGCCTGCTGCGCCTAACAACCCCTTTGACCATTCTGCTGGAAAAGCTATTCACAAAATCCCCTTATCACAACCCACCCTCACCCCTAGGCGTCCTATCTGAGGTGTCACAGGTGAGCTCTCTTGGACAGGGCCTGTCTTTGGGCAATGGCTATACAGGGCCTAGCACATGCTAAACAACAGTCACAGGGACACGTTCAAACCTCCTAAGAGTGAACAGGCAGAACAAACCAGAGCTAATCATAAAAATCGTCCTAGTATTCCTTTAAGCACACTCTCTATTACAGGTGCTATTAATTGAATACAAGTCCTCAGAGTGCCAGCACTGGAAGAGACACAGATGCCAGGAAAGGAGGGTATCTTTGGCTAGGCCTTTCAATGTGGTTAGAGTGGCAGCCTGCTAGTGGGGGCTAGAGGGACTGCAGCAGGGCCTTTTCCCCCTGTGGCTACTGACACCAGCCACACCCGCATTTCCATTCCCCCACCTCTTTAAGTCCCATGTTTGGGAAGGTACCTTAAGCACCTGTGTAGGTCCCATTGACTTCAGTGAATGGGGGGACAGACTTAAGCAAGTGGCTAAGGCCCAGATCCACAAAGGTATTTAGACTCCTCACTTCCATTGAAATCAGTGGCAGTTAGGAGGAGCCTAAAAACCTTTGTAGTCCTTGGGCCTAAGCACTTTCCCACTGAGGTCAGTGGGAGCCTTTCCATTGCTTTCAGTGGGTGTTGGATCTGTCCCTCAATACCGTTAATTATTCTGCAATCTGCCTCTCTTCCCTGAATCAGGGCATGACAGGCCAGTAAATAAATTACTTGTTGCTGTGGTGCAAAGTTTTACAAACAAATCCCCAAAGCTACAGTATTCTGCCTTCTACTTTCCCTGCAGCTTGCAGGGCTGGCGGGAGGTGTCTGCTGCGGAAAGGCCATCAAATCTTCCCTTGCAGCAGGACTAAATGAACCAGGAGCAACTAGCCTAAAGCCTGGGCATCATTTCTTGCTTTGTCTTCCCTCTTTCCATGCTTTTCTTCTTTCTCTCCTCTGACCCACCTCTTCCATTCGCTGTCTCGCTTTGTTTCTACTTTTCTTTCCTGGCTGGCCTTTGTTTGCTTTCTCTCCCTTGTGTATTTAGTCTCTCATGTCAGCCTGTTTTTTTGCTTTCTTAGAAAAACTCTCTCCCCTCCCGGGTTTTTTAAAGATCTGTAAGCGGGAGGAGAGTTCTGTGGGGCTCCCCATGTGGCCAGCCTAAGGCTGACTGTGGTTAGCAGAGGCAGGCTCAGGGGCACTGAGAAAGCAGAGCCCAGGAGGTGACCTGACAAGAGGGTGGGTTCAAAATATCGAAGAAGGGGTTAATAGAGCAGCTGGATGAACTTGTCCTGGATGCAGTGTTTCAGAAAGGACAGCGCGTGGCTAAAAACTGTGGAGTGAATAATGAATGCAGGGCCAGGCACCTGAAGAGTAATAACTATAAACTGTCAGGGAAAGTGATGGAAACCCAGAGGCTGTGAGCTCAAGGGACACGGGCACTTGCTTCTGGAAAGCAGCAGGTTCAGGGATGGGGTTAAATCTAATCACCACTGGGCTGTGGAGCAGTGTATCAGTCACCCCTTGTGGCTGGCAGGAAAAGGGTTAAAATTACTCCATTAGCAGATACTCTTTCATCACCTGCCTGTCTTTACCGTCCACCCATGTTAGCCACGGCAATGCTCCCTCATTTAGGATGCTGAATGGGCTCACAGCAGATCGAACAGAGAAGGATGGTGCCTGGCTTGTGTCCTTCTTTCAAATAAAGACTCGTAGAGACTTTGTCAAGGCCTCACTCAGCATTTTAATGTAGATATGCGTTTGCTCTTCCTTTTAAGGTGATCTCTCCTCTTTATGTTTAGGTCAAAGGTCCCTTATCTTGAAATTGAGCAAGAGCCAATTGAAGATATTGTGCGAGTTATGATGCCAGAGGGGAAAGGTGCCTTGTGAAAGAATGAAGCACTGTTTGTTATGAACAAATATCTGACAGCTGGCTGTTGGGGCAGAAGGTGGTCATGACTCAGCAACTGGTGGGCAGAGACTTTGCTGTGGATGCTCTGTTCCTATCTCCCCTTCTTTGCTGAGACCAGAAGTTCTGTTTATGGGCTGATTCTCATCAGGGATCCCAGATAGTGCCTCTGTCTTGGAGTTTCTGTGGTGAGATCAGTCACCTAAGATTGATTAGAGGTTGCTGAAAAGCAATTATGTAAAACTGCAGGGATGAGAAGCTTGCAAGTGAATAGGCAAACAATTGAAAAACATCACTCCAGAATGATCTCCAAGGTGCTTGAGGTATTTCAGTGTCAGCAAATTGTCTTCTAAGGACAATGGAAAGAAAACATCCCTAATGTACTGACAAATGTTTTCCTTTGGGAGAAAGGGAAAGTAGAGGGGACCATCTTGCACATCCTGATTCAATGTAACTTGGAGATTTTGGATTTAGAGAGATGGCAGAACTGGACAGTTTAATTTCATATTCCTGTTTATGGTGGAGGAAGGAGAGTATTTTCTTTACTAGTTGATGATGACCAGGGAGACAATGTTTCTGAGTTGTTTTTTGTGGATTTTAAAATTAGCTGATGTCTTATTCAGTGTCAATCAACCCTATTTCTTTACACACATGAAAATATTTAGTTACCTAAAGGTTACTGTGTGAGGTTCAAAACAACCACTACATGCGTCACTGAAAAATCTCAAAACTAGAAATTCCAATTTAAAGTTGAGCTGAGATTGAGTTATGTAACTTTAAGTCCTTATGGGTATACACAGGCCAGTAAATAGAGCAATTATCACTGACCAGAATCTAAACAACTTCATTCTGCCTCTGTAACAGTACACTAGCAATAACCACAGACTAAATCAGCCTGTTGTAGAAACAACACAGCTGTTGTACATGAAAACTTCCAAACCTTAATGTCAATACAGAAGTATTACACAATCCAGCCTTTTAAACAACCATACATAACTCTCTCACAGTGCTCCTATAACAACTTGGGACTACAGACAGCAAATCTTCCCCCTGAGCAAAATAATTCCATAATCCCTCAATTAGACACATCACTGGAGCTGAAGCTAGTCTATGGACACAGCTGAAATCTAAATCTAATGCAAGATCAAAACTATGTCTCTGGATTAAAACACCCGGTGTTAGTGTTGTTCCAAAACTGAGATTAATTATATCACAGGTATGTGCATATAAGCTAATATATGCACAAAAAGAACTCTGTACAATAAATCAGTGTAAATTCTCCACCTAGTGTACTCCATGTTTAATATAAAGACATATAAAGGACTAACAGACCTACAGGGGTAGAGCTTAAGTGGTCCTAGTGCTCTTCTTGCCTTAAATTTTCAGGAGAAACAACCTTGCCTGTGTTGTCATGACCAGCTTGTCCATCATTTAGACTTTAAACAGTAAGTACACGTGGACTGAGTTTGGTTGATAAAGGTAATAGTGGTGTTGTCAAATACTTAGACTTCTGTAGGATGTTTGACTTGGTACTGCACAACATTTTGATTAAAAAAAACCTAGAAAGAAAAATTAACATGGCACACATTAAACTGATTAAAAACTGGCTAAATGATAAGTCTCAAAATGTAATTAAATGGGGAATCATTGAGTGGGAGCATTGCTAGTGGGGTCCTGCAGGGATCAGTTGCTAGCCCTATGTGATGTGAAAGCTTTGTTAATGACCCGGAAGAAAACACACAAAACCAACACCGATGAAATTTGCAGATGACACGCAAATTGGGGGGTGGTAGATAATGAAAAGGAGAGGTTACTGATACAGAGCAGTCTGGATCACGTGGTGTTCTGGGTGCAAGCAAACAATACACCTTTTAATATGGCAAAATGTAAATCTATACATGTAGGAACAAAGAATGTAGCCCCTATTTATATGATGGGGAAACTCTATCCTAGGAAGCAGAGACTCTGAAAAAGATCTGGTGGTCATGATGGGTAATCAGCTGAACATGAGCTTCCAAAGTGACACTGTGGCCAAAAGAGCTAATGCAGTCCTTGGATGCATAAACAGGGGCATTTCAGGTAGAAGTAGAGAAGTTATTTTACCTCTGAATTTGTAATTGCTACTGGCAATACTGTGTCCAGTTCTTGCGTTCATAGTCCAAGAAAGGGTGTTGATAAATTGGAGAGGGTTCAGAGAAGAGCCACGAGAATGATTAAAGGATTAGAAAACATGCCTTATAGTGATAGATTGAGCTCCTTGAGTCTGCCTTCTCAATGAGAAGGTTAGGGGATGGTCTGATTACAGTCTAAAAGTACATACATGGGGAGCAAATATTTAATAACGGGCTCTTCAATCTAGCAGAAAAAGGTCTAACACAACCCAACGGCTGGAAGTTGAAGCCAGACTAATTCACACTGGAGATAAGATGTAAATTTTTAACAGTGTGACTAGCCAGTGGAAAAATGTATCAAGGGTTGTGTCATCACTGACGATCTTTAAATCAAGATTTTCTAAAAGATCTGCTCAAGGAATTACTTTGGGGACGTTCCCTGGTCTGTGTAATATAGGAATTCAAACTAGATGATCACAATGGTCCCTTCTGGCCTTGGAATCTAATGACCACCGGTCTGGCACCAGTCTGGATACTGATGGTTATCAGTGCTCTCACCCACTACTTCTCCTCCTTCTCTATCTGCAACATGTTAGTTTCTTATGGGTCAAAATGTGGGTCTCCATTACCTACCTTTCCAAAGTTTCCTTTGTCTCAGCCTGCTCTTTGGATCTCTTGCAACTCCTCCCCTCCGCCCACCCCCCTCCCCTCCCCAAAAAATTATTCTTGTATTAGACTTGATAAGTGTAACAATTGGGAAGCTTTTACACTTCTGATGTGCTATAGAGCATGAGGTGTATGTCAGAAGTTTAAATTCTATCCTATGTAGCTTAAGGTATTCGAAAGTGTTTACATGCCTTGCAAGGGACTTCTGTGCAACTCGGAGGCTAAAAAATAGATCATCACATTTCAGCATTAATAAGCTAATATAGATGTTTAGTAGAACTTCAAGGTGGGTTTTTTCTACCTTTTGGTGGTGGTTTCTTTAACAGCTTGTAGCGTGGCGGTTGCCCTCCTCCAGCCCTGAAGGGGTTAAAACAGCCCTGAGGAGCTAATAGGGTAGGCTGATTGGAGAAGCAGCCACAGCTGGGCCAAGCCCCAATCAGGCCACAGCAGGCCCTGATAGAAGGGCTGTGATCCAGGAGCTAAGTCTGTCACTTTCTAGCTTTAGAGGGACAAGGACCTGGCTGCCTGGGAGCTCAGGGTACAGGGACAAAGCAGGGCTGGGGAAAGGTGAGAGGGGCTGGGCAAGCTGCAGCCTGGTAACAGGGCCTAAAGCTCCAGCCTTGAGCAGGGCCTAAAGAAGGCACTGAGGCTGCAGAGGTGCAGTCTGGGATTGGGCAGAGGCAGCAGGTCCAACCCCCGTATTCCAGTGATGCGTGGTTTACAGGCTGCAGTCTGCCCCAGTGAGCAGGAGCTAGATTCTGACTGGCATTAGCCACTGAGGCAAGGCGGGATTAAAGGGTTGGGGGTTCCCCTGGGAGGGGAGACCCAGAGTGTGGGGGTGATGTCAGGGGGCAGCACCCCAAGTTAAAAGGGTACCGGGATCCAGGAGAGATATGGGGACCATAAGGCAGACGACACACCAGCCACCAGCAGTGGGCACTCCAAGGTTGGTGAAGAGCTAATTCCTGAGAAGACTAGCAGGAGGTGGTGGGTCTCGAAGCCATTACACACCTTTATTTTAGGAAGCATAGAACCTTCTCTGGAATTATTTTTTTACAGTTGTAGTTAAGTCAAACTACTTTAGTGTTTTAGTGTAATACAGCCAGCACCTCTTTTGATAGTGACTCGTGCTCAGAGGCAGGCAAGCCTGGGCCATTGGTTGGAAGAGGGTTGGCTGGCTGAGGGATTGATAATGAGATTTTTGAGTCTTTAACGATTAGGTAGCTGGCTGGTTAAAATCATGTCTGTTGCTAAAGGTCAAAAGTTAACATCTGATGGCATTAACTGGCATTCCTGGAAGGCTGAGCAAAGAGGTAAAGAAGTGAAGTCCTGATGTTCCCAGAGGAAGGAAGGTCCAGGAATTAGGACACTATGACTTGGAACTGGTACAAGTCCCTGTTCTGTCACTGTGTGACTATGGGCAAGTCACTTAGTCTCCCTCTACCTCAATTCCCAGTCTCTTTTTTTAGATAACAATATTTCTCTATCTTGCAGGGCTGTGAGGATAAAGGCAGTAAAGACTTGAGTGGTTCAGATACGATGGTAATGAGGGCCATATATGTACCTAAGATGACTCTGAGCACTCTCCATAGGAGAGGTCTCTCTTAATCAGAAGTCAGATAAATTGATGTTGTGTGGGCAGGCTACTGTTTAACTCTTGGTTCCATTTATGAATAAGGACTTCAGCCTCCAGGGCACTCAGTATGGTAATTTTCATGAGCACTAAATAAAGATTAAAAGGGGCGAGTCCTTGATTCTTCAGCCAGTGTTTAACTAATGTCCTCCTCTGAGGCTGTTAATTGATAAGTAACTACATGGAGGGAGCACCCCTTCAATGAACAAGGGAGTGTAAACATCAGATACTGAGAAATTCCTCGAAGTGATTTTCAAGAGAAATATAATTAATTATTGCTAGTGCTAAGTAGACACTTTGGCACTTGGAAGATCAATTACTGCTGCTTGGGAAATTTGCATGAAAGGACAGGAGCTGATAAAGATTTACAGACACTTGTGAGAGCTAACGGGGAATTAGAGTTCTGTAGCAGATGATCATCTGGGACCTACAGGCGGCAAAGCTCTGTCGGTGGGATTGCTTATGGACACAGCAGATTTTGCCTTCCATGCCTCCTTTAAATGCTGGTAAGTACACAACTGCCATGTTGGATACAGAGGCTGACCAGAAAGCCAGTCCTCTCATTTAACTAAGCATAGAGCTGGTCAAAATCTTCTGACCCAATAGAGGGGAAAGCTTTTGAACATCTGGCGTCATCAACATTTTCCAAGTATGTTGTTTTGTTGAAGGCTTTTGACTTTCCAATTGGGGAAAATAAAAATAAAAATTAGTTATGAATCAACATTTAAAAATGTCATTTTGGTTTTCAGAAACTGAAACCTTTGATTTTTGTACTTCCAGTCTTTAGATTTTCGGGGGGCCATCCAAGGGGAAAAGTTGGCAAGTAGTACATGTGAAAAGTGGATTTTCCCCACTTACCACCTTCTCCCATCTTTTTTCCTTTGGAAGTAGAGGGGGGGGGAATTTATATTAAAGAACTAAATTTGCATTTTAAGTCAAAGCAAAAAAACTCAACCCCAGTTAGATTTGAAATTAGAATTCATGCTGGAAAACCCAAAGTCTCCACCACTTGATGTTGCTCTTTAAGCATTAATACCTGTTTATACTGTAACTGATTTACATACTCTCTTCTGGTAGCTGGATTTGTTTTCTTCAATAATTTTTCAAAATCAAGATTCTTTTGTTAATTTTGGTTGGCATCTGCTAAATTCTGGGAAAATAACTTTTGTTGACAGAACATAGGATCAGTTCCCTGGAATAATCTCCTAAGTAATGCTTATCAATACTTCCATCTGTTTGTGTGTTGTTTTCGCTGAGCTAGTTGTATGAGAATCAATTAATGAATAAGTCCGTCTAATTGACTTTTTCTCCAGCTTTCAATTTTGATTTGGGTTTTTTGATGACTTTGACTTTACAATTTCCTGGCACTTCACGCAGTGCCAGCCTCTCAGAGGACAGAAGGGAATTTAACGTCTGCTGCTAAGGGCTTGGTAAGATGTGGGAGAGCCCGGTGCTCTAGGATGCTGGATGAGTTGAAATGGGTGAGTGCCATAAGAACTACCCTGAAGACCAAAAAGTCCTGTTGAAAGAGACTTGTGATAAATGGCAGTCACATTTATCTGTGCTGTGTGGTTAGGAAAGGCTGGCTGGTGAAGCAAAAGCTTCCCAATTTAGATCCATTGGACTGCTTGACTGTCCCTGGAAAAGAGTATCTGTGTCTCTTGATTTATGGGATGATTCTGATTCTCTGTACAATAAAAATTTCAATTCTTGGATACCTGGGGGTAAATCCATGGCCACCTTGGACTTGCTGGCTGCAGCAGTAATAGAGACCAAATTTCCTGTTTCAAAGGCAGGAGGTACCAATTGTGCTGAAGGGAATTTCCATTGTCTGCTAGCAATATTGGGCCTATGACTTACAGCTAAGCTATTTTGGTTTTGTTGAGGGGCATGATGTGTATGTACACACTCATCCATTCTTTTCAATGTGAAACAAGACCCTTATTGTTCTGTGTAATGTGTTCACAATGTAGGAGTTCTTAAGTAACTCTATCAAATGACAGTATTAAAGGATCCCCACAGTTCCGTCGACTAAGGGTTGTGTAGCTCATGTAATAACACCCGTGAAGAAGTTGTCTGTGGGGACTAATCTTGGGAATCCAGAGCCACTATGCTTGAGCTAAAAGATCAACCAAATCTGTCAGCTCAGAAGCAGTAGCAGGCTCAGAAAGTGCTAAGCACAATCCAGCACTGGAGAGGGACAAAGACCGTAGTGAGTTAGCAGAGGTTACATTAGGCTAAATCTTAGTAAAACCACTAGAAGCAGGTGTGTGTGAATAGAGACTAAATGGACTGATTCTTGTTTAGGGTTCAAAAGAATTAAAAATCTTCAATGTTTTCTGCACAAAGGAAATGGAACTAACACCTGAAATCACTGACATCTGAATCTGCTGCAGACATAGTCAATATGTTCTCTGCCTTTCCTGCGGTGTGTTAAGTTTTCATTTTCCTAGTGCTAGAAGATTTCCTGTAGAGGAAATAACCACAGAAGCAATGAATTGGGATGTTATTGCACACAGAGTATCTCTGCTGGCCTTGACCCTACGAACAGTTGGAAGAGGGTTTGGGTGAATGCATAACTAGACCACAGCATCCCAGGATATAAACAATGGCTAACTAGGCTTGAATACAACACGCTAGTGATGATCAAGGTTTCCAAGGCTGTCAGAAACATTTGCTTTCTCTTTTACATAGAGGTAAAGTGAGTTCACTGGCTGACATGTGAGTGAGGAAATGATGGTTTATGTAGCTTAATGGCTAAATAACTACCGCAAACCTGCCTTTAGAAGGAGAATGAGAAGAATTCATACACCAATCGTGAATATAATCTGGTACTGTTGCAAAAACTGCTTATTTCCTTTGGAGTTCAGTCCAATATACCTCAAAGGACAGGCATAACTCAGTAGACTTCTGGAAAAACAAGATTTATTGCAAACAATAAGGAGTCAGAAGGGGTTATCACCCAAACACCTGGCTCCCCTCAATACATGTGTGAGGATATTTTATACCCCTGTGTTGATAAGGGAGGAGGGACTTTCAATCCACTTACACAGGTGGGAACACTTAATGGCTATTACATCCATCGTTGGTATTAATCTATTTCATTTACCTGTCTGGTAAGCAGGAGGTTCAAAACACTTAGGGGTACTCAGACACTATGACGCCTGCACAGCTGTGACAGGGTGAATGCAAGTTTAAAATGCATGTTAAACTAGGAGTCAATAGTACATATACAGGGAGTGAGATTATAAGTCTAAGGCTATTTTAAAATCATACTACAACATTCTAAGTTACATTTTCCTAACAATCATTTTCTTAACAGTACCCTAGCAGCTTATTGGCAAATGCTGTAACGTAAGTACAGAGATGTATGGGGAAAGGCCCTGACAACCACAACTGAAGGAATGGTCCCAGGGTAACAAGGGATCCTACTCGAAATGGTAGGCTAAAGGCAGCATGCTGCCTTGGAAAGTGATGGAATCTGGCTGCACCCTCTACCTATGAGCTGCACTGGTGTTGTTAAGAAAATGATTGTTAGGAAAATGTAACTTAGAATGTTGTAGTATGATTTTAAAATAACCTTAGATTTATAATCTCACTCCCTGTATATGTACTATTGACCCCTAGTTTAACATGCATTTTAAACTTGCATTCACCCTGCCACAGCTGTGCAGGCGTCATAGTGTCTGAGTACCCCTAAGTGTTTTGAACCTCCTGTTTACCAGACATGTAAATGAAATAGATTAAGACCAACAACGGATGTAATAGCCATTAAGTGTTCCCACCTGTGTAAGTGGATTGAAAGTCCCCCTCCCTTATCAACACAGGGGTATAAAATATCCTCACACATGTATTGAGGTGGGCCACTTGTTTGGGTGATAACCCCTTCTGACTCCTTATTGCTTGCAATAAATCTTGTTTTTCCAGAAGTCTACTGAGTTATGCCTGTCCTTTGAGGTATATTGGACTGAACTCCAAAGGAAATAAGCAGTTTTTGCAACAATTCTGGCGACCCAGATGGGACAGCCTTTGGACGACTTCGGGATCACCGCAGACCGACCAGAGGAAGGATAGTGCGCACCGGGCAGTTTTTGCCCGTCCTAACTCTCGACCCGACCTGCGGTGATACCCGGAACGTTAAAACGTGAGTCCCTACAAATCAGGCAAGACCAGAGGCTTCTGGAGTTTGGTAGGCGCCTGGGAAACAGAGCAGTGTAAGTATCTCCATTACTCTCATTGTTAATTTGTTTGGTGATTTTAGTACTTTTGTATTAATTCGCTGTTTGTAGATTCCTTGTGAATCATTTGGTGTAGCAATGGGATCGGGTCGCTCCCGAATGGAAGATTCCGCCTTTCCCTTGGGTTGTATGTTACGTAACTTTGGTAAATTTAAGAGTAATCATGGTATTAAGATGACTAAAGATGAGTTGATTATGTTTTGTCAGTTGGAATGGACCACGTTCGGTCTTGATTGGCCCGATTCAGGGTCCTTTGATGTAGACCTCACAACTAAGGTTTATAAAACGGTGGTTACAAATCAACACTGGGACCAGTTCCCCTATATTGATTGTTGGCTAACAGTATGTCAGGATCGGCCCCCCTGGCTTATTAAATGTGCCTCTAAATTATGTAAACAAATGCGCCTAGGGGTTCCCAAGCCTCGTCCGGCTATTCTCTGCAAGCCTGCAGAGGATGCTTGTCTCGAGACTGTAATGCCATCAGCCCCCCATTATAGGCCACCCACCCCCATTCTCTTAGGAAGTGGTCCAACTGTCCCATCTCCGTCTGTTACTAGCCCCGTTCAACTAGCTAGTCCCCTGACACCAGAGGACAGTCCCGCCCGAGGGGGAACAAATGGAATCAGTGACATAATTGCTGAATTTGACCCCCTTTCTCCAAGCCGTCACACGGGACCTGCCTCAAATACCCGAAGTCATGATTTAATAAACCGAGCCTTCCCCATGCGAGAAGTAATGTCCCCCACTGGCCGAACATCTTTCCTCTATGCCCCCTTTACTACCATGGACTTATTTAATTGGAAAAGTCAAAACCCCTCTTACAGGGAAGATCCCATGGTACAGACAAGGGTGGGTGGCAAGGAATATAAAGCTCTAGTGGATACCGGGGCTACGTATTCTAAGATCCCTGCAAAACCCCCTTCTGCTGAAGAAAGCGGAAAACATGTAATAATAGAAGGAATTGAGGGAAAACAGAGTAAACTGCCTGTATATAAGCCCTTGCTTACAAAAATCGGGGACAATATGCTAGAGCATGCCTTTATTGTTTCACCTACATGCCCCGTTGCTCTGTTAGGACGAGATATCCTAACCAAACTACAAGTTGAAATCTTTTTCCAAGGAGAACAGATTGTAGTACACCTACCAGGAAAACAGGGTTCAAACTATCAAATGGCTCTCTTTAACAAGGAGTCAACTACCTGCACAGGGAACATTGAAGCCTTAGAAGGAATAAACCCTGATGTATGGGCAGATGGAAACCCTCCAAGGGCGACATCTGTACCCCCTGTGAAAATGCCACTAAAAGAAAAAGAAAGCCCTGTCTGTGTAAAACAGTACCCTTTGTCAAAAGCAGGTTCTCTGGGTTTAAAGCCCCTCATTGAAAAATTCAAGCAGTGGGGCTGGCTAGTGGAGGGGTCATCCCCTTTCAATACCCCCATATTGGGAGTGCCTAAGCCAGATGGTACCTATAGATTGGTGCATGACTTAAGATCAATAAATAAGAAGGTTATTGTAGACCACCCTGTGGTCCCGAACCCTCACACCATTCTAACACAGATTCCGCCTGCAGCAGCTGTTTTTACAGTGTTGGATTTAAAGGATGCTTTCTTCTCAATACCATTAGAAAAGGAAAGCTGGAAATTGTTTGCTTTTGAATGGGAGGACCCAGAAACTCACTATAAGACTCAGTTAATGTGGACTGTTTTACCTCAAGGTTTTGTGTCATCCCCCCATCTTTTTGGAACAGCATTGCAGAAAGATTTAGAAAACTGGAAAAGCCAGCATTCAGAGATTGCCTTGCTCCAGTATGTTGATGACTTGTTAATTGCCAGTCCTGATCTGCAAGTGGGGAAAAGAGCAACCGAGTCTCTGCTAAATATTCTAGGGGAAAAAGGGTATAAAGTTTCACGGGAAAAAGCCCAGATATGCCAACCGAAGGTTACCTTCCTGGGATATGAAATTGAGAAGGGGGTACGAGCTCTCAGCAAAGAGAGAATCAGGGCAATTCAAGATATGCCTGCCCCAACCAACCCTAGAGAACTACGAGCCTACTTAGGTCTGACTGGATTCTGTAGACTATGGATCCCAGACTATGGTAACAAGGCTAAACTTTTATATGAATCTCTCACTAAGGAAGGCCTCACAAATTGGAAATGGACTAGTGAGCATCAGCAATGGATGTAATAGCCATTAAGTGTTCCCACCTGTGTAAGTGGATTGAAAGTCCCCCTCCCTTATCAACACAGGGGTATAAAATATCCTCACACATGTATTGAGGTGGGCCACTTGTTTGGGTGATAACCCCTTCTGACTCCTTATTGCTTGCAATAAATCTTGTTTTTCCAGAAGTCTACTGAGTTATGCCTGTCCTTTGAGGTATATTGGACTGAACTCCAAAGGAAATAAGCAGTTTTTGCAACAGTGTCTTTGGAGAAGAGACTCTAGATATCTTTAAGCCTGCGAGTTTTTGGCTAATGGACAAATCTTGGCTGCTGTTACTCTGCACTGTGCTCGAAAGCACTGCTATCTATTATGGTTGAGATGCCCATCTAAGCTATGATACCCCCATGTTTCTGACCGTTTAGATTTGCAGGGGTAGTCACTAGGCAGACTGTAGGCCAAATCTGGACCATCAAGTGTTTTGGATGGGCTGACATCTTTTTATTTACTTATTGTTAGAGGTTTCGTAGTTTTCTCTGGAGTCTGGACCCTGACCAAGACATTTGGGCCTTGACACAAAATTGATTTACCCTTGGTTCCTAATCTGGACTGCTTTGTCTCTTGGGCCACCGTGACCCGAGACCTTAAACCATGTGCATTTGGAAATTCTGGCCTCCCTCCACGGGGAAATACTAACTTCTGACATGCTTAGGTATCTGGAGCAGGGGTATGTGAGTGACTCTTTCAACTCTTCTGGGTGCTCCTCTGGAACCCTCTTAATATCCCCTCTTCTGTTCTCCTCGTCCTTCTCCAGTTCTCAGAGCAATGCAACCTGCCTCCTGGGATAGGGGGCTGACTTTGCCTCCTGTCAGAGCCACTCATTCCTGTTCCTTCACGTGGCCAGAAGAGCACCATGAGACCTACTCCCAGCCCCTGGTAAGTCCGGCACAGCAGTCTGAACTTGAATTCCCCTGCCTGGCAGTAATTAGGCTGTTGTGCTGGGTTTTTAAGTAAAGCATCCGTATGTTTAAGACTATTAAAGTTGTGACACAAATTGCAACGCAAATCACTGATAAAGTTGCTCATCCAACCGTAACTCTGTTGCTTGCTGTTTTTTCCCCTACATGAATTCAGAGAGGTCAGATTTGGCTTTGAATTTCTTGCCTACCATTGGACAATGTCACAACCCTAATGTCTAAGAAGGAATTATAGTGCCTTTAATTACTTTACAGCCCCTCCGTCTCAGTCCCCTGCTGCCGAGAAGCGCTGTCTGACTGAAATACTAACAAAGCTTCCCTAGAGCTGGAGCTGCCAAGAGGTTCAGAGGTTAAAACCATTTGTAGAGCACAGCTTGCTAGAGAGTTCCAGCACTCGCTGCTTCAGAGGGCAGTGCACAGTAATTGTTCTGACTAGTCCCACCAATAAATCCTTGGAGAAAAGAGCCAGCTTCAACAGGGAAAAACTAGGCTGTCCACTTAACACACCTGTCTCTGCCACCTAGCCAGAGGCATCAGGTAAGTACTGAAATGTTGGTCGTCACATCGGCCAGTACATCTTAAACTTCGTGCAGCAACGTTCACAGCTTCCTTCCTATCTTCAAAACCGCAATGTTGTGGCCCTGGTGTATGGGGGGATGTTGCCCTCTAGTGGCAGGGCCTACAATAGACTAGAGAACTCGTGGCTTTCCTTTAACTCCGGCGGTAAAGACCTAGTGTGTTCTTGGCTCTGGTTCTAGTCCAGCTCTGCTTTCCCTGTAGCTCAGTCCTCTAGCTTCCTACATGGACCAAACTTTTTCTCTTGCTCTATTCCCTGATATGGTCCACCTCACACAGCTGCATTTCATCGAGATGACTTCTCTTTCTTCTGCCTGTAGGTCCATGTCTATTCAATGTCCTGGTTGGCCCTTCCAAGTGCATGATTTTTCTTCCTGCTTCCACAGGATTCGAGCATGGATTATACTAGCTAGAAACAGACACGTACCTCCTAGATCACAGGAGTTGCTGCGAGGCTGGGGATCTCGTCCCCTGACAGAAGATTCATTGGATGTTCTCCACTTATTCTCGCCCCAAAGGACACTTGGGAGCTGAATTCTGAGCTGAGAGTTAAGCTGCAACACTGACTGTGGCACTTGAACAGAGCCCAGCTCTCTGATAGGCTCCCTCCCAGGTATACAGCCTGGGGCACTGACACAACTGTTCCCTGCGTCTTTCCAGCTGTGCTGAGCTAGGGCGTGGGAGGTCATGTCCTAGTCTTGGCCTTACCCTCTTCGGAGTGGCTGTCACCTCCAGGGGACTGGCCGGACTTGACTGCCATGTATGGGGCTCCAGGGGTCAGAGGCTTTGTACTCTGTGCAGTCACCCAGCAGCTGGGCCCTTCCTGGTCTGGAATGATGCCCATCACCGTGGTACTGGGGTAACTTGCACTGATTATAAACAGTGAGAAACAAGAAGTCCCTTTTAAAATAAAGGGCCTATGATAACCCCGCCGCCACCGTCACGGCTGTAAGAATGAGTCACCTGTCTGTCAAAAGCCTGGCTGGAGAGATCAGGTAAGTTTGCTGCTGCCCCACAGCAGCTTGCCAGACCCAGGATGCTCAGGCCATAGAGCACGGCTTCCAGTGCTTACAGCTTCAGGCTCCAGCACTGGGAAGAGTGACTGGGGTAGAGGGGTCGTCCTTCAGATGAGCCCCAGAAAAGAGACCCCTCCTGCCCGGTGCCAGATCCTACGGCACTTTCTGTAACACGCCGAGGACAGAGCCAATCTAAACTCACTGCCAGGAAACAAAGCCGTCTTTAAGACCCAAGGCTGAGTGAGCTATTGTTGGAGACATAATGGGAGCTCTGTTTCCAGGCACAGTAACGGTATGACACGTAGGCCACTGATTTTTAGACCGGTCCAGTGTAAAGCAAGCTCGGAACCTGAACGGAGAGGCTGCACCCTTTCCCCATCCGCTGCCGGTCATTAAGATTCACGTGTGTAACGGCACAGGCAGTAGATTAGTCTTGTAATGAGCTATGGGGCTTAGAAAGCTTTCAGTGCATGGATGGGAGGAGCAATGCGATAGCGACTGATAGACAGAGGGCCAGGATGGCACACGGACCTCTGTTCGGCTGGAGTGGTGTATGTGTGGGCTGGCGGGGAGGTTCAGCTAATCTCCTCCCTGATGGGCCAACCTACCTCCTCTGCTTCCATCCTGGCTGGCCTGCTCTCTCCAGTGACCTCTGCACTAGCTCCCCCAGAGCTCACTGATACTCCATGTGCCTCTGTCCCAGGGCAGCGGGAGCTAGTCTGACCTGGCTGGAAATCACATGCTGCTGTGGGACTGTTACACCACTGGAAAGGGTCAGTCCTGCCTGCTTGTCACACTATGTCTCTGCCTGGTTTCTCTCTGCATGCAGCAGGTACCTCGGTAGCGTGGCTATTGCACTAAGTGTGCTGGCTGTGTTACATCTGTAACTGACCTGAACTGTTCAGGATAGCGGGGGAAGTACATTTATTTTCTTACTTCCAGTGCAGTTATTTCTGGGGAAATAAAGCCCTGACTACTGGGAAAGCAAATGCGATTGCACCTAGGAATGGGATAAAAGACACCTTCTGAGTACGCTGCATGTTGTATCACTTAGAGTGGGCATGTTGCCCTAGAACAGACTAGTGGGACAATGTGTTTATAATGTCACCACTGAGAATGTATATAATGCAGGTCTAGGGCTACCCCATGACCTTGCACAGAGGGAGGGCAGCTGTTGATTCCTTGGGTAACATAACTCTTCCACTGGGGATAGTTAAAGTGTATTTGTATCTTTGAATGGCTTTGATTCCAGGATTTGAAAACACAGCGTTTCTCCTGTGACATCATTGCCAGACATTTATAATTTATTTCAGCTTAAATCAAGTTCTGTACCTCAGGGCTTTTCCTTATTGTGCCTCTTCTACTCTTTGTGCAACTACTTACTTGCTACAATGTAACGTAATCTATCCTCGAGGCCTACTGTGTTAACTACTATATCTTGGCCTGCTTCTTTTGAAGAACTATGGGGCAGCTCTTGCAAAACTGTCTGCTGGCTTAGCAAAAGCAGCTGGGTTTGAAGGGCTTTGTGCTTATAAGCTGGAACAATAGTGATGCTATATTAATAGTAAATAGAATTATCTGGGATGAGGGAGTGGGAGCAGAAAGTATTGCACAGAACAAAGACTTGTTAATGGCCGAGGAGGGAGAATTCAGTAATCATTTGAAAATGACAGAATCCCTGATCTGCTTCTTGTAACTGATGCTCAGCATGGAAACCCAAAGACTCTTAGAGGGACACAATGAAGTAGTGATGGTATCAATATAATATACCTGTGAATGAAAAGTAAATCTCGGGGAGGGAATACTTGGAATTACTAAAGATCAGTAGGGCCAGGGATGTTACTAAATTGATTTACTGAGCTACTGGCCGTTACTTTTCGAAAGCCATGGAGAGCAGTTTAAAAACAAGAAGGGAAGAGTGGGGTTAATGAGATGTACAGACTTTCTGTGAGAGGAAAGGAGGAAAAAAGATTGATCCTGGTAACTGCATCCAGTAAATCTAACTTCAGTCACTAGTAAAAATTTTGGCTCAGATGTTGCAAGAGGGAATGCATGTTTCCATTATTCCCCGGGCGCTCTCATGAGCAGAAAGCTACAGGAGACCAGCCCACGCCAGACAGCAATGAGCTTTTTACTTTTGATCGAATTACAAACTGCTAAGTGAAGGGCACTCAGGGATGTAATAGAGCTGGAGACTGGCACAGCATTGGCTAGAGCTCCTCAGAGTTAACTGAGATGGATGGCATGTGAGGACAGTCTCACTGACCTGCAGGGGACTGCAGGAACAGGCCTGCCCAATGACTTTGTTATGATTTTTGGCGGAAGAGGGGGAGGGCTGAGTTTTGAAAGTCAAAAGGGATAATTAGGCACCCAGGCCCCAACTAAGGCAAGGAGAGTTGGATGCCCATCTGCCCTGGGTGCCTTTGAAAAGCTCCTTGCTATCTACCTCCCTCCCAGATGGAGTTGGCCAAGTCTCTAATTTCTCTGAACGGAATGCGCCTTCGGTCTCCTTCGGTTGCTCTTCCTTGCACCTCCCCTGCTTCAATAGGGAGTTGAGAGAGGTGACAACTGGTGAGTAACCAGAGTGTGAAACTGGATAGGTGGACATTCACTTCCAGTGTATCTGAAACAGGCTGCTGGAAGCACCCTCTGGTACCATGTTCAGCGATCGCTGTAGGCCTCCTGGGGATTGCCTGCTCACAGTGTCTCTCTCCACAGGAAGATGAAGCAGCGCTATTTGACGGTTGGGTTTCTGACGGGCTTCCTTGTGGGTCTGGTCCTTTTCTTGGGGCTTTTCTTCGGGCTGCGCTCAGCTCCACTGCTCCCAGCGCAGGATGGACATCTCTACAAGAAAGCAGCTGTAGCCACTGATGCTGGGCAGTGCTCAATAATTGGAAGGTATCTCTGTGTACTCAACGTCGGTACATTCTCTTTGTTACAATAGCTAAGTCACCTGCTCGTTAAGTATCTCTTAGACCTCTCTTGTATCTCTCTATGGTGGAAGCTCCGAAGCCAGTCGTCCAAACCTGGTACAAAAGCCTGATGTGTCTGTAGCAGCCCCGTGATCTACCATGTACAAGGAGGTCCTGAAAGTGCTGGGGAAGAGGCTGCTGTGCTGTCACTGGCCTATAATTTTGTTCTCTTTTGCCTGTGCAGGGATATCCTTCAGCAAGGAGGGTCTGCAGTGGATGCTGCAATTGCAGCTCTGCTCTGCATAGGCCTCATGAATCCTCACAGCATGGGAATCGGAGGGGGTTTGTTCCTCACCATCTACACCAATACAGGTAAGAGGGTCACTGGTAAGTGATGGGCAGCATTGAACTTGAGACCCAACTCTGTCTAAAGCACTTATTAATTCTGTCCTCGCACAGGGTGGGTATGATAGACATCATGCCCTACCAGCGCAGGTGGGGTGGCCTCAGGCACCCCAGCCAAGCAGCAGTTTGCTCTCAGTGCTGTAGAATCCAGGTCAGAGGTTCAGTAACACAAAACCAGTCTGCTGTGTGTCTAGAGCAAAGAGCTGATGCCGTCCTTATTCCTTGTGTCTTTAAAGGGAAAGTAGAAGTCATTAATGCAAGAGAGGTGGCTCCAAAAAATGCATCTCTGGGCATGTTTGGGAACAACACAGAGCTCTCCCTGAAAGGTAAGGAGATGTCAGATGGTGCTGACATGTTGATTCCAGTCACTGGATCCTTCGGCTCTTCAAACTTTGGCTACTCTTGCAATATCTCTTGGGTTCAAAGTACTTCTGACTATTCTGCATCTTGTGGCTGGAGTTGGCCCAACCCAGCCGCCTGGGATTCTCACCTTCTTAATTTCCCCAGAAATCTCTTCCACCTCCTGCTGATTGCTGCTGTGTATCTTCACTTGGGCAGGAGATCAGAACGTACCGTCTCGTCCATGATAGTCAGTCACCACAGCACCCATTGTCTCATTCATACAAAGGACAGTGTAGAAAATCAATGTCAAGGGGCCGTATCTTGTATTGCCATCAACAGCGTAACATCTGCCACTTTCCCCTCCATGCTCTGAGAGACAAGAGCCCAAAGCTTGTGTTGCCATGAGAGACATCGCTTGATTGTCGTCTTAATGGTGGTTCCAGGTGGAGACCTAGAGGATCCAGGGGAGAGGCAGAAATTCTCCTGACTGGGAATGGAAGCATATCAAAAAGACATGAAGCAGCTAAACCATCTGACTTCCCAGAGTGCTTTGAGGGACCTAGGAAAGCAAGTTCTCTTGCTGGGGTACATCTGTATTGGGGGCCGGGGGTAGGGAAAAGCCTCTTTGGGGAAAACTGGTATCCAAGGACTACGTTACAATTTGGAAGAGGTGCCAATAAAAATGGGATTGTCTATACGAGGTGCAAGTCGTTGCACCAAAACATGGCCTGAAATCCCATCCGCATGGGATTCTTGTACAATGCCACATGTCCACACCCAATAGCCAGCCCACTGCAGATGGATACAGTGAGGCCTGTGGTTCAGTTCTGGTTGTATTTGTATCCTTTACTACAGTCTTTCTCCCTAGTTTTGGATTGGAAGCCATAAGCTGCTTCACCAGTTCAGCTAGCGCTAGTGACGCTATCCCGTGCTACAGGGTCTCATGCTGGGTAAAAACCCCAAACCCATGGCTACCAGCAACTGCTTCAAGAGTTCCCGAACATGTACAGGTAGTGACTGGAGCAAAACGAACTCTGTCAAACAGCATGATTGTATGGATGGGCTGAACTGTTGCAAAGACATGAGACGCAAGCAACCATTTCATGCAGGCTGTTCCCATAAAATATCTTCCTTGTTAACTGAACATTAGAGCCAGGCAGCATTTTGCAGACTAAACTCTTATTTGCCAAAAGTGCAGTTTTGAGTCAACTGAAATTGTGTTTGAATTCAGCAAGTATCTCCAGCTTTAAAAAAAAAAATCTAAATGCTTTGATTTAACACTTCTGAAATTAAACATTTTGACTTATCTTCTTGAAACAATGTTTTCATTTAGAAATGTAGTTGGATTTACTTAAATAATAAACACAAAAAGTCCAAATGTTTTGTATTGAATTAAATGTTTTGTTCAAAAACAAAACTTTTGTTTTATTTTTGTTGTTTCATTTTGGTGAGAAACTCAACTTCCAGTTGGGAACACAACAGTTTTTCCTTGATTTCTCTCCCCTCTCCTCTCCCAGGTTGGCCAATGAAGCATAAAAAACGAATGGTTTGCTCAGCTCTAGTGAAAATCTGGCCATGGAGAGGTCCCCTTCACTTCTTGTTCTGGAAATGAGTACACGTAAAGACAACTCTTGTCTTTGCTCTTGCTTAGTGTTTGTTGCCCAATGGCCTAATGTCTTCCCTGTCTGCTCCAGGTGGCCTGTCCATTGCAGTTCCAGGAGAAATTCGTGGCTATGAAATGGCTCATAAGCGGCATGGCAGATTGCCATGGAATAGCCTGTTTCTGCCCAACATCAAACTGGCAAGAGAAGGGTTCCCAATTGGGAAAGGTCTGGCAGCAGCCATCAAGTCCAAAGAGAAGGCGATTGAAAGCAACCCCTCTCTGTGGTAGGTAGCACTTTGGAGCCTGCATCAGTGCTATTGTAACTGCCCCTGCTTGGACTGGCAGCAAGCTTTAAACTCAGGAACTGCAGAACCAGCAGTGTGAGCCTCTGTCTTTGGAGCTCAAGGACAAGCCCCATCCCTGGCTGCTCTGGTAGTTTTGATCTCTGATGTGGACTAGCTACTAGTCTGTTGGACAAAAAGAGCCACTCTCCACTAGTACAGTTACACTGGACAAGTGCTGAATGATGAGTTTGTTTTAACTCTGAGGCAGGAGTTCCTTGTGTCTGTTGGTCAGTGAGCAGGCATGGTGTTACTGTCTGGTACTTGAGTCTGGTGGACCATGTGAATAATAGGTCTTCTAACTCAGCCATCCTGGTTTTCTCTGGGAAGCTGTTAGCCTGAATCGTGTGCAATTCAAAGCCAAAGATATGTCTGGTGAAGCTCTGTGTCAGAGCTGATTCTCTTTCTCGCTTCCTTTTCCCCGCAGTGAAGTGTTTTGCAGAGGAGGGACGATCCTACATGAGGGAGATGTCATCAAGATGCCCAAACTAGCAAACACCTATGAGACGTTAGCCAACGAGGGACCAGATGCCTTTTACACAGGGAGCCTGGCGCAGCAAATTGTCAAAGACATCAGGGAGGCAGGTGAGAAACCGGGGGCTTGAGTATCTTTTTTTATTAAAACTAAACACCCCAAGCTTATTCCTCAAGAAGAGCCACAGAAACTCAGCTTCCATGGGTGAAAATCTTTGCTGTGATACCAAGCCTCTGATTTAGCAAAACTTCTTATCATGGCCAAAAAGTAAAACCCATTAGCAGCTGGCTGAAGCTCAGTTATTGGTTATAAGTCAGTAGTCATGCGGCCGATGATTTAGAGCCATGGCTCTCAACCTTTCCAGACTACTGTGTCCCTTTCAGGAGTCTGATTTGTCTTCATACCCCAAGTTTCACCTCACTTAAAAACTACTTAATTAGACATAAAAATGCAAGTGTCACAGCTCACTAGTATGAAAAGTTGATCACTTTCTCATTTTTACCATATGACTATAAATCAATTGGATTATAGATATGGTTCTTACATTGCAGTGTATAGGAAATAGAGCAGTATAAACTAGTCACCATCTGTATGAAATATTCACTGTACTGAGTTCGCCAGTGCTTTTTGTGTAGGCTGTTGTAAAACTAGGCAACTAACTAGATGAGTTGATGTAACTGCTGAAAGATCTCTGTGTACCCCCAGGGGTATGCATACCCTTGGTTGAGAACCACTGATTTAGCATCTTACTGATGAGAAATAATTTTATTGGGAGAATTTTTTGTGCCAGATTAAATTTAATCTTGGGGGAACAATAAAAAAGTGTAGATTCTTTTCCAGCCAGTAAATAAGCTTAAGTGAAATCTCTGGTCCAAATATCTTTTGCTTTTAGATTCCTGGGAAGTATTGACTTCCCACAGCAGATCGGGGGTCTGCTGTCTAATCTGAGATGCAACCTCTGGTAATAGTTATATCTAAAACATAACAGATGTCCATACCATGTGAACTTAATCTGTTCCATCTGTGGGAATAGGGCTCTTACCCTCTGTAGGCCATAAATGGTGACTGAAGCAGAGGCTTAGCTAGTACATTGTACATAGCTTTGGAATTCACAGAACTGTAGCAACCAAGCTATGGTGCTTGTCGTCCTGGAGCAGTGAATTACTCCCCCGACTATCTACTGTGTTTTGGTTTTAAATAATTCCTTCAATTGGTTGTAAATGCTCTGACTCTTAACATCACTGAGTGTCCCCCTGTGCTTATATTATGGGCTAGTGATCCCCAGCTTAGAGCACTTCTCATCAGACCTCAAAACACTTTACAAAGTACGATGGGGAGCTTGAGACACAGAAGGGGTAAGAGGGATGGCTCGGTTTTGACAATGTCTGTACATAGCCACCAGTCCCTTCTGTCGTTTCCTTTCTGTGCTCAGTCTAATCCCCTTTACTGCCCTTCTCAGGAGCGCAGTCAGATTGTCCTGTATTTTTCTCAAGAGGAAGTGATGAGAATTGGATGCAGCCTCCATATGGGCCTGGGCCGTCTTTGCCTGTCCTGTCCCTTCTCTGTCATTTGTCAGCCACGTCTCTGAACCTCAGGTTCAGTTTGGGTTTGGAAGGTCAGAGACACCTAGTTCACTCATTTTCCTTCACATCTGTCTGGAGGTTCGTCAGCTTTCGGGGGTAGGAGCCTTCCCAAGAGTCTGTCGAGCTCACCCCATGCTCAGCACGCGGGTGCCTGAACCACCGAAGGCCAGTTTATCAGAAGTGCTTAACACCCCCAACTGGGGCCTGCTCCTCAGAACTGCTCTGCACTCTGCCCCCTTGGTTCTGAGTGGGAGCTGCTGGGCGCTGAGCTTTCTTGAAGATGTGGCCACAGGTTCTAAAGTGCCCTGGAGTGAAAATACATTAAAATCACTCACTGTTCCTAGTCTGGTGTATGGTCCACCTGGCTGGGTCTCCACAGTAACGCTCCCTGGCCCTCTGAGTGCATCCCTTTCAAGGGATGTAAGACAGCATGGATGAGATTCCCCAGAAGCTGGGAGAATAGAGACACACAATCCCTGTTCACGCAGTGCGGCTCACCACTTTCCTTCACTACACTCTGCAAACCCTGCCTCGGTTCCTTTCCAGTGAGGCTGGAAACAGGCGGCACCAACCACTCTGCTTGTGGGGAGCATAAAGTGTCTGCATCCACCAGCAGCATTTTTCCTCCTTGTAAAACAAGAGGATTCTGTGGCTCACTCTCTGATGTTCTCGCTCCCCAACACTGAGGGAAGCAGATGGCCAGAACTCTGGCTGGTAGAAGTCAGTTTTCCTGGAGACACTGCAATACCAGGTCAATGCACGGGGTGGATAGAGCAAGCTCCTATTCCAACCCCCTGTTCTAAAAATCCATTTAATATACAGTCCTTAAATAAAGGACATATCAGATATTAAACTGATAAGAACAGACACTATGCATTGATCTTAGCGCAAAAGAGCGATGCAGGTTTTTGCCAGCTGAGGATCTGGCCCTGAGCCAGAAAGGGATAAACCCATTTCCAGTCACACAGCCCCTTATCTAAGTAAATCCGTGGAATGTCACTGGTTAGGTGACAATCATGGTGAACCCACTGCATTCCCACCACTGGCAGCCACAGCAAGAATGGGGAAGGGAGGTTCTTCTTCCTACTGGAGGTCATGTGAACCTGGAGCCACAAATGGCTTTTCTCTCTGTTCTAGGGGGCATCATTACAATGGAGGACCTGAGAGACTATACTCCGATCCTGAATGAAAATCCTTTAAACATCATGATTGGGGAGTTCACCTTGTACACGCCCAGTGCCCCCCTGAGCGGCCCGGTGCTAGCACTCATCCTCAACATACTGAAAGGTAAGAGCAAGCCTCAGTGAGCCCTGCTGTTAGAGGAGATAGCAGCCTTGGGAGTCCCAAAGACCGCAGCTGTTCAGCTGACTTGCTCTGCCACAGAATCTCGGGAGGTAAACAGCAGCGTTCCTAATCCACCTCGGTTAGCAGAACACTTCATACGTCGGGGAATCAGCCCTCTAATCCCATAAACGTAGGATACAGCCTCAGCAGATGAAAGAACAGGCTCCGGAATGAAGAGGATTCTCTTGATGGGTGTCCACTGGTACCCACACATGTGGAATGAAAGGGACACAAATTTATAAGTGACACCACTTTTTGAGAAGTGCTCACCTGCCATTCTTGCAAGTAACACCCACGGTCACTCCACCAGACACTAGAGGACATGTTCTCTTTGAAGACTTTACAGCACTCTATTGTCAGTGGCCTGTTTTTTCTGAATGGGTCTTTCAGGCAGCAACACCAGAGAAGGGAAAAAAAAATGTGACTGTCAGACCCCAAGCGGTGGCGGCTGGGACAATACTCACTCCTGAGTCTTTTCTTAAAATGACTAGATTTGAAGTTGACCATCTTTCAGAGCCGGTTCCTGTTGCCACCCATTGGCATGTGCTTTCAGATGTGCTCACAATGTACTAACAAGAAGGCAGGAGAGGGGATGCCGGCCGGTGCAATGATCCGGCAGCGCATCACATATTCGGAAACCGCCCGAAAGCCATGAGGGAGATCCTTGGCGGGATCTCCTCCTACCGCGCCATCCAACCTGAGAGACTCGACTCCTACTTCAAGGGCGAGTTTGATCACGAGGCCCAGACCGACATGTGACGCTCAGAGTGCCTCCCCCAGCTACCCCGGATCGACCTCACAGAGGACCTGCAGTGAGATTTTCCCCTGCAGGAGGTGCTGGCAAGGCTGACAAAGACCAAAAACACCAGCCCTAGAAAAGATGGCATCCGCTGCCACCCACTGAAGAAGCGAGCCCCCGGCTGCTTGGTGCTTGCTGCCATCTTCAGTGAATGCAAGCGGTTCCGCCGCACCCCAGCTCCTGGAAAAAAATCCATGCTGGTGCTCATCCACAAAAAGGGTGAATGAGACGACCCTGGCATCTGGAGGCTCATCTCTCTCTGCTCCTCCCATCTACAAGCTGTACGCCAGCTGCCTCGTGGCAAGGATCACGGGCTGGTCAGTCTGCGGGGTGGCATGGTCAGCTCAGTGCAAAGGATTTCGTGTCCTGCGAGGGATGCTACAAGCACAACTTCCTCCTTCAGACGGCTGTCCAGGAGGCCAGGAGGTCCAGTGTGCTGTAGCATGGCTCAACCTGACCAGCACCTTTGGGTCCATACCCCACCACTATATCTTCGCCACCTTGGGAGAGTTCAGGATGCCAGAAACCTTCCTCCAGGACCTCTACAAGGACTGCACCACCACCATCCGCACCACGGACGGAGAGACGGATGTCATCCCCATCCACTGTGGTGGAAAACGGGGCTAGCCATCATCTTCAACCTGGCCATGGAACCGTTCATCCCAGCTCTCTCCAGCGGCTTGACTGTCTTTGACCTGCACGGCAAGAGAATCAGCATCCTGGCCTATGTGACGATTTGGCCCTGGTTGCCGACAGCTTAGAAAGCTGAGATGCCGAGTGGATGGGCCTCTACTTCAACCCCAAAAAGTGCGCCTCCCTCTGCATCGAAAGCAGCGCCAGGGCTCTGGTCCAGGTGTCGTGATTCCTGATACAGGGCAAGCCCAATGGTGAGGAGCATCACAGAGAAAGCTGTACGGGATGTGGTCAGGAAACGCATCGCCAGGACCCGCTCCAAGCAGAAGATCATCACTTACCTCAATGGGTCCCTGGAAGCTGAAGTCGGGAGAGAAGGGGGAGACCTGTTTGCTCTCTGGTCCCGCACCTGCGACGCCTCAAGACACCTAGAAAAGAGGATCAGCTGCCGCTGGAAGTGGTGCGAGGAGTGCTAGGAGCTGGGAATACTGGTGCTGTGCATAAAGACCCCGGACCACACCATCATCCCCCTGACTGCTAGAAAGATGCTGGAAAGGACCCTGAGAGATGCCATCCGCTGCCACTACGCCGAGAACCTCAAGCAGAAGCCGGACCAGGGCAAGGTGTTTGAGGTGTCCAACAAGTGGGACGTCAGCAACCACTTCCTCCCCGGGGACAGCTTCACTAGGTTTACCGACTGGCATTTCATCCACCTGGCCCAGCTCAATTGTGTTCCCCACAAAGACTGCAGGAGGTGCGGCTATGCTAACAACACCCAGCCCCATGTCCTGTGTGGATGCAAACAGCACACTGGAGCCTGGCGGCACCACCACAACACTATCCAGAACCGGCTGGTGAAAGCCATCCCACCATCCCTGGGGAAGATCACCATTGACTCCTCTATACCCAGGAAAAACAGCTGACTGCAACCCGATATGGTGGTGACTGATGCAGAGAAGAAGGAGGTCCTCCTGGTAGATATCACGGTGCCATTTGAAAACAGGTCACTGGCCTTCCATAAGGCCCAAGCAAGGAAGATGTTGAAGTACACCCCGCTGGCTAACACCCTGAAAGCGCAGGGCTACGAGGTGGGAGCCCTGGGCACATAGGACCTCCACAACGAGCCGGTACTGACAGCGTGCGGAGTCAGTCGATGCTACACCCAGCTCATGGTGTCCAACACCATCAGATGGTCCAGAGACCTTTACACAGAACACATCATGGGATATCACCAGTATCAGGTCGAGTAACCGAGAACTCCAACCAGGGAAAATAACCCACTTCCTCCCTTCCCTGATGAACCGAGGGATGCACCCCACCCATGTACTTATTGTCTACACCACTATGGACTTGGACTCTTAATGCATTCCCTGGGTGGCGTACCTGAGTTCATTTATCCACTGATGCTTTAAAAACTCCCACACCCCAATCTGGAGCTATACTGGTTATGTGATATGTATGTACCTTGTGAACCTTGAATCTGTTACTTGAAATCCCTCATAACCCAAGCCCGACCCCAGATGTACAGAACCTTCCTTCTTAACTTGTGTATATTTTGATTTTAAACATTAGCTTTAATAACGTTTTTAAATCTACTGTTGCCAGGGTTTAATTTCTCTAGCGACAGCATCACGACCATGGAGAAAAAGGGTCTGACTTACCACCGCATTGTGGAGGCCTTCCGCTTCGCATATGCCAAGAGGACTTTACTGGGAGACCCAGCATTTGTCAACATTACGGAGGTAAATAGCAGAGAAGGCACTGTATTCTGTGTCCTAAAAGCAAGATCTTTCTGTGTGTCCAAAGCATTATGAAAGCCAAGTGGCGACTGGCTTACAGCCTCCAAAAGGGGACCCAGATATTTCCAAGGATGCTTCAGAATTATGTTTGACATCAGCAAGCTGATGAAACACAGATCTGAATCCAAATGTAAAGCCACCTGTTACCACTGATCCATGGGTGACCTGCCCGGGCTATCAAAAGGAATTTCCCCTGGTGTTTGTGGGCAGTGTGCAGCTGTTGGTTTGCCAGTAGAATTTACAAAATATAGATAATACTTTTCACTTGCACAGCATGTTGTGTTCAGCACACTTTACAAACAAGAATAAACTATGAACAAGGATAACTCCACTTGTCTGCCTACCTCACGGGGATGGTGACAAAGGACTTCCATAAAATGTTTTGACAATGAAAGATGCGAACTGGCCCAGTGATATTGGTGTGTACAGCGTTCTCTTTTTGAAAGCTTGAAATGCTGGCATGGGTTCATCTTTCTGTAAGGAACAAAGAATTCCAGACAGTTTTCAAGGTCTGAAGGGAGCCATCTCGCGTGGGTTCCAGCATTCTAGAATTACATCTTTGATTGAAATCTATTGGTAGCACTGAGCTGAATTTGTCTCTCCTCACAGGTGCTCAGGAACATGACCTCTGAGTTCTTTGCAGATAACCTACGGGGGAAAATCACTGACAACGCAACCCACACAGTTGACTACTATGAGCCAGAGTACTACACTCCAGATAATGCCGGTACATCGCATCTCTCCATTGTCGCTGATGATGGCAGTGCTGTGTCCGCCTCCAGCACCATCAACCAATAGTATGAGTTCAGATGTTACTTCCATGTGGGTCTCTGCTGTCCTCATAGTGGTTCTGTGGTTGGTATAAACATCTCCGGACTGGCATCTCCATAGTGGGTTAGTCACTGGTAGAGGAATTGCTGACTGGAACTTCCTTTACTGGAGTCCTATAGGTGCCACTGTTCTGCTAAGACTTGAACTAGACGTCTAGATAGTAGAAGTCTACTTTTCTCTGGTCTAGTCCTGCCAGGTGCTGCACCCTCAACAGTCATTGAAATCCATGGGAGCTGAAGGCACTTTACGCATCAGGCCTCTAATGCTGAGTCCCATACTACTGAATGGGACACACGAGATATAAGGACTAGAGGCCTCCATTATGCTTCATTCGAGCCCACTCTTGTTTAATTTTGCAATGACCCCTTTGTCCCTTAGCTTTACCATCAGGGAATCCGCTACTGCACTCAAGTACCTCTTTTCAATTAACCTTTCCTTACATTATCAGACTCTTCCTGTTTCTGTCCTTCTGCCATAACAAAGGAAGTATAGTCACTGCAGCTGCTCTGCCCATTACTGGCATACTGAGTGTTGCACTGTTGTTGGCTATTGAGAGGTCTTTAGTTAGTAAACAGAGGCTTTATCCTTAATTACCAGACTTCAGCCAGGGTGGCCTTTCTTCCCCTCTGCTCAGAGTGACTCTTTCCTGCCTGATTCACCTGGTGCGGTCAAATCCAACCTCTCAAAATGCCTGTAGCGTGTCAAGTGTTGGGCTGTGGCATCATGGAATGAACGGGGTGTGAGAAACTAGAGGCTTAGAAAGGTGATTTTGCAATTTATTCAGTGGCCAAGCGATTTAATTGATTAATGAGAAAATGTAAACGAAATACATGATGCTGCCATGGCGTTCTGGTAAAATGCTGCCTCTCTTCTGGTAGAGATGGGTCTGGATCCGAGCTTGCAGCTCAGTCCTGTCTCTCTGGTGGGTTGGGCTGGAGCATCTCTACCTCTAGGGCAGTTTGGATCCAGAGTTCAGCCTGCACATTTAGGCACGTTTGGGTATTGGGAGGTTTGGTTTGGCCCCTGGTGTGGGAAAGCTGGGTCCTGATTCTCTGCTGCCCTCACACTTGGGATAGTTACACATGCAAAGGGGCTGTAAATAATGTTTGCCAATCATGTTGGTAGCATTTTCTCCTGTACACAATGTGAAAGGCAGAGGAGAACTGGTTCCCCCAAGTGAGACCCAGAGGTTGGCTAATGCCCCTCTGTTAGTCTACCAGGTGCTCTCTGAGTAGAAGCCTGGCCCTTTCAGGGTGGTGAGGTCCCACTCTGTGATACGATAGTTTCATGTAGGGTTGTCAAGTGATTAAAAAAATAATCACAATCGCACCATTAAACAATAATAGAATACCATTTATTTAAATATTTTTGGATGTTTTCTACATTTTCAAATATATTGATTTCAACTATAACACAGAATACAAAGTGTACAGTGCTCATTTTGTATTTATTTTTATTACAAATATTTGCACTGTAATAAACAAGAGTATTTTTCAGTTCACCTAATACAAATATGATAGTGCAATCTCTTTATCATGAAAGCTGAACTTACAAACGTAGAATTATGTACAAAAAATAACTGCATTCAAAAACAAAACCATGTAAAACTTCAGAGCCTACGAGTACACTCAGTCCTACTTCTTGTTCAGCCAATTGCTAAGACAACAAGTTTGTTTGCATTTGCAGGAGATAATGCTGCCCTCCTCTTGTTTAGAATGTCATCTGAAAGTGAGAACAGGTGTTTGCATGGTACTGTTGTACCTGGCATTGCAAGATATTTGTGCGCCAGATGCGCAAAAGATTTATATGTCCATTCATACTTCAACCCCATTCCAGAGGACAGGCTTCCATGCCAATGATGGGTTCTTCTCGATGACGATCCAAAGCAGTGCAGATTGATGCATGTTCATTTTCATTGTCTGAGTCAGATGCCGCCAGACGAAGGTTGATTTTTTTTTGGTGCCTCGGGTTCTGTAGTTTCCACACTGGAGTGTTGCTCTTTTAAGACTTCTGAAAGCTTGCTCCACACCTCATCCTTCTCAGATTTTGGAAGGCACTTCAGATCCTTAGACCTTGGGATGAGAGCTGTAGCTATCTTTAGAAATTTCACATTGGTGCCTTCTTTGTGTTTTGTCAAATCTGCAGTGAAAGTGTTCTTAAAATGGACAACATGTGCTGAGTCATCAGCCAAGACTGCTATAATACGAAATAGATGGGTACAATAGAGCTGGAGACATACAATTTTCCCTCTGGGAGTTCAATCACAAATTTAATTAACACATTATTTTTTTTAACAAGCATCATCAGCATGGAAGCATATCCTCTAGGGTGGTGGCCAAAGCATGAAGGGGCATACGAATGTTTAGCATATCTGACATGTAAATACCTTGCAACGCTGGTTACATAAGTGCCATGCGAATTCTTTTTCTCACTTTCTGGTGACACTGTAAATAAGAAGTGGGCAGCATTATCTCTCTTAGTGTGGCTAAACAAGAAGTAGGACTGAATGGACTTGTAGGCGCTAAAGTTTTACATTGTTTAGTTTTTGAGTTCAGTTATGTAACAAAAATAACCAACATCTGTAAATTGCACTTTCATGTTAGAGTTTGCACTATAGTACTTATATTGAATTTAAAAATACTATTTCTTTTATAATTTTTACAGTGCAAATATTTGTAATAAAAATAATATAAAGTGAGCACTGTATACTTTGTATTCTGTGTTGTAATTGAAATCAATATATTTAAAAATGTAAAAAAAATTCCAAAAATATTTAATACATTTCAAATACATTTTAATACATTAGGCCGGAGAGTCAGACGGGTCCCATCTGGGTCGCCAAATTTATTTGGGACTTGAACCCAGACTGGCATGGTTCTTTGTTTGACTACACAGAGACAGGCAACACCAGCAAAGTCTGAAAATAGGCTTTTTATTGAAGAGTGCACACAACAATATAGAGCAGCCCGTTTTTAAAGAGAACCAGCTGCCCATTTTAACAACTAGTAAGTTTTTATAGACAGTTTTGTTGCGTTACAAATTGTTTATTTAAGCAACCCTTTTTTTCCTTTCTTAGTAAGAAACTTTTAGTATTTTATTACAAGTTTTAGCAATACTTAATTTATATTAGTTTAAAGCAATACATGCTGTTTTAGTATTTTTTTATCAGCACGGCTGACCAGTACCAGAAACCAGGAGACAGGAAAGATTAAATGATCTGACAAAAAACAAAAACAAAACAAAACAGGGAGTGAAGGACAGAACAGAAAGTGTTGATGTTAAGGCTCCCACTTAACAGGGAGTGAAGGACATCTGGTAAAAAAGATGTTTAGAATGCAGCTCTCAGGGTCGGCAAGAGTGCAGATTCATCTGCAACTCTGCTCAGGGACTACCCAGAATCCTCTGGATTAACTTTTGGGCCTAACAGGATTCTATTAACAGTGCAATTAAAACTGCGATTAATTTTTTTAATCATGATTAATTTTTTTGAGTTAATCACGTGTTAACTGTGATTAATCGACAGCCCTAGTTTCATGTGGTCTACAATTTACCTGAAGCTTGTCCTTGTCCTAGAGTCTGGGTTTGACGTGCCTTCCCTTCTGCCTGTTCTATTTAGCTTTGGCTCAGAAATTCGCTCCAACGTGAGTGGAATCATATTTAACGATGAGATGGATGACTTCAGTTCACCTTACATCATCAATGGCTTTGGAGTCCCTCCCTCTACTGCAAACTTCATCGAACCAGGTACCACTTCACTCCCTCTGCTTAGCCAGTATCATGGTTGCCTTTTGCATACCAAAGTGATGCTGACTGCCAGCTAAAGAGCAGCATCTCCTGACCTCTCGCTGACTCGAGGTCCCTGTCACATGTGGGAAACACCTATGTTCTATATACTGCATCAGTGATAAAAGCTCACTGACTACAGGTCACGTTTCCTTACTGTGATCTCTATGCACTGGCTGGCCAAGAGGAACACAAGCATTTGTAGTGTCAAGGAAAACACCTGGGACTTGCTTATCCCCAGCTGCCTGAAGTCCTCACAAAGGCGATCTCAGAAATCACTCCAAGTGCAATGCTCCACAACTGCAAGAGAGCCTGGGGCATCGCTGACCTGGGAGGCCCTGGGAGTGGTGCACAACCTTGCAGCATTCCAACAATCTGTGGGCTGCAAGTAATTTGCATAAATATTTAAAATGCATTTGTGTCTGTGTGTGCTCTCCCTCCCCGAAAATACCTTTGCAATACAGCTCTGAAAAAAATACTCTGTCTTGCTAACCTTTAAACCCTGGTCTCTGCTTCCCTTGTTCCCATTTTTTGTTTTTTTTACAGGGGAAGTGGAGTCGGAGAAGTGCACCCCCTTGATGTAAAACTGCCTTTTGCCAATGACCAGGGTGGATCATGGGGCAGTGAAGAGGAGATGGGGGGTCAGGGGTTTAGTGCAAGGGAGCCTCCCCAATCAGATCTAGAGCTACAGAGGTTCTCACCCAAATGGGAAAGTGACCAGGAAGGGCCCATTACTCAGGGATGAGTGCTGAAGTGGAACCCTGTCCTCCAATGTATGGGTGCACGCAGCTGGATAGCTGGCACTCTGAAGCATGCCCATATGTCAGGACCAGCTCAAATTCCTTGTAGTTCTCACTCTCTCCCCCTCTACAAAGTCAGCAAGGGGGAGTTCAGGGGATGACAGAATCCTCTTGGCAGCTGAAGAGAGAGACTTGTGTGCTGAACCAGCAGATCTGGGATCCGCAAAAGACCAGCGGTAGCAGTGTTCTGTATTTCTAGCCTAAGCTGGCTATGGTGGTGTGGGCCCAGTCGCTGAGCATGTCATTAAGTACAAGTCAATGTCTGTGTGCACCCTTACAGGTAAACAGCCACTGTCCTCCATGTGTCCATCAATCCTAGTGGATAAAACAAATAAGGTCAAGATGGTGGTTGGTGCATCCGGAGGAACAAAAATCACCACAGCAACAGCACTGGTACGTGTCACTGTGGGATGGATGAGCAGAAAGTAGAGATCAGACAAGGTTGGAGAGGTGGCTGAATCATTCTGTCCTGCTTCTCATTGGGAAGGCTCCCAGGAGATTGCCTTGAGATTCATAAATGTTAAGGGTAGAAGGAAACATTGACGATCTAGTCTGACTGCTCCCACCTACAAAATGCAGACCCTCACCCAATAATTTCTGCATCAAGCCCATAACTTCAGTTTGAACTATAGCATATGTTTTAAGACATCATCTGGATATAAAGACTTCAAATGATGGAGAATCCACAGTCGCCCTGTGTATGTTCTTCCAGTGGTTACTTGCTGTCATTGTTAAAAATCTGCACCATAATTCTAGTCTGAATTTGTCATTTCCAACCATAGGATCCCATTATGCCTTTTCTTACTTCATTAAAAAGCCACTTACTGACGAATCTCTTCCCCATGTAGGTAGTAATAGACTGTGATCAAGTCACCTCTTAGCCTTCTCTTGGAGTAAACTCAATGAATTTAGGAAGCTCAGTCTACAAGGAATGGTTTCCAGACCTCAAATATTCTTGTAACTCTTTTACTGAACACTTTTTGGTGTGTGGACACCGGAACTAGACACTATTCTGATAATGGTCTCACTAATGGGGTATACAGAAGTAAAAGGGTCCCCCTCATCTATTTGATAGTCTCCTGCTTGGGTATCAAGAATGTGTTCACCCGCATAGTTACAGCATAGCACTCAGAGCTCATTTTCACTTAAGTTCATGGGTAGGTGTGTCCTTTTCAGTGTTGCTGAATTCCAGGATACTGTCTCCTATCTTGTGTGATCGACATGCTTTGTTTGCATGGAGACCGTCATAGTGAGCTTGTCACCCAGGAAAACTGCCATAATGTAACCTCACAACGGGGATGGAGCTGGGAAATCTAGGCTCTATCCCCAGCTCTGCCATTGACTCAACTAACCTGTACCTCAGTTTCCCCATCAATAAAATGGGGATGACAATGCCGACCATCTTTGTGAAGAGCTTTTGGCCTACATGCTACATAGGAGCTACAGTACGTACTACTTAATGAAAACCGGAGCATGGGACCTACCTGAGTTAGCTGCATCTATACAGAGCCCTAGCATATGTCCCAACTGAATCATTCCACCATGCGCTGGAGACTAGGACGTACCAAATTCCTTTGACTTGGCACGTTATTCTAAATGCATGTTTAATGTTTCTACAGACCTTAATACAATTAATCAACCGAGCAGGACACTGCTCTGGCAAGTATATATATATATAATCCAATCAGTACAAAATGGTTAGTGTACATTAAAATTTTAACCTTAACAAATGTAGAAATGCATAATGAAGATTGCTGTCCTAACCCTGACAACACTGCTAAAATGAAGGTTTTCGAATGTAAAAGTGTCAGGAGTACCACGATGCTGTGTGCAGAAGTAACTTTTTTCTGCCATGCACTTTATTGTAATATAACTAGTGTAGCGTGAGCTCAGAAAAACCAGAAAGTTTGCGGAGTGCCTACACAATGCCTTAAACTTTCGGAGGCATTTAAAAAGGCTACTTTAAAAAGCACCTGTGTGTGCGTACAACCCACAGTTGTCCATACTGATCCCCGTACTTGTATACATTCCTGAGCACATGAAAATTTGTATCCGTCTCTTTGCATGAGATTTTCCTGTACAAAAGGGTGAATTTTTTTAATCTTGCTGAAAGAGTTAGTGGGTCAGAACACTTGGTTAGCAAATACAATAGTCTACTATCCGGAGAGGTAAGGAATCCAAGTCAGATTTGGTGCAATGTTCCCAGCTTCTGAGGTAGCTTTCATGGTGTGCCCTGCTTTGGGGTGATAATGGTCCAAGTGCATTTTAACAGAAGACCAGCAGAGGCTACTGTTGAGCCTCCTTCAGTATAACTTACTGAGAATTAATGGGACAATCTAGGTCGCTTGTATCACAGGCATGCCAAGTTCCTAACTTATCCAATATTTATGTTTCTGAGAGCAACATTACTACTGCTCCTTCATGAATGTACAAATGCAGGACTCTCAAATGGCAGCTGTGCGGCACACCTGCCGGTCACATTTACTGGAACTCGGCTTCATTTCAGTCTGGTTTAGAAATGCGGATCCTCATGATTCACTGTACAAACTTCATACAGAAGCAGCCTTACAAAGTGTTATGGTTATCACAGGAAGAAGCTGTCACGCTAGTGCTCTGCTTCCTCTGATAAAAGCTGCTGTTGTCCCTCTTTGGGCACTGCAGAGTGATAGGGGGGTATGTGTGGTGTAGATACAGAGAAGTTTAAAATTCAGACACTAGCTTTGAATGTCCTAAGGTTTTGCCCTTGTTATTGAGAGACAGAAGGGCTCAGCTGAGCAATTGGGGTCTGGGATTCTGAATTCCACCTCTAACGCACAGCTGTGTTTGGGCAGGATCTATAAAGATGTTTAGACCCACTACAGTTCTGCTTTTGTGGTCCATTTTGCTTCCTGTGTATGTTTTCTCTCTGCTGAAAGCCCACTGCTGAATTACATGCACGGTTTTCCCAAGCTTGTACAATGCACAGCAGTTGTACGCATAGGGCTGGCCCCTGGAATCTGGAGGAGAGACGTGGGGCGGGGCAAGAGGAGGTTGTGCAATAGTTGCTTAAGCCAGTTATTGAGGTCCTTGATCCTAGAGGTCTTCTAACGTGTCTGCCTGTAGCCCTAAGGGGCAGTTTGAACAGCCAGGGATGAGCCAGGCGTAAGGGAGCTTTGCCCAGGCTGGCTTCAAGGCAGAGGGTTGTGGAGAAGGGGCTATAGTGGCTCTGAATTATCTGAGCCGCCCTGTGTACTGGAGTGATCTCCTGTGTCCCCTTAACCAGCTTTAGAGGCAGTATTGTTCGGGTAAAGCCTAACAGGCTGCGGAATCTGGCTCTCTTTCACTGCAGTATTTTGACACACCAATGACCGATTTCTCCAGGGGCAGGTCACATACTAATGCTGTGACTTTCTGCTTCATACAGACAATCATCAAATCCCTCTGGTTTGGGTACGATGTGACGAAGGCTGTGGAAGAACCTCGAGTTCATGATCAGCTGTTTCCCAATGTCACGGAGCTGGAGCAGAATGTAGAGCAGGTCTGTGTGTCTTCGCTGGGAGGGATTGGGGCAGGGGCTATTGTATCAGGCATGATCCTGGCCTCCGCAGGCACCGTGGGAATGTTTTCCCTATGTTCTAATGCATAATATTTATCTGACTGTTTATGAGCTTAAGAATTATAGCTGGGCAAAGCTTTGGCCTGAGTCCACAACAAGGCATTCCAGGGCCCATCCATATGAGTCTGCACTCAGAATTTTGGCTGCAAACAAAGCTGGAATTGCCAATACTACAGAGCTGCTCTTGGATTTACCTGCAGGGAATTTAATGCTGTCCTGGACCCTGCATAGCTCAAAAGCTTTTCAAAGTACTCAGCCTAGGCTAGGCATGAAGTTTGTAACAACTTCAACCCCAGTGAATTTCAATAGGCTTTGTCTCTTAATGTATCATTCTCTTCATGATCCTGAAGAGTTGGGTATGCAGCTGAGTCGTTCTATGGCACTTGAAGGATGGCCAAGGAGATATTCATTCAGTGCTGAGATCACTCTTGGAAATCCGTAGAAAACTTCCATCAAAGTGGCCTTACATGGGACCTTTGCTGTCCTGTCAATGCGTTGTTACACTGGGGTAAAACCTGCTTCAGTCTGGATTCAGAGTGACAGATACCACTCAACTCAAACCAGCAGACCTGCTTCTCTGACTCACTTCTTTGATACGCTAACCTCCCAGATATCCTGTGGTCAGATGTGGATCAGCACTTTCTCTTCAGAGCTCCTGGACAACTCTAGCAGATATTCTGGCTCTTGTGTATTTTAAAACGTATGCTTTTCCTGGACAAAACCTGCTTTGTTCATCAAACTAGAAACACGATGTCCAGAAACCTCTCTTCTGTCTGTGGAGAGTTAAAGGGGCTTTCGCTGAAGTTCTGGTAGCAATTAAAATAGCCATTATCAACTTTGGAGATGGCCCCTCACCTCTGAAAGCCACAAAAATGCCCTGTCAACCTCAAAACTAGTCAGTTGACTGGACTGAGGCAGTTTGCCTACAAAACTTAAAGTGGGGTGGATGATTAGCACATGACTGGACGTGATGTGCTGTAGTATTCAAAATGTTTCACTTGCATAAAATGGCCCTACTGGGTCAGACCAAAGGTCCACCTAGCCCAGTTTATTGTCTTCTGACAGTGGGCAATGCCAGGTGCTTCAAAGGGAATGAACAAAACAGTCACTCATCAAGTGATCCATCCCCTGTCCCCCATTCCCAACTTCTGGCAAACAGACACTTGGAGCATGGTATTGCACCCCTGCCCATCCTGGCTAGTGGCCATCGATAGACCTATCCATTCACTTCTCTAGGTCTCTCTCCTTTTTTTTTTTTTTTTTTTTTCCTCCTGTTACAGTCTTGGCCTTCACGACATCCCTTGGCAAAGAGTACCACAGGATGACTGTGTGTTGTGTGAAGAAGTACTTCCTCTCTTAAATTTTAAACTTGCAGCCCATTCATTTCCCTATTAATGACCCCTAGTTCTTGGGGTATGTGAAGAAGTAAATAACACTTTATTCACTTTCTCTACACCAATCAAGATTTTATCAACCTTTATCATATCCTCCCTTAGTCATCTCTTTTCCAAGCTGAAAAGTCCATCTTTTTTAATCTCTTCATACAGAAGCTGTTCCATACCCTTAATCATTTTTGTTGTCCTTCTCTGTGCCCTTTCCAAGTCTAATATAACTTTTTTGAGATGGGGCAACCAGAGTATTCAAGATGTGGGTGTATCCTGGATTTTTATGGAGGCACTATGATATTTTCTGTCTTATCTATCCCTTTCCTAATGGTTCCTAATATTCTGTTAGCTTTTTTGACTGCAGCTCCACATAGAGCAGATGGTTTTGGAAAGCTATCCACAATGACTCCAAGATCTTTCTTGAATGGTAACTGCTAATTCACCTATCACCCTCGTGCTCTGCTTTCTCTGATAAAAGCTGTTGTTGACCCTCTTTGGGAACTGCAGAGTGATAGGGGGGTATGTGTGGTGTAGATACAGAGAAGTGCAAAATTCAGACACTAACTTTGAATGCCTTAAGGTTTTTGCCCTTTTTATTGAGAAACAGAAGGGCTCAGCTGAGCATTTGGGATCTGGGATTCTGAATGCCACCACTAAAGCACAGCCATGTTTGGGCAGGATCTATAAAGACCCTCAGACCTACTGCAGTTCTGCTTTTGTGGTCCATCCTGCTTCCTGCTTATTTTTTCGGTCTGTACAAAGCATGCCGCTGAATTGGACGCATCATTTTCCCAAGCTCATACAATGTGCATTTTGTTTGTCTTTATCCACATTGAATGTCATCTGCCATTTTGTTGCCCAGTCACTCTGATTTGTGAGATCCTTTGTAACTCTTCACAGTCGTCTTTGGACTTAACTATCTTGAATAATCTTGTATCATCTGCAAATTTCACCAACTCGCTACTTTTTACCCCCTTTCCCAGATCATTTATGAATATGTTGAACTGTACTGGTCCCAGTACAGACCCCTGGGGGACGCCACTATTTACCTCTCCCCATTCTGAAAACTGATCATTTATTCCTACCCTTTGTTTCTTATCTTTTATCCAGTTACTGATCCATGAGAGGACCTTCCCTCTTATCCCATGGCAGTTTGCTTTGAGGGATCTTGTCAAAGGCTTTCTGAAAATCCAAGTACACGATTGCCACTGGATCCCCTTGTTCACATGCTTGTTCACCCCCCTCAGAGCATTCTATTTAGATGGGTGAGGCATGATTTCCCTTTAGAAAAAATCATGTTGACTCTTCCCCAGCAAATCATGTTCATTCATGTGTCTGACAATTCTGTTCTTTACTGTAGTTTCAACCAATTTGCCTGGTACTCAAGTTAGGATTGTAATTGCCAGGAACGCCTCTGGAGCCTTTTTTATAAATTGGTGTCACATTAGCTGTCCTCCAATCATCTGGTATAAAAGTGGATTTAAATGATAGGTTACAAGCCACAGTCAGTAGCTCTGCAATTTCACATTAGAGTTCCTTCACAATTCTTGGGTGAATGCCAATTGGTCCTGGTAACTTATTACTGTTCAGTTTATCAGTCTGTTCCAAAGCCACCTCTAATGACACCTCAATCTGGGACAATTCCTCAGCTTTGTCACAGAAAAAGAATAGCTTAGGTTTGGGAATCTCCCTCACATACTTCACTGTGAAGACTGATGCAAAAAATTCATTTAGTTTCTCCGCAATGACTTTATCTTCTTTGAGTTCTCCTTTACCACCTTGATCATCCAGTGTCCCCACCGATTGTTTGGCAGGCTTCCTGCTTTTGTTGTTACTTTTTGAGTCTTTGGTTAATTGCTCTTCAAATTCTTTTCTGACCTGCCTAATTATACTTTTACATTTGACTTGCCAGAGGTTATGCTCCTTTTCTATTTTCTTCAATGGGATTTAACTTCCAATTATTAAAGGATGCCTTTTTGCCTCTAACTGCTTCTTTTACTTTGTTTAGCCATGGTGGCACTTTTTGAGGCCTCTTCCTATGTTTTTTAATGTGAGGTATACATTTAATGTAAACCTCTGTTATGGTGTGTTTTTAAAATTTCCATGCAGCTTGCAGGCATTTCACTTTTGGGACTGTACCTTTTAATTTCTGTTTAACTAGCTGCCTCCTATTTTGTGTAGTTCCCCATTTTGAAATTAAATGCTACAGTGGTGGGCTTATTTGGTATTCCACCACCCCTACAGGGACATTACATTTAATTATGTTGTGGTTGCTTATTACCAAGTGGTTCAGCTATATTCACCTTTGAACCAGATCCTGTGCTCCATTTAGGATTAAATCAAGAATTGCCTTCTGTCACTTAGTAATAAAACCCCTTGGAAAGCCGGAGAGAGGAGGGAGCTGGTTGGAGAAGTGGGAGGGTGGAGATGGTGGGACAGGTTTCTCTGTGGAGCTACTAGCAGCAGAGGAGACCTGGGAGTGGGGGCGGCTCAGCGGTACAGTAAACATGTGAGTTGCATGTGAGGTACATACTGCATAATCTATGTGTGCATCCTTGAGTGTTTACCCCATCTCTCTGCATTCCAGGGCATAGAAATGGAACTAAAGAAGAGGAAACACGATATCAAGCGGACTAACAGTAGTGCCATCGTCCAGGCCATTCTACGGACTGCTGATGGCTGGGCTTCTGCGTCTGATTCCCGGAAAGGTGGCTTCCCAGCAGGCTACTGAACTCACTCAAGCTGCTTTGACAGTCTACTTCTGGGCAGATCTAGTGACCGCTTACATGGGGGGTGGGGAGAGGGAGGGAGAATACTTGAGCACTGCAACTCAGGGAATGTCACAGAAAAGAATGTATTTGCCTATGGTTCTGCTAATGGACCTGGACAGATGGTTTTGAGGGCCATTACTGAAGAGTGCCTTACATCAGATCAGTGTGCTAAGAAAAAGCACAAATCTCCCCAAATATACAGCACCTACCTAAAGTGTCTAGTCCCTCCCCCTGCTCACCAGAGATTGAGTGCACAGCATTTGAAGGTCCAGAGCCCCAGCTGCAGAAAAGTGTTCCTTTATTTTTCAGCTTTATCCAGCCCATGGCTGTCCTCTAGCAGTGACCGCATTCCCCTGAGAAATGAATGATGGAGTGTGAATGGGATGTAAGGTGCTGGCAACTCTACACTGTAAACTAGTCTGAGCTACAGTCTGAAGAGTGATGGTGCAAACCCCGCTCCACAATCTCACCAAGTTCTTTACCTGACTCTAGTCTTGCTTCTCATTTCAGGAGTTTAGGAGGGATGATGGGATAGCTGAAGTGATGGTGCTAATGTCATTGGTTTGTTTGTTATATCTGTTCAAAAGCTGTAAAGGGAAGATAGAGGCCACCTGTTTCATTTATGCTGAAAAGAATTACAGGTCTATGGAGGTAAACATCCCTGCTTTCACCTGTACAGTACACTTGTCCACAAGGAATCAGGAGGCTCTATATGACTGAGGCTCTGCAGCAGTTTGGCTCCTTGGTGCAACTCCTTCAGGTCCCAGAGAATAGGGACAAGGCTCCCTTATCCATGAGTTTTTCCTTCCCCCCCCCTCACCTTTGGAGTTTCCAATTTGTCTCTCACTGTTCTCCCTTCTCAGAGCACGCAAGAGTCCCGGGGAAAAGGAAGGAAGTATTTAAATCTGAAAACCATGGTGTAAACCACTGACCCCCGGGCAGCATGGCATCTTGCCTTTCAGTTACAAAGCTTAACTTCTGCGGGGTCGGTTTGGTTAGATCACTTTGCTATGGTGTCTAACAGATGAAAAAAGATCTTTCATAAGGGGTGCAGGGAGCCCATCCTTCAACTCTAAATTTGATGCAGTTGAATACATAATTTTTTCTTTCTTACCTGCAGCTTACCTCCAAAGACCTGAATATCACAGAAGTTGTGTCTTAGATGAGTGTGAAGCTGTGTTTCAGCCAACTGTGCCCCCCTTAAATGTTTGAGTTGCTTGTGACTTTTAGCCAAACCGAAATAAGAATATTCACCACCTTCAGAGCTCGGGCTCATTCATTTGGATTTGAGATGCAAGGTGGGTAAACAAGGCCCGAGCACCCTCGCTGCCTACTGAAGCCTCCCCACTGGAAGTGAAGCTCGTCAGTAGCTTTCAGAAGGCCTTGGTACCAGAGGATGGGCACAAACAAACTGTCAAACAGGCAGCCTGCTACTCTCTCCATTGTCTGGTGGAGTTTTGGGTGAAATCCAAGAACTCAAATATAACTGGTCTAAACAGGATTTTAAAAAATGTATTCAGTTGCAATAACTGGTGGCCTTAGTAATACAAAGAAGACTTCATTGAAAATGAACGATAACCTGAAGTAGCCCTCTAAAGAACAAGTATTTGTTCTCTTGTATTTTAAAACCAGCAAAAAACCACACAAACAAAGTCCACAAAATAACTAACTAAAGTCAGGTCCTTCAGAAAGTATACCCCAAAGGCTTTAGGAGCACAGTTCCCACAGTCAATGGCAATTGTGTTCCTAAATCTTTTGGGGGTAGAGCAGTCAGGAACTGACTTTTTCCTCTGAGAATTTCTGATGAAAACATTTGTTTTCATCAATTGTCTTTGAAACTGCTTAGATTTTGCAGTTATCAAAATTTAATTTCTTAAATGTTTTGGGATGAAAACTTACTTTTTCAAACTCCTTTTTTTCATGAAAAATGTCAGGTGAATTCATTTCCTCTCCCATTCTATATAGGGCCTTTTGTGACACAGCAAGATTCTCAAATTTTTGCCACAGTATGTCAAGGTTTAGCTGTCAGTGTGTTGCTTTGATGATACAAAAACCCTAGTATGACTTATTTTCTAGCTGGCAAACAAGTGTCAAAGTATGGCCTTCAAAGATTTGACCTGAGCTGCATTGATTATATTTACAAAATTTTTTTTAAACATGCTCTGACAAAGTCGCAGTAGAGGAAATTAAGTAGGACTTGGGTAAGATTTTGGAAAGCACCAGAGCAAACCATTCTAAAATGACTGCTTTAGCTTCTCCAAATCTTTATAATGACACCAGTTTTCTCATAGCGCTCTAATTAAAGGAACCTGACAAATGCCTTAGCAAGAGTTCGGTTGCTGCTATTTCACAGTCGTGGTAATATTCAGACCTCCACAATTCAGTGCATAATGCAGGGCCTAGGGACCAAGCCATGAGATCACAGTTCAGACAAAGACACCCATATGGCAGAGGTGAAGTGGAACATGTGGCTGTTCAAAACCATGTTGAACACCTTGCTGCTATTCTAAGAAATACCAGAATGACTCGGCATGGCAGAGAAATGGAAACCACGCTGCTGGTTCTATCCTCTAAGAACTGATCAGGGGGTGGGTAAGGTAGGGCTGCAGGCTAAAAATTCCCAGCATCCACAAGCCATCTGTAAAAGTAGTTTATTAAAAATATAACTTTGTAAAACAAATTTCCATTGGCAAATAGAAACACATCCTCTGCTCACAGTGTCACATAATGTCCATGGACGGTGGCAGTGGACAGATAAACTGCCCCTTGGCAGCAATTGGCATCGGGGAGCCAACCAGCGGAGAAGCCCAGGGCTAGATCTCAGTAATGTGGAGGTCAGGCTTGAGGTGTAATGTGGTAGCAAAAGTAGCTCCTGCCTACTTCCAACCATTCCTCATTTTTATACACACCAAGTAACATTCACTCAGCCAAAAGCAAGGACAGTGGTAGCGCTACTTCTCTTCAATTTATCTGCCTGTGTTTTATGGGGCTATGTGATCGTTCTGCTAGCAGTCAGTCAGGGGGCCTGCTCTTGAAGAGTTGAGTCCATTTTTGAACTTACAGTTTTGGGCCTATGTAATTATCCCACATTTCTAGAATGGCAACGAATTGTAGTTGTCCGTGCTGCCAGTGAGCTGTCAGTCTACCTGCACCTCAGGTCTTTAGACTGCTGAATCACAACAGCTACTGCAAGCACCAGCTTGTAACAAGTATGTAGGTGAACGTAAAGAAAAAGCAGGGCCCCTGTCATTCTACAGACTAGAGAATGAGTGCTAGCAACATTCTTTCATCCTCTACCAGTCTGCCACACTTGCATTTACTACTTGTTCAGGCAAGCACTTTAAAACTTAAGCCTCGCTGCAGGAAAACACATGCTTTACGTACTAATCAAGGAGTAAGACACAGAAATTTGTTTTCCAGGCAAAACATCAAGCTCCTGTGGTGACAAGCTAGGGCAACCATATTTCTGTATGAGCCACCCGTAGGATGCAGCAGTAGCCTCTCATGGAGAATGATGCAATAACAACAGTGCCTTGGTGTACGATTCCTGAAGGAAAACCGCTCTCACGTTGTAGCAAGTTTCATTTTCAACAGGACTGAAATGCAGCTAAAGGCTGACTGTTTCTCCAAGTTAATAGGTTTCTAAGTGGCTAGCATTTTATTTACACACTAGGGGCTAATGGGTAGAAAAGGCAGGCATCCAGCAAGCTGGGTTCATGAGATAGAGGATTTTTTTAAAAGGCCTGTACTCCACCCTGTGTGACAGAGAGATAATGGAAGGCTTGGCAGAGACAGTTAAAGCATGAGTTTAAAAAAAAAGTGGCTGTGTGGGGGATAACAAACTGCTATAGGCAAACCTTTAAAAGTATCTAATGTTCTCCGGTTCCTGCATGCAAAGAGAGGTTCCTGTACATGTAAGTGACTGCAGGTAAATTTATAGAGGCACGCTGAATATTTGGTCCGATGATTTTTTCTAAAGCTATCAGTGTACAAATATATACAATGTGACTGCATGGTGAATCATACTTACGGCAGGGATGAGGCATAGATACCCCACCCCCCGGGCCGCTCACGCCTGTGATTTAACAAGAGCTAGTCTGCTCCCCTGCTACAGGCATATTAGCTATGACTGTTCTTTGGCATGTTCCTACACTCCTCTCCTCGAAGTCTCTGAAAAACGTAAGTCACTTGCGGTAGTTAATCAGGGGCAACTAGCATTTTGTGCAGCACAATTCTTCCTGAGGATACAGGCATCAAAAGAACACCCAGCACTGCTCTAGAACAGACTGCATCATGCCTCCTTGCATTGGTGGGTGCTGTAACAGCTCCAGTTAGGAGAGGCTCATTACAGCTTCACAAATATGCAATCGAAATCCTGCTGGATTACCCTACTCTTATGTGCACCCTTATTTTAAAGGGTCCTCCGAGAACCCAGGTCACTCCTGTTTTGAAGAAATATTAATTTCCTTCTTTTGTGCGTCCTCACTTCAACTCATCCAGGGGCCTGGCTTCTGCTTCACTGTGGACCGTGTCTCGATAAGGAGGAGCAAGGAAATTTGGTGCAGGCTTAGGACTCCCTGCCCCCAGGGGCGAGGGGTAAGACTAGAAGATTAGCTGTAATAATACATCATCAGTTCCTTCCAAAGGAGAAAAGAATTCACATTATCCAACACTTTGCACGGCTCATTTCTAGGGACTCCCTCTTGTATCTTCAGTGCTGCTACAGAGGTGGCCCACATTCCTATAGTAGCTGACTGCCACAACAGACGCTGTAGTACATAGACCAGGTTTGTGCTGATGCTAATATCAAATGATACCCAATGGGCCAGGCAGGGGTCCTGGGATTACAAGAGCTAGACAAGATGTTGTTAGACTCACTCCCTTAGGGTGTGTCCATGCAAAGCTGTATCTTGCAGCTCTGCTGTGCAACTTGGTGGTGCAGCAACACACCTGACTAAAGAAAGAAGTGTCATAACTTCCTATTTCACATGAATGGTGTGGCCAGAAAGCACATTCACACATGTGGGGGTTTCCAAAGCCAGAAAGAAACCAACCCCACTCCTGTCTGAGGATCTTCAGACTCTAGGGAAGATAGAGACAGGTCCCTGAGGACAGCTCCCACTGGCATTGGGCCTGCTTCCTCTTTCAAAATTTCCACTGCTTGGTAAATTCCTGATGTCTGGGTTCATATTCTAAATAGCTGCTCTGTTCACAAAATATATTTCTCTATATCACACAGGTGCTGGTCCTTTGTCCTCTGGCCCCAGCTAGCAGATATAATAAATGGAGGGTAGGATTCGAGACAAGAATGGCTGACTAATGCCTGTAACAGCTTGAAGGTAGCTTGCCATATATTGCAGGGTCAGTTGTTACTGTAAGTCTTACCCTCCACACTCTCTGCTAGGTGGCTTCAAGAAGTCTGATTGGTACGGGCGATGTCAGGGGAGCTTCCAGGATAGCTGGTGCTCCGGACCCCATTATTTCATACTCTTTTTGGCCAGAATAAATGTTTGCTACAGCACTTGTTCTTAATACCCAGATGACTGCCCCTTCTTTCTTTTGTCAGAATAAGCAAAGATGCATCTTCCTTCCTGTGAAATCCCCTGCACAACATTCAGGAACACGGGGGATTTCTGTTCACGGTGTCCCCTGCTCAGCAGTCCACGTTTAACATCCTGAAAGGGAAGGAGCAGAAAAAATGAAGTCAGTCTTGCCAGGGCCTCTGTTGTGTGTTGCAGCTGAGCTTATTCTCTGGGATGGAAACACAGTTGTGCAGCTGTTTGGGTTCAAATAAAAGGGACATCAGCTGGAAGTGGGACCCTCCTAGCCCTCAGTGTGGTGACAGACAAGGCAGCACTCAGTCACCTGCCAGTTATATTTGTAACCCACGCGAAGGACAAGGAACCCGTGCAGGGAGAGCCAACAGAAGCTGCTCACCTCATCAAAGCCTGATTCGAACTGGAGGGAGTTGTCTGTGGACACATGGAGAACTGGCGTCGAGATGGCATGCTCCAGGTCATAGCCAAACCAGAGTTTGTTCATGATTGCCTGCAGGGGAATAAACTCAGCAATTAATGAAGGTGAAGGGTGAGAAACTGGGTCAAATTCTCATTTGCAGTGATGCAAACCCAGAGCTGCCACTCTGACTTGTATGGCACCATAAGTCTGAAGTAACTAGAAGTTCCTGATTTACATCAGTTATATCTAGGATCAAGTGAGAGTGGCTGCTCTCCCTAGGTCTGGGTGGGCATGTTTGAAGGCTTTGGTTCTTTGTTAGGTCTCTTGAACTTGGTCAAATTAGCATATGCAGTTCCCCCCACAGGACGAGTTTTCTCCAGACTTGCTACCTACCTAGGGATTTCCATTAATTACAAATGTTGATTCCTCCAGGAAACCCTGTAACTCTCTCACAGAGCCAGAATACAATCCTGACCCCATGAAAACCCTGTAGGGTTGATACACTAGTCTTTTGCTATGTGCCCATATCTCACCTAAACAATTGGCCATAAAGGTGCTGTGCACTATACCAAGAGAGAGAGCGAGAGCAGATTATTCCCCCCATCCTGTTGCTCCGTGGGTCAAGGAGGGCTAGACACAGCTTCCTTCAACAGACCAGTACTACCCTGGAAACAGGTGGAGGGACAGGAACAAACACGCACAGATTTTCCCTCAACACCCCAGGATTTCACAGCACTCACTGGCCCAAATGAAAGGGACAAAGTTTGAATGTGTCTTGATTCTCCCTTGCTGCCACTTTGTGCTGCTGTTTGAATAGCAGCCCAGCTGTTACTAAACTGTTAAGAATAATAGCTAGAGCTTTAACTAGCTCCTGGGATGAGTTTTTTTTGTTGCTGGTGGCCAGGGGTTCATTTTTCATTTAGCCTCCTCTAAAAATAAACTCCACACTAGAACAACAGGCCCTACGGGACAGGAGATGGGCTGGAAGGCTGGTCTCGCCTATCCATAACTGCAGTCATTCAAGGCTGGTTCAACACCTTGGCCTACAGTGACTTCCTTGGTTTCCTGCTAGAGAGAGGCCTAAACTAGCAAAAGAGGGAGGCGGGAATGAATGCGACTTAACATCCAGAGATTGTGACAACAGTGAAGGGGAGATTTGCTTCTTGAGCTGGCCAGAGACTGACTATGAAATCCTTTACCCCACCTGGAAAGCAACATGGGAACACTTTGACCCCAATCTCTATGGAGAGGAAGTGTTTTTTCCCCCACTCCCCAACCTCTAATGAGAGGCGTTTTTAAGGACAGGACTAGCAATCACATCAGATTTGTGGAAGAGGACATGGACTGTACAGGATGGCAGGAACATTCCCTATCTGGTCTGGGAGATGATACCAGTTTTTACAAGCTCCAATTTCATCCTGTCTACTGGAAATAGAGACATCATCTCTTGCTTTTAGCAATAAGGTCTAAGCCATCGCTGTGGGGCAATGACAGGGCTGCCATGAAGTGAAGGAAACTCCAGTTCATGGTGATGTTAAAACCCACTTGGGCTCATGTCCAGTGTGGTCACAAAGGCTGGTGGGCCTGCAGCACCTTCAAACAGTATTAACAGCACCGACAAAAGGAGCTGTGCCCCCCTGCCCGCCCCTGCCCTGCTGGTAGGTTTATGAACATTCCGCACGTTTAGTAGAAGGAAACTCAAATGAAGAGCAATCACTTTAGAGCTCCCGCCCATGCTATACGGTCACTTGCTCACCAAGGCAGTGGCGCTGATAATCAGGTCCCCTCCTGAGCCACCAATCACCAGCTTGGAGTTATCATCGTTGGAGATGAGAATGGAAGGAACCATGGCAGAGGGGGGTATCTCTCCTAGAGAAGATGGAGAATGAGTTATTGGCCCATCTGGCAATAGGGGGGAAAAAAAACAAACTTTGTTCATTGCAGATCTGTCTTTCTCCTCCTTGCCCCACACTGAACCTCGCCTGTTCTCTCAGCAATTCAACTTTCCATCAGTTGTTCCAGAAATACAAGGCTTGGGAATTTGTTTTTGTCTCCCTTGGCCAGAGGCAACTTCTTCGAAGCCCAACCTGCACTAGTGGAGGACTGTAAGATGCTCTCTCAGCCCTGCTTAGTTCTGTAGTGTGCTGCAGCCTCTAACTTCTTTGGGAGCTGCTGGAGCTAGACACCAGTGATAGAGGCACACGGATATTCGCAGTAGGGCTATAGTCACTGTTCTGTCAACCTTTGGCATAGCTGAGCCGTGGAAGAGTTCCTTCGGGGAGGAACTTATCTGCCAACATGGAAAACAATGCGCCAATAGCTCCAGGCTTGAATTCTTTATATAGACCTATAGGGTGGCACAGCTAAAAATACACCTCTGGCACTATAATAAAACTATTTAAATTCTTGGTGGCTGCATGTGTCTTGTGGGGATTATTATTTTTCCCATGATATCAGAATTGTGAAGTCACTGGGAGCCAAGAGTAAGCACTGCAGCATTTTCCCTGGATGAATAGTAGTCAGTTTTCTGAGTTCAGCTTTTCAGCATTTTGACTCTGCTTTGCAAGCCATGGCCAGAAAATGAATGAAAGAGTTTTCCAGACCCAGCTACTGCACTACTTCAGAACAAACTGACATCCAGTTCTGGCCAGAAAGGGATCAGGGAGGAAGAGCAACCTCTGATCCTTGGAATGTCTTGCTGGCGCTCATTTCCCAGGGTGCACTTCAGGCTCAGCGCGATGAGCTGGCTGCTCAAGATCTGGGAGCACGTCCAAAGGATTGTGAATGCTCACGGCACATTCTGGCCTTTTGTTTAGATAAGAGGCAAAATCTCTCACCGCGCGTGATCTTGTTTCTTGGCTTCTTCTTGCAGAAGTCAGCGAGCTCGTTATTTAAAATGATCCCAGTGTTTGGAGAATATACCATGGAGCCAAACCTGAGGCAAGGGAAAGCACAGGTGAGATGTGGGAGTCCAGGACTGTTATGCTAAAGCTCACCAACAGCCAGAACAGCAGAGAACCCTTCGGGAATTACCACTGGCCATGCTGCACCATGCCAACCTAGCGCTGCCATAGACAGGAGCCCATAGAAAACTTTGCTAAGCCCATATTCAGCACAGAGGTGATTATACCACTGTGCCAGTGCCCTAAGGCAGGGGTACCTTTATAGTTACTGTTATGTGGCCACAGGCTGTGTGGTTGCTGGGTCCACTGTCTGTAAGAAGAGACAAGAGAGTTTCACCTTTCGTATGGCTAAGTTTTGAAATCAGCGTAAACACTACGCCCTTGTGCGGGGCCAGAGACCTCCCAGAACAGGGGACGAAACTGAGACGCGTCTCCTGCCTAAGCCAGCTGCGTCCAGGGGCTTGTAAAAAGAGTTGCTGGCTGCCACTTTCTAGGGCACCTCTCAGGAGGTGGCTCAGTAGCAAAAACTACTGAGCCAGTTGTTTGTCCTGTGTGACTCCTGAGTGGGCGTGGCAGTGAGGTGGACTGGGGCTATGTCCCTTGCTAGCAGGGGGCACTTTCACTGCTCCAGCTGGGAACAACCCAACTCAGATGACTAGGGTGACCATCCATCCCATTTTTAAAGGAACAGTCCCATTTTGGGGGACTTTTTCTCATATTGGCACCTATTACCCCTCCTCCCCCATCCTGTTGTTTTTTTACAGTCATTATCTGGTAATCCTACAGCTGACTGGCTGAGAAAGTGTAGGGAAGCTCAGAGTAAGGCTGTTCTGTGGGTAGCTACATCCCTGCCCCACATTGTCTATGTTTGGGAAACTGTAATACAGACAGTTGTATTGTTCATAACCAGCTTGGGAGCCGGGTAACTGACTGTGCCCGTTTGTTATAGGGGACAGTAGGATTGTGTGTCAGTTTCAGTACAGACTCAGGCCATCTGGTCCCCTCCCTATGAGTACAGCACAGCAACCCCCCCTCCTCCACATAGAATGACAACGTGCAAAAAAGTGAAGGTGGGGGAGAGACAGGGGAGACCTGAGCCTGAAGCCATTTCCCAACAGTCACAAGATGGGCAGCAGGTGGCACTGCCCATCCTGGGACGCTCCGGGAGCCCCAGGAACCTGCTCAGCAGAGTCCCAGTCACACTCCCTCTGGGTGAGCGAATCACCAGGCTCTGGTCACTTACGGCTGGTTGATGGTGCTGGTGACAGACACAGCGCTGCCATCGGCCGCGAGGACGGAGATGTGGGAGGTGCCGTAGCCAGTGATGCTTGGCTGTGAGGCATTGTAAAAACTGCCTGGATGGTCACCTCTGTCGTCGATGTGGTTCCTGACCTGTTCAGCGAAGGCGTCGGACACCAGCTCCTGAATAATCCTCTAGGAATAAGACCAATGGCAGTGAGATGAGCCTTCCCGAGCCAAGGGAGGCTGCTGCAGGCTGAGAAGCGGGTCATAGGGGTTTAACTCAAGGGGACAGAATTCAGGGAATGTACAGCACCACTCAAGCACTGTCCGCAGCTGTTGCCCAGCTGCTCCCCACAACCCGCCTCCTCAAACAACCCTGAGCAGAGCTATCAGTGCTGAATAACCAGCTCCTGAACAAATGAGAACACCCTGGCAAATGACAACAGATGATGCTTGTAATCCAGCTTCTCTTTCCTGCTTCAGTTGATCAGGTGAGCAAAGCCATTGAAATGAAACAATCAAAACACTGAGACTGAGACTGTCTGAGGACACAGGGCCCAATTCTGCCACCCTCAGCCAAGCTAAGCAGTACTATCCTCCACCAGCTGTCCCAGGGATGTTAACTCTTCCCCATTGCAGCAGGACTACACAGAGTAAATTCCTACTCTGCATGACTAAGCATGAAAGAAGTAACATTTAACGTTGCAGGGTAGTGTTCTACTGAACCTTAAGGGGACTTGGCAGGTTGTTTAGAAGGTTTATCACAGGGAGTGTAAAGCATATGAGTTTGACAAAGAGGTTTCAAAGCAGAAACAGCAGCCCTGCATCAAAGCTATAGAGAAGACAGAAGAGGAGGAAGGGGCCCCAAGTTAACAGTGGTCTCCATGACAGTGTTTCCTATCAGCTAGGCAATGGACAGTCAGGACAGGAAGCCCAAGTTTATACATATTCATTTTACAAGTAAGATTCCCTTTGAGATAGAGATGCACTGGACCAGTGAGCTGTGAAACATTATGGGGTTTGGGTACTTGAACCTTATTAGCAAGGAAACATTGACTGGACTTTAAAATACATGGACAATTAACAGCAAATTGATTTCCATTTCTTCCCTTCCCCCACTGATTGTGCCGCAGGGACGGTCTGAGATCTGCAATGGCATTTCTGGCTGCCTCATGGCACGGTGCCAGCTCACCTGATCTATGCCAGAGAACTGCGGGTCATCCGATTTTGGCTTTTGCCCATTGCCAAACTTCAGGGCCTCTGCAATACGATGGTAGGTCTCAATCTTCCCACTGGACGACTCCAGGGACTCTGGTGTGAATTTAAACTCTTTGGTGCAGGATAAACCAAAGGGATTAATGGAGTAAGGAAGACAGCCAGCTGCATTATATCATGAGTCCTAATCCTATCTACTCTTTCTATCCAATCCCTATTCTTAATCAAGTTCTTCCCATCTGAGTGACTTGATCCCACAGACTGAGCATGGGCTGGGAGCCAGGAACACCACAGTTCTAATTCCAGCTCTGAAACCAATTCTCTTTGTGGCCTTGGGAAAATCAGTTAACCTCTCTGCCTCTGTTTCCCTAGCTGTATAATGGGGATAATGTTGCTTCCCTACCGCACAAGGATGTTTGGAGGATTAGTTGGTTCATTTGTAACATGCTTTGAAGATAAGGGCCAAGTAGTATTATTATATGACTATTTCTAATCTCATCCTGCCCCTTCCCCCCATTGACACCTCCAGTGCCCTTCCCATCCATGTAAATGGCACACTACAGAAATCTGCCTTTCATGTCACAGATTACCTTTTAGTATGTTGAGGATGAAGAGAAAAACAGCACCCCCAGCAGGTGGTGGAGGGGAATACATTGTGTATCTGCCCAGATTAATAGTCAGGGGTTTCATCACTTTTGCCTGGAAATTCTTGAGGTCACTCAGCATGAGACTGCCATCTTCAAGAGGAGACAAGAGAAGCATGTGTCATTGGCATGACAGCTTACGCTATGGGTACCTGCCATAGGCAGAGAGAGCCGGAGCCCCTGCAAGCCTGATGTATGCTTATTACACCGGCCCCAGCATCCCTTCATCTAGCTTTGGCACTTCCCCTTTTGTGTGTCAAACCCAGGGACAGCAAAAAAACCTGATATAGCTGGTGAAACAACTGCACAGGGACCCTGGCTGAAAGATAGAGCAGATGCTGGGTTTCAGGCTCCACCCCCTGGGGCAGAGCCAGATCATGCCTGCCCCCAGTGGGAAAGAGAAATGGCATGAGCTGCCCTGCTGTTGGACCTCCACCCACCAGCTGCCCCACCGAACAATACTGCTGTCACTTCCCCTAACGATGGACAAGGAGAATCCGGAGTGAAGAGCGGGAGGGGAGCTCTCAGACTTTGAAAAAAAAGGGAAAATATTATCCAGTGACTGCCTTTTCTGCACTCTATTCATGTCTTGTTGACTCACTAAGTGCAGCAACCCATTGAGAGGCTATTCCAAGTCAAGCAGGCAACTCATTCTCTTATTCCTTATCTCACCTCAGGAGCCAAATATGTGAGCAGGGTCAGCTTCCGCATGAGGTTAACAGAGCTGCATATTCTGCTCCTTCCTGTCTTTGATAAATGAATTCTCAGTTGTAGTAAAGTCAAGGCTGCAGCTTTCCTGAGCATAGACCTATATTCTTAGCTGAAAACCCTATTGTGTAAAATCCTGGGCATCAGCACTCAAATCCAGGCCTGGTGTAATTCCACAGAATCAGTTGAGTTGCATCAGGCAACTCAGGAAATATCAGGCCTAGCATTTTCACCAATACTTGTCACGATGCCGATTTTTAAAAAAAGGTGACTAGCGACCTCAACTTTTGGGGTCACAAATGGACTTATCTTTATCTTTGCACTTATCTTTATTGAATTTCATCCTGTTGATTTCAGAATAATCTTCAATTTGACAAGGTCCTTTTGAATTCTAATCCTGTCCTCCAAAGTACGTGCAACCCCTCAGTTTGATGTCATTGCCAAAATTTATAAGCATTCTCTCAACTCCATTATCAAGTTATTAATGAAAATATTTAATTGTACTAGACCTAAGACTGACCCCTCCCAGTTTGACAGTGAACCACTGAGAACTTCTCTTTGAGTATGATCTTTCAACTGGTTGTGCACCCACCTGACAGAAATTTCATCTAGGAAGTATAACTGTTACCTACTTTCATGCTTTATGTCCTTCACCAAATCCTGTGCTATCTTGCCCTCATAAAATTCTCTGGCGCCCTTCTCTGCTACAACCTTCAGTGTATTCAGCAGGGCTGGCCAAGAGATGAGTTCATCAGGTTTTAGGACCACACCATTCCTATAGAACAGCTTGCTGTTAAAGAGAGAATGTCCATCAGTTCAGGTTGCTAGCGTGCATGTGGTTAGTTCTCTCCTCTACCGGCGTCCCTGATTCCCAGCCAAAGCTTGTTTATCCTGTCTATAGTTTGTCCTTGTTCTTCAAAGATCCACTATATACCACCAGGGGAGGCCTGTCTTCATACAGTACCTCTCCCTTGGCAAGCATGTCTCCAGATCAAGTCCCACACAAAGATTCTTCACACTGGGACTGAAGGTGCAGCTTTTACGCAAGTAATCCCAATGGGAATGCTCACATGAGTAGGACTGCAGGTTTCTGCCCTTTCAGCAGACAGTTGCAACACTGTCAATGTCTTTCAGCAGAGGCAGTCTTCACACAGCCAGTCCCCCACCTCTTATTCTTAACATTCAGAGGCACTTACTAAAGCATCCTGCTGGACTGAGCCACTCAAGAGATGCTGACAAAGCAAAGCTGTTGCTATGATATTCCCTCATCCTCCCAAAACAGACTTTTCTTTCAACTCCAAAAATCGACTAGTTGCCAGCAGAGTATTCTGAATTCAAGCCCATTCACTGGCACATTCTCGTCCCGCACACTATAGGCACTAACTCTGTGGGTACTCCAGGGCTGGAGCACCCATGGGGAAAAATTAGTGGGTGCTCTGCACCCACTGGCAGCCAAGCTCCCTTCACCCTCCCACCCCACCTCCTCCTGAGCATGCTGCGTCCCTGTTCCTCTGCCTACCTCCCAGTGCTTCCCGCCCAGCCACTGCCAACAGCTGTTTGGCAGTGTTAGGATGCTTTGGGAGGGAGGGGGAGGAGTGGGAATGTGGCGCACTCAGGGGAGGGGGCAGGGAAGAGGCAGGGCCGGGGTGGGGATTTGGGGAAGGAGCTGGAATAAGGACAAGGAGAGGGTGGAGTTTGGGTGGGGATTTTGGGGAAGGGGTTAGAATAGGGGCAGGCGGGGGAAGGGGCAGGACGGGGGGGTGAGGCCTCATGGAAGGGTGGAGTGGGGGCGGGGCCAGGGACAGAGCAGGTGGGGGTTAAGCACCCATGGGAAAGAGGGGAAGTCAGACCCTATGCCGCACACCCATGTAGAATACGACGTCTCTCACCACAAGGATGACTGGGTCAAAAAGCGCTGTATCAGTGAGTGATTGAGAAACTGGCTCAGCACTAGTGGCACTTTGATTCCAGGTGTAAGGAGCTTGATGGTTGGTTCAAACAGCGATTTCCATGGCAACCGGCCATAGCGCCTGTGGGCTTCTTCATATCCGCGAAGCTCCCCCGGGACTGCAATCCACTGGCTCCCTGCACAAGCAGTTATGATGTTACTCATTGCAGTAACACTTCCCCCATACATTAATCACATAATTCAGGCTCCCATCCACCTGGAGACCACCACTAACAGCTATGACAGGGGTAGGCAATTTATGGCATGAGTGCCAAAGGCAGCACACAACCTAATTTTCACACTGCCTGGGTCCTGGCCACTGGTCTTGGCGGGGGGGGGGGTTTGGATTTTAATTTAATTTTAAATGAAGCTTCTTAAACATTTTACAAACCTTATTTACTTTGCATACTACAACAACAGGTTAGTTATATATGAAAGACTCACAGAAAGAGACCAGCTAAAAAAATAAAAATGTTAAAATGTATCACTGGCACGCGAAACCTTAAATTACAGTGAATAAATGACGCCCCCCCCGCTACACCACTTTGGAATGGTTGCTGACCCCTGAGCTCTGACATGCTAAAGCTCAAGAAAGCAGAATCTAGCACCAGGAATTTCGAATGGTTTCAAGGCATGGTGCACCCTTTAAGTAGGGAAATTGCGTCATAGCTTGTTCTTCATTCCATTAGTGACAGCACAGGGCACCACCTCCTGTTTCCCCCCACCCTCACCCCACTCCCAAAAAAACTCCTTCAATCCCATTAGTGGTAGCACAGGCCAATTCCCCACTTCAATCCCACTGGTGATAGCACAGCCCCTGCACCCCCCCCCCCCCCCCCCCC